>JAMXBC010000008.1:9840000-11090000 GCA_024138005.1 Lumnitzera racemosa | reverse complement strand
CTAAGTGTAGGCCTTATGATATATTTTTTTTATTGTATCTAAATTAAAAATTATTATTTTCTAAATTCCTTAAATCTTCTATTTTTTTGTGAATTTACAATTATATATATTTTTTCATTTTTGTATTTTTTCTAAATTTCTTATTTTTGGGGGTTTTTCTTATTTTTCTAAATTTTTTGCGTTTTTCTTAATTTATGACCTTTTAACCTCTTCTAAAAATTTTGAAAAATAAAGAGAACAAAAATAGAGTGTTTGTAACATGCATGTGTTTTCCATGTAAAAGCACGTGCAAATTAATAATTAGACTTTATAAGCATCCAATTTAATGAATGTGAACTCCCAATTTTGAAGAACTATGATTTTTTTAGTTCATTTATTTTATATAAGTATCCAAAATTTTGCACGCAAAGGAAATTAAAAGGATTAGTGGGTATGCAATTGATTTGTGTTGCTTGGAAGTTTAACTTCAATTTAATGAAGTTTGGTTTTGAATTTGATCAAGTTTTGAGTAGTTTAGTAATTTATAAAATATCTAGCTAGGTTGATTTTAAAATTCTAAAAAGATACAATTTTAATACCAATTGTATCAAAATTCTAATATGTGAAAATATAAATGGTAGTCTTTTAAAAACTAGACATAATTATTGGTGTTTGCATGCTTTTCATTAATTCATATGGTATATAAATACTATTGAATCTTTCTTCTTACATTTGAGTATGTTGTGACCTGTAGTTATTAATAATGAATTTGCATATTATATTTTGTGATATGGTGAAAAAGTAATGTTGGCTTAAAGCTATAAAGGGTAGTTCATTCATTTCATAATTTTCCTTAACTTGAATTTTGATGTATATTTTAAGACACATGTAAAATTAGGTCCAACATATAAAATTTGTAAATGTTGGGTAAATGTACAAATTGTTATGTTAATTATAATCTTAGTGCAAATTGGTCATTTGACAAATTTATCCAAGCACATAACTCAACACGTGAATCGAATAAAAGCTATAGTGAACAATACACGAACAATATGTATTCGATTGGTATAAGTAATAATGTATTTTCTTTCTTAACCTATTTGTATATACAATATACTTTTTTAATACTAAAAATACGCATACACATAATATATAATCATAATAATAGAAGTCATACTTTATCAATTAAAAAGGATACTATAATTTAATGTAAAACATAATTAGCAACATTTTTTTGAAATCTTGAATGAATGCGCCTTCGATCTTGAATGGGTTCCGAGTGCATGGATCATTGTGAAGTTGATTGAGCAATAGAAAGTCATACCAAATAAGTGCGAATTATGATCTATTGTAATAATTGTGCCTATAATTACACTTATAAAAGTGTGTATATGTAGAAATTAACCTCTCAATTTATTGCTTACCAATTTTTCTGAATTCATCCTTTAAAATAATCTTAAGTATAATAAACAGTTGATTTCATAAGGAAAAAGATAACATCATAATAACATTATGGATATATTAAAAATCTAAATATTCTTGACTATTGATTTGTTAATTAAGGAAAACTGAGAAGATCATTATCCTTAGTACATATACAGTATAATGTACTTGGACTTGCTCTTTGATTGAATAACTTTTGGATATGTTATATTTATGGAATGACACGTGATGTGTATCTCAACTACATTGGTATAATTATTAGATAGTCAAAGATTATTTCGGCAACATTTTGAGAAAGGATTCATTGTTATACAATGTAAGGACTATAATGGGTAATTACTTAAAAATTCACTATGTATATTATTATATATGTTGATAAAATTGGTATTTATCTATCATATGTATATATATATATATATCATATACAACCCATTGAATCTCAATATTATTTTATTCAGGGTAAGTAATAATATGTTTGCCAACTTATTGGGCCTTGTTTATGTGGAAGTCATTTTTGCAGGGATAAGTTTGGACATTTGAGATAACGTTTATCTTTTACACTTCTTTCTGGAATAAACTCGTGTGGATCGGTCCTGTCATAAACCGCGTGACAATACGTATGAACAACATGTGCCAAAGTACATTGGCCACAAATATTGATACACAGGATCACATATATGTCGTGGAGCTAATACTCCGATGTTTAATAGACTTGGTCAACACACAGGTATCTTCCCCTATTTCTTCAACAACCTTATTGATGATAGATAGGGAAAGGCCCAATGAATCGACCAACTTTTTGAGGGCTCTCTTGGTTGTAGCTTTAACCCGCTTAGATATGCCAAAATGTGCCATGAGAAGCCAGACATGAGTGAGAAGCTCTCCTCCATAACTCAACTGCTTTGCATGAACATCCCCACCAGAGTGATAAGCAGAATATAAAAGTGCCTCTGTCCAAACAATCCTAATCGCGTTCCATCGCCTATCTAAAGAAGGGTTTTTTTATTTCAGTTCTCATGCAATGTGGGATGCATGAAACAATACTGACTGGTTTTCACCATCTTCAACCGATGTTGGTTCAATTTCAGATTCATATGGGACTTCTAGTAGCATATGACAAATCCTGCATAGATCCAATTCCCATTGGGATTTATGTTCCTCATCAAGAACGTTGGAGGCTTCTCTGTTGGGTGTAGATTCATGCTTGGTTTCATTTTTGCAAGAAAATGTTTCATCCTTCTCATGTCCATAATTCTTTCTAAACCCCATGCGTTCTCCAAAATTCTTGGATACATGAGAAGGGAATCTTGAGATTCGACCTTCAAAGAATTTCCGAGCCTCCAAAAGAGTGTGAGTGTAATAATTATCTTGGATGCCTGCTCTTAGCGGATTAAATAGTTAACAGCCACAATTTCTAGAATGGTTGTAAATAAATAAGATCGAATGTTCCGAGTATTTGTTAAGATGCTAAATGAAGAAAACTTATCTTTGCATGTATTCCTTTCTTTTCCATTAAGCATGAAAAATCCATTAATGGGACCAAATAAGTTTATATTACTTTGATGTTAACATTTTGTAACTTCAAAAAATGGTTCCTATAGAAGTGGAAATTCTACTCACCAAACCTATTGCATAGCATATATCAGGACAACTATTGCATATAAATCTTAGTGATCTTATAGTTTGTTTGAACAAAGTAGGATTTATAGCCTTCTCATTTTTACACTTCACAAGATTAACTCCAGCATCCAGTGGAGTGTCAACTATCTTGTAGTCAGACATGTTAAACCTTTTCAATATGTCTAATACATATTTTTTCTGATGCATCATAATTCCTTTCTTTACTTCAACAAATTTAAGCCCTAAGAAATAAGACAACACACCAAATATGTCATTTCAAATTCTTCCTTCATCACTCCCTTAAACATTTCAATCTCTTGAACATCACTGCCTATTACTAGTAGATCATCAACATATAGGCACACTATAATCATACTTCTATGCCCTTCACTGTATTTAACCCTCACATAGAGTCCATGCTCATGTAAACGTTTTTCAAAACCCTATTAATGTAAAAATAAGTCCATTCATCAACTCCATACTCTTGATGCTTGTTTCAAGCCATATAAGGCTTTCCATAACTTGTAGACTTAATGTTCTTGTCCCTTAACTTCAAACCTTAGTTGCTACACACAATAGCAACTAAAAGTCTTATTGTTTCTATTCTAGCTACAGGTGACAACACATCTTGATAATTTATTCTTTGCTTTTGGAGGAATCTTGTAGCCACTAATCTTGCTTTATACTTTGCAACATCACCATTAGGTTTTAGTTTAGTCTTATAAATCCATTTAACATTAATGGGAACCTTATTTTCTAGTAATTCAACAAGCTGCCAAGTTCTATTTTCCTCAATGGATTTAAGTTCTTCTTCTATAGCATTTAACCATTTAGAATCATTTAGAGCTTGATCAATTCCCATCGAACTGATCCAACAAAAAATGCCAAGTGCACTAAATCACCCTTTGTATTTACAGCATCATCAGGAAACACTTCATAATCTAGATATCTCCTTGGAATCTGTTTGTTCTTCTATGTTTTAGAACCATACATCTGCGATTGTGATTCATGTCTAACAATTGTATTTCCATTTTGACTATGTTGCTCATTAGAACCATAGTTGTCTTCATTAACAATTACTTTGACTTCTTTTCCCTATTCACCATCCTTTTGTCTCATCAAACACCATATGCTTACTTACAATTACATTTCGAGAGCTTGGGTTGATTACTTTGAATGCTCCTGTAGAATGACATCTCGGTAGGATAGGTTCTTCACTCTTGTCATCCAGTTTCTTTCTTTTTGCGTCAAGAACATGGATGAAACAAAGACTTCCAAACACTTCAAGATGAGCAACACTAGGCCTCTTCCCAGTCCACACTTCTTCAGAAGTTTTATCCATAAGTGACTTAGTTAGGCAATGATTTAGCAAATATATAGCAGTATCTACTACTTCTCCCAAAAAATAATGTGGCATGCCCTTGCTTCTCAACATAGCCCTAACCATATTTAGTATGGTACGATTTCTTCCTTCTACAACTCCATTGTGTTGTAGAGTGTATGGAGTTGCTACTTCATATACTATCCCTTCATCCTAACAAAATTTCTCAAATTCTCTTGATGTGTACTCTCCACCACCATCAGTACACAACACCTTGATTGGTTTACTACTTTGTTTCTCGGATAATGCCTTGAACCATTTGAAAATGTCAAAGACTTCGAATTTTCTTTTCATTAATTATACCCAAGTTTTCTTGCTGTAATCATCCATGAATGTGACAAAATACTGTTTCCCTCCTAAAGTTGTTACTTCAAACAGACCACAAACATCAGAGTATATCACTTCTAACACATTCAAAGCTTTAGGAGTAATCTTCCCTTTAGATGACACTCTAGTCTGTTTTCCAAGTTGATACCCTTCACACACTTTACTTTACGTTTGAATAGCAGGAAGGCCATACACTAATTTGGACTCACTTAAATAATGAAGACTCCAAAAATTCAAATGTTCAAGACGTAGATGCCAAATCCAACTGTCATCCTATACTGTTGCAACACAATTCATGTACTCACCTAGATGTATGTCTATTTTAAATGTATGATTCTTGGATAATGGAGTCTTTAACACCAATCTTTCCTATTTGTCAAACAACATTAATTGTCGATCCTTGAGATTCATACTGTACCCTTTCTCAAGTAACTGTCCTACACTCAACAAGTTGTTCTTCATTCATAGAACATACAACATATTAGAAAATGTGCGATAACTTTCCATTCTTTTGGCAAATCGAAATTTTTCCTAATCCCTTAGCCCTTACCATGCTGTCATCTGCAAATTTGACATTGCTCTTTACATTTTTGTCTAGGTCAATAAACCAATCCTTATTGCATATCATGTGGTTTGAACATCTAGTATCCAAATACCAAGAAGTTATAGTTACATTTTCTAATGGAGTGGTGACCATCAGAAGAATTGTCTCAAAGTCATAACCATTTTCTTGAGCAAACCCAGCCGTTTCTGATTCATTCTTTAAAATACTACTCTTAGAATTCTTACATTCATCAGCAAAGTACCCAAATCTTTGACAATTATAACATTAAATGTTTCTCTTGTCAAATCTCTTCTTTGATCCTCTTCCACGCGCTCCTCCGCTTCTTAGAGTTACTTTAGATCGAGTTGATTCTTGAATTGTATCTTGATTTCTAGTCTATTATGTCCCATTCCTGAATCCATTCCTGCCTTTACCTTTGCTTCGACCTCTATAATTCCCTCTTCTTCCTCTATAACTTTCATTTATGGACTTCTTTACTTGAGCTTGTAGCGCCTGTTCAATCCTTTTTTCACTTATCCTCTCATTCATTCCTTATTCATGTGCTTCAAGTAAACTTTGCAACTCATCTACTGTGAAGGTGTTCAAGTCCTTTGATTCTTCTATAGCCACCACTATATAATCAAACTTAAGGGACAATGATCACAGTATTTTCTCCACCAACATAACTTATGTTATTGCCTCTCTGTTTGACTTCATTTGGTTGGATAAGGCCATCACTTTTGAAAATAAATCTCCTACACTGTCCTTATCCTTTATTTGAAGTAACTCATATTATCTTCTCAAGGTTTGTAATATTACTTTCTTTAATTTGCTGCCCCCTTCATAATATTTTTCCAATGTATCCCAGGCTTCTTTTACAGATGTTGTAGATGAAATCTTCTCAAAATTCATTGGATCAACGCATTGATGTATATTGAATAGGGCTTTGCAATCTTTCTTTATTACTTCTTGATGTGCTGTTTGCTAGGCATCAGATGGATTTTCAACTAGTTCTTGAACTCCACACATGATTATTTCTTGAACCTCTTGGAACCCAAATATGACCTCCATTTGTATGCTCCATTTTTCATAATACTTGCCATCCAAGACTAGTAAGGATTCTGTTAAGTTCCCCCGACGTATTGGCCATCGCACCTCAACACTGTCTTTTCTTGCTTCGCACTAATACGATGGATCTTTTAGTAATGGCTCTAATACTACTGTTGGAACATTGCTGAATACAAACAGCAGTCTAATGGAACAATGAAACAACAAAGTCAAACAAGAATGACTCAAACACTTTATATCTTTCACCTCTTATTCACTGTATTTGATTCTCACTAGTAGTACACTTACATGCACACATACAATCCGTGCTACTGCCTATTCTCATTGCACACACACTCAGTTTCTTACACACACATCTATTCTATACTATTAGCATACACTATCTAATATACTGCACATATATGATCTGTTTTTTAAATACTGCACATACACAATTTCTCTTTTCTTTTTCTTTTTTTTTTTATCTAACTATTAACTAACACTACTCACTACTTATACTACTAGACATGATAAGATGCTGTTGGTTTCACCGTAAGATCTGTATTACACTATTCCAATAGAGAGAATCCTACTTATCTGGCACTTGATCAATGTATCACCATTTGCCTTGATCAACGATTTTCGATCTTCATAGTATCGAATCTCCATTGCAATATGCCGGATTACAATACTTTGAGAGAATGGGATCTCATCAATACTCCAAGTCAAATCATGAAGATTCAACTCCTCAATGAGTATTTTGGTTGCCCCATCGGCTGTTAACCATGGCCTCCTTGTGGAACCATTTGCATGGCTTTCTTCGATGTGATTTCTGCGTCAAAAACTTATGAATCCATGTCCTCAAACTAGCATCAAACAGTTGATAATAAATGAAAAAAATACGGAACAATCTTCTCGATCACCTTCTTCGTCACCGGACTAAACAAAATGATCTTCTGGGCTCTGCTGACAGCGAAACCTAGAATACTAAATTGACATAATGCTCCAGATCATCTGCATTCGTCAGAGGTGAATCCCAACCATCCAAGCTGATGGTGCGACTGTATACACGATACGAATTGATGCATGAAATTCCATTTCCCCTCCATACACATGCATACACCCGATCCGAGGAGACGATTTTGATTATTGAATGTATATCACTCACTAAAACGCCAAGGATGACCATAAATGTGATGGAGACGTCAAGCTTTAATTCATACACCCGTTTATCGACCATGCAAAACGATAACAGCACCCCTAGGGTTAAAACCAATGTAACAGTCTTCCTGATTGCACCCAGAGGACCGTAAATTATTGGGGCCTTTGTGTTTAGCGATTCAAACATCAAATTCAGTTCGATGTCGATGATCTTGAATGCGCTTTCAGAGGTCACTTGGGCGAATAGGGATTTAATATTTCCTAACGCCTTAAGATTGACGATGAGATCGGCAAATAAGACCCGGAATGTTTCGAGCAACTGGGAAGCGATTAACATTTCGATCTTGAGGACTCTCTTGCTTGTGGTTTTCGGGAAGAGACAAAGCATCTGGAGCATGGATCTGGACGACAATGTCTAACGTGACTGTGTGTCCTTGTACCTTTTTCAGACGAAGGCCTTCGGTTAACCTCGGATATAATAGACCGGTTCGAGGACGGGAGACCAATGACTCGCGAAATTCATCATTACTAGCACGAAACAAGGACAGTGTCCTCTCGAAACTCTTAATTGTCCCAATTACGATGATTGCCATCGCGAGATAAGAAAGCGGGGAGCTCGACAGCGCCAGGAAGTAAATGTCACATATCCATCCAATTTTGGACAGTAACTCTAGCTAAATGCCTCAACCACAACTCACTATCTTCCAAGTCAAAGGCAGTGATAGTGTCTGGCCCTCCTAGGCGTACTAAAAGGATGGGTGCCCATAGCGCCATGAGCTCGTATTTTCGCACTAGCGTCCCGGTGGTGGTCTCGTTCTTCATGTTGGAAAGCCAATACGAAATGACCCCAAGAGTCATAATCGGTATCGATTCAGCTGTCAAATAGGTAACCCATGCCAGGACTTGGATCCATCCTATTGGTGTGGTCTTCCTAAGGATGCCAGTAGGGAGAAGAATCAACTGTAAAAAAAGACTAAAGAGTACTACGAAGCGAACCTCCCAATCCTTCCAATGTGTGGGAAAACTATCGGGGATTATATGCCACATTTGTGTCTCCTTGATTAATCGAACCAAACACTTCTCCTGCAGCATATATAATGTTGACATCTATTGAGCATTTGAAGGATATGTAATACTCTATCCATTGGGAAAAATTTTATTCGCATTAATATGTCACGTAAATAGATTAGTAATATATAAATATTAATAAAATTCTAACCCATAAAGATATATATATGGTAGTTTGGGAAATCTTACAATAACTCTAAATAAAAGCTGTAATAGTTTTAATTTAACCTTTAATTGACACCATTTACTGAAATTCAATAACAACAAAACTAACAATAGTTCTACTCTATAGTTCATGGCATGGCTTATTGAAGTTTGGGTGTGATTTATCATGATGTAATGGTAGAGATCTTGTAGTTTTCTAAAAATTATGCATTATAATTAGCACTTGCATGTAATTTATTTAAATATATAACATATTAATATTAAGGAATCTTTTCTATCAATCCTCATGATATTACTAGGTGCTCCTGTATGACTTCAAAAAGAAAAGAAAAAAAAATGAAGGAAACATTTCACATATTTTAATATTCATTACACTGATTTTTTTATGATTCCATCCATATTTTTTAGAAGATCAATCTAGGTTTCTACCATTTAATTTTATATCCGTTAAATTCAAATCATTAAACTAGTTCTACTTTTAGTGGTCTTCATTTAATAGATATAAATTAAAAATAAAGTGAAATACTATTACGGATCTCATCAAAATGAGGAATAGAATTGTAAAAGCTCACCATTATACACTAGTTCTAGCTACATTCGTTCCTTTTATTGAAGGGTGAAGGATAAAAGCAAAACAAGTATCTTCCGTCTCCAAAAATATTTTCGTAGTTAGCTATGCTTTTAACCTCACTTATGCTCTGATCCTAGATTCCTGCCTTCAGTTTATACATTTTACAAATATATTGATTACGATGTATACACCTTATACAACATTTTGAACTCTTTAGGGAAAGGTACGTACATCGTTATCCTTTAAAGCAGTGCAAAGAAAATTATAATTTACAACAACATCAAGCATGAATAAAAACATTTTATTGAAGGTCTCCAAGAGATCCCGCTATAATTTACTTTGAATAAAATATTTTATTAAATAGCAATACAAAGAAAATTATAAAGTACATGAAAATGTAAAAAAAAAAATACATAAATTACACACATCAAGCATGAGTAAAGTGACTAACCTTTTCAATATGGATTCAAAGGAAACCACCGAAGTAGCCAATAACTATAACTAAACACAAGTTGAGAGTTTGATGATGGATGAAATATAGGTATTATTTTGGAAATATTGTTGTAAGACAAGACAACATAAGACCTTGAAAATTCTATTTGGAAATAGCCCTTTTTATGTACATAAGTAGAGGTGTCCAAGTAGGTTAAATGGGTTAATCTGTCCCAACTCATTTTGATCCGCAAGTTAAATAGGTAAATTAATTCTAGCCCACTTTATAAACGGGCTAAAATTTTATTGGCTCAACCTAGCCCACTTTGGCCCATGAGTTAAACGGGTTAACCCACTAACTTTTTAATGGAATTAATAAATTAAAAATAAGTTGTAAAAAATTAATTAGTTTATCTTGTTCGATTATGTCATAATCAAATTAGGTATTTTAAAAAATTACCAAAATATTCTTATTAACCATCTTATCTTTTAATAAAAATTTTTGTTATTAGATATGTAGTCCTCATACTAAGGGTACAATCGGATAATGATATAACTACTTGTCTTCATCGAGTTCTACTATCAACTCAAGGACACTAACTTGACAACTCATTGAGTCTTCAAAATCAATATAGAACATGGCTTGACGTTTGCAAGTTTTGTGCTTTCTAGCCCCAATGGCAACGTTATGGACTATTCTTCATCCCTATTCTTACTCTCTAATAATTTAATCTGAAGTTTTTGTTGTCTTGACTAATCCCGTCAGTCATGTCCCTTAATACTACAGACACAGTAGTTAGTAGACATGTAGTGTATTAGTATAGCCATTCCGTCCGAAACTAAAATTAAATGTAGTGTTAAATCCATTTTTTTTAATACAAAGTAGCCCAATTCGTCCCATTACGAGTTAAACCATTAACCTATTAGAACCCATAAGTTAAACGGGTTGAGCCAAAATCGCTAACTTTTATGCGAGCTAAAAAAATCTAGCCTTAACCCACTTTCAAAACCGTCCACTTTTATGTGAGCTAAAAAAATTTAGCCTAAACCCACTTTAAAAGTGGGTTAAACAGTTTAGCTCGTAGGCCAAAACCAGTTTGCACACCTATACACATAAGATTACAAACACCTCCAACAAGTAGATAGAAAAGGTAGAAACATAACATGATAAATGGATTCAAGGTATCTATCTATTGCAGCTTTACTTTGGGAGCCTATAGTTCTTTTATTTGCTTGCAGTTGTAAAAACTTAGGTTCTTATTCCCCTATTCTTTTTCACACAATTCATGGTCGTTAGTTGGGCCTAGATCAAGGGTTGAGTCAAAATTGGCTTGAAACTGGCTTAGACCCACTAGGTCAAGGGCTTGGTTTCCTTTGAACTAGGATCAGCCTACCTTAGGTTGGTTCCAGGCTGGGTCACTTGACCTAACAATTTAATAGGTCGATTCTCGACTTGTGAACCAATCAATTTTTTTTTAAATATACTATTTTATCTTTATGTTTAATTTAAAAAATCACTAATAAAAGATAATTTAAAAATTTAACTATTTCACTATATTAATTGTTGGGTACTAAAATTAATAATTTGCACATTTTACAATGTATAGTTATTACTATATGCTCATAATTAAAGAATTGAGTGAGGAAACTTCTTTTTATAAACAACATCTCAAAAAAAAATTATCAATATAATCAATATGGGATTAAAGTTATGATAAGTAATACTCATTGTGATCTTTTATTACTTAAGAGAAAATATTAAAAAGTAATATAATCTATGTGGAAGTAAATTAAGCATTATAAAGAGAACATCATCTATTTAATATTTATAATACACTTACTGTTTTATATATAGCATAAATATATTCCTAATGACTTTTAACTGCTCTCTGAAAAGTTAGGTAGAATTATATAAAACTTATAATATTTTATGCACCAAATTCATTTAGTAATTAAAGTAATATATTTTATACCATAACTATATACTTTTACCAACATTAAAAGATATGGTTTTAATGATTATTTTTCTTATGAACACATATATATTGTTCGATTTTCATATCAACTTTAAGTAATAATATATATTTAATCTTATTTCATATTTTAATTAGAATGAATATTTACATTTAATTTATCTAAAATTTTATTTTTTTTTAATTTCTGAGTCAAAACCGACGGATTAAGCTACTGGTTCTTTGACCCAAGCTTGGATCCGCCAATTTCGATAGATTGAGGAAGTTGAACTGCGTTGATTCGCCAAGCTTGGGGTTTAAGTTATAGTTCAAGCCCGTGACTCATAGTTTTAGGTTAGCTTATGGGTCGGACTCGGCCTTTCCCTATATCTAATTAAGCCTCAATATTTCTTCGACTACAAAGCCTCATGTTTTCCCCCTTTGTTTTTATACTTGTGTGGCTTTAGAATTTTGCAAATTGCAACTATTTGTTTTGCATCAATAAAGTTGTAACTTTCAAAATCTGTTCTCATTTTCCATAACTTTTAAAAATATTTTTAAAGCCCCCAATTATCTCTACTTATTATAATACTCGTAATGACGATTTTGGGATTCTACTAACATATTCAGTTTAATTTACATATTTTAAAAAGTTTTGGAAAAGTCAATCATTTAAAAGCTTAAAAGTTTTTCCTAAACCTGAAAAATAATTAGAAATGTATTTCTAATTATCCCATAGAATTTTATAGAGCATATCTTATGTATTTCATAAAAAAATAATGTTCTTTGATATACTTTTACGCTGATGGTTGAGTTGTTTTAGTTTCATATTCCAACATACAACTTATTGATTCACATGGCTTGCTGTTTTTCATCATAGATTTTATATTTGTAAAATATGCTTGTTTAATTACAATAACTAGTTAGTAAGCAAGTTTGTGATACATAAGGTACTCAATCATCCATTCATGTCATAAAAATCTCTTATGAGAATTTTTTTTCCCCTGAAATTTCTTATTTCTAATTCTATATTTATCCATAGATTTGAAATAGTTTTATTGTAAAAAGTGTTTCCCCATTTATCGCTTTGAAGTGTTCCAAATCGAGATAGACTATGTTATCTTAAAAGTTTAATAATTAGTATATATATATATATATATATATATATAAAAGTAAGTAATAGTATATGTTGCTTAATATATACAGATTAGTAGTTAAATTTCCTAAATAATGAACAATATTTAAGTAATCCATTGTTGTAGCTTCATCTACTAATATTATTTATTTTAGTCTCATAATCCATCCTTACTGATATGTCATTATAGTTCAATGTTCAAACTTTAAGTTTTCGAGACATAACATACGATTTCTTACAAACTTAAGTTTATAGGTATATAAAGCTTGAAATTAACATGAATTAAAAAGAAAAATTTATAAGATCATGCCAAAGCATTTGGTGACTTGTCATAGAGTTTGAGTTATCTTGAAGCAACAAAGTGATCATACTTTCTGAAATTCGTTAGAGGTATTACCTTTGTAAAAAATTTATAGGTGCTAATCTTAGTTTAAAAGCACTCATAATTTTAAGACACGTACTAGTTATTTGCAAGCAGGGAAGTCATAGATTTAGAATAATAAAAAATTGGATCAATTTGATGTATAATGATATTAGAGATCTAAAATATGTCATAAGAAACATTTATTTATAACTTTGTATGTCAATTTGGTTAGTTGTGTGATTTATAGTTATTATGGGCTAAAATGTAAATTTAGCAAACTTAAGCTATGAACTAATTCAACATTAAGAATTTGGAAGATAGAAGCATATAGTGTTTTAGGATTATAATAATTTTCGTGAAATTGTTAAAGTTAGTGTTCATTATTATTATGTCACTAGCCTTTGTATATGTATAGGTACATGTATATGTGTGTGTTTTTGAACTTATAGTAGTTGATTTAGTAATATTTGTATTGATTATATCATTTTTTTTTTTGCCAAGGTATTGATTATATCAATTAAACCTAATAATTGATGAGAGTATCTTTCTAACTAGTTGTAGTTTTAGAATGAAATAATGGTAACTGATTAATCGACTATAATTTAGATCAACCATGTAGTTATGAAAGTTTCAAATTGAAATGATGAAAGGGAAAGGGTGGTTTTGTAATTATGGTTATTTGGCTAGCTCTTGTTTTTTTCCCTAACCTTTAGTAGTTCTTGGAAAAGCACATATAACGGTATGAATAACACAAGAGTTCGATAAAAAAGTAAAGGGATATGGCTATTATAAATGAACAACAAAAAGCTATTTGAAAAAAAACTGCGAATCAAAAATCGAACCATAAACTAAACTGAAAAAAAAAGGGTTTTTTTTTTTAATTGACCGTTTGTTCACGTTTCAATTCGGTTATATATAAGCAGTTCACAGTTCGGATCGGGAAAGTAAATGGAACCAATCTATTTGATTAAATAAAAATAAGTTCATGCAATTGTTTTGTTATTTTTTTTTTCATCAATTTTTATGGATTTCATCAAAATTTTCATATCTTCTTCTTTTTTATCTTATTTTTAGTCAAATTATTAAGATTAAGTTGAGTGAGATCCATATGAAATTTCACCTTTAGAAAGTTTTTTTTTTTTCTATATTATTATTTTCTTATATGTTTTCAAATCAAGAGTTTCATTTTGGTACTTTTTATGTATTTGTCATTTCTTTTCCAATCTTTAATGTGTTTCTTCTGTTTTCTTTGTACTAGTTTTTATTGGCTAGCTTTACTTCTCCCTTCTTATTATTTATTTATTATAATAAAGTCTCTTATCCTTCTTTAATCAAGTTGAGTTTATTAAAATCTTATGCAACTTTTTATTAAATATCATTATACGTAATAAATATATGAAAAATTAGTCAAAAACATATAAAAGTTTAATGAAAAAGAAAATATGTTATTAGAGATAAAACTATCATTGGTATTCGCATGTAATTTATTTAAATACATAACATGTTAGTATTAAGGAATCTTTTCTATCAATCCTCATGGTATTACTAAGTGCTCTTATAAGACTTCAAAAAGGAAAAAAAAAAAAGGAAAAAAAGATGAAGGAAACTTTCCATATATTTTAATATCTATTATACCGATTTTCTTATGATCCTGTTTATATTTTTTAGGGGATCAGTTTAGATTTCCACCTCATTTTTAATTTTATATCCATTAAATTCGAACCATTAAACTAGTTCTATTTTCAACGGTCTTCATCTAATAGATAATAGATAAAACTTAAAAGTGAGAAGGAGGATTATTACCAATCCCATCAAAATAAGGAACAAAACCTAAAAGCTCACCCATCATATACTTCACAACAAATGAAATGCTATAGAAACGGCACGTGTTAAATTTTCTCTAATTTATTTCGCTCCATTCGTTCCTTTTATTTTAGGGTGAAGAAAAAAAAGCAAAACAAGTATCTTTCATCTCCAATAATAATACTAATTACGAAAGCAGTGGAAAAATATTTTTGTAGTTAGCTATGCTTTTAACCATACTTATGCTCCTGTCCTTTATTCCTGCCTACAGTTTACACATTTTACAAATTTTTTTATTACGATGTATACACCTCATACAACATTTTGGACTCTTTATAAATAATTTTGTACGCACATCGTTATCCTTTAAAGCAGTACAAAGAAAATTATAATTTACAACAACATCAAGCATGAATAAAAACATTTTATTGACGGTCTCCAAGAGATCCCGCTATAATTTACTTTGAATGAAATATTTTATTAAATAGGAATACAAAGAAAATTATAAAGTACATGAAAACGTTAAAAAAAATAGTACATAAATTACACGCATCAAGCATGAGTAAAGTGACTAACCTTTTCAATATGGTTTCAAACGAAACCACCCAAGCATCCAATAACTACAATTGAGCACAAGTGGAGAGTTTGATGATGGATGAAATATAGGTATTATTTTGGAAATGATGTTGTAAAATAAGACAACAGGAGACCTTGAAAACTCTGCCTGAAAACAACCCCTTTTATGCACTTTATAATTCATGGTTGTTGGTTGGGCCTCAATATTTCTTCGACTGCTGAAGAAAGCCTCATATTTTTTCCCTCTTTGTTTTTGTACTTGTATAGCTTTAGAATTTTGCCAGTGCAACTATTTGTCTGCCATCAATTGAGCTCTAACTTTCGAAATATGTTCCCATTTTCCATAATTTCTTAAAATATTTTTAAAGCCTCAAATTATCTTTGCTTATTATAATACTCGTAATGAAGATTTTGGGACTCTACTGACATATTCAGTTTAATTTACATATTTTAAAAAATTTTGGAAAAGTAAAGTCAATCATTTAAAAGCTTAAAAGTTTTATATAAATCTGAAAAATAATTAGAAACGTATTTCTAATTATCCCGTAGAATTTTATAGAGTATATCTTATGTAGTAAGACTTTTTATAAAAAAATAATGTTCTTCGATATACTTTTACACTGATACTTGAGTTGTTTTATTGTCATATTCCAATGTGTATCTTGTTGATTCACATGGCTCGCCATTTTTCATTGTAGATTTTATATTTGTAAAACATAAGGAAAATGGCAAAAATACTATAATTTTTAAAACACCAATTTCATGTGTAAATAAAGTTTTTGTTGACATTTATACTATCTTGATTATCATTGTTAGATGCCATTTGCTGAGTTTTGACTCATAAACATATCCAAAGGTAACACGTGTTCTTTAATATTATTTTATGCCACGTGTATGCCGGATAGACAAAACAAAAGGAAAAAAAAAATTAACGTTGTAGAGAAAACAAAAGAAAATTGTACTCTCCTAATCCATCTAAACCCTTTCACTGTAAAAAGAATCAAAAGGCATCAACGCGTATATAACACCTTGACTACTTCAACAATCATGCGACACATCCATCTATGTTTGCACACAGACACCCACCATGGCAAGTTGTAAGATTGAATTTCACTAAGACATTACCCAGGACACTTCACATACGACACCACACCATCTCCATTTCTAGTAAATTAAACAATTTGTATCCCCTACTACCCATGATAAACTCTAATTCTACTTCCATACTGCTTTTCAACCTAAATTATCATTCTGTTGTCTTAACCCTTGACTTTCAGTTTGTTTGTATAGAGTTAGGTTGGTTTGGTAGTGTAGCATAGGATTTTAGATTTCACGAGTTAAGGGAGAGAGTGAGAGACTATTATAGGGAAAAAGTGATCAAAGCTTGGTAATCTTTTAAAGTTGGGCACAATGTTTTTAGTTTTTGTTGAGTTTGTAATAATGGGGTTATTTGACGAGGTTATCGATGGGTTTTGATTTTTTTTTTTTTTTTTGTGTTGAAAAGGTTCAAAATGGAAAAGGGATGTGTGATTTTCTTCTGTTTTCTCTCCAAAATCATTTTTTTTTCTCCTTTTGTTTTCTTTATTTGGCAAATACGTGGCATAAAGTAAAATTAAAAGGATGCATGTCACCTTTAGATATATCCATCAGTCTAACTTAGTAAACGACATCTAATAGTGTTAATGAAGGTAGTAAAAATAACAAAAAGAAAAAAAACTTTATCAAGTATGAAATTGGTATTTTAAAAGCTCATGTAATATTTTTTCCATTTCACAAGAGTTTGAATAGTAAACTTTTCATTTTCCTTAAAATATATTTGTTTATGTCATACCCTATTGTTAAGTGTCCTACATAGATTGTGGGAGATTATGGTATTAGTTTGTAAGGTAATGGTGGTGAATATTTTGTTAACACGTAGTTACAAATTTGGGCTAAGTTGTTGAAACGAGCCCATTAATGTATATTAGCATGGCTATTCATTACTTTTGCTTTGGAGAGTTATAAATGGTATTAGAGCAAATCCCTTACTAATAGATGGAAGACTTATGTCTAGCTCTAATTTAGAAAAGAAGTTTGAATAGGGTAGAGAGTATCATTTAGCATGTTTTGAAATTGTATACCGAAAAAGGAGGAAGATCTGGGCTTAATAATAAAGCCTTGCAACGAGGATATTTTGTATTTAAGGGAAAGAGATTGTGATACTCTATGGTTAAGTATTCCACATGAATTGTGGGAGGTTGTGGTACTAGTTTATAAGTCTACGGTGGTGAATACAATGTCAATATATGGTTGCAACTTTTAGGCCAAGTTGTCAAAATTGGTTCATTAGTATTTGTTGATTTAATTATTCATTACTTTTGGCTTAGGGTATTACAGTTTAATTACAATAACAAGTTAGCAATCAAGTTCGTATTACATCAGATACTCATTCATCCATTCATGTCATAAAAATCTCTAATGAGAATTTTCTTTTCCCTAAAATTTCTTATTCTTAATTCTATATTTATCCATATATTTGAAATAGTTTATTGTAAAAAAGTGTTTTTTTTTTTTACCAGATGCGTTCCAAATCGACATAAAATATGTCATCTTCAAAATTTAATAATTAGTATATATATACATAATAGTATACATTATTCAATATAAATAGATTAATAATCAAATTTCCTAAATAATGAATACTATTTAAGTAATCCATAGTTGTAGCTTTATCTACTCATATTATTTATTTAATTTTGTAATCTATTATAGTTCTATGTTCAAATTTTGAGTTTTTGATAAATAACATACGATTTCCTATAAACTTAAGTTTATAAGTACATATAGCTCAAAATTCACTTCTATTAAAAATAAAAGTTTATAAGATTGCTCTACTCAGCATTTATTGACTCATTGTAGAGTTTGAGTTATCTTGAAGCAAATTGATCGAACTTTCAGAAATTAGATAGAGATATTACCTTTGTCAAAAACTTATAGGTGCTAATCTCAGTCTAAAAGCACTTATAGTTTTAAGACACTTACTAGTTATTCCTAAGCAAGCAAGTCATAGATTTGGAATAATAAGAAAATATTTGGAAGAATTCAATGTATAATGATATTAGAGATCTAAAATATATTGTAAGAAACATTTATTTATAATTTTTCTTCTAAATTTGGTCAGTTGTGTAATTTATAGTTAATTAGGGCCTAAAATGTAATTTTAGCAAAATTAAAAATATGAATTAATTCAACATTAAGGATTTGGAAGATAAAAGCATCTATTGTTCAAGGATTATAACAATTTTCATGAAATTATTTGAGCTAGTATGTTAATAATTACTTAAGTAACTAGTCTTTATGTATGTGTATATATATGTATGTATGTATTCTAGTATGTATGTATGCATGCGTGTATGTTTGTGTGTATGTGTGTGTGTTGTGGACTTACTGTAATTTATTTAATAATATTTGGATTGATTATATCTTTTTTTTTCCAAAGTATTTATTACATCAATTAAATCTAACATTTAATGAAAGTAACTTGCTAACAAGTTCTAGTTTTAGAATTAAATAATGGTAACTCGATTGTAACTTAAATCTATCATATAGTTATGGAAGTTTCAAATTGAAATACTAATAGGAAAAGGGTGGTTTTGTAATTATGGTGATTCAACTAGTTTGGGTTTTTTTTAAAAAAAATCATATTATTTAGTAGTTCTCAAATATCAAATGCAATGATATAAAAAACATAAGATTTTGATTAAAAAAAGTAAAAGATATGGATATAATAAACGAGCAATAAAATAAATAAATATATATATGTATTTGAGTCCTTTTCTTTTATTAATACTATGTACCGTGGTTTCTGATATCTTTCTATGTGCTAATTATTGCAAATAAGTTTATTACATGATAATGGATATGGGAGGTTTGGTGAATGATTATGCTACATGTGCACCCGTCACATGACAATCATTTTGTGAGTTAGAGATCTTAAGTCTATTTATTTATTTAATCATTTTACCTAATTAAATTATATTTAAGTACGTGATAAAAAAATAACTATGAGATTTAATATATCCTTACTTTTTAAGATTGTAGAGAATCAAAATCGTTTACCAATCAGTAAAATGAGTAGTATTTACATTTCTACATCCAGACTTATTTAGAATAAACTATATTATTATCTAGGATTAGACCATTTTGTAGAGCTTGTTGAAGTGGCTCTAGTATACTTCGATTCCTAACCCATCCAATGTCTCAACTAACATCCTATAAGAAAACTATAAAGGAATGAGCCAAAGAACCACAGTCTTAATAAGTAGTAGGAGACTCATCTTATCCCATAATACCATAAAAATCAAGGTTATCAAACAATTTAAGTGTAATGCATGAGCAATTAGTATGAATGCAATATCGTACATGGTCTTACGTTAATTGTATGAAGCTAAGGATATAACCCCTCTTTAACCTAGGTTAAGGATAACCATTTAAGCCTAAGTCTCCACTCTTAATGGAAAACCCATTCTTATATTGACCTACATTGTTTAGGCCCTTGTTCTTTTTTTTGGTAATCTATCTTGATAGCCACCGGCTTCATAGTTCCTCCCATACGCTTAATATCCCCAGATCTTCCTATGGACTAGAAAAGAAGCAAGCATAGGCTCTAACTATCCCCTACCAAGACTATCAAAAAGTGGCTATTAGTATTCATCGTACATTGCATGTATCAATTAAGATTTTTTAGCCTTACTGTCTTATGTCTAGTTATCGATGACAAAACAATTTATCACAGACACTCAATATTAATGTAACACATAGATGCTTCACATTATAACACATATAGTAAGCTTAGGTACTTATTTAGTAGCCAAGTTCAAACACATGTATAGGACACATACAATCAAATTACTTACAAGCACAAACAAGTATAATTATCATCTTTGAAAATAAACCCACTTACTTAGCCTCTTACCTACTTATTCTTACAAGTCTTTAATAAGATTACATAATTGGCTCATTAATCCTTGATAAAAAAGAATAGCATCAAAATATAACAATTAGACATGATTAACCCTAATACATTTACCCCCATTTACTCATTATGTAGTAAAACTTAAATATTATTTTTATGCTAGTAATTGACCATTATCTATTATCATCTAAGAAGTTACTACCTTTTCTAAGGGTTTCTTATTATCATGAAAGAGGTTTCGACATTCTATTAGTAATTGGGTATCTACTCAATTATTTTTTAAATCTAATTTTCTTAATTCTATAATGATACCATGTTGGCTTATAGTATCAAAAATTATTGCTTAGAGATTTACTTATTTTAAAAGCCCATGCCAAGATCACATGAAATTTACATATATGAATTTATATTTTCTAAGAAAATCTCAACTCTAGAGAATTTTATCAACTCATAAGAGATGCCTATATCGTTGAAAATCTACGAATTTTGCCTCGTAAATGCTCATTTTCTTAGGAATTCTAGTAAATGAACATTAGATTTCACGATGAAAATTTTCTATATTCATAATGTAATAAAAGTGTTAACTTTAGAGGTTTTTATAAAGCTTATGGATTCAGTCTACATACCATTAATTAAGGATTAAATCGAAAGATATACTTAAGATGGTGTTCCGTACACAGTATGAATATTATGAATTTATGGTAATGCTGTTTGGATTAACGAATGCACTTGCTGTGTTCATGGACTTAATGAATCAAATTTATCAGCCTTAGTTAAATAAATTTGTAGTGGTGTTTATTGATGATATTTTGATTTATTCAAACACAAAAAAGGAAAATGCTGATCATTTGAGGCTGGCATTATAGAAGTTGAGGTATAATAAGTTATATGGAAAATTGAGCAAATTTAATTTTTGGTTAGAAATGATAGTGTTTATGGTCATACAATATCTAAAGAAAGGATTTTGGTGGATCTAGAAAAGGTTAAGGTTATAGCTGATTGGAAGCAACTTACTACAATCACTAAAGTAAGAAGTTTTCTAAGATTGGCAAAATATTATAAAAGGTTTATGATGGATTTTTTTTAAGATAACATAACTTTTAACTCAATTAACTCAGAAAGATGTTTAGTATGAATGGACCAAGGAATGTGAGCAAAGTTTCGAAGAGTTAAAAGACCATTTCATCTTAGCTCTAATACTTATCCTACCTAATCTAAGTAAGTCTTATTATATTTATAGTGATGTCTCTCAAAATGTATTAGGATGTGTTTTGATGTAGGACTGCAAAGTAATTGGTTATGCTTATAAGTAGTTAAGGCCTCATAAGGGAAATTACCTAACACATAATTTGGAATTAGCAATTGTTGTGTTTACTTTGAAAATATTGAGACATTACCTTTATGGTCAACACATTGAGATTTATACTAATCATAAGAGTTTAAAGTATTTCTTTACTTAAAAAGAATTGAAGCTAAGATAGAGGCTACGATTGGAGTTAATTAAGGATTATAATTTGACTACTAGTTATCACCTTAGTAAAGCAAATGTGGTAGCGGATGCTCTAAGTCGCAAAAATCATGAACAAGTAGCTTCTTCATTGAAGTGTTACAAACGTGAAACCTCATAATTAAGTGTCTCACATGGATTGTAGGAGGTTGTGGTAGTTTATAAAGCCATGGTTGTGAACACCTTATCTACAGAAGTTTGAAACTTTTAGGCTAAGTGGTTGACATGGTTTCATTAGTGTTTGTTGGCTTAACTATTCACTGCTTTTGTCTTAGAGCATTATACATATACCTTTTAATGATGTTTGTTGAAGAAAAGAGACCATTTCTCACACTTTCCAAAATTGAAGAACCTTGTTGAATATTTTTAGAGTAATAAAAACTGTTTAGAAAATAACTAAATATATTTATATTGCATACTAACAAACATCATATGCTCTCCTTAGGTTCTATTAATTTTGATTATGGTTCTATTTTTAAAGGCATCATGAGGTGCTGGAGATTTTTCTTGACATAACCTGACTAATACCTTAGTCATGGTAGATCGCCATATAGCATACAAAGGATGAAGGTTAACCTTCTTGTCAATCATCATCCTTTTATATGGCTTATAAGGCTACTTCCACTTTTAACTACTTTAGGTCATCCAAATAAGTGATACCATAGCAAAATAGATAATATTACCATTCATTTAAATTTGCAATCATAAATCAAGTCTACTAGGTTTTACATCCCTAAAATACCATAATAGATTAAGTAGTGTAACAAACTACAATTGGTTCGAAAACATAAGTCACTAAAGAAAGTAAATCTTTAGCAATATTCCCCAATAGTCTACTCCTTTACTTTAGTCTTCCCAAGGACCCTCCTAGGCTCAGAACTAACCTTAGGCTTCCTATAGCTTGCCTCAAAGAAGAGGTGACCTTGCAATAGAAGAAATCTATGGAAGTGTAAGTTTACGCTTAATAAGCTAATTCCTCCAACCATACTTTTTAAGCAATATTAACAACCATATGAATGTATGCATAAGTAGTGTAAACAAATATACATAGTAGTTTAGGAACCGCATGCAACTTAGAACTTTGCTCCTTATAGTCAAGATTGGAGATTATTAATCAACACAAACTATCAACCTGGTCTTAACACCTAAAATTCTATCCATAAATGCACCAAAGTGCCACAAAGACACTTATACATAGGTGTGTGTGTGTATATATCCTTCACTTTTGATAAATAATATAAACTTTTTCAAAACTTGAAAATTCCCAAATCTAGCAATGTAGTGGCCCCCATAATCCACTTCATACACCACGTGAATTTTCAATCAAGGTGTAGAAGGCTTTAAGACAACTATTGGTATGTAGAACAATAAGTTGACACCTAAAAGATGGGTATAAAAAGTGAATTTTCATGGGAGGAGAGAGAAAAAAGGTATCATTCATCACCAAACACTCTAGAAAAATTCAAGAAAATATATCATAAGTTAGTCCATGCAAGGGATGGTCTAGGAAAAATATAGTTAGATTTTGAAGGTTGAAGAAGAAAAATCTAGAAGAAAATACAAGATTGAAGTGTAATATTAGGATATAGATGGTACATAGGCCTGGGCTATTATTAGGAACCAATCACCACCACCATTAGGAGCAGCAACTAGCACCAGGCTTAGCCAACAAGTAAGGAGGAGCAAGTTGAGGTCAGAGCTCTTATTTTAAGTGAGGTTTAATTTTTAGGCCAAATTTCTAGAAATTACTAAAAATATAAAATTTTCTTAGAAAATTATACAAAAATTTATTCTTATATATTTTTATGTGTAGAATATAGGAAAAATATTTTTTTGTAAAAAATTAATAGATATAGTATATGTGCTTAAGAAATCGACAAACCAAGCACTTTTCGATGTTGAAATAAATAAGTTGAGTGATGTAGTTTTGATCCTGAAAATTTTCTATGAACTTTCCTATGTTATTAAGAGATTTTTAACAAAATTATTTTCTATAATTTTTATGAATTTTTGAGCCTTAAAACATGATTAAAATGGTGATTTTGGTAAAAACTTATTATATCTTTCTTAAAGACCTCACTTAGATTTTGAGCTCCATTAGTTATTAAAGTATTTTGTAGTGATTAGGTGTTGTTGGAAGTGATTCTATTGAGAGAAGTAATGAAATCAAGTATAAGCCACTTATATGAGTAATTTAACGATAAGGGATTTAGGGAAATTGGTGAGTGATTAAGTGATATAATGGGAATGTGGACGTAATGAAGCTGAGGAAAGTTGTTTGAAGTATAAATTTGCTATTCTAAATTGATTCTATAACTGTAACATGGAAGGAAAGTGAGTAAATTAGTTAATTGATGATATTGGTTAAGGGAAGATAATACCTCAAAGGACTCTATGAATGAGTTTTTCATTAAAATGGTATTCAAAGGATAAGTCAGGAGCAAAACTTATGAATGAACTGTAAAAACAGGGAGGATTTAGAAGTTTAGTCAGGGGAGCATGTTCTTAAAAACCCTATAGATAATAGAGTAAGATGGTATCTTAGAGAAAGTTAAGAGGCAAATGTTTCACTTAGAAGTTTGATTAAAGGTAGAAACTCGAAAAGAAGTGTAGTTAAGAAGGCTCAGAGGATAAGTTAAAGAGAGTATTTGTTGGAACTCTAAAGTTGTAGGTCTCAGAGGAAAGATTCTTAGAAATTATGAAGCTAATTGAGCTTAGATGATATCTCAAAGGGTTTTTGTTAAGAAATTTAGATTTTAGTGGATGCACCAACTTAGTTAGAAGTTAACTCAAAAGCTTCCAGTTTAAGAACTTTAAGGATGACTTCAGTAAGAGTTTAGCTTAAATGGAGTCTATTAAAAATGTTGGGGATTTACTAACCTTAGATATTGAGGCAAAGGATGAATCTATGGTAAACTTCAGTACCTAAGTAATGCAAAGGATATCTCAAAAGGTTTTTCAATAAATGTTTCAAGGATACCTTAACTTAGGGGATAGCTCAGAAGGTAACATAAACTTATACTAATATTCTAAACTTTAAATACTTAAGGCATAAGCTAATGAACCAACAACTAATCAACCTAATTCTATGATAAATGAGTAAATTAGCAATATTTCCTAATTTATATACAAAATAAAGTACTACATCAAGGGATCACCCACAAGGACAAGTGAACAACCATGATGGTGAGTAACTAGGTTTCAAGTAAGTAGGATCAGTATTTTACCATACTTTGAAGTATTATTAAGAATACTTGAAGGCCTTAACATGTGTCTTACTTGTGAGTATAAGCTAGTAACCTGTGTAGATGCGTGTTTGAATATTGTATTGCTATTAATGAGTGCTACATTATATATATATTGGTTGTTCCATAATATTACTTGCTTTGAATTGTTTGGTCATCTCAAAAGCAATCTAACATAAACTTAACTTAACTACTAACCTCACCTACATCACAACCTACTAAGGGAAACGATTAGATTTCTCGAGCCAAACACGACCCTTCGATGAGAATAGCAGAAATGGTCCTTTTCGCACTCTTAGTAAAATTAAGTGATGGGATAAGATATTATAACAAGGTTGGGGACCATGGTTCAAAAGTAGTCTTAGGCAAAGCATGTTTCTCCATTGTACAAGCCCTGGTTTGGTTTCGATTTACAAATTGTGTGGTGTGAAACTCCTTAAAACCCGAATTAAAGCGAATGCACTTTCTTAAAAAATAAAAATATTAATATTAGATGACGATTAGAGTAGGTACAATTCCTAAAAATTTACATATAGGCTTGATACATTAGATGAGGAAACCTCGTAAACCCAAAAAATAAAAATATAATAAAATAATAACATAGATAAAATAGTATAATTTAATTATATTATGTATTATTCATTGTAATTACGTAAAATAGGTCTCGTTAAATCGTAAACTCTTAGAGATAAATTATATATATAATAAAATTAATATTGGACATTAAATAACATCTAGAATATATACATATACATTGTAGGTAAATTTTAGATATATATGCATACCTGTAATTAGCTAAAATTCCATAATATATGCATTTTAAGCTAAAATAACTAAAGAAAATTAATAAAAAATCATTAAAAATTACAAAAAATCATGGCCAATTGGTACAAAGTGGTTTAGGTGTGTGTAATCATTATGACGGGTGTTTATGTAATATAGGAAAGGAATCATGCAAGAAATGAGTGGTATTTAAGGGAAAATCCATGAAGAGAGAGAGCAAAAATCAATCCCAAAAATATAGAAATCCTCTTTACTAGATAGTACATGAAAATTAGGATTTAGGAAAATTAGGTGTTGGATTTTGGGATTTGAAGAAGTAAATTAGGAAAAAGTACAAAGAAAAAAAAATAGATGCAATATGGTCACCAAAGGGTACGGGAGGTTGCCAAAGCTTAACCACCACCATCACGACCAAAAGCCATACCCATCACCTGTAGTTTCCAGCAGGGGAGAGTAGCCATGGTAGCCAAAGATCAACTTTCCAGTTAGGTCCATTTTTTATCCAATTTTAAGTTAATTTGTAAAAATACAAAAAAAAACTAGAAAATTATGAAAAAAAAAATTCCTACATATTTTTATGTATAGAATCTAGTAGAAATATAATATTATATAAATTTAGTAGCTTACATATATGTGCTTAAGAAATTGAAGAAATGGAATAATTTTCAAAGTTGAAATAAATTGGGTAAACGGTATAGTTTCTTCTTATATTTTTTTCTACAAACTATCCTAAGGAAATAATAAATTATTATGTCAAAGTTTTTTGTGATACTATTTTTCATATTTTTATTTGATTTTTGTGCTTAAACAAATGCTTAAAATAGTGTATTTAGCAAAAATTAATATAATTCCTTGCATAATCTTACTTAGATACTAAGTTTGAAGCATATTTGTAGTATGGATACTATTTTGGAGTAGTCATATTGATTGGTAAAGTGAGAAGTAATGAGAAGTTGGAAGTTGGCTTTAAATAGTGAAGTTGGTATTTGACCAATTTAGTGAACTTGAAGCAGTTGCTGAATTGTGATGTAATTTATAAGGAATTTAGAAGTAATAAAACTGAGGCAGGTTGGTATAGAATGTTATTTGATGTTAAAATTTGATTCCATACTTGTAATTAGGAAGGAAGTTGGTAAATTAATTAATTATAGGACATTGAGCGTCACAACCCAAAGGGGCTAGTTGTGGCAGTCGCTGTATACCGTACAAAGGATTGCAGATTAAATTCTCTTACAATCAATGCCCTTTTTATACGATATATAAGGCTATAGCTACTACCAAGAGTGCACAAGCTTAAGCAATTTCATTTCATAATAAATAATAAAATTATAAAAAAAATAACTCATGGTCTATTTGTATAAAAGTTTACAAATACGAAGTCTGAAACATGTATTAAGTTAAATCAGTATATTAATTAGATATTCAGATCTATAAACTATAAAAAATACTCTTTGATCATATCCAGCTCCTATACTGACCCCGTATAGAAAACTAACCTTGGCCATGCGACGGCCCGACTTTACAAAAAGATCAGCCTGTGAGAGAAGACTACAAGAGTATAAGCTAACTAACTTAGTGAGATAATTTCTCTCAACCATATAATAATTAAGTTATACAATAGTTAGGTTTAACCAAATAAATGCATGACAAACAATATGCCAAACAAATATATGCAGATGATTAGGGACTACATGCAACTCAAATTTAATGCCCTCCAAAGTGAGGGTTAGAGATTCATCGGTATAGTCAGATCCAGCTATCATATTAGAACTTATTTCATAACAAAACTCCATGTTTCGCATTCAAAATGTAATGGTACATCCATTATTAGTTTTATCAAAATGAGTTTTACATATGATTGTAAGTAGGTTTACGCAGCCCTTACTCACCCCTAAACGAAAGCCTTTAGACTCGACCTTTAGCCAGGCAGTTAGCACCTCCAATGCCTAGTCATTCCGCGGGCTAGGGTAAGGTCATATCGCACATATGCACCGTATGAAATCTATAACAATCAATAATCAACCTATGTATGGCCTCTCATTACCTCTGTGTAATATGACTGTTGGAATTAGTTATGCAGTATATGATTATGCGTGATCTAAGTTAACTTTTTCTAGTCGAATAAAATTAAGTCTTATTTATTTAGTGATCATTCCAAGTTATAAACAATCAATTCTTAGTGAATCTACTATGAAACAATCATTACATTATAGAAATTTAAAGTAAATTCACCATCAACAATAATTATCATGCACAAGTATAACCCAACCCTATACACATTCCTTTGTAGATCATAAATTATATTCACTAACTATAAATACAAACAAGTATGGAATCATTAAGAAAAACTCACTCAGTCATAGCCAACTTAGGAGTCATAGTAATTTGCTGGCAACTTTGGGTCTATATCGAAATTACTTGAGAATAATAGAAATTTATAAGTTTGGGAATTTAAAGCTAACTAGTATCATAATTTGTAAGGTCTACTTCATTTAATTACGTGAAATTATCGATTCGAGCTTTTTATCAAATTGCGTGTAACTTTTTCGTTTTAACTCGGATCGTTATGAACTTATAGTTTATTTTGATCATTTTCGAGCGTACTTTCTCGTAACGAGGTCCATTTTGGACATTGTGACTCGCAGTTTAAATTGTCATATAAAAATATCACAAAATTTACTATTTAAGTTTTTAAATTATAAAATATTAATTTTCTCTTTTTCTTAATATATTTATGATGTAATAATTATTTAAAACATATAATTGATATTTTTATTATTTTAAGCATACTTTTCTTATTTTTGAGATTTTAGCCTTATTATTATTATTATTATTATTACCATTATTATTTTTACTATTTCTTATTTTTCTCATTATTCATTATTTATGATTTATACATACACATACACACACACACACATATATATATAGATTTGTAGTATATTTGATAACTTTTATAATTTTATTTTATTGAGAAATTCATAATTTATGGTATTTTATATATATATATATATATATACACTTCTCACGTAATTATGAATTTATTTTATTTAATAAATATTACTATATTATATATACTATATACTACTTACTTAATATTCGGTATATATATATATTTACATAGTATTTGGAATAAAATATATGTACTATATATTATACATATATTATATGATATATTCGGTGTACCACAATATATAATCTATATTATATATATAGAAGAGAGTAGTCATACATTACAAGGCCACCCAGAAGAAGAATAATTCAATGTTATACGTCCTATATACATTATGTATTTAAGCATATATTACCACTTATAGAAATATACTACTACATATATATTATACGACTACATATATATATATATATAGGAAAATAATTATACATATATACATATATATATATATAGTTTATGTGTACACACATATATATATATTATAGTTATTTTGTAAAAATACTTAATCTAATTATATGTATTCTAAAAAAATACATAATACATAATCCTTCCGTATAATGTACCTATGTACATACATGTATACATACATACATATTTCAATTTAAGTACTTATGCATATATACATGTAATAGTAATGTTATATTTATAAAAATACCATACAAATACTACATTTATTTATGTATATACTATATAATATACATCTATACTTGCAAAATAACTTACTTACCTATTACTTTTAATTTTTCTTCTTCTTTTCTTCCTTCCTTTTCTTCTTTTCTTCATGTTTTTCCTCTTTACGTTTTCGTTTCTTTTAACTTGTAGGATTTTTCTCTCTTCTTTCGGTTTGGTTTCTTTTTTTTTTTTCCAGATTTTTGTTGCTTCTATTTCACGTCCAAATTTGTTGTTTTTCGGCTAGAATAATTATATATATATGCATCTTATACAAATCTAATTGAGTTAGCATTGATGAGGAAAAGATAACCTAATCTAATTGTTTTGATTTTTTTTTTCCTAATTGCAACACCTGTAAGCTTAATTCTTTATGTGGGCTACTATGTGCTAATTCTTTTTTTTTTTTTTCATTTTACAGGACATAGCAAGCAAGGAAAAGAAGAAAAGAGAAAATGAGAAAAAGAAAAAGGAAGAAAATAAAAATTAATAATAAATAAATGCAATTTTTCTAAATATATAAATTATAACAATACTCATCATAATTTTTACAAGTTATTATAACAATTTCATTAAAATTTCACGCAAATAGGTAATTTAGTCGAAAATTGTAATCGACTATGATTATATCACTATCGAATAATATTTAACTATTTTATAGGCTTATATTTATAATTTTAAGGTTTCGAATAAATTCGAGTTTAATTTTTATTAATGGTGCATAAATCAATTTTATGGTTTTAATACGCAATTTAGGGTTTCGATGAATTCCTAAGGTTTTATTATCGGTGTTATATTTGATTTATTAAATTTCATAATCTTTTATTGATACTAGCCTTATCGACTTATTATACAGTTTAGGACACTCAGACTTGAATTAGGGTTCAACTACTGATTCCCTAGGGTTTGCATTGAGTAATGGTAGAGGATGATTGTGGTCATGAAATTTTCACTAAATTGATACTTTGAGGGTATGTCAAAAGCAAAAATAATGAGTAAAATGTAAAAACGAAGAAAGCAAAAGGTTGGTCAGAGAATGATTCTATTAAAAATCCAATAGATAACAGAGTCACAAGGTAGCTTAGAGGATATTATAATAAGGGCTTTAACTTAGAGAAGTTCAAAGGCTATCTTAGAGGATACAATCAATGTAACAAATAACCCTTCTATAGCTTAGAGAGAAACTTAGGGGATTTTTGGATTAAAGGAAAACTACTATAAAACTATTCAAAACCAAACTTAGAGGATTTTGATTAAAGAAAACCACTATAAATCACTTAGATCATAACTTAGAGGATTTAGTTGATTAGGGTAACATATAATGAATGGTCAAGAAATCATGATTTTTAGGTGAAATTAACTTATGGAATTTATGACTAAACAAATAAAAACATATACATCAAACTAATAATTAATGAATTAAGGCTTGAAAACTAATCTATTATATATTTTTAGGGATAGTTGAAGAGCAAGGAGGCAATGGTAAGGAATAAGTTACTAATGGGTACAGGAAAGTTGGGATAGATGCTTTATGATATATTGATGTATTATATCAGGATACTTAGAGAAGTAAGAGTGATTGTTTATGGTTGTAGTTAGACTATTTGTGTGTATGCTATGTATGTACCTGTGATGCTGATTGATGATTGGTAGTTGAACATCAAGTGCTGTTTTTTACTTGAATATATAAAGTCTTGTGTGTATGAACTTAGTTGCTCACTTAATAATGTGAACTAATCTTGAGTTGATTAAAGACCTAACTTGACATTCATGATAACCCAATAGGGGTAGAATATCAAACTAAATACCAACACTTCGATGACAATAATAGAAATGGTTCTTTTCCTACCTTCAGTCAAACTAAGTGGCAAGAGAGGGAGTTATGGAAAAATTGGAAACCATGGTTCGAATGTTGTCTAAGGAGGAGGGTTTTCTCCATTGCACAAGCCTAAATTTAGTATGATAGTGTCATGTTGAAACTCTTCGAAAACTAGGTTAGAGTGGACAAAATTACTCTAATTTCACAATAAACGAGTTAAACATTGTAAGATAACATATCATTTATCTATTGCATTTGCATTTAATTAATGATTCAACAACCATGCTTGTTAATGTGCTCTTATGACTCTATCCCTTCTTATTGAGCTAGTGGAGCTTACATTCCAATATATTGTTTTGCAGGTGTGGAGTAGTACTTAAAGATGCCTCATTACAATTATCCACAAGTTAGCTTCGATGGGTTAGGAAGTAAAGAGATGAGGTTGAATGAATGGATTGAAGCTCATTTCACTTTTTATTTTTCTTTTGTGGAAGGATTATAAGGTCTTCCTAGGAGGAGTATAAGGTATATGTAATATTAGAAAATGTATTTTGTGAAGTGTTACAACATAGGTCTTATATACTACAAGTACCTATCTGACCGCTTCAAAATTGGTTGAGTCATCGTTCGCCTTGTGTGGATTATACCTATGTTAGTAGCTAAGGGGATAGCTTCTAACTTAGGTTAGTTTACACAGTGGGACTATTACCATTCCTTAAGTTTAGCTCTTCATAATTTCTAGTAGTATTAGAGCATAGTTCGTGAAGAACCAAGCTTTGAAATGTCTAATTAAAATAAACTAGATATTAGGAACACCAAGAGTGGTGATCGTAAGTGGGCGTAAAAGATTTAGATTTATTGGTTATATATCAGAACCTAAATAACATAAAATAAAAATAAGTAAAGGATAATATCAATCTAACTTATATCGTGTTTACTTTCAGATTCATAAATATGAGCTTATTTATGCTTAGTTACACTTTAGTTAGGAAGGAGATGAATCTCTTATTGATTATCGAGATCCTTTACAAAACCTGTTATTTGAATTAGCTAACTAGGTGATATTCTATATTATAGATGAGATTATTATCACTTATAAGAGGTGATCATCGGTGTTGTATTTTCTTGCTATAGTAGAGCCTAGTTAGAATTATCCATCCAGTTATGATCAAACACCTATAAGAACTCCCCATGTACCTAGAGACTATCTACTTATAATCATAGATTAGTTTCTAAGATTTCTATAGATTGAGAATGTAGGAATTGATGTACCTTTGCGATCACATAAGCCTAAACCATCTGTAGAATCTCAATTCAATAAGAAAATGTAGGTGAAAATTTTGTAAAAGAGGATCTTGAGGAAGATCTTGAGTATAACTTAGAAGCAACAATAGTTTAGGCGGAAATTAAAGATAAAACTGAGGAGGAAATTGAAACTAAGGCAGTAGCTAATTCTAAGAATCAAGTAGGAAATTACATAGAAGTTAATGAGGGATAAGAAGTGAATCAAAATGAAGAACCTGAGTTGGCAAATGAGGATAATGAGAACAAACAGAAAGCCATATTTATTCCTAAGGTACCTAAGTATATAGTAGTAGGTTTCGATTTAGAAATAGGAAATGATGATGTGGACTTAAATGATTATGAAAACTGGTTTCCTTTAGAAGATGTTGTGGCATTAGATGAATCAAATGGATGGAGTGAATAGGAGTTGACTACTTTTGGAACTTTTGGATCATATGGTTTATGTTATGTATCTAGTTATCTAAATCTTTTTTATGTATATAGTATTTTGGAATTATAAATATACGTTAGTGCTTGAGGCAAGAATGATGTATATGGTATCTCTTATAATTATAGAACTCATGTACTAGGAAATCCTGATGTAATTTTTATTTGTATAGTTATGTTTATCTATAATTCGTGATATAAAAAGTTCAATTTAATGTAATTATCTTGATGTAAAGCTTAAGTTCTAATGTATATTTTTGAGTTGTAAAGTTATATCATGGAAGTTAGTGATGAAGTAAATGTAAAGTTAATTTGTTACAAGTGATTCTTTAGTATTATCATATGTTTCAAAGATTATAGTTGCTACAATAGAGTATAAATATATATATATATATATAAGAGATACTAAATTTACAGGTATTGAATCAATGTTACTTTTGATTAAACCACGACTTAGATGCTACAAGGGATTGTGTTTATATTGTTATGTATATACAGGGCATGTTTAACTTAGGTAATTTGATGAAAATGAATGATCGCCAAAAGATGTGTAGTTAGAATTTTATGGTAATAAAATAAGTAAGAAATATGCGGTCGAAACATTATGTTGAGGTTTCAAAAAACTACACTAACTAATAAGTAAATGGATTTAGAGTATAGGTTTAAGTGAATTATTATAATAATTGAGTAATATGACTAAGAAAGGAAACAGGAATGGGAATGGACAAACTGGAAATAGAGGACCACCTCCAATGCTACCTATACCACAAGATCAACCAAGGAACGATTTACCATCACCTTTACCTCTTCCTAATATGTTGAATCTTGTTCAATTTAAACAAATGATGATGAATATGTATACTATGATCCAACAATAAGGAGCTTTAATTCAACATCTTATAGCCAATGGAAATGCTGTAGGATAAAAACAACCTAAAGTGGAGCCAAGGGAACAACAACTACCAAAAGTTGGTAAGCTCACGAAGTTTATGAAAGCTAATTGGTATTTTGAAGGAAAGATGGGAAAACCAGCAGCAGTGTATGATTGGCTAACACAAATCGAGCAAAGTTTTGAAGTTTTTCCAGCACTAGAAGTGCAAAAGCTTTCATATGGAACTTTCTTATTAATGTTTGGAGCACGGATATGGTGGGACTCGAAAGCATGAGCTTTGCCAAGACTAGTTACATGGAAAATATTCAAAGAAGAACTCAAGAATGAGTATTTTCCTATGAGTGTTTAAAACCAAATGACTGAAGAATTGATGAGTTTGAAAAAGGGTGCAATGAATATGGTGTAGTACAAGATGAAGTTTAATCTGTTAATTCAATATGATCACAATCGTATCAAGATAACCCAGAGCTCGAGAAATATTTGTTTCTTTAAGGATTTGAGCCTACGATGAGGTGTGAGCTTAAGGACTATGGTTTTAAAACCTACAGTAAAGTAGTAAATAAGGCACGTTAGCTTGAAAATAATAGGATGCTGATGTAGTCGGAGTAGAGAAAGAAGTTAGGTAGGGTAAATCGATTTAGGCCTACTTTTAAGAGATCTATCTCTGGTACTAGAAGTAGCAGTTTGAATCGCAAAGGAACAAAGCTAGCCGTAATGATTGGTGGAATATCATAAGAATAGGAATATCAAAGTTACAAATGTAGAGACCAACATTTTCCTCGCTACTGTGCATAATTAAAAGGAAAATGTTATCTATGTAGAAATCAAAACCATATATCTAGAAAGTGCCTAAGGATGAAGAATGTGAAATATTATCATTGTGGACAAACTAGACACTCCAAATATCGTACACAGTTTAGACCTGAAGCCAATAATGTTGAAGGAATGGATGCTATTATGGTCCCTGTACTTATCTTTTCATTAAAAAGTATGGATGAAGATATTGAAGAGTTTGATGAAATGAGGGAGGAATATTTCTATGAAAATTTGGATAATGATGATGATAGTATGTATGGAGGTAAACCAAGCCTAGTAAGAGGTACATGCATTAAAATTGAATACTAATTAATAGTTATAGCATAAATTATGCTTAATGAGATAACCATGTATATGTTAAGTAGTATAGTAGTTAGTTGAATTGTAATAAGTTCTTAAAACTTGAAAATAACTATGATAATAGTATAATAGGTCATGTAAACATAAACAAACGAGTTGCATATGCATTGTTTGACATTGGAGCTTCTCATTCGTTTATGGATTAGGAATTTGTATCAAATCGTGGAATTAAAGTAGTTGAAATGAGAGCTACATATAGAATAAGAATCCCTACAGGAGAGCATGTGATGCAAACCACAACTAATAATAGACAAGGCTAATCATTGAATAGGTCCAAGCTTACAGAAAGCTCGAAAAAATGGGTAATGGGGAAAGGTACGAGGGGTAAAGAAATGAAGAATGAAAATAGTAAGCAAAACCCACGAACAGCTCTAGAGGATATGATGCACCAATGGAACTTCTGAAGACTCACGACACAATTCGATATAATGCACGAATTGGTCCAATGAGGTTAATCGCCACCCAACCTTACTTAAGGGAAAGGATAAGAGTGATGCCGAGAGTAAACAATAGTATTTACATAAGGAAGAAAAGTACTCAATTGTATTGAAGTTAATTTGATATTTACAGCTACAAGAACAAAGGTATTTATACCTATAAGTTAGGGTAACTTGCCCAAAAGTAAAAAGATAAAAAGAACATTTCCTAAAGAAACAATGTATATGATACAAAAGGGTAAAAATGAATATACAAGGAAAACAATTATTGGTGCTATAGATTCTACATACAATACTGTACACGTAGGAGGCTGCATTAGCAAGGTTATTAGGAGATACGGAAAAAAAGTACGGACGGATGGGTTTATCCAAACAGAGATGGCTTAGTTAGTTTGGTCTCTCTCTCAATCTCTCGGCTTCTCGGCAAGGAAGATGCCGAATAATTTGTCAGCTTGGCGTTGGAGAGTATTCATCAACTCGGCATACTATAGAGCAATGGATCGTCATACGACATTAAAGGTGACTCGATAAGGAAGTACTCAGCCTTAGCAGGGGTTGGTTGAAATAGGAGGATTCATCATACCGACCTTTCTAGTTTCGGGCTCGATTGTAGGTAAGAGGTCGGGTAGTATGATTCCCATCAGAGTAGTAAATGAAGGACGAGTGATGATTCAAGAAAGGAAATTTCCAATTAAATTGATAGTGTTACATATAAGTGGTTATGATGTTATTGTAGGGATTGATTGGTTATAAGCATAAGGTGAAAGTGGATTACAGAAGAAAGGTAGTAATACTAGATGATGGATATATTGCATATACTAGTAAGATTGAAAGTTGTTATGTGAAGTTGTTTATCATTGAAGTAATTGAGGAAGAGAAAACAGACAATTGAGAGTGGCAGTATTGTTTGGTATTTGCCTTAGAAGGGAAGAAGGAAAAGCCAAGTGTATCAAGAAAACACTTGTAGTTTGTGAATTTCCTTACATATTTTCAAATGATTTACCTAACTAAGTACTACATAGAGAATTGGATTTCACTATTAAGTTAATTCTTGGAATTGAGCCAATAGCCAAAGCTCCTTATAGAATGTCATCAATGGAATTATAGGAATTAGAGAAACAGATATAGGAACTTTCAGATAAAGGATTTATTAGTCCAAGTGTGTTACCTTGGGGAGCTATTGTGTTGTTTGTGAAGAAAAAGGATCAAATAATGAGACTGTGTCGATTATAGAGAGCTCAACAAAGTGACAATTACGAATAAGTATCCATTACTAAGAATTGATGATTTATTTGATCAGTTATATGGAGCTACAGTATTCTTGAGGATTGACTTAAGATTAAGATACCATCAACTAAGGATTAAATCGGAAGATATACCTAAGGTAGCGTTCCATATACAATATCGACAGTACAAATTTGTGGCAAAAGTCATTTGGATTAACTAATACACCCGTAGTTTTCGTAGACTTAATGAATCGAATTTATCAATATTACTTAAATAAATTTGTAGTGGTGTTTATTGATGATATCTTGATTTATTCAAAAATGAAAAAGGAACATGCTGATCATTTGAGATTAGCATTACAACAATTGAGGGACAATAAGTTATATGGAAAATTAAGCAAATGTGATTTTTGGTTAGAGAAGATAGCATTCTTAAGTCATATTATATCTAGTGAAGGAATTTCGGTAGATCCAGAAAAGGTTAAGGGTATAGTTGATTGGAAACAACCTACTACATTTACTGAAGTAAGAAGTTTTCTAAGAATAGTAGGATATTATAGAAGGTTTATCATGAATTTTGAAGATAGCTTAACCTTTAACGCAATTAACTCAGAAAGATGTTAAGTATGAATGGAATGAGGAATGTGAGTGAAGTTTCCAAGAGTTAAAACATCATTTGATCTCATCTCCAATACTTACCCTACCTGATTTGAGTAAGTTCTATTATGTTTATAGTGATGCCTCTCAAAATAGATTAGGATGTGTTTTGATGAAAGATGGCAAAGTATCTCCTATGCTTCTAGTCAATTAAGGCCTTATGAGAGGAATTACACAACACATGATTTGGAATTGGAAGCTATTATGTTTGCTTTGAAAATATGGAGACATTACCTGTATGGTTATCACTATGAGATTTATACTAATCATAAGAGTTTAAAGTATTTCTTCACTTAGAAATAACTGAATTTGAGACAAAGGTGATGGTTGGAGTTAATTAAGGATTATGATTTGACTATTAACTATCATCTTAACAAAGCAAATGTGGTGGTTGATGCTTTAAGTCATAGAAATCATGAGCAAGTAGCTTCGTTATTAACCATCCAAAAGGATTCGATCTAAGAATTTGAGAAACTTAGAATTGAGTTTAAGTGGCATGATGATGAGGTACAATTGATGAACTTAATCGTTCAACCGACCTTATTGGAGAGAATTAAGATGCAACAAAATCAAGATACAAGTTTAAAATTGATGAAAGAAAAGTTGAACTCAGAGGAAATATCAAATTTTCATATGGATGAAAATGGGTTACTAAGATTTAAAAGTTAAGTTTGTATACCTAATGATGCACAAATGAACTGAGAGATCATGGATGAAGCACATGTTATTGGATAGACATTGCATCCTGGAGGAAATAAGATATATAAGGATTTGAAAACCATGTACTAGTGGAAGGGAATAAGAAAGGATGTGATTTAATATGTTGTAAGTTATACTATGTATCAACAGGTGAAAGCCAATCATCAAAGACCTAGTAGATTATTGCAACCATTAGAAGTATCTCAATGGAAATGGGACAATATCACAATAGATTTTATAGTAGGACTTCTTAGAATTAAGGAAGGACATGATTCTATTTGGGTAATTGTTGATAGATTAACAAAAAACACATATTTCTTAGCTTATCGAATTGGTGATTCAATGTAGAAGTTAGCTAAGTTATATATGTGAGAAATTATTTGAGTACATGGTATACCAAAGAGTGTTGTCTCTAATAGAGATATTCGGTTTGTATTAAAGTTGTGGGATAGCTTGCATTGATCTTTAGGAATGAAATTGCACTTTAGTACAACTTATCATAGACAAACAGATGGTCAATTGGAAAGAACGATTCAAATACTAGAAGATATGCTTAGAGGCTATATATTAAACTTTAGAGGAGATTAGGATCAATATTTTCCACTAGTAGAGTTTTCTTATAACAATAGTTATTAGGTAACTATACAAATGGCACCATTCAAAGCGTTATATGGAAGGAAGTATCGATTACCACTATACAGGTATAATAAGGATTATGCAGTGATAGGACCTGAATTGATTGAACAAACTAATGATAAGGTGAAGCTTATTTGACAAAAGATGAAACCAACCTAAGATTGTTATAAGAGTTGGGTAGATTTGAAGCGAAGACCATCATCATTTCAAGTTGGAGACCATGTGTATGTAAAGATAAGTCCATTTCAAGGATTTAAGTGATTTGGAGCAACTAGAAAGCTAAATTAGCATTACATTTGACCCTTTGAAGTGCTAGAAAGAGTTAGGAACATAGTATATCGACTTGCTTTACCGCCAATTTTATTGAGATACCATAATGTGTTCAACATGTCTACTTTAAGGAAGTTTGTGAAGAATTCACACTTGGTAGTGGAAATAAAGCCAATTGATTTACAAAGGGATTATATGGTAGAGAAGTAACCTATTCAAATACTTGATACACGAGTGCAAAGATTGTGAAACTATGATGTAGAATACATAAAAGTTCGTTGGAGAAATGGCCTTCAAGTAGAATTGACATAGGAACCAAAGGTGGCGATGCAAAAGAGATACCTTTTGTTGTTTTAGAAATTAGGTTAGTAATTTTTTTTTTTATTTTGATTAGTGATAATTGATTGAATGTTGGGCTATTTAGATGTTATATTACAATTGAATGATAAATAGAGTTTTGAGGACAAAACTTTTTGAAAGGAGGTAGGAATATGAGCCTTATATTCAGTGAAATGGAATCGAACGAGTAAATTTAAGGTATCGGTGAAACTAACCCAATTAACCTAAAAATTTACGTATAGACTCGAGACATTAGATGAGGAGACCTTATGGACTCGAATATTAAAAATATCTTAAAATAATAATAATATAGCTAAAATAGTATAATTTAATTATATTATATATTATTCACTGTAATCGCGTAAAATAGGTCTCATTAAATTATAAATTATTAGAGATAAATTATATATGTGATAAAATTAATACTGGACATTAAATAACATATAGAATATATATGTATGCATCATGGGTAATTTTTAGGTATATACGTATGCCCATAATTAGCTAAAATATCCTGATAGATGCATTTTACACTAAAATATATTAAGAAAATCATTAAAAAATTGTAAAAAATCATGGGTAGTAGAAACAAAGTGGTTTAGGTATGTGTAATCATTAGGACGAGTGTTTATGTAATATAGGAAAGGAATCATGTGAGAAATGAGTGGTATTTGAGGGAAAATCCTTGAAAAGAGAGAGAAAATCGAGTTGCACAAGAAAATAAATCCTAAAAATATAGAAATCCTCTCTATTGGATAGTACATGCAAATTAGGGTTTAGGAACATTACGTGCTAGATTTGGAGATTTAAAGAAGTAAATTAAGAAAAATTACAAAAAAAAAAAAAGATGCAATAAGATCACTAAAGAGTACGGAAGGTTAAAAGGTTGTTAGAGCTTAATCACTACCACCACCAAAAGCCATACCTATCGCCTGTAGCTATAGACAAGGGGGGAGTAACCATGGGTAGCTGGAGATCAACTTTCTGGTGTGGTCTATTTTTTATCTAATTTTAAGTTAATTTGTAAAGATGCCAAAAATGCATAGAAAATTGTGAAAATAAATTATTTCTGCATATTTTTGTGTATAGAATTTAGGAAAAATATCATTTTATATAAATTTAGTAGCTTCCATATACGTCCTTAAGAAATCGAAAAAATCAGGCAATTTTTTAAGTTGAAATAAATTGGGTAAATGATATAATTTCTACTTAGAGGATTTTGATTAAAGAAAATCACTATAAATCACTTTGATCATAACTTGGAGGATTTAGTTGATTAGGTAACATATGAAAATCAATGAATGGTCCAGAAATCATGATTTTTAAGTGAAATCAACTTATGAAATTTATGACTAAACAACTAAAACATATTCAATAAACTAATAATTAATGAATTGAGGCTTGAAAACTAATATATTATATAGTTTTAGGGACAATTAAAGAGCAAGGAGGCAATGGTTAAGAATAAGTTACAAATGGGTACAAGTAAGTTAAGATCGACACTTTGTGTCATATTAAATTATTATATCAGGATACTTGGAGAAGTAAAAGTGCTTGTTTGTGGTTGTAATTAGACTAGTTGTGCGTATGCTACATGTGTGCCTATATTACTGATTGATGATTAGGAGTTGAACTTCGAGTGCTATTTTCTGCTTGAATATATCATCTCTTGCGTGTATAAACTTAGTTGCTCACTTGATAATCTAGACTAATCTTGAGTTGATTAAATACCTAACCTAACATCCATGATAACCTAATAGGGGTAACGATTAGGTTATCAAACTAAATACCGATACTTCGATGCGGGTAGCAAAAATGGCCATTTTCCCACCCTTAGTCGAACTAAGTAACAAGAGAAGGGTTCATAGCAATGTTAGGAACCATGGTTCTAATGTTGTTTAGGGAGGAGGGTGCTCTCCATTACATAAGCTCAAATTTAGTTTGATAGTGTTCGTTAAAACTCTTCGAAATCTAAGTTAGAGTGGATGAAATTACTTTAACTTCACCATGAACTAGTTAAACATTGTGAGATGCTATATCATTTGTCTATTGCATTTGCATTTGCATTTAATTAATGATTGAACAACCATGCTTGTTAATGTACTCTTATACCTATACTTGCAACTAAGGGGATAGTGTCTAGGTTAAGTTGGTTTATACAGTAAGACTGTTACGACTCTTCAAGTTTTGTGTATGACATCATGCTGATAGAACAATCCAAAAACAAAAGGCTCAATTAGTAGGTAAAGGATGTAGACACTCAATTTTTACCATTTCATAGTTTTAATTTTTATTTTTTAAAGGATCCTAATTCAAAAATATAAAAAAATTATAAAATAAAATAAAAATAATAAAATATTGAAAAATAATTAAAAAAAAGAAAAATTATAAAGATTTTTTTTAGGAGAATAGATTTTTAGAAAATGAAATGTTTTAAGGAGCTTTATTTTAGAGAGTCATATAACTTAAGTATAATTTAATTGTATTAAATGTCAAGGCATAAACCAATAGCTTAATAAATAAGCATTTGATTATTGGTAATGGGTTAGCTTGAGGACACGAGTTTGAATCTCATTAAGTACACATATTCCTTTTACTTTTTTCGTCCATTTATGAAAATTGATTGAGCGTACAAAATTTTAATCTAATTTTAAATCTTATCAAAACTTTTGAATCTAATGTGATAAAAATTTGTGTGATACAAGTCTAATTTAGATTTTTATCAAATTAGTTTTGAGTCTAGATAAAAGATTCTAATTTATTTTAGATCTTTATTAATTCAGAATTGATATGATCAAAAAGATTTGTTTTATGAACTTTATAAATATTGATTGTATGGCATAAAATATGGGCAATTACACATTACCCATCCTTGCACTCATATTCATGCTTGCTTAACCTCAACTTAACAAAGCTAGCCCTAACCTAATCATGACTCTACTCTTATACATACGACCAACACATATAGCCAAAGGCCCATGTTGTACCACATGACTAGAAGACACTACCCGAACTCCATCCATCTATAAGCAATACGATAATGACAACAAACTAAACTTACAACTACACTTCATGGCCAGCCCCAGCTATACGCTACTATACATTACACACTGACTCACAAATGTGATACAATAGCAGAATCCTTGACCTCCTCTTTATCCAGCTACTCCACTCACCACTGTTGAATACATATGGATACTACACTATCAATAACACAGTAGTCACCCATTCGCAGGTGTTTCATCCATGCAGCAACACACACCAAAACACCTTTTCTTAACTACTTCACCATCACAATAGCCACTCACTCTCACGACCACTCTCACTCATACCCACGCCACTTTACCCACTGCACTGATAAAGACACCATATACATAGCCACTACATAACATGCACTAATGTTGTTGCATGAAACACAACAGCCACTGTCCTCTCCACGCTGATCACATATGTACACTACACATCCACTCATGAGAAACACCGTGTGATAACCCTAATGCCACTAAGCACACCATAACAATCTCTAGCTACCTCATTAATCGATCCCTAACATCCCCAGCGCTACACATTCTCTAGCTGCCGCATTAATCGATCCCTAATACATATATTAAATATATTATATTTATTAATTTATGTAAGTAGTTGTTTAATAGTAATAATAGATATATATTAGTTTAGGAAATTTTTTTATTATTAGTTTTTTTTTAGGATTTTTCATTTAGAAAAATTATTTTTTAAATATAAAAATTAATAAAAAAACCTTAAAAAAAAATTAATTACGACATTTTAGAGAGCTTTTTCATCAAATAAAAATACTCAAGAATTAGGATCGTTTAGATTTTTTTGAATAAACTAAATTAATAAACCACACAAACTCAAGGGTTTTCTAAATTAAAAAGAATCAACACATTAAAGTTTTCAAAAAGAACTACAATAATTTGATCCCAACTAGTAAGTACGTAGGCACCTTCCACCTTTAGGGTGATGTAAAAATCTATAAAAACTTACGCTTTTTTATTTTTTTTTAAACATCATAATGGATAAATTAGAAGAATAAACTTAATTTTGGAAAGCTTATAGTAGTATCCGTTAATGTTTAATAGGTTAACCCTCGAATTTAAAACCTTCTAGTTTTTATCAAATTGAAATCAAAGGTCGATAGCTAAATCATAATCAATTCACCTAATTGATTGCAATTTCTCTTTTCCCAACTTCAGTAGGGTGGCGACTCTAAAAATTGTTTTTTTAATTACAAAAAGAACTAGAATTTCTTATTTTCTCTAATTAATGATTACTATTAAATGACTTAGGGTTTAGTATTAATTGGAAAATGGGAGGTGAAATAAAATAGAAAAATGGAAAATCAAGTTCAACACTTTGATGGCTCCACTAAGGATGCAATAAAAAAGGTTAGCCACTAGAATTTACTAAAATTAGGATTATTTTTCAAAAAATAAAAAGATACTTGAGTTGATTATTTTTTATTTATTTATTTATTTTTTATATTAATATGTTTGTTGCAACTCATCTAAGTGGGCTCATTTTAAGGTTTCTTATTTTTTATTTTATTTTTTTGCATCATAAATGCATTATAGATACGGTCAAAACCAAACCGTTTTAAGACCTTAGAGGGAGGCTATTGTGTAAGCTTTGAATGTTATGGGGTAACCACCTTTTGGGGCTGACTAGGCTACCTAACCTACTTGAGTTTAAAAGTGACCACATAACCATTGCTTTAAAAAAACATGATGGTCATAAAACTTGAGAACCTTTAGAACCTATCCTTTATAAACATGAAAACCTTTTTTCAAAAAATTTGTGAGAACCCATAATGTGGCAAACCTAAACGAATAAGGGCAGTTGTCTATTGAAATATTTCCTTGTAAATATCTTGTAATAATTCCATATAAAGTTTAAGATAGGCTTTAATTGTAATTTTATTTTATTTTTAGATAGTTAAGGCTAGATCAAGTCAAGGGGCTTTTGAATAGATCCATGTCCACTTACCTCATTGGCCTTAAAAAAAAAAAAATTACTCCAAATATGGTTTCAACTTTTCAACCCAGATAAGCAAAAATTTATTAAGAACAAGATTGGGCTCATCTTATCTTTATAGAAGATCCTGGTGATTACTGTAATGCGGGCCTTAGTACATCTATGGGAGCCCAAATCTATCACTTAAACCCACATTAGCTAAGCCTAACCCTTGTAGAGTAAGTAAAAACAAAACAAAACAAAAAGAATCAAACTTGTAAAATAATTTTAGGTCATTTTGCCAAGCATTCTACCAGTTAAGAATATTCATTCTTTTGGATAGATTAATACTTTGTAAATAGCCTTTCTCATTTAGAATAAATAGAATTTAGATATTTTCTCTATTTAGTCTTTTATTCTTTGTTCTTTAGAATTCGTCTTTTGTAAATAGACCCTTAGTAGAGTTGTTCTGTAGATAAATAAATTATGTAGGCCTATATATAGAATCTAGAAAGCAATTCCCCATTTATAATTTGATCACTTGGTTTCTGTAACATAAAAACCCTAACGTTTTCTCTCTCTCTCTCTTTCAAAAAGAAAAAAGAAAAGAAGAAAAAAGAAAGTTGCTAACGGTTATAAATCTTTATGGGACTCAAGTTGAGCATCAACTACATGGCCCATTAAGGTAACCAACCAAACACAAACCCCTGGCTCATCATGGTAGTCGAAATAACTCAAAACCCTTGAGCCATCATGTCCAACTATGAACTAAGTCAAAACATAAAACCATAAAACACCATCCTAAGCTTGATTCTTAGTACAAACAAAAAGGACAATTCATAGTTCCTTCTACCTCAAAAGACATCAATGCTAGCTCATTCGACTCTAAAAAACCAAGCTCGAAATCACATATGAGAGCTAAGGGGCATTATGACCTATAAGCCTAAGGCAATTTAAGCAAGAATATAAAAGGTATGAGGTGTTTGGTCTTTCAAATTTCAATTTGAACTCAAATCAAATGAAAGGTATCGTTTCACAATTAGGAGCATGTTTCAAGAAATTTGGGGGGGGGGGGGGGGGGGGGGGGGAGGGAGCAAGGTCAATCTCCACCTTGGGGCAAATCATCTTTTACCTAAGGAATTGGTAACTCATTTTTAAAAAACCTTAGAATGAAAAAAGGCGAGCTATATCCTATACATTAACTCTTAAACACTTTGAGAGATGAGAGACATCATAGTGAGGATATTTTGGACTCATCCCTTAAAGGAAGTCCATTTTGAATTTGATACATAGACCAAATTGAAGTTAGGCGTTTATTTTAAAATCTCAAACACAATTATCCTTTATTAACCTCGTTCAACTGATTTGGAATCCTTTCAAATATAAACCCTACTAAGAACTACCCTATATTGGGGCAATTTGGAAGTTATGATCATTGATTAAGAGAGAAGGTTAAAAATAGGTTTGTGCTTACCTTAGTAACAACAATTCAAGGATAACTTTTGTTTTTGACAAATTGTTCCCTTTAAAGAAGAGCCAACACTTTTCTAAATACCTCAAGACCACACATACCTTACTCGAGTCCATACATTTGAAACCTATGGATTCAAGGCCTTAAGTCATCTAAAGATAAAGACGTAACAAAAGTGATAATTACTTATAGGGAGAAAAAAACAAGAAATAATGGGGTAAAGTAAGAAAGAGGAAAAAAGGAAAAAAGAAAGAAAAAAAGAAAGGAAAAAAAAAAACTAGAAGAAAGAAAAAGGAAGAAAGGTCTGAACATCAGGTTTGAGGAGAGCCCCAATCAAAGAAGGCTTAAAAGCCTTAGAAGCCCAAGTTTCTCTAAAAACACAAGGTCTTGAATGACCTTCCTAACTATACACACAAAACCCTATATTCATTTCAAAATCATACTCTAATTTACAAACACAAAACCTTTCTATCCATCTTGAATCACATAAGACTTCTTTACCCACAATACCTCCCTTCTTAAGGCTCTTCTGATCTTAAAGAATAATTATCTTTAATAAAAAATATTTTTAAAACTAGAGAAAGCACACATCTAGTTTTTTCTTAAGGGTTCTTGAATTATACACTCGACTTGGATAAAAGTATTTTTATTTTTTTCAAAATAAGCCCTCTCATTAATCCCTTTTGAAACCATTTGACCAAAAGCCTAATTAATGAACCCAAAAAGACCTAACAGATTGATTAAGGCATATCACTTGCAAATTGGACTGTAATTTTTAGAATAGTAGTCGAGAGCGAAATTTAGATCAGAAGTGTACAAGGAAGTCCTCTTTAACTAAACTAATTGTGAGTTATCTTTTCCTTAGGAAATGAATGTTTGAAATCATACTGTCTCATCGAGAAGCTTAGTATCAAGGCTAAAAAGTAGGATAGATATAAGATGCCTTACATGGTTACCAAGGAGGGGGGTGGTTATAGCATTTGCCTCTTAAATAAGAATTTGTATTCATTAGTAGACTTCTAAGAAGAAAAAAGAGGAGAAAGAAATAAAGCAAAGGAAAAGAGAGAGAAAAAGTAAAGGCTTATTACGAGTTTTTTTCATTCATTTCTAAATCCATGCCAACCTTAGTGGCTAAATCTTCAGTTTATGTCATAAATTTTTTTCACCAATGTCCTGCATTGTAAATTTCTTAAGTCAAGAGTTTTTTTTTTTTTTTGAATTGGTTATATCTCTTAGTTTTACTTTTTTAATTGTCATATAAAATTTTATTGAACCCATAGAGTGCTTACCCTTTATTCATTTTCTTAGGGATTTATCTAGCTCATAGAGTGGAGTTCCTACCTGTATTTACTTTTAGGGTATCAACTAGCTCATAAAGCACCATCTCCATACATATCTTCATTAGGGTTTTAGCAAGTTCATAAAGCACTGTCCAGATCTACTTTTCTTTAAGGTACTTGCCAACTCAAAAAGTGCTTTGCCCATCTTATCTTGGTTAGTTAGCTTATAGGGGGGCATGACTAAGTCTTCAATATCTCTTTAAGGTCTTAGCCAACTTAAGGAACGCTTTGTTTGTCTCATCTTGGTTAGTCAACCCATAAGGGGTACGACCAACTCTTTAATATCTCTTTAGGGTCTAAGTTAGCTCAAAGAGTGCTTTGCTTATCTCATCTTGGTTAGTTTGCCCATAAGGGGCACAACTAAGTCCTCAATATCACTTTAGGGTTTTAGCTAGCTTAAGGAGCGCTTTGTCCATCTCATCTTGGTTAGTCAACCGATAGATGGCATGACTAAGTCCTCAATATCGCTTTTAGGTCTTGCTAGCTTAAGGAGTGCTTCTCCCATCTCATATTGGTTAGTCAGCCCATAGAGGGCAAGACCAAGTCCTCAATAGTTAGCCCATAAGGGGGCATGACTAAGTCTTCAATATCTCTTTAGGATCTTAGCAAGCTCAAGGAGTGCTTCACTCATCTCATCTTGGTTAATAAGCCCATAAGGGGCACGACCAAGCAGTTAATACCTCTTTAGGGTCTTAACTAACTCAAGGAGTGCTTCGCCCATCTCATATTGGTTAGTCAGCCCATAAGGGATACGACTAAGTCCTCAAAATCACTTTAGGGTCTTAGATAGCTGAAGGAACCCTTCGCTTATCTCATTGTAGTTAGTTAGCCCATAGTTGGCACTACTAAGTCATCAATATCTCTTTAGGGTGTTACCTAACTCAAGGAGTGCTTTGCCTGTCTTATCTTGGTTAATCAACCTATAGGGTATATGGCCAAGAGCGCTTCACTCATTTCATCTTAGTTAATTAGCCCATAGAAGACACGACCAAGTCATTAATATCTCTTTAGGGTCTTAACCAACTCAAAGAGTGCTTCACCTATCTCATCTTAGTTAATTAGCCCATAGGGGGCATAACCAACTCTTCAATATCTTTTTAGGGTCTTAGTTAGCTCAAAGAGCACTTTGCCCATCTCATCTTCTTTAGTCAGCCTACAAGGGGTATGGCCAAGTCGTCAATATCTCTTTAAGGTCATAATTACCTCAAGGAGCACTTCGCTTGTCTCATCTTGGTTAGTCAGCCTATAAGGGGCATAACTAAGTCTTCAATATCTCTTTAGGGTGTTTGCTAGCTCAAGGAGCGCTTTGCCAATTCTTTTTAAAGTCTTTACCAGCTTAAGGAGTGCTTTGTTTATTCTCTTTAGGTTCTTAGCCAACTTAAGGAATGTGTTGCCCATTCACTTAGGGTCTTAGTTAGCTTAAGGAGCACTTTGCCCATTTCATCTTGGTTATTTAACCCATAAGGGGCACGACTAAGTCATCAATATCTCTTTAGGATCTTAGCTTGCTCAAGGAGTGCTTTTCTGGTTTCATCTTAGTTAGTCAGCTTATAGGGGGCATAACTAAGTGGTTAATATCTCTTTAGGGTCTTATCTAGCTCATGGAAAGCTTCACCCATCTCATCTTAGTTAGTCAGCACATAGGGGGGAAGACCAAGTCATCAATATCTCTTTAAGGTCTCAGCCAGCTTAAGAAGTGCTTTGCCCATCTCATCTTGGTTAGTCAGCCTATAGGGGGTAGACCAAGTCTTCAATATCTCTTTAGGGTCTTAGCTAGCTCAAGGAAAGCTTCACCCATCTCATCTTAGTTAGTTAGCACATAGGGGGCAGGACTAAGTCATCAATATCTCTTTAGGGTCTCAACTAGCTTAAGAAGAGCTTCGCTTATCTCATCTTGGTTATCAGCCCATAAGGGGCATGACCAAGTCTTCAATATCTCTTTAGGGTCTTAGTCAGTTCAAGGAATATTTCTCTCATCTCATCTTAGTTATTCAGCTCATAAGGGGCACGACTATCTCGTCAATATCTCTTTAGGGTCTTAACCAACTCAAGAAGAGCTTTGCCTATCTCATCTTGGTTAATTAGCCTATAGGGGGCACGACCATGTTATTAATATCTCTTTAGGGTCTTAGCTAGCTCAAAGAGTGCTTCTCCCATCTCATCTTAGTTAGTCAGCTCATGGGGGGCCTGGCCATATTGTTAATATCTCTTTAAGGTCTTAGCTAGTTCAAGGAGCGCTTCACTTGTCTCATATTGGTTAGTCAACCCATAAGGGGCATGAGCAAGTCTTTAGTGTCACATTAAAGTCTTAACAAGCTCAAGGAGCAATTTGCCCATCTCATATTGGTTAGTCAGCCCATAGGGGGTATGACCAAGTCTTCAATATCTCTTTAGGCCCTTAACCAGCTCAAGGAGTGCTTCGCCCATTTTATCTTGATTAGGCGACCCATGGAGGGCATGACTAAGTGTTCAATATCTCTTTAGGGTCTTAATGAGCTTAACAAGTGCTTCACTCATCTTATCTTGGTTAATTAGCTCATAGGGGGTACAATTAAGTTTTTAATATTTCTTTAAGGTCTTAAGTAGCTTAAGGAGCGCTTCACCCATCTCATCTTGGTTAGTCAGCCTATAGGGGACACAACCAAGTTATCAATATTTCTTGAGAGTCTTAGTTAACTCAAGAAGCGCTTTACCCATTTAATCAACATAGCCTGCCCATAAGGTACTACCCTCCTTTTAGTACCTATCGGGTTATTGCTAGCCCATAGGGCCACTACCCTCGCCACCGGTTTTTTAGAGTTTTGTCACCAAACCTCCAACAGACCAGTCCAAGGATAGTGAGCTAGTCGTAGCGCTTCTTAAGAGGGTGTAATCTCTAAGGAAAAAATATGGTATCTCTTTTGTTTTTGTGGTAAAGTTTTACTTAAATTTCACTACAAAGAGGAGTAGCTGTAGATATCTAATTTTTATCCCCTATCAGTTCTAATTTTTATTTTTTAAAGGGTCTTAATTCAAAAATATAAAATTTTTTTAAAAATAATTAAATAAAATAAATAACTTGAAAATTGATTAAAATAAACAAAAGGAAAAAAAAAGGAAAAATTATAAAGTTTTTTTTTTTAGGAGAATAGATTTTTAGAAAATGAAACATTTTAAGGATCTTTATTTTAGAGAGTTACATAATTTAAGTACAATTTAATTATACTAAATATTAAGGTATAGGTCAACGACTTAACGGATAAGTATTTAAGCATTGCTAATGGGTTAGCTTAAGGACATGAGTTCAATGTACCATTTATTTTTTCATCTATTTATGAAAATCGATTGAGCGTACAGGATTCAAATTTAATTTTAAATCTTATTAAATCTTTTAAATCTAATATGATAAAGATTTGTGCGATTTAAATCTAATTTAGATTTTCATCAAATCATTTGTTAGTCGATATAAAAGATTCTAATTTATTTTTTACATTTATTAATTTAGAATTGATATGATCTAAAAGATTTGTTTTCCAAACTTTATAAATATCGATCACGTGACATAAAATAGGGGCAATTACGGACTACCCATCCCTGCATTCATATTCATCCTCACCTAACCTTAACTCAACAAAGCTAGCCCCAACCTGATTGCGACTTCACTAAAGACCATTGTCTACTCTTGCATATACAACCAACAGAGACAGCTAATGCCCTACGCTACAGCGTACGACCAAAAGACACAACTCGAACTCCATCCATCTATAAGCAGCACGATAGTGACAGCAAGTCAAACTTACGACTAAACTTTATGGTAAGCCCTAGCTACATGCCATTGCACATCATATACTGATGTTGCTATACGACACATAACAGCCATTATCCTCTCCACACTGATCACATATACACCACACATCCATGCCAAATCGAAAACTCCACACATCCACTTACGAGCAACACTACTAGACAGCCCCAACAGTACTAAGCATGCCACAACAATCTCCAATTGCTGCATCGACCAATCCCAAATAGCCCCAACACTACACATTCACGATCAATTCAAGTTTGATTTTGAGTTTTTTTTTTTAATATATATGTATAACATATTATATTTATTTGTTTATGTAGGTAGTTGTTTAATAGTAATAATATATATATATATATATATATATTAGTTTAGGAAATTTTTTTAGTTTTAGGTTTTTTTTTAGATTTCTCATTTTAAAAAATTATTTTTTAGAAATAAAAATTAATAAAAAAAATTTTAAAAATTAATTAGGATATTTTAGAGAGTTTTTTTAATAAAATAAAAATACTTGAGAATTAAGGCCCTTCAGATTTTTTTTGAATAAACTAAGATGAGACAAATACATACATACATAAGTAAGAGTTTATAAAGAGAATAAAGAACCATCATGAATACATACATACATACATAAGTAAGAGATTATTCAATTTAGTTTATTCAAAATGGCTCTTTATTCTCTTTATAAAGATATATTCAAGATGGCTCTTCATTCTCTCATTAACATGGCATTATTCTCTTTATAAAGAGAATAAAGAGCCATCAAGATGAGCTTACATACATAAGATAGAGCTTATAAAGAGAATAATGCCATGTTAATGAGAGAATAAAGAGCCATCTTGAATATATCTTCTTGGAGACATCAGTGGCTATCCTAACTACATTACATGAATACATACATACATAAGTAAGAGTTTATACTCTTTTATGAGTTGGGTATGGTACTGCTTTCACATTTTATCTTCCGCAGAAGTCGGATATAGAACCCCTGTAAAAGAAGATGATAAAGTTTGTTGTTGTTATTTGAAAATGTTGGTAGCAGACAGGGTTTAGTAACATAAGAACAACCTTAAAAAATTTACAAAAGTAAGTACCATGAAAACTACGAGATTTAGGTTTTCTCGAAGTACATGTCCAAACAAACGATATATGGGTGCAGAAAAATAATAAAAAAGATCCGGATTTATTCCTACCTTCCTGATTTTTATTGAATTGGAACAAGATCCCCAATTTAGTCAGCTTCTTTACGTTGCTCAAACCCTCTATTGTTTTCTTTGAGGTTTTCTTGTCTTCATCGATGCCAAAACTAGATACAACTGCCCCACTCAATGTACGAAGGTTTGCCAATGCCTCTGCGCTAGTTGCAAAAGAAGAAGAGAGGATGGATTTATCAATATGACAATAGCTATTGAGATAGAGGTGCCGGAGGTTTCTCGACTTCCTCCAAAACGACTTGGGTAATTCTGTTATGTTGGTGTGTTTTAGGTCCAAAGTCTCTAGGTATGGCAAATTGGCAACCGATTTTGGTAGTGAACCGAGTGCAGTTGATCTCAAGCCTATGTCCTTGAGGAGCACTAGTTTTCCTAGCACTTTATCAAGGTTAGGCTTGTAAAAACCCTCCAGATCAAGCACAGTTAGTAAATGAGAGCCCTTACCAGACACAGTCTTGAGAAAATTCCCTATATCTTCGGTGAGCATGCCCTCTCTGAAATTGAAGGACAGAAAAGATCGTAGGCCATTGATCCTAGCATCAGGGGATAAGTCCTCAATGTCTGAATGTTCCGCGAGCCATCTGATTCTGGATGCAGCCAGTCCCTGTTGGTGTTGGTATCCAGGAAGCTTTCCTCCATCTGTTTCCTTCTGAGTTTGAATGTAGAGAAGTTCAGTGCCAGTTGCTCCTGAACAAAATAAATCGTAGAGACAAGCGATCACACGAACTCTTCTCGGACTTCCATCTTCCTTCCATTGAACAACCTCAACGAAGTTTCGAATCATCAACTCCTTAAGGTAGTCCAACCCCAAATCTTCAGGCTCCATGTTGGCATTTCGTGGCACAACTAGAAGTCCGTCAGAAAGCCATAACCGCAGCAGCCTTCGCACTGGAATTGCATAAGATTTAGGGAAAAGAGTCATTTAAAGGAAACATGGCTTTAGTTCTCCACACATATTGTTATAACAATAGGCAAAGAGATCCTCAAGATTGTCTGGAATCATTTTGATGAGCTCATCTCTTAGATCAGAGGACTTATCAATCAATCCACTCAATAGATTAACTCTCAGTCGTGAGCCACGGCATTTGTAAAGAAAATCATGCCTCCTGTTGCCGCTTAATAAATCGGTTGAATCTCTATCTACAATTTCCAACTTACTTGTTATGAGGGCACCCATTTCATTGTCGCCGAGTGTCTTGAGCCAAACATTTCTTTCTCTTTTCTTCTTTTTCTAATAGCCATGCTATAGGCTCCTCTTGGGTGGTGATTAAAAGATGACCGCCACAGGCCACAACTGGAAAGCTGCTCCACACAGGCCATAATAGATGCAGGTCATGAACATCATCCAGCGCAATGAAACAGCTCTTATTATAGAGTTCTTCCCAAAGCATTTGTCTCATTCATTCCATGTCCGGTTGCCTCGCATTGGGCATCAAAGACGACTTACCCGTAACTTGTTCCACTACACTGCGTAGAACATCATAAGGTTTATCCTTTCTGGAGACATTAAGCCAAGCACAACATTGAAAGCGATCACGCAGCTGGTTGAAGATTTTTCTTGCTAAAAATGTCTTGCCATACCCTTGCTTCCCGAAAATCACCGTGGCCTTATCCTCCGACTGATCACTGACTGTAATTGCATCTTTCAGTTTTTCCATATAGTCTTTGCGAGCTTTCAGAACGTCTCCAGAAATGTCAGCATACAAATATTTGTCCCACTCCATGGGATCATGAACATGGCGTTGAGGGGCTTTCTCCTGGTTAGAATCCAAACCCTCTGCAGATTTGGAAAGTATATGTTGTTCTGACTTCAACTCCATTATTCCACTCTTGAACTCCTGGAGAGACGTCCTCTGGGAAGAATTCGCCCATAAGATTTTAAACATGTTAGGACGACAGAACCCGATGGTGTGATTAACGTTTGCTGGATCTTCTCGAGCAATCCTGGAATGGAATATGTCAATGCCATCTTCCATTTTGTATATAGCTTCCAAGAGCTTGGATTTCCATTCTCTTTTCTCATCTCTTTCGGGATGCTTTGTCAAGAATTGATAGACTGGATCCAGGCTTTTGCGGACATCCTTCATTTGCTGTCTTAGATCAATGCAAATAATCAATTTGCACTCTGTTAACTTCAGTAGCTTTTGTTGTACAATGATTATAGCCGCATCAATAGCTATTGTGTTCCACAATACCTTATCGGCTAATGACATGCTTGCGTTCATCGCCTTGGCTGATTCTTTGCCCAGCCTATGGCATCAATCTCTCTCTCTCTCTCTCTCTCTCTCTATTTATTATGGCTGTAAGTGTGACGTTTATGCATGGAAAGGAGTAGTGCTAGTGATGTTTAAATGGTTATCAAGAAGAGAAATTGGATTGTGCCTATACAGCTCTCACACTAGTCATCATTTATAGCCCAAACAATGATCCTCTATACCATCATTTCCATGCTATCCGTGCTTTCCTTCTCTAGCTGAGAGTCTTACATCTGCAGCAAAGTTCAATGCCTCCTTTGGCAACCCATAAAGGAAAAGAAGCCATAGCCAAATGGTCCTAAGTTATGTCATATGCTTTTCTTGATAGGGGAAAAAGAGAATATATTCATACGCAGCTATTACACTAATGCGTACCTATACGATTATGAATATGGTCATATAGAAATAAAACATAAAACTAACATATCAATACAATTAAATATAACTATTGTATAAACTAACTATTTGACTTCTATTTAAATTTATGCATTTTATCTGCATCAATACAAAATCCAGCCGAAATTAGACATTAACACGATTTCTCGATACAAATACCCATGCTATCAAGTATTGGATTTAAATCTTCTCCATTTACGTTCTTTTAATTTACCCTCTTACATTTTACCACATGTAATCCATAATGGAGATTTTAAAAAATTATATTGATATTATAATAATGTTATAAAAAAATTTAATCTTTAAATAATTTTAGTTATCAAAAGGGATAAAAATTGAGGAAATCCATTTTCAATTGTATCGAGAAAGAAGAACTTCACTTAAAGCAGAAGGTAAAGCATGTTCGTTAATCATATCAAAATATGGAAATATGAGAAAAGGCCTATGTTCTTTCCCCCGTTTGTGCTCTAGCTATCCATTGTCTGCATGCCAAGTAAAATAGATCGAGCTTTTGTGCCTTCATATAGACGCGCAGGTTTGCCTTTAATACTAGAACAGACGATCCTTCTCTTTGTTTTCCAAATTCGAATAGATACTTTACAAATTTTTTAACAATTACTATCAATTCATCATTCCATTAGGGATGAATTATAGTGATATCTCTAGAGACTATTGAAATTACAACAATATTTATGAACTTATCAACTACTAAAATATTGGTTAACACCGTTGTAATATAGTAGTATAAATAGTAGTGTCATAAGGGAATGAACTAGGTTTAAATCCACCTTCTCTCAAGTTGAATGACGTAATTGAAAAAAAAAAAAACAAAACAAAAGCAAAATATTGTGGAAAATTTCAGAATGCTATTTTTTGTTTTTTCAATGCAATATCAAGTCATTCTTTTGTATTATTATATATTGCTTAACAAAAGAGATTTTAATATATAGTTTTTATTTCAAGTCAATTTATTACCTAAATAATTTGTATTATGTAATGAAATATTCACTAGTCAAGAAAATTTTCGAACAAAATGATAAATTTGCTTCAAGAAATGAAAATTGTACATGAATAGAAAAACAATTGCTTGGTGCCATATTAATGGATAACTATTGTGGTATCAACACTATTTAAGCGTGGAAGTACATGCAATTTAAAAAAAAGAAAAATATGAAAAAGGAATTCTATTTAATCAAATTATTTATTTATTTTAATAAATATATCACTTATGTTTTTCTTTATTGTACAACTGTTAAGTAAGGGTAAGTAGATAACCTTATCATATAGAGTACCCACCTAAACTTTACTTAACCGACTAGATTTTGAGTGGGTAATTAAGGTTCCAAAATAAGTTCCGGGTAATAAGTTTCTAAAACTTGTTCTCATAGGTTAGGATATAAGTAAGAAGTCATGGTACCTTATATCTATCCTAGAGCCCATACTTTGAAATATACATAGTATTGGTTCCAAGGTCTCTACTTTGTAATAATAATTAAATGAAATTAGTAAATAAGGAATGCCATATCATTAAAATAAAGCAAAGCCAACCAATTGGAAACGCTAAATTAAATGCTTATTAATCCTTTTTCTTTCATCTTTTGTCTTTAGTCTTTACTCCATTATTGTTTTCTTTTTACTTTTTTTTTCTCATCTAGTAAAGTTCAAAAAAGGGAATATGAGATATTAATTTCTACTTCTATGTCCATTATTTGTTTTTTATAGTGGAATAGTTTCTCTATTTTATATTGGACAAAAAGATTTGGTATTATTATCATAGCGAAATTTGATTCTTTTTTTTAGAACATAAGGAAATCGTTTTATTGATGTATATATCTTATGGAAGAAAAATATTTTAGTTTAAATTTATGTTTTGTTTTGTTTTTCATGTTATGTCTTCATTTCTCATAGCTAATTATTTGATCCAATATTATTGTCTCAACCATAATTATTGAATTATATAATCTTATAAATCTTTTATTCACATTTTAATAAGCTTTGTAAATCTTGCATTAAATATGAAGTTTACCGCATTCATTTTGCAAACAGTATGCATATCCTCGTAAATATCTTTGTAATGTAATTAGTACAAAATAAATTTTTATTTATACAAAAGATGTTTATATAATGCTTATGTAAAAATTTACCCTTAATAAAAATGGTTAAAGAACTATGAACTATTTAAGGAAAAAAAAATAGTTGAAAATAAGCCTCAATAGACTTCATTCATTGGCATCATCTGAAATATAAGCTAAATTGAGCAATTACCTTTGGAAAAAAAAAAGGTGTGGTTTGTTATATTTTTTGGAAAAAAAAGAGAGCCATATTGAATAATTTTATTTTTTTTTTGCCAATAACCATATTGAAATTTATAAGAAAAAAAATATATCTAGAAGTTCTATAGGGTATTGAGTACCATGTACCTTGTACAATCTATAAAGTATAGGGTAGCTTTCGGGTGCTACAAGGTAAGATACAATAGTAAGGTTTCAAAACCTATAGCCATAATTAGGGTACTAGTAAGGCTCTATACCCTACCTGCATTATACCTATTCACCCTTATTGTTAAGTGCTCTATTAAAATTTCACTTGACATGCACATAACTTAAAAAGAAAAAAGAAAAAAAAATAAAAACCCAAATCAATCTTAGACTCATAAAAAAAACCCTCCATTCGATACTTTAACTCCCTCACCTTAGGTTTTCAAATTTATATGTGTGGTCTGTAGGTTTTTGGGAGATCATGTGCATTTCATTTGAAACTTTAGTAGAATACTTAACTATTTTATAATGGACAAGAACATGAGAAAAGCTACAATATTACTAACATACTACATAGATCGATGAGTATCATGTAAGTGCAAAGGATTTCTAAACATGTGATAATGAATACAGCACTTTTTGATAAGTCATTAATCATATTTTTATGTATTAAAATCTTATTAGTATTTATATGCCACTCATTTATCTCTACGTATCATATTATAACAATTGAATCTTCTTTCAAAGAATATTAGTAATGCATTTTTCAAAAGAAAATCATAGGTTGCTTAATTAGGAAAGAGACAAGGCACAAATCATAATTTTATAATTTTTTAAGGATTTTTGGATGCATAGGTATGCAATAGGGGCTATAAGGTCAATGCTACCAAGATCTCAAATACAATTTTAATTATCATAGTTTGTCTAAATGAAAAAGGAAAAAAGGTTGTCATTTAAAGGTGATACAATAAGTTACTTCCTAATGTAGCATAAAAGTTAAGTGGTAAGTGAACCCAAGGTCAGAGGTTAGAGGTTAATAAAACATTTGTCCTTTGTCTTTAATTTTGTTTTATGTTTGCAATATTTTACATTAATGGCTTATGCTTATGTATGAAAAGGATCTTAGATAAGTGGAAAATTTTCTTAGAATCCTCAAGATCTAAGGTTAAGACCTCCTTAATCATTTTGTATGCAATATGATTATTTTTTTCTTTTTCCCTTCATTTAAATTTTGAAATACTTCAAGAAAATAATTTTCGAATAAGGGTTACTTTGGCAATTTCTCCCTTAAAGTATTATTAAAATAACTATTTATTGAATGGTTTTACAAAGAATTATACATTGGCTCCTACCATAGTATGCTATGTGGAACCTATTGCAGTCTTAGTGTAAGTTTACATATAAAAGGAAAAGAAAACCCTAAGGACCCTATGCGATCTTTAAATTTGCCAAGAGGTAAGGGTACTCTCTAATGCTTTCTTTTATAATTTGATCTATGATTATCAAACGATAGTTTGCAACCTTCAAAGTTCTTCAATGATAAGAATTCAATTGTTATACAAGAACAGGGAGATGTAGTTAAAAACCCATGAAATTTTGGAACATTGAGATAAGATTAAACTTTTGCCAAGATACTAATGAATAAATAAAACTCCAAGAGAAAGATATTAAACCCTAATATAAGTTTAGACTTATTTTGTCAACCCAAGAGAAAGATATTAAACCCTAAATTCATTTATTATTAAGAGCATGCAATAGATAGTTAAATTAATTATTTTATTTCAATTATTACATAGAGCGTCACTACAAGGGGAATAACATGCCCATTATCAAATTCCCTCTTCTTAAAACCAATTGGTTTTTCTTACACTTAAATGCTAGTTACCTTAACTAAACCAATCCAATTACGCTACTCAATCCTGTTCCTTCTCTTGTCATATCATCATTCCTTAAAATTTTCCAAATGATAAAGTAATGATCTCTTAAGTGTACTATGGTACAACATTAAAATCTAAGCAAGACACCCACATTATCTACATGATTCAACTTACATATATTCATTAACTAAAGACAAATCTTCTTAAAACATTTAACTTTCTCCTTTTCTCTTTAAATTGTAATCCCACCCCTATTACTCAAAATTTTACCTTTTGGTACTTTTTTTACTTAAATCTCATCTAAATACAAGTCAATCCCCTAAAGAATAACCTAATATCTTAGCAAATTCATACAAGATCAAACCACATCATCTTTCTCCTTCCCATTCCAAACTAGTGTTACCCAGCCTACTACTCCCCTTCCTCTTTTTTCCTTAAACTTAAACTCTCCCTAAACCTTCAAACTTAAGAACAACATTACAAAGAAAACCCTAACCCTAAAATACCTAAGTGACCAAGACCCTAATCCCTTGACCATATGATAATAAAAATTTCTAACCCTTAATCACTCATTAGCTTAAGTTCAAATTAATGCTATTGGTCAATTAAGAAAAGGAGTAAAAGAAAGAAGCAAGGGAATGAAAAAAGGAAGCTAAAGGTAGATGATCTATAGCAAATATAGTGGATCTAAGGGGAGAGAGCACTTGGAGACCACCTTAGTAGTGGCTTGCACCCTATTTTGATTACGTAGAATTCCTTGACTTGCTTTAGGCACATACCTATAGATGGTAAACTAGGTTGATTCTTATATGGAAATGTTGAATTAAGATATTAAATGAAAAGTTGGTGTATCATTGAGTTGAGATGACTAACTAAAGAGTAAAACAAGTAAAATTGTTAAGAAGAGTTTGTGGATATGAGAATGCCAAACTTGGTCGTTTGAATAAAGTTGAATAGGGTAATATTTTTGTGATTATTATGTGTTACGTTGCTAATTTCTTAGAAATATATTTATGCAAAATAATGGAAGTTAAGGAAATTTGATTGTATGATGGTGTCATGAATTTAAGCATGACATGGTCCCTTATAGCATTGAAGGAAGTCTTATTTGATTAATTTAGTAAAATCTTGTTAAGGTAGATTTAAGATCATAATTAGCTATAGAAATCCATGAAAATGTGATGATCGATGTATTTAAATTCATGATTTCCCCTTTTCTATGTTAAAGAGGGAATATCAAATGATTCCTTTGTGATGCATTGATAAATGATGTAATTGAATCATTAATGGGGGTAATTTTAGTAATAATGCTCTGCATGACGAGAATGAAGGAAGCTAAGTATAGAAAAGTGGAATTAAATGTGGATTGCAACCCTTTGCCTTAAATCCCCTTAATTATGATGATAATTGATTAACCTAATGATCGATAAGTGTTTCATTACTGCATATATGACCTAGGATATTTACTAGTATAAATTGTACTTTTTAAAGTCTACACATATCATTAGAATATGACCATGAGGTCTAATATAAACAAAGGGATTGAAAACAAAGTTGGTTATAACTTCTCTACACAATTGAAAGAAGCTAAGCATGTAAACCTCGTAAATTTAGTGTTTTAGGTAACGAATCGATTTAAATGTTATAGGTAATTACCCTAACTCAATGGAATCTCTAAGTTTGAAACTAACTAAAATCTTAAACTTAAACATAATACAAAGGATAAAAACCTTAAATTTTTGCTTGAAACCTAAATCACATATAAAAAACCTAAATCTAATGTACTGCAAATACCTGAATTTGACTAAAACCTTAAAACTATAACTTTAAGCTTATAAAATGAATAAATATCACTTAATAGTAATATAATCATAGTCGATTGCAATTATTAACTAAATCATCTAATCGTATATAAATCTTAACGAAAATGTTAAAATAACTCGCAAATATTATCAACGTAACCGATACTAATTAAATTAATAAATTTTCATAAAATCTCATAATTAATTTATAAATATTAATTTTATGATTTTTATTTTTGGCAAAATTTAATAAAATTATTTTTATTTTATTTTATATTTTTTCTTTTTCTTTTCTTTTTTTTTTCTTCTTCCCATTCTTCCCCTTGCTTCAACGTTAAATTCCTAAAAACAAGCAGCAGTCCACGTGATTAATTGTTCCTCTAAGTATTGTGTTATTGGGAAAAAAAATCAAAAGACATGATTAACTTATGTTATCTTCATTAATGCACAAATCTACTAGATTTATTTCTTTTCTCTTTTCATTGTATTTAGTTCACTTTCTACTGCACTTTTGAACATGTCTAGGATCCTAGACCAAGCAAACTGAAAATAAAAAGAAAAGAAAACCAAAGAAAAACGCACACACACACACACAATTTAACTAAGCATACACTAAGAAGAAGAAGAATCTAAAGGGATTTTTATTATTCAAGTTGTTAAAGTAATTAGGTAAGTTATTCATTTATTTACTTTTATACATGTATATATATTCTATAACATATACATGTATATTGGGTTTTTTTTTATTTCTTACGTATGTATACGTGAACATATATGTATATTATATATAGTATAAAGTATGTACATAAATGTGTATGTAATATATATATGTATATATATATACTATGTATTTCCTTACGTATATGTATATACATGTGACTAAGTATATATATGTCTATGTACATAGTATTTTTTTTTAGGGTATAATATGTATGTGTAAATGGGTATATACCTATGTATATGTACTTAGTATTTATTTTTTTTATATGATGTATAAAAAATAAGTATACGTATATGATATGACATGTATATGTATTATGTATTTTGGTATTTATGTACATATGTAAGTATTTAGTCTTTTCTTCATGTATATATATATATATATATTTGTGGGCATGAATATGTATAAGTATATATATGTATATACTTAGTATTTTGAGTTTATGTTATCTATATGTATATGCGAATAATAGGTATATATAAGTATATAGATACTTAGTATTTTGAGTTTATTTTTGTATGTATATGTATATAAATGTTTGACGTGATGTTTAGATATACATATATATATGTATGTATATTATTAATTGTATTTTGTATTTTGTATATATATATATGCAATACAATTGTATATGTACATATGTATATAAAGTACCAATACGAGTATATTATTCTTATATGTATAGTGTATAATATATAATTAAGGTTAAAATAATTTAATACATAAAGTATATTATACGTATAAATATAGATATATGAATAGAATCATATTTATATAAATGTAAGTATATTTAAATAATATATATAATATACTATAATATTAATTTAACAAATAAAGTAATTTAGTAGTTATATGTAAATATTTAAGTATGCCATAAATTAGGAGAAAATATAATAAATAATTAATTTAGAAAATTTAATAAAATATAGTAATGAGTATTAATATATAATCATACCGTAAAATACAAGAAATAAGAAAATAACAAGAAATTATGGAAAATGTACAAGGGTAACACGTAGTACTCCCATATGCTGCCACGTCATTACTTATGAATAAATTAAGTAATTTTTGTAATTAACAATAATAATAATTAATTAATTAGAAAAATGATAAATTAGAAAGAGTTTAATTAATAAATATTAAACCTCAAATATAAGTTTAAAAGAGTAATTGTAGTAAAATAGACCCAAAATAAGAAAATTACAAATTATACGATTCAAATAATTATTAAATCATAATTATATTAAGAAAAGCTTAAAATAATAATTTATAATTATTTAAGTCAAAATGATGACTTTCGTGATATTTTTATATCACAATCAAATCTATGAGTAATAACGTTTAAAACGAACCTCATTACGAGAAAATACGTTTGAAAACAATCAAAATGGATTATAAGTTTATAAAAATCCGAGTTAAATTGAAAAAGTTATACACAATTAGTGGAAAAGCTCGAACCAAGTATTTCTTAAGAATAAATAACTAATTTAAGTTGTAAACCCTATAAATTTAGTATTTTAAGTAATGAATCGATTTAAATATCATAAGTAATTACCCTAACTCAACGGAATCAATAAATTTAAAACTAATTAAAATTTTAAACTCAACATAAAATGAAGAATAAAAACCCTAAAATTTTGCTTAAAATCTAAATCGCGTACAAAAACCTTAAATCTAATGTACCTGTAAAAACTCAAAATCCTATCTGAATTTGATCGAAACCCTAAAACTATAACTTTAAGCTTATAAAATGAATAAATATTACTTAATAGTGATATAATCGTAGTCGATTACAATTATCGACTAAATCATATAATCACGTAAAACTTTTAACAAAAACTCAAAATAACTTGTAAAAATTATAATTATAATGAATACCAATTAAATTGATGAATTTTCATAAAATTCCAAAATTAATTTGTAAATGTTATTTTTATGTTTAAAAAATTACATAAAATTATTTTTATTTTCCTTTTTCTTTCTTGTCTTTTCTTTCTTTTTTTTTTCCTTCTTATTTTTCCTTTCCCTCCACGTGTTGGACGAGATTCAAAGCAGTAGCCCATGTGTCCTTATTTTCTTTTCCATGTGATCAAATTTTAAGATAAAGAAAACTTGATATTTTTCCTCAAGCCTTCTCTTGTTTTCTTTTTCCTTTTCCTTTTTCATTTCTTTTTCTCTTTTCACTTTTATTTCCTCTCTCATTTCAACTGCACACAAAAACACTATTATTCACTTTAGTTTATTTTCTTTTCCATGATTAAACATAAGAAAAACACACACACTTTTTCAACACACAAACAAAATCCCACCTACCCTTTTCATTTTCCAAACCAAAAAGTTCCTTGTCTCCTGCTCTTTATATTATTTGCTTTCAAAATTCAACAACTAAATCAAAGAAGAAGAAGAATCCTTCGGTTATATAATTAAGACACCAAAGTAAGAGTATTTAGTATATATATGATATTTATTTTGTAATAGTCATCTGCATGTATTTATATATACATGTATGTTGTAATATTTTATGTATATTAAGAGTATGTGCAAAATTTTTTTTTAAAGAAAAACCTATGTACATGTATTGGGATTTTATGAAAATCGATATTATACTATGTACATGTACTCATAGGTATATTCAAGTGTACATACGTGTCATATTAGATTCTACAAATAATTAGTATAAGGGTTAATGTATATGTACATGTATGTATATATGTATAAATAATAGTATGTATAGTAGGTATTTTCATTACATATGTATATGTATTAGTATGTGGCCAAAAATATATATAGGTATAAAGTAGAAACATATGAGTATGATATATGTATAGGGATAATATATGTATATATAAGTATATAGCACATATAGTATATTTAGGATTATACTACCTAATTACATATGTATAGGTCTATGTATAAAAATACGTATATTATTAGTATAATATATAAATATATGGGTATACTTAAATAATACATATATAACATATGATAATAACAAAGTAATGAATAATGTAGTACATATAAAAATATTTGCCGTAGGTTTTAAAGAAAATAGGAAATAATTAATTTGAAAAATATAATAATAAATATAATTATATACATATTATGTAAAAAATAAAAAATAGGAAAAATATTGAAAATATACAAATTTTAGGAAAGACATGTAGCACCTACCTATGTATGCCACATTAGCATTTAATTAAATGCAATTGGATTCTTAATTAAAAATAATAATAAAATAATTAATTAATTGGAAAATTATGAAAATAGTAAAAATGAATTAAATGGGTATTAACCCTTAAAAATAGAAAAATATGTAAATTATGATAAAATAAACTCGAAAATGAGAAAATTGCAAAATATAAGAATTAGATATTTATTAAATCATAAATATGTAAATAAGAGCTTAAAATAATAATTTATAATTATTTAAATCAAAATAATGAAATTCGTAATACTTCTAGACCATAATGAAAAATACAGGTTACAACGTCTAAAACGGATCTCGCTATAAAAAAAATACGTTCGTAAATGATCAAAATGGGCTATAAGTTTATAAAAATTCAAACTAAATTAAAAAAATTATATACGATTGAAAATTTAAGATAATCTAAGTAAAAGATTTAAGTTAAACTATATTTATATCATACTTGGGTTATAGTGAGAAACTACTCAAATAATGACAGATATTTAGTTAATAAGAAAATCTAGTTTTTTAGAACACTTATGAGCTTTTTTATCTTTTAGGTATTCTATTATCAAGTTTAGAAATTCTCAAAAGTCGGGAAAGTAAGCAAACCCAAGTAAAAGAATTCTTATAATCTGCTATCTACTTGCTGCTTATTAATTGTATGCTACTTGTTGATTGATACTGATTGTTTGATGTAATGACTGATTGCTTTATGTGTTATCATCTATATGATCACTTTCTTAAATTGGTAAATATAACTATTCGATCAAAATAACTCGTTATATCTGTCGCATGTCTGTGATTCATTTGGTATAAATAGAGAGCACTGGCTTTGTAGATTTTCTAGAAAAATATTTCTGGAAAACAATTTTTCCAATCTTAAAAATATTTTATATGATTTTTTGTGAGGACTCGTAGTAGCCGTGAATGATATTTTATTGTTAAGGCAAAAATAGCATAGTATCTCCAATTAATTGAGAGAGGACTCGCATAATTATGCCTGCATGGCCTTGGATATTTGTGGATAGCAAGATGTACTTGTTATTTGTGCCTAAAGGGCCTTTGATATGTTTGGTGGGCAACCTTAATTGGGGTCCACCTATATTAATTGTTGATTTTCAAACTAAGTTAATAGTCGAGTAACATTTAGTGGAACCATGCCCTTAGGCAGCCTCATATGGTTAAGATTAGGTACTCCATGTGAGTAAGTATGGAGGAAAAATCGACGTGTAGATAATGTAAATCTATACCTTTCATAGTTTTGGACTCCTATGAATATGTTGTTTGCATTCATCATGCTTGCATTCATTTCGCATATAGAGAGCTTACATATGTGTTAATAATGTTTGATAACTTGCTTAACGGTAGTGGTGAGGAATGAACTTATTGAGCTGTAGTTTGCTCGTTCCCCTATAATTTCTTTTGTAGGTTTTTTATAAGTAGGGATAAGGATAAGCTTGAGAGTAGAGTAAAAATTAGAGATAGGTTTAGTAATGTTAAGGTTGATTGAAAAGTGTATAGCGGTATAGAAACAATTTGTGTAGAGAATATTTATATGATAAGATTATGTAGTATTTCATGTAAATTAGCAAGTTGTTTTAACTTGTCTTAACATTTGGCAGGGGATATTGATTCTCCACGATTCTAATGGACTGTGGCTTATCAGATATCCATACTCGCTTATATTTTATATCAAACTATTTAATTAAGAATCGATAACCTTAGTATTTAATTATTTAAAATCTTGCAATCTCTGACTTATAAGACAATTTTTATATCATGGATGCACACATGATATGAAATTTTAGACAATCCTACTAAGCCTTCCTTAGGGTCTTAACATAAATAATTAGTACTAAATATAACAATAGCTTAGTTATATATCTTAAACACTTATTACTTTCTTATTCCCTAAATGTTAGGCAATCTTAATACGAATACTGACTTACCAAGTGGACTATTACAACCCTTGATAAACTCAATGACCAAGTGAGTACTCTTGATGACTCTATACTTGTTTTGTACTTATAGTTAGAGCATATAAATTAAGTATTAATAACTTGATGCATGGGGTTCGGGTTATGCATGTATTTGATATTGATTGATTATTGTGCAAAATAGTGTTAAATGTGATAGTTGAATATTTAATTATATGATTGATTGTTGCATAATTTAAATAATTTGTTGATAATGTTTGATCACCTCATAAATTGACTTAATCATATTCAACTCAACTAAAATCAAATAGATCATACATAAGTATGAACATTGTATATAATGTTTCGGCTATCACTTTACGTGGTTGGTAATGAAGGGCCTTAGAATGATGGATTTCCACATAATTTGATTAGTACAGTATAGGAGCATTGATACAATAAGACCCTATCGTTGGTTCGTAGATTTATTTATCGCTAGAGACACTTACCGTGGGTAACTGGGGGTCGTATCTAAAGACCACTACTATAAGGTGTGAGCGTGGACTACGAGGGCTACCTCATCGTTAGATCTAGATATTTGTATACTACTGACTATTGGAAATAGAAACTTGTTTCGTGAAGTGGGGAATTTCTATATATATTTATATATGGTTAAAAACCCAAGTGTTAGAGCCCGGTTATGATTGGTACTGATGTATCTCCAACCTTTACTTTGGAGGGCATTAAATTCGATGTTATATGCAGTACCGATCAACTACATATATGTTGTTTGACATGCTATTTGTCCATACATTCATATGTTTGTTGATAAATTGGTTGATAATTTGCTTGCTAGTATAGTATAAGGGATGACTTACTAAGCTTTTGTAGTCTATTCTCTAATAGTTTTTCTTTTACAAGTTAATGGATAATCGAGCATAGGTTAAAGGCAGAGCGTTGAGTGTATGTATTAAGATGTTTAGAACCTAGAATTAGAGAGATTATTTAGTTCATTTGTAACTTCAAATGTAAACACCACTTTTCGATTTAGAGTTTATAACTTCAACAAGTTTAAATTTATGTCTTTACTACTCAATCTTATCATTTGCTAGAGGATACTAATTCTCTATGGTTATGAGGAACTGTAAATTACTGAATATCTATAGTTACTCATATTTTACAATATGTTAACAAATTAAAATCAGAAACTTAAGTGAGTAATTACAAGTAATTATTTAGAGTCTTGCAATTTCTAACTTATAAAATAGTTTTCATATTATGAGTGTACACTTGATATGAAAATTTTAGACAATCCTATTAGGCCCCCCTTAAAGTCATAACAAGACAACATTTGGCTATTACGATGTTATCTATTGATTTTATTACTATTTCAAAACATAAGTATTAGAACAATCTGAAATGGAAGCAAAAATTTGAGGAATGTGAATAGGATACATATCGAAATTACTTACTTAGAGTACATAATGGACTCTTATATTTGGGGAATCGCATATTCATTCCACCTAAAGCCAATATTATTCCTGTTCTCATTACTAAATGTCATTGTGCACCAACAGGGGGGTCATAAAGGAGTTTTGAAGACTTTTAGGAGGATAAATACTTCATTTTTTTAGGAAGCAATAAAGAAAGATGTGGAATTGGGAATTGCTATGTATGTTAACAAATTAAATATTTGACTATATCACTTACAAGACTTTTACAACCTTTGAATGTTCCTCAATAAGTATTTGAAGAGGTTGATATGGATTTTCTTATAGGATTACCATGTATTAGAGGGTATTTTGTAATATTGTTTGTCATTCATTAATTATCCATATATTCTCACTTTTAAATGTTACCCACTACTTATACAGCATCTAAGGTAGTAGAATTATTTATCAAGATTGTAGTCAAGCTACATAGCATTCCTAAAGCAATTGTTTTAGATAGGGATAGAGTTTTTGTGAACAATTTTTTGAGGGAATTATTTCAATTAAGTGGTATACAATTGCGGATGAGTTCAATATATTACCCACAACTAGAGGTACTTGATAAATGTTTAGAATAGTATTTACAAGCTTTTGTTATTGATTGTCTAAAGGAATGACCCAAATTTCTACCATAGGTTGAGTATTGTTTTGATACTAGTTTTTATACTAATACCAAGATGATACCATTTGAAGTACTATATGGTAGAGTCCTTCTTACTATTCCAAATTATTTTGATGTAGTTGATCAGGAGCATAGAATAAGAGATGCCATTTTGAGACAATTAAAGTTGAATCTCAAACAAGCTCAATTACATAGGAAGAATTTTACTGATAAGAAGAGGATAGACAAATCCTTTCAAGAAAGGAATTTTGTGTATGTCAAATTACAACCATATAGACAAGGATATGTTGATAAGAGATTATCTTACAAACTCTCTTGCAAATATTATAGACCCTATAAGAGTATAAAGAAAATTGGGTTAGTTGCTCACAAATTGGAGTTGATTACTTATTCTAAAATACACCTAGTATTTCATGTATCTTTATTGAGGAAAGCTAAAGGGGAGTTGCCAAAAGTGATCCATTTGTTGGATAGTCAACAAATTATCAAACAAGGGAACACTATGACATGACTACTAATTTAGTTGGAAACTTTACCATTGGAAGAGGCAACTTTTGGGTGGGGAGGGTTAGAAATTGTTATGAATGGGATAGATATGCTAAAAAGAAAAACTCGAATGCCTTAGTGTTTATTGAAATATATGACTTAAGCATATATAGAGACTTCTACATCCATCACAATCATACATGAGAATACCTAGAGTAGTTGTACATGTAAACAAAAAATAACCTCACATTGTACAAAAAATATTACAAAGTATAAATAGTAAAACAATAGATGGGGATACCAGTCTTAATCCCTTGCAAACTTCTTCTATTTTCTTCTTCTCTTCTTCTTTCTAACAATAGCTAGAACTCAAATATAGTAAAGATCAATAAATTAAGAACTGATTTGAATCCTTTATGAAAATCATATCAATAAATTAATCTAGTTGAGAGAAACAAAGATCTATATATTTTTTTTGTTGAGTTGCACATAAAATAAGAACTGATTTGAAACCTTAATTCAGGTTGTTAGAGAAAGTGTAAAGTGAAAGGGTTGTTGTCAAGAATTGTCTTCAGAGAGAGAGAGAGAGTCAAATAGAAGTTTAAGAAAGTTTATCTTTCTTCAACGAGGTCATGTGATATTGTAGTAGGTCAAGCTTAGGCTACTAAAGCTAACATGATTAATCAAAACATGCATTTCACCATACAACATACTTTAGGTTGGAAAAGTAAGAGAACGTTCCTCTCTAATATTCGAGAAAAACTTCAATAATACAAATACATCAAGTGACTTAATTTGTAGCATACAACTACTCATAAAATTCCAACATGTTAAAAATATAAATCATAGTTTTTTTTTAAATCAAGCATTATAATTAGCACTTATCATTCATTAGTGTCATTGACTATTTTTTTCCAATATCGAATCTAACTATAAGATAATGATGATAGAGGCAATAGAGTTGGAATTTGCTAGACTCACATTATGGGCTAAGAGACCTCCCAAACAAGGTTTTGTTTTTCTTTTTTTCTTTTCAATTGCTTATTAAATGCACAGCTTAGTCAAATTGCTTCTTATGAACGGTCAAAAATCTCCTAAAACCTAGGATAAGGTGGTTTTACTTTCTTTAATCTCTCATTGGATTAAATATCAATGTGAGGGTGGCAATCTTTCATTTTATTTATTTATTTTTTTTGTAACGCATGATACATAATAATTTTTTTGACAACTTGGTTGAGCCCACATGTACATATGAATACTGCTAGGTCTATTATCATGAGGTTATGGTAATAGTTTTTCAATCCTCCAAAACGATTCATTATTCACCGATTCTTATTCTTTTTTTAATGATGAGCATTCATCCATTTAATGTTTCGAGCACATAAGATTAAATAATATTAAAGTAAATGGGAGAGACAGTTCACATGCACCAATTCAAGAAAGATGAGTCCATAAACATAGAAATAAAGACGCACATAAATAATAAATAACAATTGACAATCGTCCAACATCTACTACATTCACTCCCATAACATTTATTTCGAAACTTGTTTCTTGAGAATACTAATGTCGACTGACTTAGTTATAAATTGCACAATGCTTAACATGCCAAATCACACTATATGCTATAGCCATTGATAAATGGGCTATGCATGTTATGTAACTCATTTTCTAAGATCTTTCATAAACCTGATCATACGTAAATCATCCTTATTTCTTCAATGACATTGATATTAGGATAGATAGAAGCCTTACAAGAGGACCAACCTTTTAAAGGTATGCTTTTTTGAAGATTCAACTTGCTTAGATATGCCTAAATGAGCCATGAGAAGCCAAACATGAGTGAGAAATTCTCTTCCATAGCTCAACTGCTTTGCATGATCATATCCACTAGAGTGATAGTTGTTACGCAAGATGGGATGCACGAAACAATACTGACTGGTTTCCTTCACCTTCAACCAATTTTAGTTCTATATTGGGATCATATGGGACATATAGTAACATACGACAAATTCTATAAGAATTCGATTCCCTTTGCGATTTATGTTTAGAGTTGGAATTAGATTTGCAATGAAATGGGTCCCAATCTTGATGCTCGTAATTCTTTCGAGGCCATGTATTCTTGGATTTATTAAGACGAATACTTAAGCTTTGGACTTCATAAAATTTCCCAGCTTCCAAAAGAGTGTGAGAATAATAATTATCTCTAACCCCTGCTCTCAATGTATCAAACATTTAACTCACAACCTCTGGAATGAATATGTCCAAACCGATACTTTTGTATGTTTTTAGTAAGATGGTAAATGAATAAAATTTTCACTTTTTCATGTACTTCCTTTTTTTGTTAAATGTATAATTAAGGTTATTAATGAGCCCAATTGAACGGATTGTTGGATGGTTTAGGCTTTGGCTCATTTATAAATGGTCGAGTTTAAGCCAAACTAAGCTTTTACCAAGCCTAAAAGATACAAGCTTAAGCTTAAATTCATTAAGAAATCTAAAACTAGAGCTCGACTCATTTAAATTAATGAGTTTAACCTGGTTTATATAAATGAGTCTAAATAAGGCTAAGCTTGAGCTCAAGTTTGAATTAGAGTTCAAAATTAATTTAAAATTTTCAAAATATAAATTTCTTTGTAATTTTATAATTACATTATTATTCATCATATATTCTTATATCATACTTCTTTATGTAATGCAATTTTTAATAGAATATATCATCTCATGAATCTATTTTACAAGTCAACTTATGAGCTTAAATAGAAGCTTAAGGGTGATTTGTTTATATGAATGAGCTTTTTTTTTAATTTAAGTTTTGCTCATTTTATGAATTGAGCTCAAGTTGAATTGAGTTTAAAGCAAATCAAATTCAAGTAACTTGCATGGATTGGCTCATTTATAGGCCCATGTATAATTAATGTTAAAATGTAGAAAATATGAAATTTTTGTTTCAAAACCCTTAATAAGTTTATAAGAAACCCATGAAAGGGGACTATGTACATTTATATGAGTTTGATATTAACATTTCTAAAATCAAAAAATTGTTCCTATAGGATTGGACATTCAAGAATAAACCCTTTAGAAATGAAAATTTCATTGTTATCCTTGAGAAAATCAAATAATTTCATGTGCATAATAATATATTTAGAAGTTTATCTTGTCATGACCCTGAAGGGGGCCTAGTAGGATTGCCTAAAATTTCCATATCATGTGTGCACTTATGATTCCATGATTTGAAAATCATCTTGCAAGTCAGAGATTGCAAGATTTTAAACAATTAGTCACTAAAATTTTTATTTAATTAACTTACGACCATATATATGTGACTATAGATATCCGATAAGTTACAGTCCAACAGAACTGCAAAGAATCGTTATTCCCTACCAAACAATAAGATTAGGTATTAAAGTTCTAAAACTCAAAGTTACTAAAGTCATAAAATTTAAATGTAGTATATAATAATTCAAATGAACCATATAATCTGTCTTCAAAGTCTAACTTCTATGCATCACGACGTTGGCACTCAACTCTTAGTTCTTAACCCATGCCCGATCATCTAGCAACCTACAAGAGAAAACTATTGGGGAGTAAGCTACAAGAACTTAGTGAGTTAACCCTCATACTATACCAGCAAACAAGTTATCAAACAGTTTATTACTAAACATATGAATGCATGAACAAGCAGTATGCCAAACAATATATATGCAGTTGACCGGTACTACATATATCATTGGAATTTAACGCCTTCCAAAGTAAGAGTTGGAGATACATCAGCACCAATCACAACTGGGCTCTAGCACTTGGGTTTTTACCATCATATCATTATATAGGAATTCCCTATTTCATAGAACAGGTTTCTATTTCCATCAGTCAATAATATACAAATAACCAGGTCTAGTGGTGAATAGGCTCACGCAGTTTACGCTCACACCCTACAGTGGTGGTCTCTAGATGCAAACCCCAGCTACCTACGGTTAGTGTCTTCGGTGCCAATAGAACCTGCGAGCCAAGGGTAGAGTCTTATTGTACCAATGCTCCTGCATTGTACTAATCATATCATGTGGGAATTCATCCCTCCAAGGCCCCTCATTACCAACCGCATGAGGTGACGGCCGGAACATTATATATAATGCTCGTGATCCATGCATGATCTGTTTAATTTTTGTTTGGTTGAATATGATTAAGTCAATTTATGAGGTAATCAAACGTTATCAAAAAATCATCCAAATAATGCAACAATCAATTATATAATCACATTTAACAATATTTTGCACAGTAATTAATCAATATCAGTCACATGCATAACCCAAAGCCCCATGCATCAAGTTATTAATATTTAATATATATGCACTAACTATAAGCACAAAACAAGTATAGAGTCATCGGAAGTACTCACTTGATCATAAATGATGTTAGGGATTGTAATAGTCCAAAGGAAAATCGGTCTCAATCTCAGGATCACCTAACACTAAGGAAATGTGGAAAGTAATAAGTTTAGGGATTTAAATACCTAAACCAGCATGCTAAACCGTACTATTTACTTAAATCGGTTATTGAATTACGTGAAATCATCGATTCGAGTTTTTTATTGAATCGTGCATAACCTTTTCGTTTTAGCTCGGATCATTATGAACTTGTAGTCTATTTTGATTGTTTCCGAGCGTATTTTCTCGTAACAAGGTCTGTTTTGACTGTTGTGACTTGTAGTTTAAATTATGATATAAAAATATCATAAAAATTATTATTTAAGTTTTATAAAATATTGATTTTCACTTTTTCTTAACATATTTATGATTTAATAATTATTTAAATCATATATTTGATATTTTTATTATTTTGAGCGTATTTTTCTAATTTTGAGATTTTTAACTTTATTATGATTATTATGATTATTATTATCTTTATTATTTTTACTATTCTCATTTTCTTATTTATTATTTTTCTTATGTACCTCATGATTATACCCATATGTATATACTTTTAATATATATTTTATAATTTATTTTATTGAAAAAAAATCTTCTGTTACGATATCATATATATATGTATATATATATATATACACCTTACATAGTTACAAATTTAGTAAATATATTATATGTGCTAATACATATTTGGTACATATATTATACATTATACATATTATATATGTATATGTATTTATTGAAAATAAACATACTCCTATATACTTATTCATGTATTTATGTATTTGTATTTATTTATATATAAGTCTTACATATGTACATATATTGAAATACATACATATATATTCGGTATATACATATAATTACTACTCATTAATATATATATATATATATATACTACATGGTTATATATATATATATATATATACTAAAATAGTTATACATGGATACATACACAGGCACACACATATATATCTATATATCTCACGGTACACACATATACATAGATATACTAAAATTATTTAATATAAATACTTAATACTAGCCATATGTATACTAAAAAACACATAATATATACTCCTCCGTATAATATACTTATGTACATACATGTATAGACACATAACCTTATACATACATATTTAATTAAATCTAAGTATTTATGCACATAAATATGTATTAGTAATGTTATGTGTATAAAAATACTATACAAATACTTAATATTTATACTATATAATATACATCTATATAAAAATAAATACTTACCTATTTCTTTTAATTTCTTTCTTCTTCTTTCCTTCCTTCTTCCTCTTCTTCTTTTCTTTCTTTCTTTCTCACGTTTGCTTCCAGATTGTGTTTCTTCTTTCTTGGTTTTGAATGTTTCCAGATTTTTTTCTCTTTTTTATTTTGTGTATAATAGCTAAAGTTATAAGCTAATATCTTAGATAATCATTGCCATATTTTTGCTTATTTAGTTAATTAACACCTAGCACTTGAAATCCATCACGTGGGCTGCTGGTTGGTGTTTTTATTTTGCTGATTTTTGGTTCGGTTTTGTGCAGGATATGAGCTTGAAATGAGAAAGGGAAGAAAGAAAAGAGATAAATTGGAAATGGAAGAGAAGGAAAAGGAAAATTATTAACAAATATATGTAATTTTTCGAATCATATAAATTATAACGATTCTCCTCGTAAATTAATTTTTAAATTTTTGTGAAATTTTATCAATTTAATTGGTATTTGTTACAATTATAATTTTTATAAGTTATTGTGGCGATTTCGTTAAAATTTCGTGTGAATAGGAGATTTAGTCGAAAATTGCAATCAACTATAATTTTATCACTATTGAGTAATATTTAATTATTTATAAGGTTTATATTTATAATTTTAGTATTTCGATCAAATTTGGGTTCAATTTTGGTTAATAATGTGTAAATCAGTCTTTAGGGTTTTAATATACAATTTAGGGTTTTGCTTAATTTCTAAGGTTTTTACTATTTATAATATATTTAAATTTATGATTTATTAAATTTTTTTATCTTACTCGGCTCTAATGACTTATCAAGTCATTTATAGTATTAGAGCTCATTTCTATTCTTAAATAACTAAATTTACGGGGTTTACATATCTATTTAGGGAGAAAAGGATAAAAGTTTCGATAAATCAAAATGTGCATTTGTCCATTCATTTTAGGAAAAGATAGATTTAACCACCATGAACCACTAAATATATATTTTAACTATCTGTTTAGCTCCTAAAATATTGCTTTTGTGGGAAGTTTTAAAAGATAAAATTCGTACTTATAGCAAGCAAGAGTTGCATTCACAATTTTGGACTGAAGGTTATATCATCCCCACAAAGTGAATAATTAAGGGATAACATTACAATAAGCCTTAAAATTATGTGTAGTCAATTTTAATATAATAAATAGTCCAATGATTTTTCTAAAATTGCATGATAATCACATTGTGAATTACAATAACAGTCTAGTATTTTGCATTCAAATAAATGCTTCATCAATGTGACATGCAAAGGAGCACTTATTTATACAATTTACCCTAGAATTAAATGAGAAAGGGACTACATAAAACATCATACAATTGTACTTGTATGAAATAAGAATTGCTATGGTTAAATCATAAATATATCCTCAAAACTATTGATTAGCGTAGAAAAATTTATAAATCACCCTTTCATACTTTTATAAATCGGCAAATAACCTTTATTGGTCACAAATGACTCTTTAAATTTTGATATCGACGTGAAAACACTTTTTGAACTTATCAAAGTATATTTTAAGAGTTCATATATTTTGACAACATCGTGACTTGTTGCATACTTATCAAAATTTAGAAAGATGATTTGTAACTTTCGAAGGTTTAGAGATGAGTCACAGTTTAAAAAAGATTCTTTTGTGCTATATTGATAATAATTACTTCTAAAGATTATACAATAATGAGAATTTGAGATTGATGGATCGTACCTATAGGCAGCATAGATGGTTTACGGACATGCAAATAGACGAGGTAGTTTGAGAGAGTCCTGCTCATCTCACACCTCATCCACAATTCACCATTTTCGTTAAGCGATCCGGAGTATTCATTGTACAGAAGCTCCGTGGCAATATGCCAAATCACGATACTTTGGGAAAACTGCATCTCAGTACTCCAAATCAATTCATCGTGGTTCAAAATCCTTAGTCTTTTCGCTGCCCCAAAATCTGGAAACCACGACCCATCATTTGTTGGACGACACTCAACTTTCTCCTTCAAATCCGTATGGATCGATATCCTCAAACCGTTAGGCAACGGTTGATAAGTGATCGGAAAATATTGCCTCATCTTCACGTATCGCTTCTTTATCCATGGATTAAATGAAAATATTCGGTAGGGTTTGATGACGGCGAGATGAAGAAGATTGAATTGGCTCAAACTTCCTGACCATCGACAACCTTCCGTGGTAAATCTAAACCACCTAAGAAAACGGTTCGATTGTATGAACGATACTAGTGGATACCCGAGTCTCGATTCCCTCTCAATGAAAAAAGCATACATGCGATCCGAGGAGATGATTCTGATTATCGATTGTATCTCACTTAGTAAAAGACAAAAGATGACCATGAATGTGATGGAGACATCAAGTTTTAATTCGTATACTCGTTTGTCAACCATGCAAAATGCTAATAGCACTCCTAGGGTTAAAACGAATGTAATAGTCTTACTGATAGTACCCCAAGTTCTATAGATCGCCCTTGCCTTTGTGTATAGGGATTCAAACATCAAATTCAATTCGATGTCAATGATTTTGAATGCGTTTTCAGAGGTCATCCTTTCGGCAAACAAGGATTTGATCAGTGCCTTGTGATTAATAATGAGATCAGCAAATAAGGACTCGAAGAATTTGAGCAAGTGATGAGCGACAAACACCTTTCGGTCTTGAGGCTTCTCTGGGTTTTGGTATTTGGTAAGAGACAAAGATGCTGGAGCTCGGCTCTCGGGAATACTATCTGGCGTGACAATTCCTCTTTCTCCCTTTCTCAGACTAACGCTTTCAGATAATCTTGGATATAACAGGCCGGATCGAGGAGGGGAGATCAACGAGTCGAAAAATTCATCCTTGCTAGCGCTACGCAAGGACACTATCCTTTCAAAATTCTTAAGAATCCCAACTAGGATGATCGCGATCGCCAGATAGGAAAGCGGGGAGCTTGATAATGCCAAGAGGTAAATGTAATACGTCCATCCAATTTGGACAACAACCCTGGCCAAATACCTTAACCACAGCTCATTGTCTTCCAGGGAATAAGCAGTGATGGAGTCTGGTCCTCCTAGGTGTACCAAAACAATGGGTGCCCATAGAGCGATAATTGCTCTAGAGTACCCGTTGAGCTCTGATTCTTCAGGTTGGAGAGCCAATTTGAAATGAGCCCAAGAGTCATGATTGGTATGGATTCAGCTGTCAAATAAGCAGTCCATACTAGGAAATGGATCTTCCCTATTGGTGTGGCCTTCCTTCGAGTACCAACTGGGAGAAGAATCATTTGCAAAAGAAGACTAAAGAGTAATAGGAACCGAACCTCCCAATCCTTCCAGCGTGTGCGAAAACTGTCAGGGATTATATGCCACATTTTATCTCCTTGACTTAACAACTCTCCTGCGATGTTATGACATTGAGAACCATATTAAACATCTGCCAACAAAAGTAACTCAAAATAGAAATATAGAGGCTTAGTAGAAGAGTATTATATATAATTACATGAATTAAATAAAATATGCAATGTAAAATAACCGGCTAGTTATAGTGGAAGAAGTATACAGATGTAGTTTCTCCATAAGAATGCAAGTAAAAACATACATTTTATATTATTTATGTCATCTGGGATAAGTTTCAAATCCCGCTTAGATTGAATGTGACATACTACAAGATAAAAAAAATTGGATAAATTGTTGTAGCACCCTCAAAAACCATTGAAATTATATAGACATCCTAAGTATAAAAAATACCATGCCTATACTCCCCTAAAAATCATTAACACAATAAGATCTCTCCCACAAGAGAATAATATCCATTTATTGTAGCAGAAATAACACTTGTAATTAAAGAGTGAATAGGTAATCCTATTGTGCGAAATATCTATCTATACGCTTGTTTGATTGCTAGGATTTAGGTAGGTTAAGAGTTATAGGATAGGTTCAAGATAAGGATTTTTTGAAACCTACTCTCATAAGATAAGCTACAGATATAAGATATTTCTAGCGTATATCCACCTTCAAACCTATATCATAAGCTATAAAAATTCAAGTCCCAAGTGTCATGTATCCATATTATAAAAATTATTAAATAATATTAATAAATACATAGTAAATGATAATATTATATTTTTCGATCAATAAGTAATTCATTAAGAAAGAAAAAGCCTAAGACTAGAAATTGATAATCCTAATGTTGTCTCTCTCACTTTATGTTTTCCAATATTTCATCTAGTTGTTTCTTATTTGCTAAATATTAAAATCACATAAATTTGAAATAATGAAGATATAATAATCTACCTTTTTTCTTTTAATTTCAAAGATTTTTCTACAGGTTTCATAAGTTTTATATATGAAGAACTTATAATATCGCATCAATATTACTTCCTTGATATCACATTAACATGTAATTTATAGGAAGAAAGATAATTTAATTCTATAAAATATAGGTTCTAAGATGGTTCCAAAGTGTCATAAGATAAGTTCTACTTCAAAAATGGTTCCGATTCCAAAATTTGAGAATTTGTACCTTATAAGGTAGGGTTGGATTGGGCATCATAGTCTATCTACCCTATATTTGCTGGCCCTTACTTATATTTATTTATTTTCAAATGGATTTGATCCATTGATTTTAGGTACTCCTTAACGACATTTTAGTGTTATTGTAATTCGAGGTAGATGATTAGTTGGTTTAAAAAAGTAATTATAATTATGTATTAATATAAAAGATTGAACTCATCTTGCATTAAGGGAAAATTTTTCATTTTTAAAGAGGCATAATATGCTATTTCTAAAAGTTCTAGATAACTCTATAATTTCAACATTTTTTAAATAATATCATTGTAATTTACTCTGTAAAAATATTACATTAAATACCAATCAAAGAAAATTTTGAAGCACATAAAATTGTTTATAATGAAAAGCTTACATTAAGTATAATGATCAAGCATAAGTAAAGTAGCTAACCTTTTTCAGTATAACTTGAAAAGAAACCACCTGGAGTAGGCTTTAGGTATGATTAAACACAGGTTAAGAGTGTGATGATGCATTAAGAGGGCAATGTCATGATGTACACCTCAACTTGTTACTTTTAACAATTATACATCTGAAGTTTTAACTTATCCAATTATATACCCAATTGAAAATTTAGTTGTCATGATCTATACCTTAATTAATTTTGATTCATACTGTTAATTCAATTAGGACAATTTTTCAAAGAAAGGGCTACTCATGGCCTTAAGGGGTTCATGCAACTCTCGTAAAGTTGAAGACAACCTCAAACAACTGATAGTAAATCACGCGACCTACACTTTTTAAATGAAGCACAACTTACGATTTCATAAGAAGTGGTTGACAGCCACCTATAGGAGGTCAAACAAGCCTTTCAAGATCGTAAGCAGCCATTTCATAGGTTAATTATGTTGAATGGACTAATGATATGAATTAGAGTTAATTGAGATATAAATCATGATTACTAAATCTTCAATTGAGTGTACAACTAAACAAGTTAAAATTTCAAGTATATAATTGTAAAAAGTGATAAAGTTGAGATATAAATTATAATATTGACCCATATATTAAGTATGTATTATTTTAGAAATGTGGTGTAAGACAAGATAACACAAGACCTTGAAAACTCTACCTAGAAATTGCCCTTTTTATGCGCTTAAGATTAGAAACACCTCCAACAAGTAGACAAAAGGTAGAAACATGACATATATAACACACAAACTCAAGGTATATATCTGCTATCAAATGTGGCTTCACTTTAGGAATCCATTACTTTTTTATTTGCTTGCTATCGATAAAAGGTAAGTTCTTATTCCTCTATTCTTTCTCCTACAATTTCTTATGGGTATTAAAAGTAAGAAAGCGTGATAACTTGTGTTATATATAACTAAAACATTAACATAAATATAGAAGTGAAAAGATAACATGACTTTTTTATTTTCTTTTTTTTAAAAAAAAATTACCTAACAAGTATGCAATTGATACACGAACCTCATGCTAGTAGTTCAAAATACCGTTGTGCTTAATGAAATTTGAAGTATTCTAGGTTAACAAATCATTTCCCTCCACATGTGACATTCCTTCTTCTTAATTTGTTACTTATGTGCTTTGTCTAAACCATATTAAGTATCAATGAACAAACATAGCTCAAACCAGGCATATAAAAGCTTAATAAATAATATGTGATTAACTACATGAATCAAATAAAATATATCATCAAAATCATAGTGGTTAAAATTTCAAATTAACTCTATGATTCTATGAGTTTGTGATTTTTATGATATTTTTTATTAGTTAAAATGGATGTAAAATCGTTTATATGTAGATTTTTTATAATATTATAAGTTAGGTATACAATTACATAAGTTTACAATTTATTGCTTCCATACAATTTTGTACAATTCTATCAATTCTAGGTATTATAAGTATCACTAGATTCACGATTTTGATAACCAATATCAAAATAATTAGCTTTTACAAGAAAACATTAAGTTTGAAATTTCTTAAATAAAATGTCACTTTAATTTTAAATTTTTTCACAATATTTGTATGGCTTCTATATGTATATGTATATGTATATGTATATGTATATGTATATGTATATGTATGTGTATGTACATATATATATATATATATAAGTTGAGAAAGTTACCTTTGTTTCAAGGTTAAAATTTCCAAGTATGACCTAATTACATTGGTGTTCCAATAACAAAATTAAACAATAAACTATTATAAAGATGCCATGGGCTAAATAAAAGGATAACTTATTGTAGTGCTCATAAAAATTATCAAAACTAAATAGACGCTATGAACTTAAAAAATAACACACTCTTATACCCATGAAGATCATTAGCACCATAAATCTCTAGCAATTTGTTGTGTATAATTACTTGTTGAGATCATTCCATCAATGGATTTTGGTTTTTCCTTAACTAATTTGACATTTTGGCTATTAATATAATTTGACTTAGGTGATTAATTGGTCTAATATAGTAAATATAATTATATTTGATTAAAGGTTTAAACTCATATTGCATTGAGAGAAAAGTTTGTAATGCCAATATTTTTAAGAAACAAATATGCTATGATTTAAAATTCAAAATATCTTTTGATACTTTTCAAACGATATCATTATATTTACTCTGAAAAAAAAATTATGATAAATATGAAAGTTTTAAACTACATAAGAAGGTTTCTAATAAAATAAATAAATAAATTACATGAAGTACACTGATCAAGCATAAGTAAAGTAAACCTTTTTCAACACAACTTCAAAGAAACCACCCGAAGGAGGGTCTAGCTATGATTAAAGATGAGTTTGAGAGTATGATGATGGATTAAGTGTGAATTACTTTTGGAAATGTGGTGGGACCGCGATACAAGACAACACAAAACCTTGATAACTCTGCCTGGAAATTGCCCTTTTTATGCCCTTAAGATTAGAAACACCTCCATTAAGAAGATAAAAAAGGCAAAAACATAACGTGATATGTAGACTCAAGGTATCTGTCTATTGTGGCTTCACTTTAGGAACCTCTAATTTTTAATTTGCCTATAATCGTGAAAAGCTAAGTTCTCTTATTCTCCTATCTTTCTCTTACAATTTTCGATGGTTGGTTGGTTGACCTGATATTCTTTTTTACGAAATTCCAATTAACTCCTTTATATGTAAATTATAATTTTATTTTCAATTAATCATCGAAGTTTTCTAATGTATGTTGGCCGTTTGGACTAGCATTCCGGATAACTTATGATTTAAACATGAAAGACTTATATGGTGAACACAAACATAGCTAGATTGACTAAGAGACGCGTAGAGTTCATTAAATTTCCCCTTGATCTTGATGCAGACGATTTGATTGTATTTTCACTCAACCAAATGACTTAAGGTAGTAAGAATTTTTATTACAAAAAATGTTCTTACATTGGGTTTTTCCTTAAATTGAATTGGTATTTCACATGTTTCAACGTGTATCACATTGGTGGAAAGAAAAAAAAAATAAAAAATAAATAAAAGCGTCTATCACATGAGTGCTTTTGTTCACCATCAATCTTATATGTGTAAAATAACTTGTTATGTATCTCGTGCAGAGGCCCCTTTTTGGTGTCGTTCATTTATTTTGTTATATTCTATACTTTATTATTTAAGAAGTGAATCCTATTATTAATACCTAGTTTATATTAGTGTGAAATGCGCGTTACTCTGCTAATATTTTTCATTCTATTCATACCTAAATCTAGATATTCTAGGTAGAAGGAAAAAAGTATTATGAGATTTTGGCCCTATTTGTTTCAGGATAAATATTTTTAGAAAACACTTTCTCTATGTATGGGAAAACATTTTTCAATCAAAGGAAAGTGTTAGTGCTTTTTTTAGGAAACCATTTACTCTTTTTAAAACGAATGGTCGTTTTTCGTATAAGTATTCATATGAGTTCAATTATAGGAAATGATATTTATTTGACTTTTATTATGATTGTCCTGTATGTTATATTTTAAACATGAAAGAATTTAATGGGAAAAAATTAATAAATAAATAAGACTTATTGAAAAGTATATAGAAAATCAACTAAAGTGTTGTAATAATAAATATCACAAATCAAACTATATGTTGTAATTTTACTTTTAAAAATTTTGTTTGGCATGATTATTCATATTAATATACGGATAATAATTTATTTAGACATTGACTATGGTTTATATAACATTCATGAGTCAACCACCAAAAAAGATTTTTCAACACAATTTTATAAAAGAAAGCAAACTTATGAAAACATGTCATCTTCTAGAAAAAAAAAAAATTTAGGGAAAAGCGTTTTGTACTAGCAACTAATTTTCTTTGAAATGGATAGGGCCCTAGTCAATTGTCATTTGGGGATTTTGATAATATTTTTTATTTCAAGAATTAAGCTATAATTTTAGAAATCTATGAACCTTCGAAACCTTAACATGGTAAGGATAAGAATCAAAATGTGTTAGAACTAGAAAAATCATAATTAGAGGCTAAATAATAAGAAGATATAGATGAGGGGACTTAAGATATATTTGTGAATGCATAAATAGTAGAAATAATTAAAGTGTAAGGCCTTTTAAGCAACTAAGTTTGTTCTTCATCTAAATACTTTATTTGATCTCTAAGTTTGGCCATTTACTATAGTTATAGGGGTGTTTGTGTGCATTGGGTGATGTTGAGATGTATTTTTTATTTATTCTTTTACTCACATGTGCATTTAGTTAGTCCAGTCTAGTTTTAAATATACTTTACAGTACACTAAGTTTTAGTTAGTTACTTATTTTCACATATCTTGTGTTAAGATGTATAGTTTATTTATTCTTTTACTCATGCATGCATTTAGTTAGTCTAGTCACATGAGTCCTCCCTTTTAGATATAGTTTACAATATATTCAACTGTAGTTCGTTACTCAATTTCACCACATATCTTTTGTTGTGCTCAAGCTTTCAATTCTTAAACTTCTCTAATGTTTTGTTTCTCACCATTACTGTAAGTTGCAGTTCTCTATTGATTTTAGCTTTTGCTGCACATTTCGAGTTTCACTAGAGGCACTACAACTTCCAAGTTTAACATGATAGTACGTTAAATAATTTTTTTTATTTTCTAATTCAATTTTCATATTTTTTTTAATTATTTTTAGGTGTATTTTTTAAAACAAAGCAAATTGTAGAGTATAACAATGTTTTTTTTTTTTTCCTATTTCTTGAACATCACACATGACTTTAATGTTATCTTTTCTTTCACCTATATTAAGAAATTTCCTTTAAAAGTTGAAGAAATCTAGGAGGTTAGATAACTGTGAGTCTCTAAGTTTAACAATTTATGATGTAGCCAAAGTGTTCATTGGAATCAAGTATAAAAAGTGTGCAAAAACTACTAGTGAAAATTACATTAACAATGACAATAGGTGCACATGTATAATACTACAAAATGTTTAAGTATAAACATGTGCACATGTGTATTTTTTCAAAAAAGAAAAAAAGAAAGAAAAAAAGATAGGGAGAGAGAAGGTGGACATGTCTTTTTCAATCAATTAATTTCATAATAAGACTTTCGTCACAATTCACTTTATAAATCCATAAATGAATGGAACTACGTCGTCTCATTTTAAATTTTATTATTGTTATTCATTTATACAATAATGTCATTTCTTTTTCTTCTTTTTTATTTATTTATAATTTTATTCATAGAGTGTGTGAGACTATTTATTCAATAGTTGATTTTTCAAAATTTTTTATATGTTGTAAGCATTTAACATGAAAATAAAAAATATGACATCTTTCAATGAGTTTGATGAACAATACATCTTCTAAAGTTGATTTCACAAATTTTTCTATAATGTCGCAAATTGAAAATATTAATCCAACTACTTAAATTACTCTTATAAAGCAAATACTCTATTTATAAATTTTAAGTCATTTACATAGTTTTATCTTTTTTTTTTTATATCTAAGCCTATAATATTAAACATAATGGCATTACATTAGTGTATTTACTGATCCTCTCATTTTGCAAGGAAATATATTTTTTCATATTTAAACATTTTTATATTAATAACATGTCTTAATTTTCATCTATAACACCCCTCTTTCTAAGCATCTACTTAAAAAAAATTTTCGAACTTTTGGTGCTTAAAGAAGGTTTATTACTTTCATCTCTAAGTTAGGGATAAGGTAAAAATTATAGTCCATCTACTAATTTATTCCACATAACATCTTACAACGGAAATTATTACAAAAGTGAGCTAAACTCAAAGTGTCACAGCTACAAAATCTTATAGTATGCTTAATTTCATTATTAAAGCCTAAATATCACATTTATAATTTGTAGGTTGAAATCTACATGAAACACATCGACGCTTCTTGAATTGCTACTTTCCAAAACTTATGTTAGACCATACAACCGCTTAAGCCTTCTCATGAAATTGTACTTCACCAAACGCTCCTGAAGCTTCTTGCTCATGATGATGTTCCTTTTAAAGTACTTCCTTAACCTAAAGATAAGACAACTTATCCCCTTAGTTACTGTAAACTAAGTGAGAGTGGATAAACAAACAAACGTAAGTAGTATCATATCATAGCCATACAATAAGTTAATATTTTAATCATAATATTATTTAGTCCAGTTAAGCAATGCAAATATAGTAAGCCCATGCTATACTCATGTATGTAACATGCATCGATATCGATATCTTAGCCAATCTAGCAACTCATCTGGTTGGTTGACTTCAACTAGGCATCTAAACACAAACCAAAGTCTAGGAACCTAGAAAAGTTATAATTCATTACTAAAACTCAATTTAGCAAAAATCACGTAAAGTGGTTAAAAAATCTAGCATATAGCAAGCCCAGCTGATACAATGCAATTTCTATATACTTTAAAACCCAACTATTATAAACCAAGTCATTTACTTGATGAACCCAATTTTTCATATAAAACTCGACCTAACAAAATCTCAGTTTTGCAAAACTTAACTAGTATGTCTTTTTTGTGATGTGCGATGCCATGAATGCAACAAGTTACATACTAAGTGGTACCCAACAATTTCAAAAAAGCTTACTTATTACTTATTAGCCCAGCCTTTACTTTGTCTCATTGTCATTTCTAAGACCTCAATATTGGGTTCACTTAAGTAAACACCTTAAGAGATAGGGCCAGTCCTTAAATCCTTTTCCAAGTTAACATAAATCCCAACAATTGTTACATAACAACAAGCTATACAACCATAGTAACAAAGTCCAATATCAAAACATCATTTACTAAGTAACAAGTATAAGAGAAGCTCTATATAAGTTATTAAGCAGCACATCAAACTCACAGCTAAACTCAACCAAATCAAAATGTCACAAAGCATGCAAAGTTAGGAGTAGACATAAGTTTACTCGGGACACATATAAATATTCACTTACCTGGACTTATTGATCGCTTGAACATTACTCGTTAAGATCAACCTCCTCTTTAGTTACTTTACCTAATAAGGATACAAGCTACTTTACTTGAGTTCATTCTATTAAGAGAATATTTGTCTTATACTGCCTTTAATTTAGTCCCTAGTTTAGCCTCTAACTAAACCTCTTATCCTAATTCTCGCTAACTTCAAAATTTCTAAATGAATTCTATCTGACTTATATCCTCAGATCTGCCGTAAGAATCTCCAGTACTTTACCTAATTCAATCTCAAGCATAACGTACACAAGAGCCCCTAAGTATATCTTTTGATTATTTCTCTAATTTAGTCTCTTATTTGACCAAAATTCTATATTCACTTATAAAATTCCCACTTTTAAGTCAAGTTACTTTAAGACCATTAAGGTGCACAATATGTAACATTAACTAAGACTCACCTCGCTAAAGTGTTTAATTTTATAAATTACGTTATTATTCACATTTAACAATATATACATGAATAATGGGAAAATACTTGTTAATTAGTATCCATGCTTTATTAAATCCATGGAAAATATATTATACTTAGAAAATCATAATCATTAAACTCTGTAGTGAAAAGTATTAAAATAGTATAATATATAATATTTTTGGAAATATCGATTTTAAGCTCAATTTTACTAAAACAAATAACTTAAATTAGGTCAATAATCAAATAAAATTATAAGACCCAAATTAAATACTTACAAAATCATAACTAAGCTCTAGAAATCATATTTACTAAGACATTTAATTAAAAACCTATTATTTATTCAACATGAAAAATAGGCTAGATTTGATAAAATAATTTTAATAAATATTAAACAAGTATAGTTTATTAAAAATTATTTTTATGTAAATTAAGTATATCATATAAGGAATGTACTTACCAAAAATTAGCTCAAAAAAACACTGTTTACTATTTTTAAAAATTAATACAAAATTCATATGAACAAGGTAGTTTCTTAAGGAACTTATATAAGCACTTCTAATTTCAAAATTCTAGGTTGATATTTTGATTGTACACATAAAAATACTTTAAAAAAAACCATGTTTCACAATTTTTTTTAAATATCATTTGATATTTTTAGTAAAATAAACTATTTTAAAGGCTAAAAATAACTTCACCTCATTGTCGGAGCTCCAGCCATCGTCGGCTAAGAATGGTGGTCGGTTGGATTATCGTTGATTCCAACCTTTAACCACTAAAATGGTGCCATGTCAAGTTGTTTGTAGCCTTAAAAGTCCTGTTTCACATATATTTCCTACTATTTTTGCTATTTTTTGTAAAAATACTAAATTATAGCTTTTTAAAGGATTTTCTAGAGTTTGATTAGTTAAAAATGGTTTAAGGTTAATTTTATAACTCTTTTTATGGAGATCCAAGTAGTGGAGAGGTGGGAAGAATTTTCCTAGTGTCCATAAGTTAGAAAATTAGGTGTTTGTTTGCATTTTTTTTATTAATTTCCTCTATTCCAATTCGCATTACAACATTCCAAAGTTAAGAGGGACTTGTTATGCCTATTTTCATATAATTCAGGTGTGTTTGATATTTTTCTATAATTTTTTATTGATTTTTGAGCAATTAAATATTTAACCATTATTTAGTTTATTTAATAATATATTTACATTTTGGGCTCAAATTTTAAGTTCTCAATAATTATTGAACAGTTTGAGTAAAATTAAGTTTTATTGAAATTAAATAATATATGCACTTTATTTTTAGAAATTGGCCTTGCTAAGACTATTCTTCTAACTTTTGCAACTTCATATTGAAATTTGATTCGATTCAATTCGATCAAGATTTTTTGAGAACCTTAATCTATATCAAACACTCTAAATTGTACCAATATCGAGTGACTAAGGTCTTTTTATATAACTTGACTCATTTTTCAAGCTTCTCTTAATAAGTTTATTTCATTACTTCCCCAACTACACTCTCTAAGTCTCACATATAACAAAAGTAACCTACTATCTCGAGTCCAAGGTAGTAAGTTGAAAATTGGAGTTTCACATATTCAATAATAAATTCCACCAATAATTTAAAATTTAAATAATCAATTAATTTAATTTGAAACAACACTTGCCATTAGTAATACATATCCATATTCATGAATATTAGTTCCTACTAATAATCCCTATATTAAAGCTGAGTTCATTTTTGTGTCTTACTTATTATATTTGAGTCAAATGGTAAATCTTCCATTTTTTATCATTAACTATATGTTTCAGTCTCTACCAATGTCATTTCCTTTGAAAAAATTGAAGATTTGAAATCATTAATTTTATCATTAATAGTAAGTTCCATGCCTTTCCTATCTCTTTAGTGTCATATATATTGATTCCAATTAGATAGTTAAAAACTCTCTTAACTTTCTATATTATATTGCTACAATTATCCTTTAAATTAAAATCATTTTTTTTCTTCCTTTCTTGGTTAGTTCTTAACTATTTTCATTTACCCTAATGGAAAATATAGGACTTCCAGATCCCATAAAATATAGCTACTTATAAGTTTTTTTTTTTTTAAATCTCACATTCAATTATCATCATAAATAGTTTATAAATTGAATCTTTTCACATAATATTTTCTACTTTTGAAATTCAATCAATAATATATGTATATATATGATTTTGGAATATCTATGTTGATTTATAACATGTTTTAATCATTTTATTTTAACTTGGGTTTCATGTGATATGTCATATACACAATGCCACCATTGAATGAATAAATTAATATCAATTATTACAAAATTTTAAGGTCCAAATGATTTTGAATTTTTTCAAAATTTATCTAGTAAAGTGAAGGGTTTTTCAAAAAAATATAATTTTCAAAAATTTTTAAGAATTAATTATTAAATTCCAAAAGTTTTAACATTTGATTTAAAGAATTGAAATTGTTTTAAACAACTTTTTGTTTATAGTCAATTTTGGACATGGGTAGGCCACATTAAGCTTAGGGTATGTTAGTCATACGCTTAGGGACCTGTCTAACCCAAGCTGACCCCTTGGGTACCTAATCTAAGCTTATTAGAGCTCGAGACAATCCCTTCCAGTCTAATTCCTTTAGAATAGCCCCTAAGGGGCAACTAGGGCCTCTGCTCTTTTTCTAGGTCAAGAGTTACACAAGATGACACTTTGTAGAGTTGCATGCCCATTCATTAGAGGAAAAATGATGCGTTTGCTTATATAATGCCACATCCATTAAATGCAATTTGAAATCGAAGGATCTTCCTCTCAAAAAGCCCAAATAGCCAAAATTGTACAACGCTATCGAACATTTATTAAGGTACCATCAAACTTTTAGAAGGAGGGATAAATACTATCACAACCCGAGAAGGCTAGTCGTGGTAGTTACCATATACCATATAAAAGACTGTAAATTGATTTTCCTTACAATTGACAACCCCTTATGCGATATACAAGGCTACGGCTATAGCTACACCTAACAACCAAGAGTTGCGCAGGTGTAAGTAATATCATTTCGTGATAATAATAACAAGCTTATAAAATATAAAACACATCTATTTATATAGAAATTTATATATAAAAAGTTTATAATATTTCTTAACTCAATCTGATATCATTTCATTATATAATGAGATTCATAATCTAAATACATTATCATAAGTATTCTTCGATTACATCTTACTCCCACATTAACCCTAATAATGTACAACTAACCTCAGGCATGCGATAGCCCGACTTTATGAATAGATTGGCTTGCGAAAAAAGACTATAAGAGTATAAGCTAACTAGCTTAATGAGATAATTCCATCAACCATACAACCAATAAGTTATACAACAATTTAATTCCATCATATGAATGCATAAACAATCAATATGCCAAATAAATACATGCAGGTGACCAGATACTGCATACAACTCAGATTTAATGCTTTTCAAAGTTAAGGTTAGAGATACATTGGCATAGTCAGATCTAGGTATCATATTAGAACTTATATCATAACGAAACTCCGTATTTCGTATTCAAAATTTAATGGTATATCCATTTTTAATTTTTATCAAAAACGAGTTCTATATATGATTTTGAGTAGGTTCATATAACCTTCACTCACCCTAAAACAAAAGGCCTTTGGATTAAACCCTTAGTTAAGCAGTTGGTGCCTCCAACAGCTAGTGATCCGGTGGGCTAGGGTAAGGCTGTATCGTACATGTGCACCATACGAAATCTATAATAGCAAATAATCAACCTAAGTATAGCCTCTTGTTACCTCCGTGTGATATGATGGCCGAAATTGGTTATGTAGTGCATAATTATGCGTGATTCGATTTAGTTCTTTCAAGTTGAATAAAATTAAATTATTATTATTCGGTGATCAACAAGGTTACAAACAATCAGTTTCTATCAAATCTACTATACAACAATCAATACGTTATCATACTTTAAAGTAAATCACTATCAACAAAACAATATCATACACAAGTATAACCCAGCCCCATATAATATTTAATTATTAATTACAATTTATATTCCCTAATTACAAACATAAGCAAGTATGGAATTATTAAGAAAAAATCACTTAGTCATAATCAACTCAAGAGTTGTAGTAGTCTACGGCAACTCAAGATTAAAGTCAAGATTACTTAAGAATAAGGAATATAAAAAGTAGTAAGTTTAGGAATTAAAAACTAAACTAATATTGTAATTCGTATTGTTTACTTAAGTTATTGATTTGCATAAAATCATCGATATGAGCTTGTTATCGAATTGCATATAACTTTTTTAATTTTGCTTGGATTTTTATAAACCTATAGTCCATTTCAATCGTTTTAGAGCATATTTTCTCATTATGAGGTTCGTTTTGGACGTTGTAACTTGCAGTTTTGATTGTGATATAAAATTATCATAAATTTCATTATTTTAACTTAAAAAGCTACAAAATATCAATTTAAGCTTTTTCTTAGTATATTTATGATTTAATAATTATTTGAATTGTATAATTGATAATTTTCTTATTTTAAGCTTATTTTATTATAATTACTTATTTTTACCTATTTTTGAGATTTTAGAATTATTAATTCAATATTTTTTACTTTATTATTTTATACTTAATTAATCAATTATTATTAATTATGAAAATTAATTAATTTATAACAAATGGTGATGTAGCAACATGTAATATTACCACATGTTAAGCTTGCAGATTTTTCCAAAATTTCCATTATTTTCTATTTTATTATATAGATATTATCTTACTTTATTTATTAAATTATTGTTATAATATTCTATATACACTATTTAGTTATACTCGTATTTTTACGTACATGTCACTATTCATATATGTACATTCATACGTATATGATATGTTATATATTAAATTATTCTATCCTTACTTATACATTATGTACAAGTATATCATATACTTATTTATACTTTACATACTTATGTACATATACGATCATACTATATATGTATATATATATACTAAAATACAAATATTATTAATAATATGTATATATACCTATACATCAGCAACATATATATACATAATTATATATAAAATTTTGTATACTTGGAGATTATTAAGTATATATACATATATTATACATATAAATGTATATACTTTATATATAAAAATTATTGAGTACATATATATACATAAATTTTATAATTTAAACATACTAAGTATAGATATATATATGTATACTTATTATTATACACATACACACATATATATATTTAGAAAATATGAAATAGGTATATAAATATGTACACACATATATATATAAAGAATTGTATAATACATGTATATAGATATCACATATATACCTTTATATATTCACGCATATATATACATAATTAATTAAGTAAAATACAAAATATATATATGTATATAAAGGAAATATTTAGTATACATACATGTTATACTTAAGAAAAATACTACGTACATATACACATACATATATATATATTCACGTGTACATATATATATATATATATATCAATACCTAAATAGTGAAAATACTAAATACATACCATATGTATTCTTATTTATACATACATACATATACATATACCATATGTTGTACATAATAATACATATATACATGCCTACATACATATGTTTGTACACAAATAGAGAAAATACTTAATACCCATGCATATAACTATTTATGCATACACATATGTACATGTAATTAATGAAATAAATAAACACTTAGTATACATGTACATACTATATTATATTCATAAGTATAAAGAAATTAAATATATACTTATCTAGTTGTTTTAATACTTTGAATAGAGAAATAAATCCCTTAATCTCCTCCTTCTTCTTCCTCTTTCTTCTTGTTCTTGGTCTTTGATTTTTTTCCATTGCTTTATTTCTTTTCCTTGTTTTGTTTACGTGTGTGTGTTCTTTCTTTTTTTTTTCTTTTTTCTGATTTTAATTTAAATCTCTATCTCTATATGTAAATGGCAATGGAATAAAAAATATAAAGCATTTTGCAAATCTTTGCATTAATTGAGATGAGACAATCTCATAATTACTTTTGATATCTTGCTTCTAATTATAACACTTAGAGGAGAATTAAATCATGTTGGTTGCTATTGTTGTTTTTTTTTCCCCAAAATTTAGAACGTGGCGACAAGGGAATTAAGAAGAAAAGAAAGAAAAGAAAAAGGAAAATAAAAATAATAATTATATGTAATTATTCTAAACATAAAAATAATAAAAATAACATTTATAAATTAATTTCGAAACTTTATGAAAATTTTTCAATTTAATTGGTACCTATTACAATTATAATTTTTACGAATTATTTTAACATTTTCGTTAAAAGTTTTACTTAATTACGTGATTTAGTTGATAATTATAATTGACTATGATTATATCACTATTAAGTGATATTTATTCATTTTACAAGCTTAAATTTATAGTTTTAAGGTTTCGATTAAGTTCGAGTTTGATTTCAAGTATTTACGTATACATCAGATTTAGGGTTTTTGTATGTGATTTAGGTTTCAATCAATTTTCTAAAGTTCTTATTATCAATGCTATATTCAGTTTATTAACTTTATAAAATTTAATCTTAACTAGTCTTATTGACTCATAGTATCATCTAGGATACTCGAATCTAAATTAGAATTCAAACTAGTAACTAGATAGAGTTTACAATTGCATGACCTAAAGTAATCATCACCTACTAACATTAGAAGATCTTACCAACCTTAAGCTCCCCAAACTTAAGATTGTGTATCTTAGTTTGCATACTATGAGTTTGATACTAACAAGCTCTTAAGGTTGAAACAATATATACTTAGGGGTAGGTGTGGTTTAGCTCAATACAGGTTACCCCACTATCGAACCGACTAAATCTAAAATTAATAGTTCAATTCTTTTCCTATATTGAATCTAACCATATAATTCATCATTCAAACCATTTTCTTCTTTTAGAAAATACATTAAAACATCTATAAATTAATAATATTGGGAACATGAAATTTTATTGATTTAGGGAGGTATTAATTAATCGGTAAATTAATAATTTATTAATTTTAAGAGTGCTCCAATCATGCAAAAGGAAACACTCATAGCAAGAACAACTCTTCACAATTTGTTGTTGCAATTCATGAATAAAACATTGGCATTTTTTAATAAAATGAGAAAAGTTAGAGATGAAATCCACATAGATTTAAATTAAAAAAAAAATAACAATAGTTTCATATATTTTAAAATTATCATAGTTATGTTTATAATTCTAGAAAATTATTAATTTATGATGTTGATGGGACTATACATTTATGTAAGGGTCTTTCTAAAAATTATTATCTTATTAATTTATGAAATTACTAATTTTGTAAAGTGGTCCAAGTTAGGAGTGGAAAAAAAATATTATTTTAGAGAGATTATTAATTTATGAAGGTTTAACTATATTAAAATTTTAGAATTGACAACATTATTTCAAGTTATCCAAACTAATTGACATTTGTTTCCACCTCTCTTGGCATGCTTACTATAGTCTCTAACTTGAGCTCTTCTTTCCTCTCCTATAAGATAGATTCATAGTTCTAAGAAACTAATTCGGTAAAATTCTCCTTTCTCTTGCCTTCTCTCAAGCATAGGTCCTTAATGGCTTGCAACACTTCTTGGTAAGCTACAAGCTCTAACTTTCTCTTACATAGGATTTGAAGCATGTAGATTTCTTTCTTAAGCACTTAGAGATTTTCTAGTACTTGATTTGGTTTTTTTTTTTTTTTTTTTGCTCCATTTTCTTCCTACATCTAAGGAAATACTTATTTAAAGCTTAACTAGGTACCTTAAAATATATCAAATTATCTAGAATAATAGCAAATTAGTATCACGTCTGAGATTAACAATTGCATTATTTTCAACACTCACTTCTTGTAAGCATTTCAGGATGTAATTTTCACTACATCTAGGAAGCTAGTATTTTTCTTCAAGGATCTACCTAAACTAACATAATGAGACACTTCTTACAAGAACTTTAGGATATTTAATAGGAATTAAGGGCCAATTACTCAGTCTCAAGCCCGAGGACTTACCAACTTAGTCCATTGAGCTACCTTAGGAGAGTTAACTCTTAAAAAGCAACAACTCAATTAACCCAACCAATCAAGCTCATTCACTCCGCATTTGTTCTTCTTCATCTCAAATTCAAGTACCCCTAATGTAGCCGAGCAACATCATCAGTGAACATCAACTTTTCAGAAAATTTTCCCATCGAGAGCTAAGTGTTTGCTTACTCAGACCTACTATTATCAATCCCTTTAGTAATAATTATGGTGAGTAACCCATCTAACTTGGATTAGTGCATCACATCTAGTAAGTTAGCTAGTCCATGTATAGTTCTACAATGTGTCATATCCATAGGAATAGTGCTTGATTTTGCTGAACCATCTGTTTCAATTTATTCTTTGAACCATATTGTGGTTCCAACCTACCTTAGTTCGTATCATGACCCAAAAAGGGGCCAGTAGAATTACTTAAAATTTTCATATCATGTGTGCACTTATGATTTGAAAATCATCTTACAAGTCAAAGATTGCAAGACTTTAAACAATTAGGCACTAAATTTTTTATTTATTTATTTTTATTCTTAATCTAATTAACTTACGACTACATATATGTGACTATAGATATCAGATAAGCAACAGTCCATCAGAACCATAGAGAATCGGTATCCCCTACCAAACAATAAGATTAAGTAGTAAAGTTCTAAAACTCAAACTTACTAAAGTAAAAAAAAATTAAATGTAATATTAATAATTATATATATATATATATTAATTCAAATGAACCATATCGTCTACCCTCAGAGTCTAACTTCTATGCATCTTGATGTTGGCACTCAACTCTCAGTTTTTAACCCATGTCTGATCATCTAGCAACCTGTAAGAGAAAACTATTAAGGAGTAAGCTACAAGAGCTTAGTGAGTTATCCCCTGTATTATACTAATAAACAAGTTATCAAACATTTTATTACCAAACATATGAATGCATGAACAAGTAGTATGCCAAATAATATATACGCAGTTAAATGGTGCTACATACAACATCGAATTTAACGCCCTTTGAAGTAAGGGTTAGAGATACATTAGCATCAATCACAACCGGGCTCTAGCACTTAGGTTTTTAACCTTATATAATTATATATATATATATGAGTTCCCTGTTTTACAAAACAAGTTTCTATTTCCAACAGTCAATAGTATACAAATATCTAGGTCTAGTGGTGAAGTAGTCCTCATAGTCCATGCTCACACCCTACAGTAGTGGTCTCTAGACATGACCTACAGCCGCCCACGATTAACGTCTCCAACACCAATAAAACCCTTGAGCCAAGGGTAGGGTCTTGCTATACCAATGCTTTTGCACTGTATTAATCAAATCATGTGGGAATCCATCCCTCTAAGGCCCTTCATTACAAATTGCGTGAGGTAACGGCTGGAACGTTATATGTAATGTTCATGCTCTATGCATGATCCGTTTAATTTTAGTTGAGATGAATATGATTAAGTCAATTTATGAAGTAATCAAACATTATCAACAAATCATTCAAATAATGCAACAATCAATTATATAACCAAATCTTCAACTATCACATTTAATAATATTTTGCATAGTAATCAATCAATATCAGTCGTATGCATAACCCGAAACCCCATGCATCAAGTTATTAATATTTAATTCATATGCACTAACTACAAGAACAAAACAAGTATAGAGTCATCGAGAGTACTCACTTAGTCATAAATGATTTCAGGAATGGTAATAGTCCAAAGGGAAGTCGGTCTCGATCTCAGGATCACCTAATATTAGGGGAATATGGAAAGTAGTAAGTTTAGGAAAATAACAAAACTAGCATGCTAAATTGTATTGTTTACTTAAATTGGTTATTGATTTACGTGAAATCATCGAGTCAAGCTCTTTATTAAATTGCGTATAACTTTTTCGTTTTAGCTCGGATCATTATAAACTTATAGTCCATTTTAATCGTTTTCGAGTATATTTTTGCGTAATGAGGTCCGTTTTGAACATTGTGACTCACAATTTGAATTGTGACATAAAAATATCACAAAATTTATTATTTTAATTTACAAATTTATAAAATATTAATTTGAGCTTTTTCTTAATATATTTATGATTTAATAATTATTTAAATCATATAATTGATGTTTTTATTATTTTAAGCATACTTTTCTTATTTTTGAGATTTTAGTCTTATTACAATTATTATTGCTATTATTTTTATTATTTATTATTTTCGTATTACTCATTTATATTTCACGATACACACACACACATATATAAAGACTTATACTATATTTGATAAATTTTATAATTTACTTTAATGAGAAATTCCTAATTTACGGTAATATATATATATATATATACTCCTTACATAATTATAAATTTATTTTAGTTAGTAGATATTATTATATCATATATATATTCAGTATACTACATATATATACTATATGTTATACGCCATATGTAGATATTTATTTTGTGAAAACAATAAATTCTAATTTGACATACTCTTATGTACACATACATATATTCATGTATTTTTACTTCTACACATAAGTATACTCATATGTATATAAAATATAGTTTACATGTGTACATAAATGTATAACTACCGAATATATAAATATATATAGATAATATACAAATACTAATACATACTATACGACTACATATTCATATATATACATATGAAAATAAATTTGTATACATATATACATCGATAAGTATTTCACGTGTATATATCTATAGTTATTTTGTAAAAAAAATACTTAATACCTATTATATATAATCTTATGGATCCATACACATACCGTATATTATACCTATTGATACATATGTGTCTACATACATATCTTTATACATACATATATATTTTAATTTAATTACTTATGCATACATACATGTATTGGTAATATAATATTTACTAAATTACAATACAAATACTACATATATACATGTACATACCATATAATATGCATATATACTACAAAAATAATTTTACTTACCTATTATTTTTTTATATTTCTTCTTCTTTTCTTCCTTCTTCTTCTTCCTTTCTTCTTCTTATTGTTCACGGTTTGGTTTTTGGCTTTGTTTTGTTTTTGCTTTTTTTTTTCTTCTCCTTTTTTTTTATGTGTTCGGTTTCTCCTTATCTTTTTTTTTTCTATTTTTCTTTTTTTTTCCATATTTTCTTGGACGTTAAGAGTGTAGATTTAATCCAACAAAATAAAGAAAAAAAATAGGAAACTTATCTTCTTAACGTAGGCATTAATTAGGATAAGATATTTACTTTATTCTTTTGTCCTTTCTCCCTTTATTTTGTGACACATGTACATTTATTTATGCACAAGGGCTGCTGATTTTTGCAGCTGCAAATCACATGTAGGAGAAGGAAAATAGAAGAGAAGAAGAAATGAAGGAAAAAGAAAGAAAGGAAAATAGAGAAAATGGAATAAAAAGGAAATTAGAAATAATTATATATAATTTTTCTAAACATAAAATTCATAAAAATAATCATCATAAATTAATTTTGGAATTTTGTGAAAATTTATCAATTTAATTAGTACCTATTACAATTATAATTTTTACAAGTTATTGTAATAATTTCGTTAAAATTTTACGCGATTAAGCGATTTAGTTGATAATTGCAATTGACTACAATTATATCAATATTGAGTGATATTTAATTATTTTATAGGCTTAAAGTTATAATTTTAGGGTTTTGATCAAATTTGGGTTCAAATTTGGTTAATGGTGCATAAATCAGATTTAAGGTTTTAGTACGCAATTTAAGGTTTTGATCAATTTCTAATGTTTTACTACTTATAGTATATTTAAATTTATGATTTATTAAATTTTTATCTTGCTCGGCTTTAATGACTCATTACGTCATCTATAGTATTAGAGTTCAATTCTATTCTGAAATAGCTAAATTTATAGGGTTTATAGTTCATGTGGTACTAGTCTGTTGCATGTGCTCATTTTTTGTGACTCATACCATCTTAGTATTAGAGCTTGGCTACATTCGAGCAAGTTTTTGGTACTTTGTGCTTTGAGTGACTTGCTATAGTGTATTGTGTGAAATTAGTAAGTAGAGGTTTAAGAAGTGTTGAAGAAGTTATGTATCGCTATAGTTAGTGTTAGAGAAGTTTAATCCTCTATTTTCCCCTATTTTGTGTTTACAAAACAAAGTGTGTGTATTCAGTTAGTTTATCGTTGTGCCAATTATTATTATTATCATTGAAGTAGTTATTGGCGTATAAGTGTTGTATTGATTGTTCGAAGTGAGGTTCAGTTGTTAGTATGTTAAAGTAATCTACAATGTTAGATTTTAGTGTTCAAGGAACCCTAGGTAACTAAGATAGTGGTGCTCATAATGGCCATAGTCATTAAGGGAGTTTTATGGCCCAATCTATAGATAAACGATTAGATAGGTTTACTTGGGGACTAACCTAGTGACTGCTATAAATGAGGATAGGAAATGAGCGAGAAATGACCCTTATCAAAGCTAAGTAAATGAACTACTTGAGAGATGCAACATCTAACCAAGTCGAGCCAATTTCCTAATTCGACTACCCTGAGCTAGAGGAGTGGACAGAGCTACTCGATAAAGAATTGCTTTAGAAGAGATAGAAGAAGAGGGTGAAGAGATAGGTGATAAGGAAGAGGAGTACTATGAACCCAAGCAGAAGAACATTTAAGCTCCTACAATAGAAGGGCTGAGGTTGCAGATTCCAAGCTTTACTTATAGTGGTGATGCTGAGGATTATCTTGATTTTCAAGTGTCATGAAGTTCCTAATAACGCTAAGGTGAGACTTATTATGTTAGAATTTTCAAAGTATGCTACCTTGTGGTGGAAAAATCTATAAGCTACATGAATGAGGGATGGAGAGAGAGAAATTAAAGACTAGGAAGAAATGAAGAGAGTGATGAAGGGAAGGTTCATTTTGAGCTACTACCTACAGGATGCCTTCAAAAGGTTGCAAGAGCTAAGATAAAGAGGATTGAGTGTTGATGCCTATATAAAAGAGTTTCAAATGTTAATGATTCTTTGTGAAGTTATTAAACTAGAAGATAGGACTATCTTCAAGTTTATTAGTGGATTAAATTATGAGATTGGAGATATCTTAGAAACAAGGGACAATAGGTCATTAGATGAGGCAATCCAAGCTACTCAAAGAATTGAATGAGAAAATTCTAAGCATTAGTAAGCTGAGCTACCTTGGTCAACCTATTCTAAATAGACTTATGTAATCAAAATCAAGTAAGGTCAATTACCTCTAACCAATTCTAGTTGACAAAGTTGAGGAGAAGGAGCCCCCAAGGAAGTTTGAGAAAGGTCAGAAAGGAAGAAGAGTGAGTTTAAGTGCTTCAAGTGTCAAGGATTTGGATACATAGCACCATAGCGTTTGAACAAAAGAACCATGGTAGTTAAGGGAGAAATGTTAACCATAGAGGTCAATAGCATTAATGAGGAAGTAGAAGAGATGACAGAGTCTAGACAAGCTAACCTATTCAACAATGAGGAAGTCATCTATAGTGAGGAAGGGAACTTTATGTCTGCAACCATGGTACTGAGGTGAGTAATGAGTGTGATCCTAGCATCAAAAGATGAGAAGTAAGAGAACTTATTCCATATTGGTTGTAAGGTCAATGGGTCATTATGTGCACTTATTGCTGACACTAGTAGTTGTACTAATGCAACATTTGCATTTATAGTCCAACAAAAGTTATTGACCTTACCATACCCCAAGCCTTACAAATTGCATTAGCTTAGTGATAAAGGAGCCTTACAGGTGGCTAGCTAAGTTCCTGTGCCAATTTTTACAAGAAATTACCAAAACAACGTACTCTATAATGTGTTACTTATGAATATGTCTCATATTTTACTTGGAAGACCATCAATGTTTGATCAAAAGGTGATTTATGATGGAAAGAAGAACACGTGTTCATTAGAGCATGGGCGTAGGTAGGTGAAGCTGAGCCCCATGGTTGTCGAGCAAGTTAAAACCATGCAGGCTCAACTAAGCTGAGTTTTGAAGCAGGAAGCTTTGGTAATAACATGAGCTAAGCTGAAGAGAAAGTTGAAGCTTGAAGAATCGACCTATCTACTGGTCAAAAGATTACTTGAAATGAGGGAACAAAATGTTGAATTGCTTGTTGAGGTAAAAGCCATAGAGACCTGTAGACACTCCATTTTTGCCCCTTTTTTCTTAAAAAATTTTTAAAATAGGATAAAGAGTCATAATTAAGAAAAACGCAAAAAATAGAAAATTAAGAAAACCCAAAAGAAATAAGAAATTTAGAAAAATACAAAAAAATATAAAATTTAAGAAAAGAAAAAAAATAAGAAAAAAATATAAAATTTAGAAAAGTCTCAAAAAATAGAAAAAAATTGATAAAATAAAGGATTTAAGGAATTTAGAAGATAATAAATTTTTAGTTTAATGGAATATAATTTTTCTTAATTTAAATAAAAAGTAGAGAGGGGACTGCTTGGTTCTGAACTTGGATTTGAATCTAACCCAGGTTGAACATGGATTTGAATCTAGCCCAGGTTGAACTTATCCATATGTGCAATTTAATTACAGATATTGATAAGGCGTGTGCCAACGACCTAACAGATAAGCACATAGACATTGCATTTGGTTTTGGTTTGAGATTAGAGGTTCGAATCTCATTAGAGGCATAAAAATTCCTTTTATCTTTTTTCTTTTTCCATGCTCCATGTACAGCTACATGTTAAGGCATCAATAAGCTACGTGTTTGATTATGACATGTGGCACTTTGTGACTGGCCTTGACAACACATTTTCTCTCTCCCTTTTTCTTCTCCCCTTTCCTTTTCTTTCCCTCTCTTTCTCATTTAGAAAAAATAAATAAATAAACAATACATGCTTGCGAGGAAATCCACTTTCGAACAGACACACAAACACAAATTAAGGGATCTCTCTCTCTCTCAACCTATCTTTATCTTGGCTTGATATCTCTTACTCTTTCATACATCATACACATAAACACAACCACTCACTCATGGACAAGCACATAAAGTAGACACTACCCTCCATTACCGCCTTCTCTCTCTCTTACTCACTATCAAAACAATACACGCAACCATTGACTCACACATACCCTCAGCTCTCTTTCTTTAAATACATCCTTCACACACAATATGTAGCACAAAAAACCCTCATCTTCGTCAATCCCCATGCTATAGCACAACTTAAACACACATAGCCACTCGATCCTCACCTTTTTTCTACTAAACCCTTTGGCTACTATCCTCCATAGCTAGACATGAAACACACACGTACCATTACACCTACGATCTCTCTCTACTACGCATTGCAGCCACATCATCACTAAACATACACTTCATCGCATAACTGTCGCACGCTTAAACTTGCAAATGCGCCCTATTACCCAATTCGTGAAGCACTACACTAAGGTGGTATTTACCCTAAACTACCACCACGGTTGAGCTCGTGGTGGTCCAAAACCCCTATCTGCAGCCCACATTCGATGCTACTAACCACCGAACCCATTATTTGATAGCCACCGTAGCCATCCAAGTATCGACTACCTACTAAACGACCACTGTTGGCTACAACATAGCCCAACAACCCTAAATCTTAATCCAAGATACATGAAACTCCACTTTCTTTGATGAATTGGTGTCCAGAGCTACCTCTAGCACATAAAGCCACCCTTTATTCTTTCTTCGCGTGACTTGACCCAAAAGTCTAGATTCGAACTTGGTCCAAACCCGAGTCCGACCTGACTGCTTACACCTAGATTCAATCTACACCCAAAAGCTTAGTTCAAGCTTATCCCTTATTTTAGTTTTTAGTTTATTTATTTATTTATTTTTACTTATTATTGTAATTTATACTAAAAAATAAAAAGAGAGAGAGAGAGAGAAAAAAAGAGGGGAAAAAGAAAATAAAAAAAAAAGAGAAGAGGAGAAAAATGAGAAAAAAGAAAAAGAATATATTTTTTTATTTATTTAAAGCATAATAGATAAAATAAAATAATAAATAATGCATAAATAAGATAATAAAATAATTATAAAAATAAAAATAAAAAAATAAATAGGTTAGTGAATGAAAATCATTTTGACACTTAGAAAAATTGGTTTTTCCAAAAATGAAAAATAACCAATTTTCTTTTTAAATTAGGACCTTTTTTAAGACTTTCCATTAAAAAAAAAAAACCTAATTAGGATCCTTTAGGAAAATGTCCTTAAATAGACTCAAAACGGGTAAAAAACATAAACTTGACATTTTTTCAAAAATTAAAATCAAATCAACTCACTAAAGTTTTACAAAACGAATGATGGAAGTCTAATCCCGAATATTGAGTACATAGACACTCATACGTATGGACCAACTTATAATATGGAAAGTTTTATTTTATTTCATCTTTATAAATGTTTGTGTAAATCAATTAAATTAGTCGTATGTGATACGATTACTTGTTTAGAAATTAAAAAAGGGTATTATTGAAAAGCAAAATTAAATTTGAAAAATTAAAAAGTGGTACTCACTTAAGGTTTAATAGGATAGTCTTCGGATCCAGATCTTTCGTTTTAGAAAACCATTTTGTAAATTTGGTTTTATCATTAGAATAGCAGCTAAATTATAACCAATCCATCCAATTGGTTATAATTTAATTATTTTCCCCGACTCCAGTCAAGTGGCAACTCCAAACAACTTTCAAAATAAAAACTGATTTTCTTTAAACCTTAGTGAAGGACTAGTATTAAACGGGTAAGGTTTAATATTGATTGGCCTAAAGAAACTATTTTAAAAACTGAAAGGAGAAAACTAGGCTCGATAGCTTAGCAACTCCACTAAAGACGTCAAGAGGACTAACCACTTAAATACTTTCCAAAATTAAAATTACTTTTCAAAATACCTATGTTATTTATTTATTTATCTATTTATATATTTATTTGTTTGTTATTAACCTCATGTGTATACTTTATTTTAATTATTTATTTTTCATATCACATACATTAGGACATGGGGTTCATTTGTTGCATCAAAGATGCAAGGTAGATGTGATTAGACTCAAGCAGTCTTAGGACCCTACAAGGGAGGCCATTGTATAGACTCTGGGTATAGTGGTGTAGTCATTGTTTAGGGTTGATTAGGCTACCTTACTTAAGCTCATTGTGACCTATGAAAGTATTTTCTAAAAACAAGGGAGGTCACAAGGCTTAAGGACCTTTTAGAACCTACTCTAATTGTATATACTTTCCTTCAAGCTTAAGTTAATACACTATCCTTAAGAAATTGTAACCCTACTAATGAATTAAGATTTTTAATGCAATCAAGTTTTTGAAAATTATAGTAAGGTTGAAACTTAAGGAGTAATGTATTAACCCAAACAATCATAACATTTGCATATTTCCACGTGCTTTCTTTTGTTGCATTGATGATTGATTCTTATCTGTAAAATGTGTACACCTAGAATGGCAAACAACCAAGCAAACAATCAAGGTAATGATAGGCCATTGGACATCTCTAGGATTCGTAAGCAGATGCTGAAAGATGAGATCGCCTACTTAAAGGAGAAGCTAAAGTATTCTAAAGCTCATAATCGGGCCTTAAGGCCCCTTCTGGCACAGGTCGTTGGGGATACCTATGAAATGATAGAACTCCTTAAGGCTCATATATGAGACTTAATGTAGGGTTTTTTCCAATTCACATCTAAAGAGCTTAGAATAAATTTCAAATTTAAGAATAAATGTTAAGTTGTAAGTTTTCCACCTTTCATTTTTGTATTTTGATTTTTCAAAAATAATAAGGCTCTCTTTAGTTCATTGTTCATCATTCTCCATTCTTTATCATTCCCTTCTTTTTAAATAATCCTCCAATAGGCATTCAACTAATTACCATTCCTTCTCATTTAGGGTTGTAAATAGCACCTTAAAAAATCACCATCCTTATTTGTAAATAATTTTCTTGTTTTATGTACAATAAAACTTTATCTTCCTCTCTCTCTAAAAACAAAAAAATTGAAAAAAATAAAATTGAAAAGAAAGATTGCTAACGGCTATAAATCTTTAGGGCTTCAGGGAGCTAACACAAGCTTAGGCCTTCGGCCCACTCAAGTAGCCAGCCTAAACACTTGGCTTCCAACCCACATATGACCTTTTGATCTATCAAGAAGCCACACAAGTCTTTTAGCCCATTCAATACAAACACGAGCCTCTTAGCCCATTCAACCCAAACACCAACCTTTTAGCCCATTTAATCTAAACACAAGCCACTTGGCTAGGCATTCAATCTAAACACTAACCTTAGCCCAATTTAGGAAACTGACCTAAACACAAGCTACTTGCCCAAGCACTCAATCTTAACACTAAGCTTGGGCCCAATTAGGTAACTTACCCAAACATAAGTTACTTAGTTGAGCATTCAATCTAAACACCAACCTTGGGCTTATTCAGGCAATCTACCTAAACACAAGCTGCTAGGCTAGGTAGCCAATCTAAACACGAACCACAACCCATCGAGGCAACTAACCCAAAAACAATCTCCAACCCTCAATGGTAACCAAGCTAAGCCAAAACCCTTGGTCTACTTTGAAAGCTAAGGCCAATCATAAGCCAAGCCAAAACATAAAGTTAAATACTAGGGTGTGATTTGAGAAACTGATGGGCAAAGCTAATCTTCACCCTAGGCAAATAAAAAATAGACTCCTCCTTAATGAATTTATAACCGGCTTGTGAAGACAAAGGTTTAAAATGAAAAGAGGCAAACTATATTTTATACACTAACCTCAAACACTTTGAGAGTTAAGCGACTTAATGGTAAGGATATATTGGACTCATTCCTTAAAGGAGGTCCACTTTAAATGTGATACATAGATTAAAATGAAGTTAGGCATTCATTTTCAAATCCTAAACATAATTATCTCTTATTCATCCTATTGGACCAATTTAGAGTATTTTCAAATTTATATGCTACAATGGGACAATTTGGAGGTTAGGGTTAATGATTAGAAAATAAGGGTAAAATTGCTTTATACTTGCTTAAGTAACGTCAAATTCAAAAACGATTTTTTTTTTCTAATAAATTATTTTTTGTTGAAGTAAAGAAGAGATAATTCCTTTTCAAACACCTCAAGCTTTTACACATCTTACCCAAGCCCATACAATAGAAATCCATGGATTTAAAGCCTTGAATCGCTTAAAAGGAAAAAATTCGGTAATGGAGACAATCATTCTTGAGGCTAAAAGAAAAGAAAGAATAACAAGAAATAGTGGGGTAAAGTAACAATAATAAAAAAGAAAAGAGCAAATGAAGAAAAGAGGTTAGAGAATTGGGTACGATTGTAAGGTGAAAGCCCCAATTGATATATCACCTCTTAACAAGGGCAGCAAAACTAAATCAAAAAGCTAAGAATCCAAGCCCAAAAGCACCAAGAAATGCAAAACCCATAGTCACATTTTAAAGCCCAAAAACCCAAAATCTCTATATCCACTCTAAAGCCTCTCATACATATGATGAATCACATAAGGTGTTCCTACCCACATTACCACCCTTTCACAACAAAAGCTCTTCTAATTTTAAAAGATAATTTATTTTTAAAAAAAATTATTTATGAAACTAAGGCAAGCATAATTCTAATTTTTCCTTAAGGTTCTCGACTTGTACGCTCGGGATAAAAAAAAAAATTTCTTTCAAAATAGGCCTCCTCATTAGTACTTTTTAAAACACTTTGACCAAAAGCTTAAATTCATAATGATTGAACCAAAAAAGACCTAACTGATTGATCAAAACGTTTCACTTATAAAATGGACTACAATTTTTGAAATTATAGTCAAAAGCGAGATATAGACCGAGAGCTAGCAAGGAAGACCTCTTTGACTAAACTAATCATGAGTTACCTTTTCCTTAAGAAAGGAATGTCTTAAAATAACAAAAGCCCCATGAGAAAGCCTTAAGGTCTGGAGCATTAAGAAACTCCACATGATCCCTAAGGAAAGGGGTGGTTATAAACTTATTCCTTAAGTAAGAATTTATACCCATTTAGAAACTTTCAAAAAAAAAAAAGGAAGAGAGATAAAGAAAGAGAGAGAAAGTAAAAGTTTGGTACAAGATTTTTTGTCTAATCCATGTTGGCTCGAGTAGCCAAGCTTTCAATTCACGTCATCCGTGGTCACATTTTTTTTTAAATTAACCATAATAGTGTGGATCATTCTTCTATAATTCTAGTTTTTAATATTCTTTAACTTTTTTTTCAAATCAAGGGGCCTATCCCTAATGCATTCTTCACAAGTGGTTTTCAACAATTTCCCTATAAATACTTTTCGAAGTTAAGAAGTCTTTTAAAACTAGTTACTTTCCTTACTTTACTTCTTCAATCATTCATCAACTTCCCTTAAAGTTCTAGCTAGCTCTTAGAGCGTTAAGCTACTCTTTTATTCCTTTTAGGGTCCAAGCTAGCCCTTAGAGCATTGTCCCATTTTCTATTCTTTTTATGATTCTAGCTAGCCTTTGGGGCACTATTCGGTCTTTCGTTTTTAAGATTCAAGTCAACTCTTAGAGTGCTACCCCCTTTTTTATTCTTTTCAGGGTTCCAGCCAACCTTTAAGGTACAATCTTGTCTTTTTTTTTTTTTAGGATTCCAGCCATCTCTTAGAGCATTATCCCTACTTTTATTCTTTTTAAGGATATAGCCAGCCTTTAGGGCGCCATCCTATCTTTCATTTTTGGAATTCTAGCTAACTCTTAGAGCACTGTCCCCTTTTCTATTCTTTTCAGGGTTCCAACTAGCTCTTATAGCACTGACCCCTCTTTCATTCCTTTTAAGGATCTAGCCAACCTTTAGGGCACTATCCAGTCTTTTATTTTTAGGATTCTAGTCAACTCTTAGAATGCTGACCCACTCTTGTATTTCTTTTTAAGGTTCTAGCTAACTTTCAAAGCACTAACCCTGTTTCGTTAATTCCCTTTCTGGTTTTAGCGAGCTCATAAGGCCATTCTCTTCATCAAGTTCTTAATGGGCCCATAGGGTACTTTCCTTCATCAGATTCTTTTTGGTAAGCCTATAAGACACTTTCCTTCACTAAGTTCTCTCAAGTAAGACTATAGGGCATTTCTCTTCACTAAGTTCTTAACAAGCCCATAAAGCCATTCTCTTTTAGTAAGTGTCAAGCCTGGTTTTTTCCTCCCAGTTTTATATAAATCATTCTTCTACAAACTGATCAGTATTAAACTCTACCCGTTTAATACTAAACCTAGATTATGATTTAAATAAAATCGATTTTTTAATTTAAAAATTATTTGGAGTCGCCACTCGATTGGAGTTGGGAAGAGGGGTTAAGTTATAACTAATTGGGTGAATTAGTTATAACTTAACTATCAGTTTATCGATTAAACCAATTTTGTAAATGATTTTCAAAACTAGAGATCTGGATCTGAAAGTTAGGACTTTTAAACCCTTACGAGTACCATTAACTTTCCAATTTTAATCTTAATCTTAAAATCACCTTTCAATAATTATCCTAGAAAAAAAAAACTTAATCACTGATGAACGAATGTGGATAATTTAAACTAAGGTTGAAATCTGAGTTTTTCGTTTTTTTATCATTGCCCCGTAGGTGCCTACGTAACCGCTATTTGGGATTAAACATACGTAGTTTTTTTAATGAAAAATTTAATAGGTTGTTAATTTTAATTCTTTAAAGAGATTAGGTTTACGTTTTTACATAGTTTAATTTACTTAAAGAAATTCTCCTAAAAGGTCATAATTAGTGTTTTATTTTTAGAAACTCTAAAATAGTCCTAATTTGGGAAGAGTCCATTTATTTTTATTTATTTTGAAAAACCCAATTTTTCTAAGTGTTAAAAAAAATTTTATTCACTAACCTATCTATTTATTTTTATTTTTATTTTCATTATATTATCTTATTTATTTATTACTTATTTTATCTATGAAATATAGACTAATCTTTTCTCTCTTTTTTTTCTTTTTGTTTTCTTTTTTCTTCTTCCTGTTTTCTATTTTTTTTTTTACATTTACAAGTACATAGATAAAAGAATAAATAAATAATATAAAAAAATTTGTAGATAGAGTTGAGCTCGGGTCAACTTTTGGTTGGTTACAACTTGGCTTCGGGTCAGCTTTGATTATCAACCATAACAATTAATTGGGGTGGTTTTAGACCATTGTCAATGTCAAAACAAGTGGGAAACAGGTGTTTTATGCCTTTGGGTGGGGAGGGTGCATGAGGCGAGGTCTTGGTTTTTTTACCACCATAAAATCAATCATGGTGGTGGTTTTAAACAGGCATGCCTATAGAGAGAGGTCCCTAAAGAGCAAGATAGAGGTAGAGAGAGTAGATTGAGGTTTGAGAAAGAGAAGTGATTTTTTATCTTTGATGTGGTTTGGAATGCATCAAAGGACTCTATTTATACTAAATAAAAATTGAACAACTTGGGAAAGTTTAAAAATCGAATTAAATGTGTTCAGGAATTTTGACCTGAAAATCAAATTTTTCTAATTTTTTTACTTCAATTTTGAATGCATTTTTAGTTAAATGTGGACTAATTTTGGAGTGAATTCGAAACTAATCTAAGCATATTACATGATTTCATTAAAAACTTAGGTGTTAATGTGTGATAAATTGTCCTTGAACACAGCACCTCACGTTTAGGGAAAAAAAAGAAGAAGAAGAAAACTGGAACCATAAATTGAAATCAAGAAGATGAAGAAGAAAAGAGGGGGGGGCATAATCCACGTGTAGGGCACGTGCCATGTACCCCCACACTCGTGATTGAAATAAAATGGGGTACACCTAATCTACTACACTTAGGGCCTTAGGCCCTGCTTGGTCCAAAAATGGATCAAGTTTTATTAAAACTTAGTCCAACCCACTTCTTTTTTTTAATTATTATTATTATTTATTTACTTAAATAAAAATAACTAACTAATAGAAAAAATAAATAAATAAAAGTAAGAATCTTAACACTCCTATAAATTATTTTTTTACTTTACCTTAAAATTTCTTCTTCTTTTTTTTTAATTTCTTATTTCTTAGGTTTTTTCTTATTTTTCTATTTTTTTTTCATTTTTCCTAATTTAGAACCCTTTACCTTATTGAAAAAAATAAAATGAGGCAAAAATTGTGTGTCTACAACTACCCCTATTTGTGATGAAGTTTGAATAAAACTTTATCATAAAGACAAAAGAGACACTATTTTTTGTTTCGAGGGTAACTTTGACCTAAGAAGCACAACAAATAGCTAACTATCCTAGACATAATCCACTGTGGATTTAGTGAAAAGGTTAAAGAGCGAGGAGGTGCTCTAAGGGCTAAAAAGAAGAAATGAAGCCTAGTTGTGCATTTTTGAGCTCACTAACCTAGGAGGGAGTATTTTTCGAGGATTAGCAACCCTAAACTAGAATCGATCCGGAAAACCTGACCATGCCCTTTTAGGCTCACTAATCTAGGCATGAGCGTTTCTTAAAGACTAGCAACTTTAAGCTAGAATCTATTTGGAAAACCTAGTCATGCCCTTTTAGGCTTACTAACCTAAGCAGGGGCATCTCTAAGGGACTAACAACCCTAAGTTGGAATCGAATTAGAAAACTTGGTTGTGCCCTTTTAGGCTCATTAACCTAGGTGGGAGTGTCTCCAAGAGACTAGTAACGCTAGGTTGGAACCGATTTAGAAAACCTAATCATGCCCTTCTAAGCTCATTAACCTAGGTGGGAGCATCTTTTAAGGACTAGCAACCTTAGGTTAGAACCAATTTGGAAAACCTGATCATGCCCTTCTAGGCTCATTAACTTGGGTGAGAGCATCTCTAGGGTACTAGCAACCCTAAACTAGAATCGATTTGGAAAACTTAATCATGCCCTTTTGGGCTTACTAACCTAGGCGTGAGTGTCTCTAGGGGACTAGTAACCCTAAGCTGGAATCGATTTGAAAAACCTAGTTGTGCTCTCTTGGGCTCACTAACCTAACTAGGAGTGTCTCTTGGGAATTAACAACTCTAAGCTGGAATCAATTTGGAAAATCTAGTTGTGCCCTTCTAGGCTCACTAACCTAGGTAGTAGCATCTCTAGGGGACTGGTAACCTTAAGGTATAATCGATTTGGAAAACCTACTTGTGCTCTTTTAGGATCACTAACCTAAGCAGGAGCGTCTCTTAGAAACTAACAACCTTAAGTTGGAATCGATTTGGAAAACCTAATCATAACCTTCTAAACTCATTAACCTAGGAAGATGCATCTCTCGAGGATTAGCAACCTTAAGCTGAGCTTAAAAGAAGCGCCTTATGGGCTTACCAAAGGGAATTGATGTAGGGAGGTGCCCTACGAGCTTGCTAAGAGAACTTAGTGAATCGAAATGCCCTTTAGGCTCACTAAAAGAGATCTAAAAGAGATTGAGTTAAGTTCATGCCTTCATAGGCTGGCTAAGCACCAAACGTAGAAGGTGAGTGCCTTATGGGCTGGCTCAAAAGACTGTTAGGAGTAAAAACTAGTCATAGTCTAAATGCAAATGCAATGTTCAAAAATCAATGTGCTAACATCGTATCGAAGTACTTACTTGTTCTTTATTGATAGTACCCAAACTATCAAACCTTTTCTTGAAAAGTCCTATCAAAATTGACTGGCTCATGCTTTGATCCTTTGTTGTCAACCCAAATGATCTTAATACAAAACCTTTGAGACTTCACCAGCTCTTTTAGAGAAATTATGGAAATTAACTCGATATAGAATGCTACCCACTATTTTTGTGTGTTTGGAACTTTTATGAATCAAAGCCTTTATTCCCAACTAATAAATATTGATTATGAGGTGATTACTCATTTGGACTTCGCCTTTCCCTGAAAAGTAGACAATAAAAACTCCTTGTCAAGGGGGATTAATCTGTAATAAAGTATTTTAAAGAGTTTTGTCAATTACCAATTATCTATATCTCACTTCTCAACTTCTCTCATATTTCCTGTGTATGGGTTCAATTAAATGGAGTATGGAATCTAAATCTTTTAATGGAGAGGGTGATGATTCCAATGTCAACAATTGCTAAGGATACCAACTTTGCTTGTAGAGGATGAAAATTAAACCACAATAACATCCAAAATGACTAGCATTTTTGTGTTCTGAGTAAAAAAATTTCCATGGACTTCTCATGGTTAGTATAACTTTATAGCATTAGCATTTATAGGGTCTCTTAATTCTAGACCATCCATTTAGGACAAAATTAAAGCTCCTCTTTGTAATACCTACTTCATAAGATAAGGGCCTCCATAATTGGAAGCAAATTTTTCTTTAGAGTCTTATCGTTAGGGAGAGTCTTTCTCAACACCATATCACCATCTTTGAAGTTCCGGGGTCATACCCTTTTGTTGAAAGCTCGAGCCATTCTTTGTTCATAACATTGATTATGACACAGGGCTGTTGATCTCTTCTTATCAATCAGATTCAACTGCTCAATGTGTTTCTTTATCCAATCAGCTTCATCTAACTAAGTCTTTGATAGTACTCTGAGAGGCAGGATCTCAACCTCTACTAGCAATACCGCTTTAGTACCATATACTAAAGAGTAGGGTGTTGCCCTAATCGATGTTTTGATGGAAGTTCGATAGGCCATAAGTGTGAATGGCAACATCTCATGCCAATCCTTATATGTATAACCTTTTTTTCAATGATTCTTTTAAGGTTTTTATTACCTACTTCGACGACTCCATTCATTTGGGATTGATAAGGGGTAAAGCTTTTGTGAATAATCTTGAACTGTTGGCACAACTTTGACACAAGCTTATTGTTGAGGTTAGTGCCATTGTCAGTGATGATCATTTCAAAGTCCTGTATTAAGCCAAGATATCTCTCTTGATGAACTTAACTACGACCCCTTTAGTAACGCTCAAATAGGATGAGGCCTCAACCTATTTCCTAAAGTAATCGATGGTGATTAATATAAGGTGATTCTCATTAGATGCTTTTAGAGTAATCAAGCCAATGATGTCTATTCCTCACATTGAAAAAGGCTATGGTGCCCAAAGTGTATGTAATTCTTGAGGTAGGACATTTATCTATTTGCATAAACTTGGCACAAGTGATAATGCCTAACATATTTGATATAATCACTTCCCATTATAGCCTCATAATTTTCTTAGCCAGCATGTAACCATTCATGTAAGGAGCACATACTCCTTTGTATACTTCTTTCATCAACATTTCGACCTCCTTATCATCCATACACCTTAAAAGTCTGCCGTCAAAAGATCACTAGTAGAAGGTGGACTAGCTTACTAAGAATTAGGTAGCTAATCTCCTGATTATCTTTTTGTTCTTTTTCTCGGCCTCTTCAGGGTATATGCCTTGTTGTAGGAACCTTTTAATATCATGGCACCATGGCTTCTTGCCATTTGTACCTTCAATTACTAGGCAGAAGGTGGGCTTTTCTTCAATTTCAATGGTGAGGGGTTGAATCTCGACTCCACCAGATATTTGATTCATAGATACTAAAGTGGCTAATGCATTGGTAAATTGATTTTGAGTCCTCTATACATGATTGAAGGTGATTTCTTTGAATTTCTCCATTAATTCAGTCAAGTACCAGTGATAAGGTACTAGTTTAGGATCCCTTGTCTTGTAATCTCCTCGAGCTTAGTCAATAATGAGTGAAGAGTCCCCATACACTTCTAATTCTTAGATATCTTTATCTAAGGCCATTTTGAGTCCCATGATGCATGTTTTTTATTCAGCGATATTATTGGTGTTTGGGAAAACCAGCCTTATAACCATAGGTTATTGAATACCTTTAAGGGATATCATATTGCCCCAATTCCATACTCAGACATGTTAGCTACCCCCTCAAAGAACATCTTCCATTTCAATGGTTCATCATCTTCTCCTTTATTAAATCTTCCTTCAATTGCTAAGATGTTTTCATCGAAGAAATTGACTTGTATTTCTTAAGAAGTATTATTGGAGGGGTTCTCTACTAACTAATCTGCTAGAGCTTACCCCTTGATTGAATTTAGGTTCACGTACATAATGTTAAACTTTGATAGTAACATTTGCCACTTTGAGATTCTATCAATTAGGGTTTGTTTGTTTGCTAAGTACTTCAAGGGATCATGCTGAGTTAATAGTTCAACTTGGTAATAAAGCGTATACTATCTAAGCCAATGCATTACCTAGAGTAAAGTACAGCAGGTTGTTTCAACTTTTGAATACTTTTGTTCCCCTTCAGTAAATTTCTTGCTCAAATAGTATATGGCTTGTTCCTTCCCTTCCTCATCCTTCTGGCCGAGCATATACCTTATGGATTCCGATAATATTGTTAGGTATAGAAATGAAGATTTCCCAAGTCTTAGAGTTACCAAAATTAGAGGGTTTTATAAGGCACCGTTTGATTGTTGTGAAGGCCTGCTCGCATTCTTCATCCCAATTTATCTTGGTGTTCTTTTTCAATAGCTTAAATAGAGGATGACATTTATTTGCGAGCTGAGATATGAACTAAGCTATGTAGACAAGCCTCTAATTTCTTTAAGTATGTGTAGAGGGGGTAAGTCAACTATTGCTTTGACTTTATCAAGGTCCACTTTGATGCCCCTTTTGTTGATTATGAAACCCATTAATTTCTCTAAAGTTACTCTAAAGGTATATTTCTCTGACTTAAGCTTCAATTGGAATTTTTTTTTAACCTATCAAATAATCTCCTCAAATTATCTACATGATTTTCTCCTTCCTTGGATTGCTATATCATCAACATATACTTCAACTTTTTTGTGCATCATGTCATAAAAGATTGCTACCATGGCCCTTTGATAAGTTACCCTAGCATTTTTGAGTCTAAAAGGCATTACTTTGCTGCAAAATATGCCACAAATTGTGATAAATGTTATCTTAGCTTTATCTTCTTTAGACATTTGAATTTGATTATATCTGAAGAATCCATCCGTGAAAGAGAAAAGATGGTTTCCGGCTATATTATCAACCAATAACTTAATATAGGGCAAGGGGAAATTATTTTTAGGGGTTACTTAATTAAGGTCTTAAAAATCCACGCACACTCTAACTTTTTTATTCTTCTTCATTACTAGCACAATGTTGGCTACCTATATGGGATAATCAGATATCTCAATGAAACTGACCTTTAATAATTTTCTGACTTGTTCCTTAATCTTCAACAAGACATCCGGTCGAAACCCTCTTAACTTCTGTTTCTTGGGTTTGATATCCTCTCATACGAGTAAGCGATGGACCATGATTGATGGATCTAATCTAGGCATATCTTCATAAGACCACATAAACACATTTTGGTATTCAGATAGTAATGCGGTCATTTTAACCTTTTGTTCTTCTTTTAAATTCCCTCCAATTTTCATTGTTTTAGTGCTATCATCAATCCTAACATTAATCATCTCAATTGACTCATTAATGGAAATTTTACTCATTTTATGCTTTAGCCAGCTTTCTTATACGTCACTATAATCATTGACATCATTCTCGATGACTAACCCAATAAGGCCGAAGGTGATATCAATATTTTCATCACCTATCTGTACGAGGTATCCATGGCCTTTATTCAAAGCATTGGATCTAGGAAAAAGAAAATTATGTAAGGGAAAGAGTGTAAGTAAGGAAGAAGTGAAAAGAAAGAAGACTGATTCTTATTTGGAAGAAATTCTTTTGAGTACAATACTGTAGAATAAAGGTAATTATTACAAAACTCTATAAAATATTGAACTGTGATTGATCATTTACCCTAGAGAAGACTTATTGCTATTCATAAGGATAGAGAACCAATTATTCAAGTATTGAGACTTATTAGATAGGCTTGCTATTTTACTTCTACTAGAAGCATCCTCTTTAGCAAACTCTAAATTCTGGACAACGGCTTAGATGAAAGTTTTTAACAACGGTATAAAGGTCATCAAGGCGTAATACAACTTGCCACCTCTTCTACTCCTAGCTTGCATTTTTTACAACTCTTTCATCAGAGTTAGGATGTAACCTAGCCTATAGGTACCAAAATGGCCTTCTTTAAATTTCGACCTCTCATCTTTGTCCTAGTCACCCAAAATCATTATGACTTAGCCATTAGAGATGAACTTAACCTTTTGATGAAGACTCGAAGTTATGGCCCTTGCTGAATGTATCTAAGGTCTTCCCAATAACAAGTTGAAGGTCCTTGGGATGTCCAAAACATCAAATTGAATGTTGAACATCTGTGGGCTGATATTAACTGGTAAGTCGATCTTCCCTATAATTTCTCTTCTAAACCCATCAAAAGCCTTGACTATTGTCGAACTTGGCTTGATTGCAGTCGTATCGATGCCCAATAGATCCAGGATGGCTAAAGGATAGATATTTAAGGATGACCCATTGTCAATGAGGACTGTTGTTGTGATGTTAGTATTTACCCTCACTATTATGAATAGAGGCTTAGTGTGTTAGTTACCTTCTTCACCTAGTTCTTTGGTAAAGAAAGAAATCTGATCCATAATGACTATAGAGTTAGTGATGGACCCTATTCTTTCAATTGATATTTCACGAAGGACTTTGACTTCTCTTTATATTCTGAACAAAGCTTCCCGATGCATTTCTAACACCATCAATAAACTCATGAAAGATATTTGTGTTGGAGTCTTAACGAGTTGATCCATTATTTTATCCTTACTAGACTTAATTATTTTGGTGAAGGTAGACAATCCTTCTGCATATTCAGCTAGTTCATTGTTTGGACTTTCTAGCATAGTTTTCTTTTTCAGGTCCTCCTTCAAGTCGTAAATTCTACTTGAGTGGGTAATCTTTCCCATAAGTGAGCTCAATTGCCCTTAATTTACTACCTAGTAGTTGAGGGGAGTATTTTTATAATTTTGGGGGGCTATAAGCACATGGAAGGTGTACCTTTTGGTTTATGGGATTTCCTTCTCTTATTTGTAGAATCTATAGACCTTGGGCTTTCGATTAGAACTGATTATGTTGATGGCGGGATTTAAGTTGTCAAATATTATAATGATGATGGGTCCATGGTTAGACAAGGGGTTGTTGTTGTTGTATGGAACTAGAGCCTCTACGAAGTCCAATTAGATTGTACCTTCATCAATTAGATCCTAAATTTTATCTCTTAATCTCTAACATGAATCTACTGAATAGCCCACTTGCCTTAGATAATATTGATACCTTGCATTGGGATTAAAAAATCTTAGGCTGTACCTTTCATTGAAAGCCTCGAAATGGAGTAGATTATCTTTCCTTAGTTTTTCAAGTACTTGACTAAGGGGAATAAGTATTTTGGTGAACTACCTTGGGGCCTTGTTGATTGGCAATTGGCTTCTAAATTATTGTTGAGCCTGATTTTTCACCCTCTCGATTCTTTTTATAAAATTAAGTCTTCTCCAAACTGATCAATACTAAACCCTACCTGTTTAATATTGACCCTCGACTAAGGTTTAAAGAAGACCATTTTTTCTAACTTGAAAAGATTTAGAGTCACCACCCGATCGAAGTGGAGAAAAGAGGTTAAGTTATAACCAATTGGGTAGATTGGTTATAACTTAGCTATTGGTCTATTGATTAAAAAACCAAGTTATAAATACGGTTTTTTAAAAACTAAAGATCCGGATCCGAGGGTTGATTTATTAAACCCTAAACAGAATTTAACTTCACTTTTCAAATATGCCCTTTTTAATTTCTAGAAAACATCTAATTATGATACATGCAACTAAATTGATTAATTTACATAAATATCTAAAAATGGAAAAAACAAAACTTTCTATATTTTAAGTCACTCTATACTTGTGTACAGGTACCTATGTACCCGTTATGCGGAATCAAATTTCCGTAGTTCGTTTTAATGAAAATATAGTGGGTTGATTGATTTTAATTTTAGAAAAAACCGTTGGGTTTACGTTTTTACCCATTTTGAATTGATTTGAAAAAAAAAAAAAGATTATAAGGAGTCCTAAGATGAATTTTATTTTTGTAAAACCTCAAATGTTCTAGTTTGGAAAAGATTTGTTTTATTTTTATGTAAAAAAAAATATGATTTTCTAAGTGTGAAAAATAAATTTTCTATTTTTACTCTATCTTATTATTTTTATTATTTATTTATTATTGTTATTTATTTATTTTATTATATTTTTTTCAATTCTTCTTGTTTTAAAAGAAAAATAACATAAAATACTTTCTATTCTTCTCTTTTTTTTTTCTAGTCTTTTCCTTTTTTTTACTTATTATTATTATTATTTTCTATAACATTTAAAAAAATAAATAAAACAACAAAAATAAATAAAAGAAAAAAAAAACTTCGGGAATAAGGGGGGTCGGCCGAGTGCCGTGGCTTGGGGTGGTCGTTTGGCAGTTGTTGGAGGTGGCGGTTGGCGATAGTGCTTGGGTAGCACTGCTAAGGAGTATGACGTAGGTCGTATTCGAGAGCTAATAGAGTGGGGGTCATGGCCGTAGTGTTGGGTTATGGTGGTGGGCTCAGAGAAGAGAGATGCGAAGAGAGAGAGAGAATGAGCTAGAGAGAGAAAGAGAATCGCGAGAGAGAAGGAGAGCTAGAGAGTTGATTCTAAACCTCGAGGATGCTTTTCCTGCTCATTGAAGCCCCTATTTATACTTGAATTTCAACCTAGCAACAAAGGAAAGCTAGGATTAAAGTTAATGGGAATAGCCAAATTTTCAATTTTTTTCGAATCTTTGAAGCTCGATTTGAATGCATAATTGACCGAACTTGGATGCGTTTTCTGTACCGATTCATAGTAAGCCATGTCTAGTGCAAGATTGATGTAAAAAACCATAAGCCTGTGTATGGAATTTGTGCAAAAATTGAAGCTCAAGTAGAGGAAGTAAGCTATTCTTAAGAAGGAAAGCTGAGGAAAATCGAGGGAAAATGGAGGAAAACCAAAGGAAAGAAAGGGAAAGTGCTGACATAGCGCTGATGTTGCACTATGTCTGCCTATTCGACAAACCCCGACCTGCCACGTATCACACTTAACACGTAGTAGCTGATGTGGCATGCAATGTAGTTGGCACGTGGCACCATGTCAGCAAAGGTCATCCAATCCGATTATGCTACGTATCAGGATACGTGGCACAATTAAATCCTGACACGTGGCAGTCTCTGATGTAAGAAAAACAAAAAGTAAGAAAAAGGCTTCCCTACCTTTACTAAGTTTTGAACCCAAGACCTCATGCTTAATGCTAGTATTATATCCATATACTTTACCGTCAAGCCGTTAGCCTATGCCTTATCCATATGTACAATTAAATTGCACATATGGACTCGGTTAACTTGGGCCATATTTAAATCTAACCTTAGGTTCAATGACCCAACTTCTAAACCTAAATTTAATCTAATGAAATTCTAAAATATTTTATTTATTTATTTCTTTTTTTTTTCATAATTTCTTATTTTTTGTATGTTTTAAATTTCATATTTTTTGTGCTTTTTTCCTATTTTCCTATTTCCTTATGTTTTTCTAGAATTCCTATTTTTCTAAATTTCTTCATTTTGGGGGGCTTTCTTTAATTTTCTATTATTTTGAACTTTTTCTAATTTAGGACCCTATAACCTAATTTGAAAAATAAAAGAAGGCAAAAATTAGGTGTCTACAATTATTGTTGAGTTGGCGAAGGATTTTCCTTGAAAGAGACCCGAGCATTAGGTCTAGTATTCGAATTAACTATGTTGACGATAGCTTCTCTAGGCTTGCAATTGGTAGGTTTAGCAAAGGGTTGTCTTCTATCTGATGGTTCTTGTAACTTACGGAAGGAGACAACACTTTAAATTCAATACCCTGCTACCACTACTTATGCAAAGCTAGAAGAGGCTTGTCCGATTAGATTAGCGAAGTCTGGTCTCTCAAGAGTGTTGATAAAAGTCAAAGTTAGCTCTTTCTCGATCATAGGGGTAGATAACCTTGTAGCTAAGGACCTCCATCTTTGGGCGTATTTTTTAAAAGATTCATTGTGCCTCTTCCTTAAGGCAACTAAATCTATCATGATCAACGCCACTTCAACGTTGAACCTATATTGCTCATAAAATGCCTTAGCCAGCTTTTCTCATATGTTCACCTGATTCAGATCCAATTGGGCATACTATGTCAAAGTAGAGCTAATTAGGCAATCCTGGAAAGTTTGAATCATAAGCTAGTCATATTGCACATACTTACCCATCTTATGTACATACAGCCAAGTGTGAAGTTTAGGACATCCAATCCTATTATACTTTTCGAAGTTAAGTACTTTGAATTTTTCTAGGAAGCTTCCATAGTCATAGGCAAAGAAGTCTATTATACCAGCCTACTCAAATTCATCATACCCTTCTAGCATTTTCATCTTTTCAATGATTTGTTAGGTCAGTCACTTCTCAAGCTCTTTCAGTTTGTCTCGATCTGCTTCAGGCTTTAGATTGATTAGAAATGAGTAAGTATTCAACTCGAAAGTTGGGTTGACCTTTGGAAAGACCCTTATCTCAAATGATTCAAAGGCCAGGTTGACTTTAGGGTAGGCTTCTTCTACTTTGAGAAGTGGGGCTTTAACATTCTTTCCATATCGGGCTTTAAACATGAGCAAGGTGATGCTATCAGCAAGGAAGCTCAATTGATCTATAATCTTTCCTAATGTTTGTTCTAAAGATTGGAACCTTAGCTTAATGGGATCAATAACTTTGGGATTAACACTACTACTGTTGGTGTTGGTGTTGTCGTTTTCTCGGTTGGCCATTATGGTTCAAGAGCGGGTTCTAATAGGACTTTTCTGGAAGGTTTAATACTTGGGAGCTATCTTGGCGACCTGGATTTAGGATCACTTCTTAACAAGTCAGCACATGAATATTTCAATTTTTTGAAAATATGGAACTAAATTAAATGAATGAAATGTAGGTATGCCACATAGATGAAAAGGAGAGGATTGACGATTAACTAACAAAATGGCAAGTTATTTATTATTCTTTAATTCCCAAAGTTTTATTGCATCAAAGAAAAGAAGAAGAAGAAAAAAAATACAAATTCATCTAAACTAATCTTCTTTCTTCTATGGGCTAGATGACATTTTCTTCTCTTGCTTTTGACCATGCTTAATTGCTTTCTTAAACTCATGGATTTTCTTCTGAGCTATCTTCAATTGGTTTTCCAAGGCACGTGATCCTTACCTAAACTCTCGAAATAGGTTTTCCTACCAATCTTTTTCATCATAGAAGACTTCCACATGAGCTTTTACCTAGTCAATGTAGGTCACCATTTCAAAACTAGGATTTGTAAGGGAAGGTTGAAGGACCTTTGGTGCCTAATACTACATCATACTTACCTTGTGAAGTTGATCGTATAAGTACTCTTTGGTGACCTAATGTTTTTACTTTGTTCAGTTTTTCTTAAAATTTCTTCTTCTTTTTTTTAATTTCTTATTTCTTAGGTTTTTTCTATTTTTTTTTTGTTTTTGAATTTTTCCTAATTTAGGACCCTTTATCTTATTTTAAAAAAAAAAATGGAGCAAAAATTGGTTATCTACAGTAAGCCCATAGGGCCATTCTCTTCACCAAGTTGTTAATGAGCCCATAGAGTGCTTCCCTTCATCAAATTCCTTTTAGCAATTTTTCCTAAGCCATCCTATAAGGTACTTCTCTTCACTAAGTTCTTAGGAAAGCCATAGGGCCATTCTCTTCACCAAGTTGTTAACAAGCCCATAAGGTACTTTCCTTCATCAAATTCATTTTAGTAATTCCTCCCAAGTGAGCCTATAAGGCACTTGTTTTCTTCATCCAATTCTTTTAGCAAACCCATAGGATGCTTCTCTTCAACAAGCCCATAGCTTCTCTCATCATTGATTCCTTTTAGCAAACCCACAAGACACTTATTCAATTCCAAGTAAGGGTTGTTATCCCTTAGAGACACGCTCGCCTAGGTTAGTTAGCTTAGTGGGGGCACTATCAGGTTTCATTTAGGGTTTTTGCTAGCTTAAGGAGTGCTTCACCCATTCACCCAGGATAGTCAGCTCAAAGGAGCACTTTCATATTTATCTCAAATCGATTTCAAATTTAGGGTTGCTAGTCCCTTAAAGACTCTCCCGCCTAGGTTAGTTAGCTTGGTAAAGCACTACCACTTTTTAATTAAGGGTCTTAGCCAACTCTAGGAGCATTTAACCCATTTCACCTAAGATAGTCAGCTCAAATGAGTACTTCCAAGTTTGTCTCGAATTGATTCCAAATTTAAGGTTGCTAATCTACCAAAGATATTCCCAGCTATGTTAGTTAGCTTAGTTGGGCACTACTAGGTTTCAATTTAGGGTCTTAGCCAGATCAAAGAGCGCTTACCCATTTCATTCAATTTAGGGTTTTAGCCAACTCAAGGAGCACTTCGCTTACCTTAGTTAGTCAACTCATTGGGGTATAACCAAGTTTTCAACGTCTCTTTAAGGTCTTAGTCAGCTCAAGGTGCGCTTCGTCCACCTTAGTTAGTCAACTCATTGGGATACGACCAAGTTTTCTCATCTCTTTAAGGTCTTAGCCAGCTTAAGGAACGCTTCACCAATCTCATCTTGGTTAGTCAACTCATAAGGGTACGACCAAGTGTTCAACATATCTTTTAGGGTCTTAGCCAGCTCAAGGAGCGCTTTGCTTGCTTCTCCTTGGTTAGTCAACTCATTTGAGCATAACCAAGTTTTCTTATCAATTTAGGGTCTTAGACAACTCAAGGAGTGCTTACCCATCTCATTCAATTTAGGGTCTAGTCAATTCTAGGAGTGCTTCGCCTACCTTGGTTAGTCAGCTCATTAGCTCATGACCAAGTTTTCTCTTTTCTCATCCTTTTAGGGCCCTTGCCTGCTTAAGGAATGCTTTGCCACCTTAGTTAGTTAGCTCATTAAGGCATGACCAAGTTTTCTCATTCATTTAGGGTTTTAGCAAATTGAATGAGCACTTACTCATCTCATTCAATTTAAGGTCTTAACTAGCTCTAGGAGTGCTTCACCTACCTTGGTTAGTTAGCTCATTGGGGCACAACCAAGTTTTCTTATTCATTTAGAGTCTTAACCAACTCAAGGAACACTTCGCTTACCTTGGTTAGTTAGTTCATTGGGATACGACTAAGTTTTCTCATTCATTTAGGGTCTTAGCCAACTCAAGGGGGGCTTACCAATCTCATTCAATCTAGGGTCTTAACCAAATCTAAGAATGCTTCGCCTACCTTGGTTAGTCAACTCATTGAGGTATGACCAAGTTTTCTCATTTTTTTAGGATCTTAGTCGACTCAAGGAATGTTTCGCCCGCCTTATTTAGTTAACTTATTGGGGTACAATCAAGTTTTCTCATTCATTTAAAGTCTTATTCAGCTCAAGGAGCGCTTACCCCATCTTATTCAATTTAGGGTCTTAGCTAGCTTCAGAAGTGCTTCGCCCACCTTGGTTAGTCAACTCATTAGGGCACGACCAAGTTTTCTCATTCAATTTAGGGTCTTAGCCAACTCAAGGAATGCTTCACCTGCCTTAGTTAGTCATCTCATTAGGACACAACTAAGTTTTCAACATATCTTTTAAGGTCTTAGCCAACTCAATGAGCGTTTTGCCCACTTTTCCTTAATTTGTTAGCTTATAAGGGCATGATCAAGCTTCAATTCTTCTTTCAATCTCTCGACTAAGGCACTACCTCTCTCTTCACTAAAGTCCTTAGTAGATTGAGCCTAAGATAGCTCACTAGTTGATTGAGCCTAAGATAGCTCACTAGTTGTAACACTTCTTAGGATAATTTCCACCCTTAGGGAAAAAACGACGTCTTTTTTGTCTTTATGGCAAAGTTTTGCTCAAACTTCACCACAAAGAAGGGAAATTGTAGACACCTCATTTTTGCCCCCATTTTCTTAAAAAGTTTTTTAGAATAGGATAAAGGGTCCTGATTTAGGAAAAAATACAAAAAAAATAGAAAATTAAGAAAATCTAAAAGAAATAAGAAATTTAGAAAAATTCAAAAAATGGAAAATTTAAGAAAAGCCAAAAAATAATTAAAAAAATCACAAAAACATAAAATTTAGAAAAGTCACAAGAAAATAGAAAAAAATTGAAAAAAAATAGAGGATTTAAGGAATTTAGAAGATAATTTATTTTTAGTTTAATAGAGTAGAATTTTCCTTAATTTAAATAAAAAGTAGAGAGGAAACTATTTGGGCTTAAGCTTAGGCTTGGATTTGAATCTAGCTTAGGTTGACTTTATCCATATGTATGATTTAATTGAACATATTGATAAGGCATAGGACAACAGCTTAATAGATAAGCACATGAACATTACATTTGGGTTTGATTTGGGATCAAAGGTTCAAATCTCACTATAGGAATAAAAATGCCTTTTATCTTTTTCTTTTTCCATATTCCACGTACTACAACATGTGTAAACCCTACAAAATCAGTAGTCTAATGCCTAATTTAAGTCAAGTTTCCTAAATTATATCATAAGTCGATAAGGCTAATAACGATAAAGTTTTATGAAATTTAATAAATCGAACATAGTATTAATAATAAAAACCCTAGAAATTGATCGAAATCTAAATCGCATACCAAAAATCCTAAATCCGATCTTCGCATAATTACTTGAAATTGAATCCGAACTTGATTGAGACCCGAAAACTATAACTTTTTTACTGATAGAATAATTAAATATCACTCAATAATAACATAATTATAGTCAATTACAATTATCGACTAAATCACGTAATCGCGTAAAACTTTTAACGAAACCGTTAAAATAACTTGTAAAAATTATAACTGTAATAGGTACTAATTAAATTGATAAATTTTATACAATTTCAAAATTAACTTATAATTATTATTTTTATGATTTTTATGTTTAGAAAAATTACATATAATTATTTCTAATTCCCTTTTTCTTCTATTTTCTTTGTTTTCTTTCCTTTCTTTTTCTTCTTTCTTCTCCTCTTCTATTTTTTTCCTTTTCTCTTAAGTGATTTGCAGCTACAAATTCAGCTGCCAATGTTCCTTTTTATCTTGTACATGTGTCACATAATTAAGAGATAATAGAAGAATATGTCTTGTCCAATTTAATGAAGAGATTAGATTAGATTCTTTTTTTTTTCCTTTTCATTTGTTTTTACTTAAATATATTGCATGTTTGGAGCTGGATTAAAATCAAAAAAGAAAAAAAGAAAAGAAAAGAGAATCAAACCGAACAAAGAAAGGAAAACAAAAAGAAAACCAAGAGAAGGACAAGAAGGAGAAAAAGAAGAAGAAAATTAAGGATATTACCTACATATTTAGGTAAGTGTATTTATTTTATTTGTACATATGTATATTATATGGTATGTGCATATATATACTAAGTATTTTTGTTACATGTACATATACGTATGCATAAGGAGATAAATATATATGTGTATCTCTTTCAATTGTATATAAATATATGTATGGGGACATGTATATATACTATTATGTAAAACATACAGTATATGTATATGTGTGTATGTATAAATAAGAATACATATGGTAGGCATTTAGTATTTTCACTAATTAAGTATTGATCTATATATATATATATATATGTACACGAAAATATATATATGTATGTATATATTATAGATGTATGGATGATTAGTATTTGGTATATTATATATATACATGTATTAGGTATTCTCATATTTATGTATTCATGTAAGTATTTTTTTATGTATATTTATGTATATATGGTTGACGTGATAGCATGTGTGTATATATATAAACATAGTATTTTATATTATATATACGTGTATGTGTACATGTATAAAAGTATGTATGTGTATATAAAATATAAATACATCTATATTATACTTATACGTATAGTATATAATATATAATTAAAGTTAGAATAATTTACCACATAAAGTATAGTATATGTATAAGCATAAATGTACGTATATGACGTAAAAATACGCGTATAATTAAATAAGTATACATAATATACGATAATATTAATTTAATAAATAAAGTAAGTTAATAAATATGTATACATATATGTATGGGTACCGTAAATTAGGAAAAGAATTAATAATTAAGTAAATTATAAAAAAATAATCAAATATAATAATAAGTATTTATATATATGTATAACGTAAAATACAAGAAAATTAATAAAGTAGAAAAAAAAATTGAATTAATAATTCTAAAATCTCAAAAATAGGTAAAAATAAATAACTAGGGTAAACTAAGCTTAAAATAATAAAACTATCAATTATATGATTTAAATAATTATTAAATAATAAATATACTAAGAAAAAGCTTAAATTAATATTTTATACCTTTTTCAATTAAAATAATAAACTTTGTGGTATTTTTATATCACTATTCAAACTGTAAGTAATAACATCCAAAACGGATCTCGCTACAAAAAAATACGCTTAAAAATAATCAAAATGGACTATAAGTTCATAACAATATGAGCTAAAACAAAAAAGTTATATGCGATTCGATAAAAAAACTTGAATAGACAATTTCATGTAATTAAGTGAGTAAACAATACAAATTACGATATTAGTTTAACTTTAAATTCTCAAACTTACAATTTTCTATATTCCTTATTTTCAAGTGAACTCAACCTTAACCCTAACTGCCATTGAATTATTACGACTCTTGAGTCAATTATGGCTAAATGAGTTTTTCTTAATAATATCATACTTTCTTGTATTTGTAATTAGCGAATATAAATTATAATTAATAATTGAATGTTTTATGGGGTTGAGTTATGCTTATATATGATAACTGTTTGTTAATGGTGAATTTACTTTAAAGTACGATAACGTATTGATTGTTGCATAATAGACTCGCTAGGAACTGATTGTTGCATAGTAGACTCGCTAGGAACTGATTGTTTATGACCTTGTTGATCACTGAATAATAAGACTTAACTTTACTTGACTTGAAAAAGTTAACTTGAAACATACATAATCATACACCGCATAACTAATTCCGGCTGTCACATTACACGGAGGTAGTGAGAGGCCATACGTAGGTTGATTATTAGATTATTATAGATTTCGTATAGTACACAGGTGCGATATGACCTTACCTTAGCCTATAGGATCACTAGGCATCAAAGGCACTAAATGCCTAGCTAAGGATCGAAGCTAGAGGCTTCCATTTAAGGGTGAGTGAGGGTTGCATAAATTTACTCATAATCATACGTAGAACTCGTTTTTGATAAAATCTAAAAATAGATATACAATTACATTTTAAATATGAAACACAGAGTTTCATTATGAGATAAGTTCTAGTATGATACTTAGATCTAACTTTGCTGAAGTATCTCTAACTCTGACTTTGAAAGGAGTTAAATTTAAGTTGCATATAGTACCAGGTCACCCGCATGTATTTGTTTAGCATGCTGATTGACATGTATTCATTTGATTGAATTTAATTAATGTATAACTTGAGGCTAGAGGCTTCCGTTTAAGGGTGAGTGAGGGTTGCATAAATTTACTCATAATCATACGTAGAACTCGTTTTTGATAAAAACTAAAAATAGATATACAATTACATTTTAAATATGAAACGCAGAGTTTCATTATGAGATAAGTTCTAGTATGATACTTAGATCTAACTTTGCTGAAGTATCTCTAACTCTGACTTCGAAAGGAGTTAAATTTGAGTTGCATGTAGTACCAGGTCACCTGCATGTATTTGTTTGGCATGTTGATTGACATGCATTCATTTGATTGAATTTAATTAATGTATAACTTGATTGCTATATGGTTGAAGGATTATCTCACTAAACTAGTTAGCTTATACCCTTGTAGTTTACAGGCTAAGTTGTTCATGGAGTCGGGCTACCACATGCCTAAGGTTAGTTGTACATCAGGGGGTTGATGTGAGAGTAAGACGAGATCAGAGTGTACTCATGATAGTTTATTTAGATTATGGATCTTATTATATAATGAAATGATATTAGTTTGCGTCAAGAAGTATTATAGACTTCTTATCTATAAATTCTTATATAAATATATCGTGTTTTATATTTCCTTAGCTTGTTAATATTATCATGAAATGATATTGCTTATACTTGCGCAACTCTTGGTTGTTAGTTGTAGCTGTAACTGTAACCTTATGTATTGCATAAAAGGTTGTCAATTGTAAGGGAAATCAATCTACAGTCCTTTGTACGGTACATGGCGACTATCATGATTAGCCCCCTCGAGTTATGACAACATGTCAAGGCATCACTAGGTCACGTGTTTGATTATGATACATAGTACTTTGTGATTGGCCTTGACAACACATTTTCTTCTCCCCTTTCCTTTTCTTTCCCTCTCTTTCTCATTTAAAAAAAATAAACAAACAATATACATAGAGGAGGGGGGGATCCACTTTCAAATAGTCATACACACAAATTAGAGGATCTCTCTAACCTATCTCTCTTTCAGCCTGATCTCTCTCTCTTAACCTAATATATCTCACTCTCTCACACATCACACATACAAATACGGCTACTCACTCACAGAGAAGCACAACATCAAACACCACCCTCCGTTATCGCCCTCTTTCTCTCTCACTAACTATCAAAACAACACAAACAACCATTGACTCACATATACTCTTGGCTCTCTCTCTCTAAACACATCCCTCATACATAACATGTAACATAACAAACCCTCATCCTCATCTATCCCTACGCTGCAACACAACTTAAACACACCATCGAATACACACAACCACTCGATCCTCACCTTCTTTCCACTAAACCCTTTAGCCACTATCCTCTATAGCCATGTAGAAGTACATGTGCACCATCAGACCCACGAATCTCCCTCCACCATATGTCATAGCCACATCTTCATTGGATACACGCCCCATCGCACAACTGTCCCATACCTAAACTCACCAACGCGTCCCATTACCCATTTCATGAACCACTACACTAGGGTAGTTTTCACCCTAAACTACCACCACGAGTGATCTCATAGTGGTTCAAAACCCTGTCTACAGCCTCCTCTCAATGCCAATGACCATTGAACCCATTACCCGATAGCTAGTGCAGCCACCCAAACATCGACTACCTCCTAAATGACAGTTGTTGGCTATGGTATAGCTCCTACCATGCTCCCTTACCCCCCTACCCCCTCCAAACCTAATCTTAAACATATGAAACTCCACTTTCCCTGACGAATTGGTCTAGAGTCACCTCTAGCATGTTAGACCCACCCTTGGTTCTTTCTTTGCATGACCCAACCTGGAAGTCCAAACCCAAACTCGGTCCAAACCCATGTCCAACATAACTGCCCGTGCCTAGATACGGTCAATGCCTAAAAGCTCAGTCCAAGCTTGTCCCTTATTTTAGTTTTCGGTTTTTTCTTCTTTTTTTTTTACTTATTATGGTAATTTGTACTAAAAGAGAGAGAGAGAGAGAAAGTAGGGGAAAAGGAAAATAAAAAAAAAAGAGAAGAGGAGAAAAATAAGAAAAAGAAAAAGAATATTTTTTTTTATTTATTTAAAGCATAATAGATAAAATAAAATAATAAATAATACATAAATAAGATAATAAAATAACAATAATAAAAATAAAAATAAATAAATAGGTTACTAAATGAAAATTTTTTTGACACTTAGAAAAATTGGTTTTTCCAAAAATGAAAAATAACTAATCTTCTTTCCAAATTAGGACCTTTTTTAGGACTTTCCATTAAAAAAAAAACAATTAAGATCCTTTAGGAAAATGTCCTTAAATAGACTTAAAATTGATAAAAAAAAAAATATAAAACTAACCTTTTTAAAAAAAATTAAAATCAAATCAACCTACTAAAGTTTTACAAAGTGAACTACAGAAATCCGATCACAAATATTGGGTATGTAGGCACTCGTATGTACGGGGTGACTTAAAATAGGGAAGTTTTATTTTTTTTCATCTTTGTAAATGTTTGTGTAAAATAATTAAATTAGTCACATGTGATATGAATAGTTGTTTAGAAATTGAAAAAAGGTATTATTGAAAAGCAAAATTAAATTTGGAAAATTAAAAAGTGGTACTTACTTAGAGTTTAATAGGATAGCCCCTGAATCTAGATCTCTCGTTTTAGAAAACCATTTTTTAAAATTGGTTTTATTGTTAGATCAATAGCTAAGTTAGAACCAATCCACCAAATTAGTTATAACTTAACTTTATTTGTTGACTTTGATTGAATGGCAACTCTAAACAACTGCCAAAATAAAAACTAGTTTTCTTTAAACTCTGGTCAAGGGTTAATATTAAATGGGTAGGGTTTAATATTGATTGGTTTAAAAAAAATTAATTTAAAAAATTGAGAGGAAAAAACTAGGCTCAATAAGATCGACACATATCCCTGCTCTAACATCTATACTATCATTTACAAAGGATATTCCTTTTGTGTAGATTACTCATTTGTCCTTGTATATTATGTACTCTTCCTTTTTTTAGTAGGAATCTTTTTGGTAATTGTAACATTTTAGGAATTGCCCTAATTAGGCCATATAAATACTTATAGTATGCAATAACTACATCATTACTGAACCTTAACTTTTCAAGCCCTTTTCCCATCAAGAGCTAAGTGTTTGCTTATCATTCCCTTTAATAAGGATTATGATGAGTAACTCATCTAACTTGGACTAGTGCATCACATCGAATAGGTTAGCTAGTCTGTGCATCATATCCGTGGGACTAATGCTTAGTATTGCTAAACCATCTATTTACATTTATTCTTTGAACCATCTTGTAGTTCAGACCTATTATAGTTTGTGTGATACTAGTCTATCGTGTATGCTCATTCCAAACAACCCATACCAATATCTACCACTGATTTGGTTAAAATGTCATCAAGCTTCTTCTTTTCTTTTTTTCCCGTAAAGTTAATTAGTTTGATTCAGTTTAACTATGCAATCGAACCATAAATTGGTCTTGGTACACCAAACTAAACCAACTCAAGAGAACCAATTTTTCAATTTGGTTCAACTTACAGTCTTTTTGACCAATCCTATAAGTACTCAACCTCTTTCTCTCTTCACATAAGGGATTTATGCACTCATATCCCATGGCTTTTAAGCCTCTTACTTGTCAGATTACATACATTCTTAGTAATATAACTGAAGAATTGTCAACCACTGGTCCCATTACTCATGTATGGCTTTGAGGCCTCTAATTTCTCACCCAAAGAATTCTCTCTTAGTAACCTGCCGATGATAAGAAACTTTACATCGAAGGAGGATGGCTGAACTTCTTAAGCTCTCTACATTGTTATATTTTGATCTGCACTCTCAGTTGCATCTATGCTGACCTTCCTCTAGTCGAGAGCTCTGTGCCGAGTGATCGGACTTTCAACTATTGAGTATCTTCTACTAAGTAAATGCAGCTAGCTCTTAGCCAAGTACTTCTCTTCCGTCATCCTTCCAACTCTCACAGCATCCTTCACCTCTCAACTTCCTTATCGCCGTAACACCTCTACACCTCCCACCTACTACACTCAAAGAATCCTTGTACGAATCTAATGTCGTACTACCACCTATCTTCTTCACCTAACATTGTACTATTTTTCCCTTTTTGTTTTTTTTTTCTTTTTTACCCCGTCGCATATGTACAAGGAATCCCTATTTTATATATACTTTCTTGTACTTTCTTTATTTGTAATGTTACCCTAGGGACTTATTATAAATAATCCTTTTCCTTGTAAGCCGGAATCATCAAACTTTACACATAAACATTGAATATTTTGTTCTTATGAGGCAACCCTCTCCAAATCCATTTTTCATACACTCTTATCTAATCTTGCCAAGTAACTTAAGATTAGTGGTGGGTGGACTTTGACATCAACTTGTTCGTGATATCAATTGAAGTGTTAAGTCATATTGTGGTCACTGGTATGTCATATCCTTCAAGTAGCTTCACATTAACTACTTTAGTTCATTCGTAGACCTATTCACTCTATTTTCTTCAATTTTTCAAAGAACCCATTTAGTTCAAATCTACTACGATTAGTCTTAATGATAACTGAGCTATCGGGCACATTAATAGCTAACGAAAGTATTAAGGTGGCTCTGCTGGATAACCCCTCATAGTTTTGCTTACCTCGATTGGTTTAGTATATTGGCCTTACTACACTAAGGGCTACTTTGATTTAGCCCACTCAATCTTAGAGGCCCAATACGCATTATATGCAAAATCTAGAGGTAATACTTTTACTTTATATTTTCCTTATTTTTAGTATATACAAAATAGATGTATGGTCTATTAGTTTAATCATAATAATTTAAGTCATACTTTATCAATTGAAATGTATTATATTTATTTTATTTAAAACTTACTGGTGGTGTATCTCTAAAATCTTATTGAATGATGGTATATGGACATAGACTTTGGTCCCCGGATACATATCGAAGCTTAGAGGGCAATACAAGTGTTATTTCTCATTTCCTTCTACATCTCAATCAACCCTTGATTGAAAATATTGTTGTTGCCATGTTGAGCATTTTTAAATCTTAAATAATGGAATCTTATCTTAAATGGGTTATGAATGCACAATCAATGTCATATTGATCAATACAATTAAAAGAATTGTTACTCCTTGGGAGTGGTAAAGTCGTAACAATCCTACCGTGTATACTAACCTATGACGAAAGCTAGCCACTCATCTGCTATCATAGACTTAGTATACATAAGGTACTTAGTATGGACATCTTTAAAGCATCTTAGTTCAAAAGTTAAAGTAAAATAGAGACATTTGGTACATATATTTTTTTAAAATAATAAAATTTGATTAATATAATTCCTTTGAAAAATATTTGAAATTTTTGTATAAGAAAATTTACAAAAGAATCCCAGAAATCATTTTTGCAATAAATATAATGTTACAATTAATTTAGGCCATTCAAATGGCCTAATTAACTCCAAAACGAAGATAAATAGAATATTCTAATCCATTTGCTTCTCACTCTATACCCATTGCCCATATCTTATACGTCTTGGAATTTGGTAGACTTAGTGCTTATATTTTAAGGCTTACAAAGAACTATGGGGTTATGAGCTACCATCGCTCAATAAGGGGATAGAGATGAAAGCATACATAACACAACAATCAAGCAGGGTTATTAATTGGTCAGTTAGATGCAATGTAAAAAGCATATGCCATCTGCATAACATTGTCTTATCTATTGTGAAGTTAGAGAAATTATGCTTGCTTTAACTTGGGTTAAAGAGATTGCACTCATAGGCACAATGCCATAGCTCTAACTAAACCCAAGCTTATGTAATGGAGACCTAACTCTCTTATAACTAACTTCGAACCTAATGCCCTCAGCCCTATCATGGCCTCCTCTCTTACCACTTAGTTTGACCAAGATTGGAGAAAGCTAAATTATAGCTACCTCATCGAAGGGTCGGTATTTGGTTAGACATCCTAACCATTTCTTAATTGGTTACAATGTATGTCCAATTAAAGTTTACGTCTAAGTTTTAGCTTAGTCCATTTAAAGGTAGCCAACCAATTACAATAATCAAATCAAAGAGAGAGACATAGCAAAGCAATCACAACATATAGCATAGCAATCAAACAACATAGAAAATAGTTTTCAAGCATATATGTCTCATGCGTACAATCAACTACTTTATAACCACAAACAAGTGTACACAACAGCCTCCAAGTACTTTTATATAAGACTCCAAAATGCCATTAAGCATTAATCCTACATACTTAGATTCCCATTTACTCTTGTAACTCAGATGCCCCAATCCTTTTGTCATCAATGGTCCCTATATTACAAATCATATTTCAGTTTCAATACATTTCATCAGAGTAAGAGTGTTTTAAGTATTGTACTTTTGTTTTAGCTTAACATTCTTTTAGTATGCCCTAGGTGCTAGTTATAGGTATTTAAGGGTTATTACTTTTACATAGATTATTTTAACCTTTTACTTCATCTTTTACTAGGTTTTTTAGGTTTTTAATACCTTCTACATGACCTTTTACTAAGGTCTATTAAGTGTGTTGTACCTTCTACTTAAGTTTCTACTAAGGTTTTAGCTTATATTCTTTGATGTGGAACATTCTACATAACCTTTTACTAAGATCTCTTAGGCTTAGAGTACCTTCTACTCAAGTTTCTACTAAAGTCCATAGTTATATTCTTTATCTATTGAACCTTCTACTCAAGTTTCTACGAGTATTTTAACTCATATTTGTTTGATATGGAACCTTTTAGATTAACTTCTACTAGCATCTTGACTTATGTTTCTTATCAAACAATCCTTTTAGACAACCTTCTATAGGAATTTTGGTTATAGTTTCTCACTAGGAAGGAAACCTTCTACTAAAGTTTCTACTTGTAAAATTTTAATAATTAACTTAATCAAAGAAGCTTCTACAAGACATTCAGCAAGTCAGTAGTTTGCATCAGCATCTACAATACCTTCTACTGCTACCGGCTCCTTTACTAATTCACCCATAACTTCTATAACACCAAACCACTCCAATTCACCAAAAACTCCATTTTTTCACACATTTCTCTAATTTGTTCATGCACAACCTTACAAAAACTCCACCAATATCAACTTGCATGGTTTAGAAACACATCTACATTGACATGCACAACCCAAAATTCAACCAAAAGGAATGTTAAACACATTCGATTAACTACTGTACCTAAAATACATCTATTAGGCTAAAAAATCATGATTTTAGGGCAAATATACTTCATGTACTATAAACCCCACAACTTTCTGAAATTAGAGGCTAGAAGTTGATAAGATTTTCCCAAAAAATAACCTTATTGTTGGCAAAACAACTAACCTTGAATAAACTAAGCCAAAAATGAATATTGATATTGATAACTCTAATAATGATTCAAAACCTTAAAATGAATACTATAGTCCTTAAATGAACCTTTGAGCATTAAAATCCTAATTGGAACCCTAATACGTATGAGCCTTTTAATTGTAAGATCCTAATCTACAATCGAAAACCCTAATCTAACTATTGTAATATAATTAAATAGTAAAACTATTGATTAATCAGAGACTAATCGCTTAATTGCCGTAAAACCTTAATTTACCCTCTAAAATGCACTTAAACAACAATAATTGTCTCAATTCCTTAAACCAATTAGATAAGATCACCTAATGGGCTTAATCAACTTAATTTGACACATTAAGTCTAAAAATGTGCCTAATTTGTGCTAAGTGTACTAATAATTAAGATTAAGAAACTTAATTACAACTTAATCTGCCAATTAGGTTTTATATCAGAATTAACTACAAATCAAGAATGATTAATCATATGAAACTAAAGTGATTATATGAAAATATCTCCTTAAGAATGACAATGTTATATTTAGGGAGACAATATAAACCTCATAAACTTTCGGATCTGATCTCAACGTTAAATATAGGAGTTGATAGGTAATCCCTAAAATTGCTCAAGATATAATAATAAAATCCATAAATAAAAGGATTGAACCTTAAATCATAAGTCACAAACCTTAAATAATAAGTTGCAAAACCCTAAAGAGAGTAAAACCTTAAACCATTAATCGTACATATAAAACCCTAGAAATCCTAATGCGCAAGAAACCTCCAAACGATTAAAAAATATCAATAGATTGATTAAAACCTTAATTGAAAGTCTAAAAACCTAATTCAGCTAATATACCCTAAGTATATCCCTAAAACATTCACTAATTGCAAATAATTTCTCCAATTGTTAAGAGACCCTAAGTTGCTAACCTAGTGTGTGGTACAAAAACACTAATCAATCCTAAATAATAAAGGACCATGACAAACAAAGTAATAAAGCCAATGAAATTAATTAAAATGATAAAATATGGCAAGACCTTAGTTATACTCTAATTGGGCATAAATTGCTTAATTAAATATAATCATGATTAATTAGCTTAATTATCCTTTAATCCATCTACCACATCTCATTACATCTTAATTAGTAGCAAGTCAAACTCAATTAAAAACAAAAGACAAAGGATTAATTGAAAATTAAAGAAAACTTATCCTTAAGGAGACAAAATCTTCCCTCATTTGGTAAAAAGCAAAAAAGGTACAATAGTACCAAGAGAAGATTATGAACCCTTCTCTCAAGATAGCCACCTCTTGGCCCCCTCAATCTACCTTCAACATTTACCATTTCACCCTTCCAAAACCCTCATTTGACACTATTCTTCATGCATAGAAAACCCTAAGAAACACTTGTAAGCCCTAAAATTAGCCATTCGAGATTTCGATAGGTTGAAGGACCCGATCGAGTCTAAATTATAAAGTAAAGTTAGAAATATTAGTAAAATGATTCCGTAAGTTTGAATTTAAGAAAATAAGCAATAAAATTAAAGAATATAAAAATTCCAAATTTTAAGTATATAACTTGTTATTTATCGAAAATGCGTAAAATGCATTCCGATAATTAACGAATCGCTAGAGATAAATTATATGTATACTAAAAATCATAAAATAACCTAAATAATATTTAGGAATATTTATTTGTACTATATATGAATTTACATGTATGTAGAAATACGCGTAATTACTTAAAATACGCGTAATGTGCCAAAATAATACTAAATAATTAAAGAAAATTTATAATTAATGAAGGAAAAATAAATAAAATTAGGAAAAATAAGGAATAATCCAAAATTAGGTCGTGGCAGCTGGGAAAAAATAGAAAAAAAAGCGGCCAATTAAATTAAGACAGCATAAAAGCCAAAAATTAAGGGATAAGGCAATTGTCTTGTCCAATTTAATGCACAATAAATTCCCTAAACGTCTATAAATAGGAAAAAAGATTCAGAGAACTCCTTTGGACAGTTAGGGATTTGATAAAAATAGAGACTCGAAAATTGAGAGAAAAAAAAGGAAAAAAAAAAAGAAAAGAAAAACTGTGCAGTTATGGCCACAAAGGAGAACCCAGACCCGACGAGAAAAATATTATTTTGATGAAAATATGTCTCGTGATATAGGGTCCTTAAGAAATCGTGCAAAACCAAACATGTTTCGGTTTAGAAATAAATGACCTTAGGAGTGTAGTTTCGAGCCCAAAATTTTTGTGTAGATTACTTAAATAATATAGAATAATGGTATGAAGCCCGTTTTCAAAAATTAATTCTCGAAATTTTTAGATAATTTTTAGGCCCTAAAATGAGGCATAAAATGGGTAATTTATGGTTAATTAAGTAATTAAATGATTAATTACCGATTTAGTGAATAATTATATGTTTTAGGATGTTGAAATCTGATGGAGTATGATACTTATAGCATTTAGGGTGTTAAATCTGATTTAGAATGAATTTAGACATTTTGAAATGATAATTGATGTTTAAGGATTGTAATTAAAGTGATAGAAATATTAGAAGTGCATTATGTACATAATAGGCAATAATGCATAATATGTAATTTTTGAAAATATAATAAATAGAAAATATTAGGATAAAAATTGATATTATATAAATAATAAGGATATATAATAAATCTGATAAGAAACTTGAATTTATGTAATTATATGAAAAATATAAAAATTTCTCACATCGGGAGTAAATTCGGTATACTAATAAGAATATAAATGTACCGAATGAAATAAAATATTGACTAGGGGTAATAATGATATTTAGGAGATCGGGAAGTAATGTGATTAATTTCACATTATGAGTTGAAACGAATTTCTAGGGTTGGAATATAAAACATTACTTAGAAATTGAACTAGAACCTAATTTAGAAATTGATGTGAAAACCGAACCCGAACTTAACCCTAAACCTAGAATAATTATAAAAGACTTAAGACCTAGATAATTAGGCATATTAAACCATAAACAAAACCTAACAATAAGCATTATAGGATAAAATGAACCTATAATAGTTATATAAAAAGTTGAAACCACGTTTGTGTTATAAGGATGATCGGCAATGGCTTGAGCAAATTGGACCTTAAGTGAGTGAGCGAGGAGTCGAGGTAAGTTGGGAATTAATACACTGCTGTATTTTGGAGGCTTGAGATTATGCTTGGTTGTGCTTGTTAGTGCTTGTTAGATAATTGGCTGTGTCCATGTGCTTGATTATGGGTGATATTATGATTCTGTTGGTTGCTCTGTCATGTATTGTATGACTTGTATGAAATGATTGATCATCCTAAACTGGGCTTAATCTAATATACGACCAGTAATCATAATCGGACATGCATAGCAACCCATTAGGGGAACTTAGGACTCTTCGGCCAAATAATGACCCCTTCGAAAGGGATAACGCAGGATTGCAAAATGGTCCCTTCTTCATCCTCAATCGAACTAAGTGACAGGAGAGTAGGTCGCGGCGAGGGTGAAGACAGTGGTTCGAAGGTAGTCACAGGAGGAGCGAGGTCTCTATTACACAAGCCTGGGTTTGGTCGTGAGCTATTGCATTAACGGCAACTCCTCAACCCGGATTAGAGCGGGTGTAATTTCTCTAATCTTACGACAGGATGGACAACGTCGTGTGATGGCATTTACTTGAACATGCATTGCACCTAATAAATGATTGAAAACCTCGTTATGTGTATGGTATAGTTTTAAGTCCTCCATCCTAACTTACTGAGCTGTGGTTGCTCACATCCCTATAGACGTCGTGCAGGTGCTGGCTAAGAAGCGGCAAACAACTACTCTGAAGCTAGCAACTGCTGGATCCTGGGGAGTAAGGAAAAATATTTAAAGAACAAACATATATTCTTAAGGTCTAAGTTTTATTTTGGAATTTTTTTTTTCATTTTTGAAGGATGTAATAACTGAATTATAGTATATATATATATATATAAATTTTCTCACTTTCTTAAATAAATGCTTTATCTAAATTACAAACTATTTACTTCAAAGCGGGTTAGTCGTGGATGCCTTGTATAGATCAGGTCTAAGATAGCGGTTGTAAGGCCAACTTCTATCTTAGGATGGTTTACATGGCGGGGCTGTTACGACTCTGCCGCTTCAGGGCGTGACAACACTCTTAAGAAACCTAAACAAAAACCAAAGGAAAAAGGGAAGAAAACAAAAGGAGATGTCGGACCCCTCTACACACCTTAGCACCTTTTAGGCTTACCATTACCATACGCCACCAAATGACAAGCCAATGCCACCAAAAGATTACACATACAACCTATTTTTTTGCTGACAAACATTTGGCCTCCAAAAAAGTAAGTTTCGACTTCGTTTTTGAGTGGAAAAGTTAGAACTTATGTAAACCAGTTTATGGTAAAACTCACCCAACATAAGTTTTCTACTTACACTAGTTTTACCTATGAAATCTTAAGAGTTTAGGACTAGAAATACTAGATAAACATGTTATAATGATGTACATGTTGTTTTAGAGTCATATAATCACACTTTCATTTATGTACTTAGCTAGTCTATTACATACATGTCATAGGTATCCATCTTGATATGTCATCCCCTCCTTGATATGTATCCATCTTGTATTCACCATGTTAGGTATGTTATTGGTTTAAAACAAATAGAAATGTGATGAAGACAAAGAAACACACTAGAATAAGAGTTGGATGGAAGAAGTTGAAGGAAAGCCTAGAAGAATCCTACTTAGCCACCATTTTCATGAAAGTTCTATAAACTTTAAGTTATTAGCTTAATAACATGTTTGTTTAATGTTAAGTATGGTTTAAGATGTAATTAACCAGGTTAAGTAAGGGTAATGATGAGTTAATAGCCTAAATTAGTTAAGTTAGTGATTAAGGCCCTAGGAATAGTGTTAGAAACCCCATTAATAAAATGAATCTAATTTGAAACACTAAATAAAATGGGTTATTTAGTGAATCCATTAGGATATTTGACCCATGGGAATAAGTTAGAATCAAATTTAGGGTCTTATAATGCAATTGTGGTCTAAACTAGCTTAGTGATTAAAGTTTTAGAAATATGACTAGGAGCACAATAAATGAAAAGAACTAGATTTGTGTCCTAATAGAAAATGGACTTATCTTAAGGCCTTTAGTAGGCTTTAGTCCAAAATAATAAGTAGAGTTGAGCTTAAAGTGTTAAAATACAATATAAGGCCAAAAGCCCTTAAAAAATTTAAGGATAAAACCAATAACTTAGTGATTAGATCTGAACCTTAAAATAAAAGGCTCATGACATAAAATATAAAAGGTTTATTAAGTCCAAAAGCCCATTAAAGCCATCCCCTATAGACCCCTTAGTAGGTTCAAGCCTTAAATTAATAAAAAGAGCCAATTTAGGCTCATAAGAGTAACATTAGGGCCCAAATTAAAGTTATAGGATTTGATCATAAACTTAAACTTAAAATACCTAAATAAAAGCCCAAAAGGTCAATTGTAAGGCCCTACAATCAAAATTAAGCCCAAAACTAAGCTTAAATTCTAAAGTAGTCAAACCAACACCATTGACCAACAAATTTGTTTAGCCTAAACCAAATTCTAACGAGTCCAAATACCTTAAGGACTTCACAAATGAAAGAACATTTGAAATCGTATGAAATTGACTATAAAAATGGGAAAAAGGGGCTTAAAACAAGGAAGTTAGAGCGAAAACAAGTTGTAACCATACTCCAAGATTAGAGCGAGCTTCAGTAATTAGGTAAAATTTTAAGTTCTTAAAGGAACCTTCTTATAATTACTTACATATACATTATTATTATGTTTTAGGTGGCAAAATTTCTAATTCAGGAACCTTGAAGGTTAAGATAAGTAGGCAAGCAAGCGAGGTGAAGGAGTTTCAATGAATTGCTACTTACTTGTGTTTGTTAATTGCTTGATGTTCTATTACTTACTCTTGGTTATCTATTAAGTGACTAGTTGTTCTATATACCAACATCCAAGTGATCACCTTATTAGAATTGGGAAGTTTAAATATTTGGCTTAAATAACCGGATATACCTGTCACATGTCTATGATCCATTAGTTGTGAACTATGATGTCTATAGCATTGCTAAGCTTTCTGAAAAATTTGCTAAAATACATTTTTTAAATGCTTTACCATTCAAAGAAAGAATTATCAACTTAGTGAGTACTCATAGCAGTTTCTTGTGACATTTTACTTATTAAGGCCAAGCTAGTATACCATCTTCAGTTAATTGATAGCAAGTAGCTTGAGTTGGAACTTGCATGATTTAACCCATGGGGTATTGTATGGATTTGTTGATAATGAGCCCGTATGTCGTTATATTGATTATTAAGAGTAGATAGACCTAGATGGAGTTCACCTAATTAATTAGTATAATATTCTCAACTAAGGTAATAGTCTAGTTTCGTCTATTAGGATGATATCTACAGACAACCTCATGCAAGTAATGTAAGCCCCATAATTTGGCATTCAAGGTTTGATTCGTAAAGTTCAAAGTGATTGAATAAGTTGCTCAATTAAATCCAAATTTTACATCAAAAGTAAGAATATTAGTAAAACTGATTCTATAAGTTTGGATTTAGGAAAATAAATAATAAAATAATTAATTATTATAATATCAAATTATATATATATTACTCTTTATTTATTGAAAACATATAAAATAAGTTTTAGTAATTAACAAATTGATAGAGATAAAAAATATGAACATTAAAAATCATAAAATAATATAAATGATATTTAGAAGTATTTATTTATACCATATATGTATTTATATGTGGGTAAAAATACGTAAAATTTCTTAAAATACCCAAAATATGTTAAAATAATACCAAATAAATAAAGAAAATTCACAAATAATTAAAGAAAAATAAATAAAATTATGGAAAGGTATGGAATTGTTTAGAAATGTGGCGTAGAAGGCTAGTAATGGAAGTTGAAAAATTAACCAATAAAATTTAACCAAATAGAAAGTAAAAATGGAAAAGCATAAAGGAAAAATGACAACAAATAATTCAACAAATCATCCAAGTAGCCTTACAAATTTAGAACACCATCCTCATTCCTCATTTTGGTTAGTTAGGAATCAGAAAAAATAAAATAAAATTAGAGAGATGGGAGAAAAGAGGAAAAACCAAATTTACCAAAAATTAGAAAAGTAGTGTACAAATAGGGCATGTAAGATAAACCCATACTCAATGGGTACCTAGGAGTGGATGGGCACCCACCCAAGCTGGTCGATAAGGCCTTAGTGGTCAATGATAGCTAAAGAAACTAACGTTAGTAAGTCTGATTTTATTTTATTTATTAAAAATAATAAAAAATTATGAAATTTAGTATTTTAAGATTTTTTTATGTAGTTTTTAGAAAAAAGCATTATTTTGATAAAATTATGTCCCAGGATATATAGTGTTTAAGAAACCCCTAAACTCGAACTTATTTTCGATTTAGAAATAAATTATCTTAATAGTGTAGTTTTGAACTCAAAATTTCTGTATAGACTAGTTAAAATATTTAAAACAATGCTATGAAGAGATTTTTTAGAAATCTATTTACTAAATTTTTAGATAATTTTTACACCTTAAAATGATATATAAAATTGGTGATTTTAAGTTGATTAAGTAATTAAATTGGTAATTATTGATTTAATATATAATTAGATGTTTTAGGATGTTAAATTATGATGTAATATGATATTTGTAGCGTTTAAAGTGTTAGATGTAATTATTAGGTGTATTATGTAGTATATATGTAATAGGTCAAATGGTATATTTTAAGGTTAATTTTATAATTTAGGATAATTAGGTACAAAATTTTGATTTAGGATATAATTAAATATTTGATATATTATTGGATGAAGAAGGATGATATATGTAGTGTTAGAAGTATTAAATAAGTTATTTAGGAGTGAATTATGTAATAACATATTATATATATATATATATATACATAGGATATCAATGAGTAGGAAATATTATGTCAAAATTGATAATATGGTAGTAATAAAAATATAAAAGAAATTTGATATGAAACTCAAATTTAGGTAATCATATGAAAAATGTAAATTTTTCTTACATCAAGAACAAATTCGGTAGCTAAATTAGGATTATGGTGTACCATACGAACTAATATGCTAGTTAGAAATCGAATACGATATTTAGGATATCTGATTATGAAATGAGTAATTTCATATTATGGTTCAGAATAAGTTTTTAGAAGTCCTGTATAACCCGTAAGTATAACCCGTAATCAGAAACTAAATTAAAACCTAATTTAGAAATCAATTTGGAAACTAAACCAGAACTCACCCTAAATTAAGAATAATTGTAAAATATTTAAAAAACTGAATAATTAGGTATAATAAAACCCTAAACTAAAGATAACATAAAGAATTACCGAATAAAGCTTATATTTATATAAGATAGTTATATGATTATTAAAACAACATTTGTATTATAAGGATTACTAATGATAGCCTATGTGACTTGCACCTTGAGTTAGTAAGCTAGCAGTCTAAGTAAGTTGGGATTAATGCGTTACTGTATTTCAGAATACTAATTTATAATATTTGGAGGAATGAAATTGTATTTAGTTATGTTTGCTAGATAGTTAATCGTACACATGCCCGTATGTGTTTGTTTCTGCGTTTGATGATATGATTCCGGTTTACTGCTCTGACTTGTATTTGTTTAATTTGTCAGAAATAATTAAACACCTTAAACTGGATCTAATTAAATATATGACTTGTAATTCTAAACCAAACTTACATAGTAACGTATTAGGGGAAAGGTTTATGATTCTCCGGCCAAATACCAATCCCTTAGAAAGGAATAACATTGGATAGGATAATGCGTCCCTTCTTTATTCTTAGTCAAACTAAGTGATAAGAGAGGAGGTCATGTAAACCGTATAAAGTTTCGATCTAAATCCTAAATTGGACTCAAGTGCTCTAGATAACTTTATGAGTCGATAAAGCTGAGTAAGTTAAAAAAAAAATTAATTATAAATTTGAATATATTATGAGCAATAAAAACCTTAACAATTGTATTGAAACCTTAATCATGTATAAAAACTATAAACATTATGTATGCGTAAATACTCGATATTAAGCTCAAACTTGACAAAAACCCTTATAACTATAATCCTAAGCTTATAAAATGAATAAATTTACCCCAATAGTAATAAAACCCTAATTAACTATGATTATCGACTAATACGCGTAATCGCGTAAAATCGTTACTAAATGAGTTGAAATAACTCTTAAATATTATAAATTTAGTGAGTAATAATTTAATTAAAAAAATTTATAAAATTATGAATATTATTTGATAATTATTATTAATTCTATAATTTTATATTTCAAAAAGTTAACCCATTACTTTTTCTTTTCCTTTTCCTTTTTCCTTTTTCTTCTTTCATTTTTTTTTTCCACTTTTATGTGATCTTCTGGAAAGTAGTTTAGTTACCCCTTGTATTCTTTATTTTACACGTGTTGATTAAGAGGAAAAAAGAAACACAATAGAGAAGCCACAAGTCATATCTATTAATTACACCTTATCCTTCTTTTTCTTTGTTTTCCTTTTGCTTCTCTTACTTTTTCCTCTTCATTTGGCATTAGCTACCCCTTCACCCATCAATTGTGTCCTTGTTTTTTTTTTGCAAAACCAAATTCCAAAGAACACAAACACACATCCACTAAAAAATTCTCTCTCTTTTCCCTCTTTTATTCACTTGTTTCTCAATTTTTCTTCTTGTTTCTCAATAAATTATTAGAAGAAGAAGAAGAAAAGCTCTTGGATCAATAACTTTTCAAGACACTAAAAGAAGTAATTAAGTAGTATTTTAATGTATTTATCATGTTAATTTATATGTACCCTTATTATATATGTATGTTTTGTAGAAATACATGTATTTAAGGAATATGTAATATAGTTGATTTTGTAATTTCTTTTCTTTGTATTAAAGTATTTGTACATGAAATTAAAGTTATATACATGTTGTTCATTTCATTTCTCATACATGTATATGTATGCACTTATGTGTATATATACACACACACACAACTACATGCATATATATATAAATATATATATATATAATAAGATCAAATATCTATAAATATATGGTATATTTTAAAATACATATAGTTATACATATATACTATTTATGATAGTTATTTTCATTTTTCTTTATATATATATACATATGTTTATGCGTTCATATATATATATATATATACGTATAGTACATAATTATATATGTATAGTATATAGTATAATTAGGTATATAGTGTGAATTTACATATGTATTTATATATAAATAGATAAGAAAACAAAAGTATACTAGTGTACATATAAGTATAAAAAATACATATACTAATAGTATCGCATGGTATAAGTACATATATATACCTAAATAGTATATGTATAATATACTAAAATACCAAATTTCTAAATAAAGTAAGATAATATATATATATATATATATATTCATGCTAGGGGGTTTAAGAAAGGAAAGTGGATTAATTTATGAAATTTAATAAAATATAATAATAGATATATAAAAATATATAAATATTAAGTAAAGTTGTAAAATGGGAAAAATAGAAAATTCATAAATTGACATGTGGAATACCCATATGCTGCCACGTCATCATCTTATAATTATAAATAATTTCATAATTATTAGTAATAGTTAAATAGTTAGGAAAATACTAATATAGCAAAAAGTGTATTAAATAAGTATTTAACCTGAAAAATAGAAAAATAAGTAAATTTTTATAAAATAAACTTAAAAATAAGAAAATTAAAAAATGTAAAATTTAGATATTTATTAAATCATAAATTTATAAAGAAAAGCTTAAAATAATAATAATAAAATATTTAAGTGAAAATGTTAAAATCCATCATATTTTTAAACTATTGTAAAATTTGTGAGTTACAACATTCAAAATGGACCCCGTTATATGAAAACACGTTTCAAAATGATAAAGATGAACTATAAGTTCATAAAAATCGGAAATAGAATGAAAAAGTTATACGCGATTAATGAAAAAGCTTAAACCGGGGATTTTATATGAATATATAGCTAATTTAGTTAGTTAATTAGTACTAAATATGTGAATAGTTTAGTTATTTCATTCAAATACTTACTATTCTTTATATCCCACAAAGGTCAGGTGATTACGATACTAAGGCCGCTCTGTTAGTAGATTATTATGACCCATGATTACTATAATGGTTGAGTGAGCACTCGTAACGATTCCATACATGTTTGTGCATATAGTTAGTGAATATTAACTATTATTAATAATTAGATATTTTGTAGGGTTGGGCTATGCATGTGTATGATACTATTTGATAAGTCGTGAAATTACTTTAAAGTATGATAATGTACTATTTGTTAGTTAGTGAATCCAATAGGAATTGATCTGTTTATGATTTTGATTGGTTATACAATAATTGGACTTAATAATATCAAACTTGAATTAACTAAATTGAAACATGTATAAACATACATGACATTAGTAATTTTGGTTGTTACATCATACGTGGGTAGCAAGAGGCCATATGTGGGCTGTAAGAGGCCATATGAGGGTTAATAAATTGTGATTATAGTATTTTAGTATGGTGCATACGTATGATATGACCTTACCCTAACTTACATGGTTATTAGGAGTTAGAGGCACTAACCACCTAGCTAAGGGTCAAGACTAGAGACCTCCATTTAGGGATAAGTATGGACTATAAGAACCCACTCATAATAATACTTGGAACTTAGTTTTAATTAAAAATAAAAATGGGTATACTATCTATTTTTTAATATGAAAAGTAGAGCTTCATAGTTGACTAAGTTTAAGTATGATACTCGGATCTAATTGATGTCACGTGTGCTCCAACCCTAATTTTGGAAGGTGTTAAATTTGAGTTGCATACATTACTTGGTCACCTATATGTATTTGTATAGCATTCTACATATTCATACATTCATATGTTTGAAATTAACTATTGAATAACTTGTTTGTTGTATGGTCGTAGGATAGCTCACTAAGCTCTTTTGCTTACACCCTTACAAATTACTCTTAAAAGAGGACCTTTTCGTTACCTTGGGTTGTAGAATGCCCAAGGTCAATGGCAAGCTTTCCAGTTGGTATGAGTTCGAGCTGAGCGTTAAGAGAGTATTACTATTACTGTAGCATACTCTTAAGTAGAAACTTACTATTTGATATTATGTATTTTCTAGTATACCTGATTGTTTATACAATAGTACATTAAAGACTTAGTGCAATTGCTATTATATTTTGTAGTCATATTATGAGACTCATGTTAATATAACTATGCTGTGATATTATCTATGCTTGCATAACTCTTGAGTTATTAGTTGTAGCAATAGCCTAGCGTATCGCATAAAGGGTTGTCAATTGGAGAGATAACTAATCTACAATCCTTTGTACAATATATAGCGTCTGCTACGACTAGGCCACCCCTTAGATCATGATAGGTCAAGGTAAGGGTATAGTCAATGGTTCAAAGATAGTCATATAAGGAGCGATGTTTCTATTACACAAACTTGGGTTTAGCCGTAAGTTATTGCATAAACATAGAGACTCCTCAACCCAGATTAAAGTGGGTATAATTTTTTTTAATCTCACGATAAACCAAACAACGTAGTACGATAGCATTTGCTTATACAAGCATTATATCTAACTAATTTAGTTAATAACCTTATTTGTGTTTAATGTATAGTTTTAAGTTTCCATCTTAGCTTACTGAGCGGTTAGTTGCTCACATCCCTATAGATGTTATTGCAGGTGTTACCTAGTAAGTGGCTATATAACTATCCTAAAGCTAGCAACTGCTAGATTTTAGGGAGTAAGGATAAAAATTTCAGGATCAATTACACTTTCAAGTTTGGATATCTTTATAGCTTTTAATATTAATTTATGTATTACTTAAGTAGATTATGATTAAGCTACATAATCTACTAAATCTTGTAAATATACTTTAGTTATTTTAGTGTAAATTTGAATTTTTTGTAATTTCGTCGGTAAATATCATGTTTAATTTATGAATTATTTATTTCAAAGCGAATTAGTCGAGATACCTTGTGTAAATTAGGTCTAAGATAGTGGTTATATAGTTAGCTTTTATCTTAGAATAGTTTACACGGCGAGACTGTTATGACTCTACCGCTTTAGGGCATAACAGTTCTAAGTTAGTATCAAAACGTAGTTCTTGTGAACTTGCTTCGAAGCGTAATAATTAAAAGTAGACATTATAGGAACACATTGAGAGGGGGTTGAAATAAGTGGGCAGTAAAGTATTATACTATAAATTATAGAGTAAGTGATGACTATAACATTGGTTTGAGATAAACATTAATTAAACTTAAATCAAGTTATGGGATCACATGGATAATTAATTAGTTGAAATGATTTAGGTAGATTGGAAGGGAGTCTCTGATCCACTATAGAGTTGAGATGTGGAGAACATTGTTAGAAATGGTTATTTAGCATATGTTACTATTGCAGATGGGATTATTGAGAAATTTGTTGATAGGTTGTATGAACCCTAGGAAATCAATGGTTTGAACCTTAATTCAAGTCTGAACGTCTTAAACTATGTAATAAGTCGATAAGGCTAATAACAATAAAAGATTATGAAATTTAATAAATAAATACAATATCGATAACAAAACCCTAGGAATTGATTGAAACCTTAAATCGCGTACTAACACCCTAAAACTGATTTATGCATCATTAATCAAAATTGAATGCGAATTTGTTTGAAACCTTAAAACTATAACTATAAGCCTATAAAATAGTTAAATATTATTCAATAGTGATATAAGTATAGTCGATTGCAATTATCGACTAAATCGCTTATTCGCATAAAATTTTAACGAAATCACTACAATAACTTGTAAAAATTATAATTGTAACGGATACCAATTGAATTGATAAATTTTCACAAAAATTTCAAAATTAATTTATGATGAGTATTGTTTAATTTATATGTTTAGAAAAATTACATATATTTATTTTTAATTTTTATTTTCTTCCTTTTTCTTTTTCTCTTTTCCTTCTTTCCTTCTTTTCTCCTTGCTGCATGTCCTAGAACCAAAATAAAAATATCAAAACAGCAACCCACATGATGAAATCTAAATTGCCAAGTGTTGATTTTACAAAAAGAAAAAAATTTTGAAATGATTACATTGTCTTATCTTAATAAATGTATAGATTAAGATAGGATTTTGTTTATTTTATTTCATTCTCCAAATTGCTGATCACATGGAATAAGAGAAAGAAAGAAAATCTAGAAAAAAAAATTGCAAAAGCAAAATCAAAACCTAGGAAGCTAAAAAACGTGAAGAAGAAAGAAGAAAAGAAGAAGAAGAAGAAGAAGAAAAATCAAAAGTAATAGGTAAGTAAATTATTTTGCAAGTATAGATGTATATTATATAGTATGTACATGTATATATGTAGTATTTGTATTGTATTTTTATAAATATAACATTACTATTACATGTATATATGCATAAGTACTTAAATTGAAATATATATGTATGTATACATGTATGTACATAGGTGTAATATACGGTAGGAGTATGTAGTATGTATTTCATACGATACATACATGCGATATGACCTTACCTTGGCTTGGGGGATGATTAGGCGTTAGATGTGCCAACCGCTTGGTTAAGGGTTGAGTCCAAAGGCCTTCGTTTAAGGATAAGAGAGGGCTGCGTGAACCTACTCACAATCATATGTAGAACTCATTTTGATAAAAACTAATAATGGATATACCATTACATTTTGAAAATGAAACGCAGAGTTTCGTTATGAGATAAGTTCTAATATGATAGTCGGATCTGACTGTGCCGATATATCTCCAACCATGACTTCAGAGGGCGTTAAATTTGAGTTGCATGTAGTACCTAGTCACTTACATGTATTTGTTTAGCATATTAATTGCCATGCATTCATTTGATTAAACTTAACTATTGAATAACTTGATAGCTGTATGGTTGAGGGAAATTATCTCACTAAGCTAGTTAGCTTATACCCTTATAGTCTTCTTTCACAGGCCGATCTATTTATAGAGTCGGGCCATCGCATGCCCGAGGTTAGTGTTCTATACAAGGTAATGTGGGAGTTGGGTGTGATAAGAGAGTATTTATGATAGTTTATAGAGTTGAATATGTAATCGATATATTAGTTTAGCCTAAGATATGTTTCAAACTTCTTATTTGTAAACTTTTATATAAATATACCATGTCTTATGTTTTTATAATTTTATTATGAAATAATATTGCTTATGCTTATACACTCTTGGTAGTTAGTTGTAACTGTAGCCTTGTGTATCGTATAAAAGGGTTATTGATTGTAAGGGAATTCAATCTACAATCCTTTGTACAGTATTCAGCGACTGCCACGACTAGCCTCCCCCTCGGGTCATAACAGGTTACGTTGTAATTGATGAGATGTGATGTAGTAATGAGACTTATGGATAATAACGGAGATTAATTTGAGTTTTTAGAATGAAAGATGTAATAAGATATATGCCATTGATTAAGGATGGATGGAAATAAGAGATTATGACTTAAGTGATGCTAGTAAGATACTTTTAGTATGAGCAAAAGAGAGACACCTTACTTTGTTGATACAACTTATATTCTAACCAACAAAACATGTATCTATAGACGATTACCCTTAAAAGATTATTGATTGGTTTCCATATTTCATGAATCAATTAGAATAGATCGTATACAAAATGAGAATGCATCATATGAGATAATAGTATTGAGAAGTTTAATAATGATAAGGTAAATGGAATAATTACTATTTCCAATGTTCCTATAAAAGTATATGGTACTGAATCAATAGGCGGAAATGATATTAAATTAATTGGAAGATAAATATGAGGAATTATTTTAAACGAAGAATTGTTATTGGTTATTTAAATGATGGATATAATATAATAGTTGATTATGTTTTGTCAGGAGTTAGAATTGATCCTATGTTAATTATTCATATATACAAATATCCCGATGATCTCTAAATGGATGTAGTTGTGCTTCTCAACGAAAGTGTATTCTTTTGGATATGTACATATGCAATGACGATTTACATGTTCGTAACTTAAGTTATAAAAGGAACAGATGTGTTTGGGTAACTAATATTGAAAGTCTTTTGCATATGTAAGAACTATGGTAGAAACTGTAATATAAGATTACAATCAGGTTATGAATCCTTTAAACCTTAATAAATAACAAATCTAAGATTTATATCTGTGGAGTTGTATGGAAGGGTAGAAAAAGCAAAATGAGTATAAAATGGATAGTGAGATCTTTATGTTGTATTGAGGCAAACTAAATAATATCATTATGTGGTACTTATGTTCGGCTATAGGGAATAAAAAAAAAAAATTGGAAGCAAAGTAATTAAAGGAACGATTGGATTATTTAACAAGTGTTTGATAGTAAGTTGGAATGGAAAATATTTTTAAAATGGTATCCAGACGAAGATGGTATAGAAACTGTTCCTTATTAAATTTGGTTCAATTAGGTATTGTAAGTTGGAAGCTATTGTCTTACCTCTCATAATGAAGTGATGGATAAGAAGTGTTGATAAGAGATAATCATTTCAAGATCCAAGCTTAAAGGAGTCAAGAGATAATTAGTGACTTCAATGAATGAATCTCACTTGATCTTAGCTAAGTGATAGTAAATTTGAACAAAAGAATTGGTTGATAATCATAAGAATAATTTACAATCATTGCAAAATATATGTATACATAAATGGATGAAATGTAAGTACGATAATGATATTGAGGTGTTCATTCCCTATAAGTTAGAAACTAATGAACAAAAAGGGGATTTTAGGTGATTAGGATTATCATTATGTATCAATTTAGAATTTATATTGGAGAAAGGATACTAATTCAAAAAGTTGTATGATGTGATTAAAATGGAATTTGGAAGAAAAGCTACTAATGGTAGATGATGAGAAGTTTATTGATATTTACAAGTGAGAGATTGAGGAAAGTAATAATAAGTATTGGACTTATTAGTAATATATGAATATTCAAATGTATTTTTGAAGATTAATTTGTAGATATTTGAACTTTATATATTGGATATTATAAATGGGATATTAGGAGTTAATGGAAGATTAAGTTAGAGGAAGCTTTTATATCACAATATGATATGGACATTGTCAATTCTTAGTGATGTCACTTAGTTTAACTTTGCATAGAATATATTAACAAAATTTAGGAGAATTGCATATATGTCAACTGTATATGAAGACAGTTGTTGTGATAACTATTGATAGTATTTTGATATACAAAGTATCTATAGATGACATTACTGAAGTTAAGTGACCATTAGTGGTATACCAAATTGAAGAAGTACAACTTTTAGATGGGATAATATTGCTTTCCTTAAACAAGTTATCTTTAGAAAAGGAACTTTTGTAAATACTTAAAGTGTTTAAGTAAGAACTAAGGAAAGATAGTTGACAATCGCTACCAAGAAAGAAGATCTATTGAAGTAAGTGGATGTATAAGGAAGGTATGAAGTGATAATATATTTCATGCAAGCAGTTGCAATAGGTAATCCAATAGAGGAATGGCAAATCTAATATGGTTAATTCATTATTGTTAAGTCTCATGTCATGTTAACCATATCAGTATAATTTGTCATGTTACGTTTTATTAAGTAATAATTTCTTGTTAATACTATCTCTCTTGATGAATCTGTCAGTCAAAAGTCATATTTATTCCTATCTAGTCAGGTTGAGTCAAATAGAGTTAATCTACAATGTCAACCATCTCATTTGAATCTAAGATGGAGGAAAGTCAAGATTTGTCAAACTTACTTCTATTAATCCTATGCTAAGCCATATGAAGCAACAAATGAGAAGCTATAGTAACAACATAAGCATTGTAAGTAAAAGATGATGGATGAGAAGAAGGGTAGAGGCAAACTTAGAACCACCAATGATCACAACACAAGTCAAACCTAGGAATCAATAAAATAAGAAATAAATGGAGGAAAAACCAACAAGAAAATTTATAGGGTTATAAAGCTAAGTTATAAGATAATATAATACAATTAGAGGACTATGGTGATGAAATAAGATATGATTGATATTAAAGAATGGAATGCAAAAGAAGAAAATGAGATGAGAATTTAAGCGATAAATGAAGAGGTTAAGCAAAGGTTTAGATAGAGAAGGAGGGTAAACTTAATTAGAAGGCAATTCAGATGCTAGTAAGAAGATAATTCAGTAGAATGGAAAAGGAATTTTAATGTTGTGAAGCAACCTATAAAAATATTAGATAGTCGGGTTCAAAAGTTAAAGAAAGGTATAATAGGATAAAAGTCCAAACTTTGAAGTTATTGTAGAATAGAACGTAGCAAAAATGAAGCATTACTCATGGTTCTTCTAATTGTCAGGATAGTATAAGAATATAAGCTATTATTTTTTTGTTAATTGAGTAATACGTAGATATATAGAAGTTTCGAGGATGAAACTAATGTAAAGGGGGTGGAAATGTAAGCCTCGTAATTTAGTGTCCATGGTTCGATTCGTAAAATTTAAGATAATTGAGTAAATTACTCTATCAAGGCCAAATTTTACGTCGAAACTAGAAATATTAATAAAAGCAATACTATAAGTTTGGACTTTGGAAAATAAATAAATTATTATAATATTAAATTATATGTATATTACCCGTTATTTATTGGAAACGTATAAAATAGGTTCTAATAATTAACGAATCAATAGAGATAAATTATATGAATACTAAAAACTATAAATAACATAAATAATATTTAGAAGTATTTATTTGTACCCTATATGTATTTATGTGTAGGTAAAAATACACGAAATTTCTTAAAATTCCATAGATATGTTAAAATAATACTAAATAATTAAAAAATTTCACAAATAATTAAAGAAAAATCAAGAAAATTAAGTAATTGTCCAAAAATGTGGCATGGAAGGCTAATAATGGAAGTTGGAAAATTAACCAATAAAATTTAGCTAAATAGAAAGTAAAAATGGGAGAGAATAAGGAACAAATGGTAATAAATAATTCAACAAATCATCCAAGTAGCTCTATAAATTCAGAAAACCATCCTCATTTCTTATTTTGGTCAGTTTGGAATTAGGAAAAAAATTAGGGAAAGGGGAGAAGAGAGGAAAAACCAAATTTACTAAAAATTAGAAAAGTAGTGTGGAAATAAGGCTTATAAGGTGAACCTACACTTGATGAGCACTTAGGAGTAGATAGCTACCACCACCTGATGGTAGTGGCAGTGCCCAAGTTAGCCGACAAGACCCTAGTAATCGGTTGTAGCTAGAGTAACCAATGCTAATGAGTTTGATTTTTGCTCTAATTTTATTTTATTTATTAAAAATATTAAATAAATATAGAAAATTATGAAATTTAGAATTGTAAGATATTTTTGTATGTAGATTTTATAAAAAAAATATTATTTTGATAAAATTATGTCCCGTGATATATAGTGCTTTAAAAAACCCCTAAACCCGAGCTTATTTTTTATTTAGAAATAAATGACCTTAATAGTGTAGTTTTAAGCTCAAAATTTTTGTGTAGGCTAGTTAGTATATTTAAAATAGTGCTATGAAGAGATTTTTCATAAATCTATTTTCTAAATTTTTAGATAATTTTTAGGCCTCAAAATGATATATAAAATGAGTGATTTTGAGTTAATTAAGTAATTAAATGGGTAATTACCAATTTAATGTATAATTAGGTGTTTTAGGATGTTAAATTCTAATATAGTTTGATATTAGTAGCATTTAGGATGTTAGATGTAATTATTAGGTGTATTATGTAGTATATATGTAATAGGTAAAATAGTATATTTAAAAATTAATTTTGTAATTTAAGGTAATTAGGTACAAAATTCTAATTTAGGATACAATTAGACATTTGACGTATTATTGGATGATGAAGGATGATATATACAGTATTAGAAGTGTTAAATAAGTGATTTAGGAGTGAATTATGTAATAACATATAATATGTATAAATAAGAAATCAATGAGTAGGAAATATTATGTCAAAATTGATAATACGACCATAATAAAAATACAAAAGAAATTTGATATGGAACTTAAATTTAGGTAATCATATGAAAAATGTAAATTTTTCTCATATTATGAGTAAATTCGGTAGCTAAATTAGGATTATGGTGTACCGTATAGATTAAAATACTAGTTAAAGACCAAATATGATATTTAGGATACCCAATTATAATATGATTAATTTCAAACTATGGTTTGAAATAAGTTTTTAGGGTTCCTATATAACTTGCAATCAGAAACTGAATTAGAACCTAATTTAGAAACTGATTTGGAAACTGAACCAAAACTTAGCCTAAATTAAGAATAATTGTAAAATATTCTAATGACTAAATAATTGGGCATAATAAAATCTTAAGTTAAAGATAACATAAAGAATTACCAAATAAAGCTTATATAAGATAGTTATATGAGTATTAAAACAACATTTGTATTATAAGGACTATTGACGATAGCCTATGCGACTCACACCTTGAGTGAGCAAGCGGGAAACCTAAGTAAATTGAGATTAATACATTATTGTATTTCAGTGTACTAATTTATAGTACTCAGAAGCTTAAAATTGTACTTAATTATGTTTGCTTGATAGTTGACTATGGAGATGCTTATATGTGCTTGTTTTTTAGTTTGATGATATGATTCTAGTTTATTGCTCTAGCTTGTATTTGATTGATTTGTTTGAAATGATTGAATACCTTAAACTAGATCTAATTAAATATATGATTTGCAATTCTAAATTAGACCTGAATAGTAACATATTAGGGGAAATGTTTAGGGTTCTCTAGTTAAATACCAACTCCTTCAAAAGGGATAGTGCTAGATAACATAATGGGTTTCTTTTTCATCCTTAGTTGAATGAAGTGACAAGAGAGGAGGTTAAAGATAAGTTGAAGTCAATGGTTTGAAGGTATCCGTGAGAGGAATGGTGTTTCTATTGTACAAGCTTAGGTTTGGTCGTGAGCTGTTGCATAAACATGGAAATTCCTCAACTCGGATTAGAGTAGGTATAATTTCTCTAATCTCATGACAGACTAGACAACGTTATACAATGGAATTTGCTTGTATATGCATTGTATCTAACTAATTTGGTTGATAATCTTATTTATGTTTGATGGATATTTTTAAGTCTTTATCCCAACTTTTTATGTGGCTGGTTGCTCACATCCTTATGGATCTTATTATAGGCACTAGATAAGAAGTAGTCATGTAACTACCCTAAAGCTAGCAACTGTTGGATCTTGAAGATTGAAGATAAAAATATAAGGATCAATTACACTCTTAAGTTTGGATTTTATCTTTATAGCTTTTAGTATCAATTTATGTATTACTTAAGTAGATTATGATTAAGTTACTGAATCTTGTAAATATACTTGAGTTATTTTAGTGTAAAGATGATTTTTTCATAATTTTATAAGTAAATAATTTGTTTAATTTATGAACTATTTACTTTAAAGTGAGTTACTCGTAGATGACTTACGTAAATCAAATCTAAGATAGTAGCTACATGCTCAGCTTTTATCTTAGAATAGTTTGTACAGTGAGATTGTTACGACTATGCTGCTTTGGGGCATGATAAGTATGGTAAGGTGCCTCATGTGATTAAGTACGAGAGATAATCAATGTGTAAACGATGTAAATCTACATTATCCATGGTTTTAGAGCCCAATGAATGTGTTGCTTACATTTATTGCAAGTGCATTCATTTCGTATGTAGCTAAAATACACGTTTGTTTATAACGCTTGATAACTTGCTTGAACGATAGAAGTGAGAGAAAAACTCATTAAGCTATAGTATGCTCACCCCCCAACAGTTCCTTTTTGCAGGTAACCAAAAGTTGGGAAATGGACTAAGATTAAAGTGTAAACTGTTCCTTAAGCAGCTAGATTATACGGATAAGATTACTTTAGTAGACTGTATTAGTTAAGATAGATCTTTATAATACCTAGTAACTCTTGATGTTGTAGAAGTTTAATTATCCCATCTTATTGTTTGGTAGGTGATTCCGACTTTCTACGGTCTTAGTAAACTATGTATTATTGATTGTTGGGTTACCTAAGTTGCTTATATAAACAGGAAAATATAAGTAAAACGAATAACCATCCTTAGAAATTTATTAGTTAAAGTCTTGCAATCTCTGACTTGTAAGACAGTCTTTATATTATAGATGTACACGTAATATAAAGATTTTAGGAAAACTATTAGACCCCCTTGTGGGACATTACATGTACAATAGCTAAAATCTTCGATTTACTACTTATTTTTTAGAATTTTTAACAAAAATAATTATTTTATTAACTTAGTGAAAAATCCCTATTAGCATGTAGTGAAAATCATCAAATTTAGCTTCCAAAAACCCATCTTGTTATCAAATCTCCTATTTTTACTTAAAAATTAAGATTAACCTATTGTATGTAAGAATAAATTTATAAAAAAATTTAGACAAAATTAGATATTTTTAACAAAATTTTGGAAATTGAATGAAATAATGAACTCACTGGCGTTTGGAGCTTTAGTGGTCGATGGTGGAGGAGACCTTGTTGGCTTAAAAGGGCATTGGGTGGAGGTGTAAGTAGTGGTGATTACTCGTTATCAGGTTGCTCTTAAGATTGAATACCCCAATCTTATAGATTTACACCTATGTTCTTGAAATTTCTATGTTTCCTAAAACCCCCTTCAATTTTCTCACAAATTTCCTTTGATTCACAAGTGCCTATGGGTAAGGGGTTTTTATAGTGATTTGATTGGTGGTGGGAGTTGGTGCATGGAGCACATGTATAAGGCATTGTAGATTTTTTATACCAAGTGTTAAGTGGTTTCACAAAACTGCATATAAATATTATGAGCTCTCATGGTTTTTGTATATAAAACCATGTGTGTCCATAGTTTTCTAGAATCCATAGGTTACATTCTAAAACTATGTGTTTAATTGATTTATTATTTATTTGAATATACTTTATTATATTTTTTAATTCTTAGGTTAATTATTAGTATTATATGGAAGCTTCTATAAAAGCTTCTACAACTCATGCTCCATTAATTCACTTGATTATATATTTAATTTATTTAATTTTATTTTTTTTTCTTATTATAAATTTTAAGCTTAAAAAATGAACTTTCATGGACACTCTAAATTGGGTGTTCAAAATTGTAGGATTAGACTTAGTTAATTCTTTTATATATTATCCTAAACATCATTTATAAATATTGTTTCATGACATTTAGTTAAGTTTTATTATTAATTAATTTTTTTTCGAGACAGCATTAATTGGATTTCAAGTTTTTACGGTTTTCTTGTTTTAACAAATAATGAGTAAATTTAAATCTTTCAGCTCTTTTACTTATATTAAAATTCCATTTCACATACTTAAGTTCTTTGGATTGTTTAAACTAATTTGTGGTTCTCATATGTCTTTCAAGTTGCAATTGGGTGATTTTGCTAGATGTCCTAAATTTTGACACTAAGGTCCTATTCACTAAAATGTAGGTCTCACAGTCACACCAAGTTAGTGAAAATTATGATGTATTATATAATGATTTTGCTTATAATTTTTCTTATGAAAGTTGGTGTATGATTAGGATTGTAAACGAGTTCAGCTATTCATAAGCTATTTGAGCTTGACTAACTTTAAAATCAACTAAACTCAAGCTTGATTAGTAAACAAGTGGAGATTGAGCTCAAGATAAAGCTGTTTTATTTAAAGGAGTTGAGCTTGAGGTCCATTTTTGGTTTGCAAGCCACCTCATTCAAACTTGTGAGCAAACTTATGAGTTTTACATATATTAACAATATAATATATTATGTATTAGGGAAAAGGAAAAAAAATTGCAAAAACATGGATCTTGGGAAGATAATCCTAGGAATATGGCAATTGAAATTGCCTTTTCCAAATTGAATTGAAATCACCTCTTCTACCTAATAAAGAAATCCCATCTTCAAGAGGCAATTTCTAATACATTAATCCTACCCTTAAGCCTTCTTCCCATTCTGTCCTCTTTCTTCAAAACTCTTCTCTCTCTAAAAAAATTAAGAACGCGCCTACCCTTACAAAGATCTCCAATTTTCATTGTTTTTTAGTCAAACCAATTGTAGAATTGTGTTCATGACGTCACGTACAACTTGCAGCTAACAAAAATTTGTGAAAACACCTTTGAAAACTCGTGATTTGGTGACTTTCTCTCTCTACACTTTTTGAAAGAAAAAGGTAATTTTTTCTTTAATCTAATGAGTCCTACTATTATGTAATTGTGCAAAATTGTTATATTATTGATTTTATCATATTACATTATTTAGTTGTGTCAATTTTTTTCTTTTTGTATACATGTAAATTTGTTCATGTTAGTGTATTATATATATACATGTACAAGAAGATACGAGTATATTTAAATATTGGTGAATACATTATAGTACATTATTGGTATTGTTAATTTTTTTGTTACATATACATTTGTACCCGTTAATGTATTTTATATATAAGGGCATTATGAGGATGAGTACAATTAATTATTATTGAATATATTATAGTACATTATGGTTATATGATGATAGAGCTTAATTTGGTCATGGGATGACAAACATTGTTGAGAGTTACAATAGTGTATTAAGAGAAGCTAAGAACTTGCTTGTTGCAGCATTAGTGATAAGAACTTTTTATAGCAAGTATTAGGAAAATGGGCATGGATTATGCAATTGTCATGACATAAGTGGGTTAGTCATGGCAGTCGTCATCTATCGTATAAAAGACTATAAATTGATTTCATTTTCAATCAACAACCCTTCATGAAATACATAAGATTACTACTACAACTAATGACCTAAAGTTAGGCAGATGTAAGTAATATCATTATATATTTATGATAACAAGATTATTAAATTGTATATAATACATATACAAGTAATTACAAATAATAAGTCTGTAATACATCATATTATAAACTGGTAATATATTATATTACATAATAAGGTTCAGAGTCTAAGTACAATAGTATAACTTCACCCTCATCACTAATCTTACTCTCACAATAACCCATAGATGGTTCACTAATCTTAGTAGCCTATGACCCGAATATACGAATAAATCAACCTACGTAAGCAAACTATGAGGTTGTAAGCTAACTAGGTTAGTGAGATATTCCCTCAACCATGCGGTAAACAAGTTACACAATAATTTAATTCAATCAAATAAATGCATGAACAATCAATATGCCATACAAATACATACAGGTGACAGGTACTACATATAACTCAAATTTAATGCCCTTCGAAGTCAGGATTGGAGATACATTGGCACTAATAAGATCTGACTATCATACTAAAACTTATATAACAACGAAACTCCACGTTTCGTATTAAAAAATACAATGGTATACCTATTTTCATTTTTAGTCAAAACTCAGTTCTATGTATAGTTGTGAGTAGGTTTACGCAGCTCTTATTCATCCCTAGACAAAGACCTCTAAACTCGACTTTTAGCCAAGTGGTTGGCATCTCTAAGGCCAAGTATACTCGTAGGTTAAGGTAAGGTCATATCACATGTGTGCACTGTAGGAAACATTATAATCACAAATAATCAACCTATGTATGGCCTTTTGCTACCTCCGTGTGATGTGACAGCTGGAATTAGTTATGCAGTACATGACTATGCATGTTTCAATTTAGTTTATTTAAGTCAGATAATGTTAAGTTCTTTATTAAGTGATCAATAAAATCATTGACAAATCAATTCCTATTGAATTTACTATGTAACAAACATTTCATTATCATACTTTAAAGTAAATTCACTATTATTAAGCAATTTCATCAACAAGCATAACTCAACCCCACATAACATTCAATTATTAATAACAATTAATATTCACTGTCTACATACACAAGTAAGTACAGAATCATTAGAAATGCTCACTCAAACATCCTTAGAGTCAAGGATCGTAATAATCAATTGGTAAGTCAGTATTGCTATCGTGATCACCTAACATTATGGGAATATAAAAAGTAGTAAGTATGAGCATTAAATAACTAAACTAATATTGTATTTTGTACTATTCACTTAAATTAGTTATTTGTTTATGTGAACTTGTTGATTTGAGCTTTTTACTTAATCGCATATAACTTTTTTGATTTAGCTTGGATTTTTATAGACTTATAGTCTATTTTGATTATTTTCGAACGTACTTTCTCGTAGCGAGGTTCATTTTGAATATTGTAACCCGTAGTTTCGATTATGATATAAAAATATTATGAAATTCATTATTTTCACTTAAATAATTATAAAATATTATTTTCAGCTTTTTTAGTATAATTATGATTTAATAATTATTTATATTGTATAATTTATAATGTTCTTATTTTAAGTCTATTTTACTATAATTACTCATTTTTACTTATTTTTGAGATTTAAGATTTATTAATTCAAATTTTTTTGACTTATTACTTTTTTAATTAATTATTTATTTTATTATTATTTTTAGTTGCGAAAATTAATTAATTTATACTAAGTGGTGATGTGGCAACATATGGAAGTGCCACATGTCACCTTTGTACTTTTCCCTACATTTTCTTTTTTTTTTTATTTTACCTTATATATATATATTAATATTTATTACTAAATTTTCCAAATTAATTATTTATTATAGTTTCTATAAAGTTGTGGTACATATATATATATATACATATTTATTAAATTAATGTATTTAATAAAATAATATTATAGTATATTGTATATGTACTATTCAAATATACTTGTTTTTTTTACATATACGATACTATTTATATAGTATTGTTATACGTATAATATACTTATGTACTAAAATATCTTAACCTTAAATATATATTACATACTATACTTGTGAGTATAAATATACCTGTAATTATACTCTATATACATATATACATATACTATTATATTACATAATTATATATATACGAAAATATGTAATGTGAATAATATTATACATAAATACACCTATATTTTCCTCACGTTCAGCATACATATATTTGTGTATATCAAAATACATAGTATTGTACATATATATATACGTATACTTAATATACCCCCTTAAATTAGTATTTTTGTATTACATAAATATATACATCTACTTTCAATTATATAGTATATTATGTGTATGTAATAAGCCTAAATATACGTATAGTATCCTATAAAAATACCAAGTATATATATATATATATAAATATAAATATCTACTATACGCATGCATACATATGCCATGTAATCAAAATACTAAGCATGAATGTATATATACTTACACATACATATGTATATAAATACATAATATATACATATGTACATAAGTAAAGAAACATATAGTATATATATATATATATTAAATACGTATATGTACATATACACATACTTAAGGTTTTTTATTATACAAATTATTCATATAAATTACTATATCATGTACACTACACATATAAATATAATTTAATACTTATACAAATATATGAACTTAAATACTCAAATACAAGTATGTACAAGAGTATAAATAAATAATTATTACAAAATATATATACTATACATAATAAAACATACTTGTATAGTATTTGTGGGTATAGTTCCTAACTCCTTCTTCTTGTATTCCTTTGAATTTTCCAGTAAATGAAAAAAAAAAAGATAGGAAGTTTACGGTTCAAAAGAGGAGCAAATGAGAGGATTAAAACAGTGTTTTTCCTTTACAAATTCTAGATGTGAAACAACAGCACATGGGCTTAAAAAAAAAGAAAAAAAAAAGAAGAAATCTTAGCTTAATCTTGTAATTAATTAGAAGAGACATTTGCTTTATAGAGTTGTCCTTTTTCTTATAATTCTTCAACACTTGTAAATGAAAAAGGTCACATAGGCTGCTAGAAGTTGCTAGAAACCAACGTGGAGCAAGGAAAAAAATAGGAGAAAGAAAAAGGGAAAAGAAAAGGAAAGAAATAAAGGAGGAAAAACAAAATAAAAATAAAAATATGTAATTTTTCCAAACACAAAATTTATATAATTAGTATTTATAAAATAAGTTTTGAGATTTTATAAAAAATTTATTAATTTAATTGTTACCCATTATGTGATAATATTTACAAGTTATTTTAACTTATTTGATAAAATTTATACACGATTACACATATTAATTGATAATTATAATTGACTTCAGTTTTATTTCTATTAAATTATATTTACTCATTTTATAAGCTTAAAGTTACAGTCTTAGGTTTTTGTAAAGTTAGAGTTTGGTTTCGGGTATTTACGTGTACATCGGATTTAGAGTTTTTGTACGCGATTTAGATTTCGATCGAGTTTTTAGGATTTTTATTATCGATACTGTATTCGGTTTCACAATTTAATAAAAATTTTATCTTGTTTAGCCTTATTGACTCATAATATCATCTAGAATTCTTAAACCTAAATTAGGGCTTATACTACTGATTATGTAGGGTTTATAGCAGTTATGGGGAAAAGGAGCATGGATTGTATAGCAAATATTGATCAATTATACATGTGACAGAATCAACTACATGAATATGTAAGTTCTTTCATGCTAAGTGCTAATGGCCTTCTCTTGATAATCCCGTGTGGTATCCAGTTCAAATTGTAGATAGGGCTAAGAAACATGGGAGACCACAAGAGAAATGATCTGGAATGAGATAGATAGTCGAGAGGGGCTCTTGATGTACACTTGTAGACTATGTGGTGGGGAGGGGCATAATAGGAAAAGATGTCTATGATGAGGCCTCCAATCAACTTCAAGTAGATCCATTGGTATACTTTACAACTTTCAAGAATGCTGTGTTAATATTAATATATATATTTTTGGGAAATTTTGGATTTGCTTATGTTTTGTTTGTCTCCGATAATATACTAGTCAACTTATTGTTTTATTGTGGACATACAGTTGCAAATAGATCTAGGATCAACTGATAGGTCACTATTTTACTTACAGTTATCTAATAGGTCTGAGTTAGTATAGGGTGTTTAAGTAACTACAAATGGATAACTTACCAATTATATGTTCATTTCATGTAATGCATCTAACATGGTCTCTTTTTCTTCAATTACAGGAGAATTACTAGCTTAAGTATCATAGACATTAGGTGATATTCAAGCATTGGGATAGCTAGGAAATTCTTATAGATCTATGGATGATCGCTTATCTGGAGTAATTAGGTTTCATTAGCGTATGGTATGTACCCTTCATACAGCTGGACTAACACTTGATTACCACCTTGGTAAAGCGATGGAGGGAGGAGACACATATATTTCACTTCTACATCGGCGAAATAACAGTGATGCTCTAGTTTATTTCTCTATTCCTTGGTCTTACTACCTATGGTGATGCAGTTACAAGCATCACTGATTCTATGGGTTAAGGTGATGTGTGCTAGCGCCTACTAGGACTTCGCCTTCCATAAAGTGCTACTAAGTGTGCTTGAGTGAAATTATCTTAGTTGAAGGACAATTTTACTGATTTACCATATGATGAAGACAATATTATGGTATAACATTATACCTAAGCATATATCATGCAATTGATCAATATGCTCTTCTTAGGCAAGTCTAAACATTAAGTGCACCTTATGTTCCTTCCTCTTCTCTCGGACCATACTTTAGCCTGGCACTATGCTTGGGGGCAACATGCTTGGCATGGTTGTATTGCCAGTTATGCTTTACTTCATGGATGGATGTTAGAGAGATTAGCAAGCCAAGAATGATGCTTTAGTTATGGGTGCAGAAGCACTTCCCACACATCGCCCCCTTATGCTATAAGATTATAGTAGTGGTTGACAATTGATTACTTATGAGTAGATGGGGAGTGGAGTTCAATGTAATGGAGTTACCTATGTATGTAGTGGGCTAGTATAGAGACATACTCAATCAATAGCATGTCGAACAGGTACTTATCTTACAAACTCATTTACTTATAGCTTCTTAAAGTGCTATTTCATATTCTATTCTAATGTGTTTTCAGGTGGTTAGGATACCCTACACACACAAGGACATGGCTAGACCCTTAGCATATTATTTGGTTGGGGGTGATATCTGGCAGCCTCGAGTCCTACTGATATGCTTCCTACATGCACAAGTGACCCAACGATTTGGAAGGAAGTAAGAGATCCCTACCTATCTAGACACGGGATGAGTAGTGCTTGATATAGACTTGAAGGGCCAAAATGAGATTAAGCAGGCAATTAGGCATACGATATGGCTAAAGTAGTGGGAGGAACGACGAAACTGGATTGTAAAAATCTGACTACCATTAGGTGTGCATCTAGATTATGTCCCTTCATACTAACAGGTTACGCGCTAATATATCAATAGGTTAAGAGCCTCCTAGGCATATATGGTATGTATTATTCCCTACTACTATTACCTCCTCTTTTATCTTGTTATACATTAATCGTACTATTATCTTTAGCTTGTAAGTGAATTTTATACATAAGCTACCTCAAATGTTATATGAGGACATTATAGCTAAGCCATGTAAGGTAGATGACCTCATCTAGCAACTTTTAGGCATCTATCTAAGCAACCCACCGACATTCTATTTAGGTATACAGCACAACATCTCCCCATTGAACGGGCCACAATAGGGAAGGGGTTGTTGGGATGTGGTTGTAGAAGGGAAGAGGTCGAGGACATAAATAGGTCAGCCTACAAATTTGAGACAATGCATCTCCTCCACACTACTCACCCCTAGCATCCCCTGTAACACCTCATTTCTAGTTTCATCAGGGGAGGGCTCTAATGGACAAATGTAGACTCTCATAGTTCCGTTTTAGGGACAACCTAAAGATAGTGATGTTGACATAGGTGATAGGGTCACACATGTCGACCTTACTCTATCCTTATGTACTATACTGAGTTCAATGCCTTCTCAAGGGATGGAGTACAAATCACTCAACTAGACACGAGTCAAATAGTCTAATGCTAGCTTGACGTAGATGTACAAGAGAGGCATATCTATACATGTAGGTAATGTAGATAGTAGATTCTTATTGTTTGTATTTATAGAATATTTGTACTTATAGTAAGTTTAACTTTACTTATGTCTTCCCAAACTTTTATCCATTAACTATCATGCTTGATAAGTAACTATACTAAATGATTTTAGCCTCTATATGTGTTATGAAGTTCAATAGTGATTAATTTATTTTTGTTTAAGTTTAGACTATGTTGAGAATTTTTTAAAGAGATTACATTGCCTATTGTAGCAAGGATGGGGGGGTGCTAGGTTGAGTTATAAGAATTTAGGTCACTTGTTTGTGAAAGTTGGAATTTAGGGTTAGGTGGGGTGGTTTCGACTAAACTCGTCTCTTCAAGAGGCAATTTTATCATAAATTAGATGATGAAATTGCCTTTTGAGGAGGTGAGTTCATCTTCTACTGAAATTGGCCGTTGAAAAGGTAATTTTTAAATGAACTGAATTCACCTCAAAAGAGGCAATATCATCCTGAATTAGATGAAATTGCCCCTTTAGTTGATTTAGAAATCGCCTTTTCAAAAGTGATTTTAATTACCATATTCTTGGGATTATTTTCCCAAGACTTGTATTTTTGGATTTTTTTTTTGGCAATTTTTTTTCCTTTTCCCTTATGTACTATAAATTATTAAAATTCAAAAACTAATATTTATATAATAATATATGTATATAAATAAATAATATGTTTTAAGATAATATATAATATGTAATCTAATCTTTATTTTCAATTCCTGAATCTATTTATTTATAAATTTTTTATCTTAAACTCATAAGTGTAGACTTAAGCTCGGCTCACTTTAGATTTGTTTGGTTTGAGCTCGATTAGTAAATAAGCAGAGATTGACCTCTAAACAAAGTTCGTTTGTCTAAATGATCTAACCTTATGGGTCTCAATTTGTAGACTAAATAAGAACTTGACTTAAACTTAAGATCAATAATTTTTAAACTAATTGAGTTAAGCTTTTAGAAGCCAGCTCAATTGGGCTCATTTGCAACCTATGCATGTTATACGTGATTGAACTTTCTAATTAGTCATTAGCATTTTAAAACATATTAGGGCATATTATGTTTTCATAGGATGGCGTGTGTTGTGCATGTCCAACTCCATTGATATGATTATTAGATTATTTAACCTTGGTTATAGACTTAAGGTCTTACTAATGACTATTTGGCCTAATGATTAAACAAAACATGCATTTCACCATACAACACACGTTAGGTTGGAAAGGAAATGTGATTCCCCACCAATACCCCATCTAACTACAAGGTAATGATGAAGGAGGTTGAGGAGTGGGAGCTTCCCAATCTAGCATAATGCGAGTAGCCAATTGCTTCTTATGAATGGTTGAATATCTCTTAAAACCTACGATAAGATAAGGTGGTTTTATTTTCTTTGATCTCTCATATCATTGCATATTGGCTTTTTTCTTTTTTTCAACGAACGGGGATTAGTAATTTGTTTGACAAGTTTGATTGACCCTACGACAAATATTACCTGTTTGACCTAAATAGTACGATAGAATTTACCAACATTTGAGATGATTTATGATAAGAGTTTTGCAATCCTCTAAGTTGATTTGTAGTTCGCTCATTCTTACTCCTTCAATAGTTTTTAAATGATAAGCACTCATCTATTTATCGTTTTGAGCACAGCATAATAAATTATGTTAAAAGCAAATGGGAGAGATGGTTTCATTCCAATTTTATCGAATGTCTCCTGAGAGACAAATTGGATAGATAGTTGACATGTACCAACTTAAGAAAAGACGAGTACATGTATATAGAAATAAAGAAGCAAACAAGTAACAATGACGATGGGCAAACATCCATCGGCTACATTGACTTCAAAGACAACTTATGGAAATTCAAAGGCACGCACAAAAATAATAATAATAATAATAATGATAACAATAACAAGAATGATCTCAAACGAAAACAACCAAACATCCACCATCTACTACATTCAATCCAATAACATTTATATTGAAACCTATATCTAAAAATTACCGATATGGATATGGTACATGTTTTTTATTAACCTGATTGACACATGTACCATCCCTATTTCTTCAACAAAGCACGTTGATATTTGGATATAGCTAGAAGCCTTACAAGTGGGCTAACCTTTTAAAGGCACTCTTCTCTGAAGATTCAACCTGCTTAGATATGCCCAAATGTGCCATGAGAAGCCAGACTCAATTGCTTAGCATGATCATATCCACTAGAGTGATAAGCAGAGTACAAAAGTGCCTCTGTCCAAACGATTCTGATCACGTTCCATCGTCGTTCTATAGGCTCAATGCCTTTCAGTTGTTGTGCAAGATGGCATGCACGAAACAATACCGACTGGTTTCCTTCACCTTCAACCAACTTTGGTTCTATGTCGGGATCATTTGGGACATCTAGTAACATACTACATAAAACCGATTCCCCTTGCAATTGACCTTCATTAGGCATACTCGAGAGTTGGACTTTATAAAATTTTTCAGCTTCCAAAAGAGTGTGAGCATAATAATTATCTCCAACACCTGCTTTTCATTATTCATAATTTTGCCCCACAAAGTGAATAAATAATTAAGGAGAAAACACTGCAATTAGCTTAAAATTATGTCGATTTAGCAATTATGATATTATGAATAGTCCAATGTTTCTTCAAAATTTCGGTGATAATCACACTATGAATTATGATAATAGTCAAGTATTTTGCATTCAAATAAATGTTTTATCAATATGAAAATTTACCGTAGGATCAAACGAGAAAGGGACTACATAAAACATCAATGAATTCTACTTGTATAAAATAGGAAGTGATGTGGTTAAATTGAAATTATGTCTTCAAAACTATTGATCAATGTAGATAAACCCTCAAACTCACAAAAAGGTGTCTTAGACTCTAGAGAAAGTTTGAGCATATCTGTCCATCCATCCATGTATATATATATATATATATATATATATATATATATATATATGACAAATTGATAGTTATACTTGAGAGTTTATCAAGTTTATTTACACCGCACAAATGGTTATTAGTATATACAAATAGTTATTAGGTCCTACATTTGTGTTGACTAAGAAAAAAAAGATTAAATATAAATAATTCTTCTAAACTTTAACATATGTATGGATTTGCTTTATGAACTTTTAAATATTGTAAACCACCCTATTAAACTTTAATAAATTGATAAATAAACCCAACAAGTTACAAATGACGTTTCCAAATTTTGATTTTGATACAAAAATATCTTATGAACTTATTAAAGTATATGTTAAGACCTATTAATAACTTCTACCATAGTGTGACTTTCTTTAACAAAAATTGGACTCCCCTTTTATGTTGTAGATTTATTAAAGTTTGGGGAGGTGATTTACAATATTTAAAATTTTCAAGATTGAATTCGCATCTAGATTGAATTTTAGGAGGATTATTACCAATTTCCCAAAGAAAAAATTATTAGGTAGTATATGCTAGGTTTATGTATATCTAGCATGCAAGTACTAACATGGAAGCGGAATAGATAATATTCAAAATAGCTACCATCTCTGGTTTGCATACACTACTTATATTAAACTCTTATTAATATTCACATACTACATGCATATAATGCTTTGTTAGTCGATAGTACTATTATTTGCAATTATTGCTATTTTGATAATGTTAAGTCCAATGGAGTAAATATATAATAATATCAATGATGAAACTTTAAGAATGATCGATCATACCAATGGGCAACATAGCTGGTTTATGGACAAGCAAATAGATGAGATAGTTTGAGAGAGTCCTGCTTATCTCACTCTTCATCCGCAAATCACCATTTTCATTGAAAGGTCCCGAGACTGAGTCATTATTGTATAAAAGCTCGGTCGCAATATGCCAAATTAAGATACTTTGGGAGAATTCCATCTCAGTACTCCACTTCAATTCATCATAGTTCAACACACTTAGTCTTTTCGCCGCCCCAAAACCTGGAAACCACGACCCATCATTTGTCGAATGATGCTCACCATCAACTTTCTCCTTCAAATCCATATGAATCCATATCCTCAAATCGTCAAGCAACGGTTGATAAGTGATGAAAAAATACTGCCTCATCTTCAGGTGTTGCTTCTTTATCCATGGATTAAATGAAAATATTCTGTAGGGTTTGATGACTGCGAGAGAAAGAAGATTGAATTGGCTCAAACTTCCTGACCAACGACGACCTTCCGTGGTAAATCCAAACCACCTGAGAAAACGGTTCGATTGTATGCACGATACTAACGGATACCCGAGACTCGATTCCCTCTCTATGAAACAAGCATACATGCGATCCGAGGAGATGATTCTGATTATCGAATGTATCTCACTTAGTAAAAGACCAAGGATGACGATGAATGTGATGGAAACATCAAGCTTTAATTCGTATACTCGTTTATCAACCATGCAAAATGCTAATAGCAGTCCTAGGGTTAAAACGAATGTAATAGTCTTACTGATAGTACCCCAAGTTCTATAAATCGTACCCGCCTTTGTGTATAGGGATTCAAACATCAAATTCAATTCGATGTCGATGATTTTAAATGCGTTTTCAGAGGTCATCTGCCTGGCGAACAAGGTTTTGACCATCTCTAGTGCCTTGTGATTGATAAAGAGATCAGCAAACAGGGACTCGAAAAATTTGAGCAAGTGATAAGCGACAAAGACATTTCGGTCTTGAGGCTTCTCTAGGTTGTGGTATTTGGAAAGGGACAGAGCCACTGGAGCTTGGTTCTCGGGGATACTATCTAGCATGACTATTGCTCCTTCTTCCTTTCTCAGGCTAAAGCTCTCAGATAATCTTGGATACAATAGGCTGGATCGAGGAGGGGAGATCAGCGAGTCACGAAATTCATCCTTGCTAGCATGACGCAGTGAAACTATCCATTCGATATTCTTAAGGATCCCAACTAGGATGATCGCAATCGCGAGATAGGAAAGCGGGGAGCTTGATAATGCCAAGAAGTAAATGTAAGACGTCCATCCAATTTGGACACAAACCGTAGCCAAATACCTTAACCACAGCTCATTGTCTTCCAAGGAATAGGCAGTGATGGAGTCCGGTCCTCCTAGGTGTACTAAAACAATGGGTGCCCATAAAGCGATAAGCTGGTATTTTCGTGCTATGGCACCCGTTGAGCTCTGATTCTTCAAGTTGGAGAGCCAATTTGAAATGACACTAAGTGTCATGATTGGTATGGATTCAGCTGTCAAGTAAGCAGTCCAGACTAGGAAATGTATCCTTCCTACTGGTGTGGCCTTCCTGCGAGTACCAACTGGGAGAAGAATCATTTGCAAAAGAAGACTAAAGAGTACTAGGAACCGAACCTCCCAATCCTTCCAATGTGTTCGAAAACTGTCGGGGATTATATGCCACATTTGTCTCACCTCGATTGATCAAAACCAAACAACTCTCCTGCAAATAATGAAAACGTCGAGATCCGGTGAGCATGATTAGGATAGTAATAACTGATTGGTCTCATTCACGGATACTCCGGTATAATCTAATAAGATTTAAAAAATAGAATCCTCTCAAATTACATACAGCTTTATGAAAAACAGTCGCATAAAATGTGAAAAAGGCACTTGTTGGAATTTTCTTCGATTCATTTATATCGACACATTTGTTCATTCATTTTTAGAAAGAAAAAATATATTCTATTTTCACTTGAATTCTAATTTGCTAACAAAGCATCTTCAAAAATAAAAAATCAGAATCTGAAATGTTTTTCATTCTATTCATTTCGGGATCTAATAAGTTTTCAAAAACAAGCCAAGATAAGACCCTCGTTATATTTCGTTACAATTGACCTTAAAAGTCGGATTCTGAAATTGAATAAATATAAATGTACATTCCAAAAATGAAAAAAAAAAGGTAAAATAATAATTAGGTCTTGAAATGAAAAAGTATGAGATTTTTTTTTGTTATTTTCAAGATTTTTTTCCTTTATTTTAAGACCTATATTATTATTTCTCTTTTCATTTCAGAACCTCATTAAACCTACTGTATTTACATGATTTCTTTCAGATTTTTCTGTTATTAAAGGGCAAATTAACACGTTCCTATTGCAGAGTTGAGATTACGATTAACCGAAAAAAAAAGAATATGAGTACTAAAAGTAAGAAAGCGCAATAATTTGTGTTATATATAATTATACAAATTTAACATAGATATAGGTCAATCAGAGAGAAAAATTCCACACAGAGACCTTGCTTAACCTACGTTCTTCATTATGTATATTATATGTATATATTCCCCAAAAATAAAGAATCAAAAGCAAACACTAGGGTGTATTAGATAAATTAAAATTGAGAAAAGTACAAATTTTTTTTTTAAATTTATCTGTATATACAAATTAGTTTATAACCTTTCATTTAGTATATTTCAATATTCAACGTTTTAATAAATATATAAAAAAGTCCCTTCATTAGTTTTTCTATTATTTATGAACACGTGGAAAATTTTGATTTATCCAAATAATTAATTTAATTAAATAAACTAATAATATATATTATATAACTAAAATATTATAAAAATAATAAGAAATACAAAAAATGATAAAAATTCAAAAAAAATGAAAATAGTATATATATTATTTAATAATATATATTTATCTATATTAATATTTAATGTAAAATAAGTTACTATAAATTTTTTTTTAAAAAAAAAATGTTTTCTAACCACTCTAAAACTAGAGTATGGTTGATGACCACTCGAGAGGAGAGACTCACACAATCCCCTATAGGTGGCCACTAGCCACCTTAAGGGAGTAGTTAAAAATACACAGCCAAATCTCAACGTAAGTTGTGATTTACTTTGAAAAATAAGTCTTGTTACCCATCAGCAGCTGTGGATGGCCACCTATATATTTTGCTTCTTTATTTTATTATTTTTTTTTTTTTAAATTATAAGCAACAATGAGATTTAGTCATTTTCCATCCACCCTAGGGCTAAGGGTTTGGTGTTACTGGCTACATCTGGCCTTAAGGTGGTTGGAAAACTTTTTTTTTCATTTTTTTTTTGTTTTTGGTTAATTTATTTGAAAATAGATTTTAATATATATACATATATGAATTTCTATAATTATTATAGATAAATTTTAATATATTTTATTTTTTAAACTTTTGTAGAAATTCTTTTTTTTTTCATTTTTCTTATTTTTCTGTATATATATATATTTTTTTATTTTCTTATCATTTTATAATTATTTTATTATTTTCCATATAAAAATTATGCATGGACAAATTAAACATTGATACATGTCCATAATAACGAAATATCTAACTAAGTTTAACAAAAAAACTAATTCGATATGGCTTGAAAAGATTCAGCACTAAAATTAACTAAATAAAACATTAAAGACTGATTTATAAAAATAGAAAATGTTAGGGACTTCTTTTATATTTTTCCCATTAAAATTCAATTAAAAACGGAACAAGCAATGAGGTATATCTAGTGTCAGTAAGTCGTGTTTCAACCCTTGCATGTTTGCTTTTACCGTCAAATGTCAGGGCAGGGGATGAGTTATAAGCTGTAAATCATGTTTGATATAAAGTGACTATTTCGGTGACGGGGACAAGAAAAGCATCGAAAATGAGTAAAAGAAGAAAGTTAGAGAGAGAGGAAAAGGGGTAAAAGTGGTTGTGTCTTGTATTGAAGTATATCTAGGTTAACGAGCCTCCTGATTCTAGTATAATTCTGTTATCATTTCCCTCCACATTTGACATTTATTTAGACCATATTGAATATCCACGGACAAACGTAACTCAAAGCAGGAATATAGAGGCTTAATAAAAAAATATATGATTAACTACATGAATAAAATAAAATATATCTTCAAAATTATAATTGTTAAAATCACAAATCAACTTTATGATTATATAAGTTTATAATTTTTATGATATTTTTTATTAGTTAAAATAGATATAAAATTATTTATATACCGATTTTTTATAAAATTATATATTAGGTATACGATTATATAAGCTTATAATTTATTACTTTTGTATAATTTTATCCATTCTAAATATTATAAAATTTGGTATGATCACAATTTTAGTAACAAGTAATCAAAATAACTAGCTTCTACAAGAAAAGATTAAGTTTAAAATTTTCTTAAATAAAATGTCACTTTAATTTGCAATTCTTTCACCATATTCATATGACTTCTATAAAATATGTTATATAAGTTGAGAAAGTTACCTTTGGTGTCTCAAGGTTAAATTTCCAAGTATAATTTATTTATATTGGTGCTTCAATAAAAAAAAAATTAAACAATAAACTATTATAAAAAGATGCCACGGGCTAAATAAAAGGTTATTGTAGCACTCAAAAAATTATCAAAATTAAACAGAAACCATGAACATAAAGAGTAACGCTCCTATACCCTTGAAGATCACAACCATAAAATATCCCGCAATTTGCAGCATATAGTTACTTGTTGAGATGATTCCATCAATGGATTTTGGTTTTTCCTTAATTAATTTGACATTTATCAATCAATATAATTTGACTTTGGTGATCAATTGGTCTAAAATAGTAAATATAATTATATATCGATATAAAAGTTTAAACTCATATTGCATTGAGGGAAAAATCCCATGATGCCAATATTTTTAAGAAATAAATATGCTATGCTTTAATATTTAAAATATCTCTATAATGTTGACAATTTTCAAACCATATCATTATAATTTACTCTGAACAAATATTATGATAAATAGCAATCAAAGAAAGTTTCAAATCACATAAAAATGTTTATAATAATAAAAAAAAATTACATAAAGCACACTCATCAAGCACAAGTAGCTAACCTTTTCAATGTAACTTCAAAGAAACCAATCAAAGGAGGCTTTAGCTATGATTAAGGATAAGTTTGAGAGTATGATTATGATTTAGGTGTGTATTATTTTTGGAAATGTGGTGTGACTGTGAGACAAGGCAACACATGACCTGGAGAACCCTGCTTGGAAACTGCCCTTTTTATGCACCTAAGATTAGAAACACCTCCAAAAGGCAAAAACATAATATGATACATAGACTCAGGGTATCTCTTTATTGCGGCTTCACTCTAGGAATCTATTGTTTTCTTATTTGCTTGCAATTGTAGAAAGCTAAATTCTTATTCCCCTATTCTTTCTCCTGCAATCCATAGTCGTTGGTTGGGCTTCAATATTTCTTCCACCGTTGGAGAAAGCCTAATATCTTCCCTCTTTGTTTTTGTACTTGTATAGCTTTAGAATTTTGCAAATTGCAACTATTTGCGAGCCGTGAATAGAGATCTAAACTTTCAAAATTGTTTCTGTTCATTATGGTGCCTGTAAGGATTCTAGTAACAGTTTCAATTTAATTTACATGTTTTTAAAAGTTTTAGAATAGTGAAGTCATAATTTAGAAGCTTAAAATTTTATCTATGAATGAAAAATAATTTAGAAATGTATTTCTAATTATTTTATAGATTTTTATAGAGCATATCTTTTGTAGTAAAACTTTTTTCATAGAAAAACATGATGTTCCTACATATACTTGTACGTTGATGCGTGAGTTGTTTTATTCTCATATTCCAATGTGTATCTCGTTGATTCACATGGCTCGCTCTTTTCCATCATAGTATATATATGTTATTTTAAATATTTGTTTAGTTACAGTAATTAGTTAATAAGCAAGTTCATGCTATATGAGGTAACTCGCTCATCCACTCGCCTAAGAAAAATATCACATGAAGATTGTTTTCCACAAATTCTCTTTGTAATGTCTTAGACTAAAAATATTAATCATCATGTTAACAAATACTAATGTGTTTATTTTAACCATTTAATCAAAAGTTATTAACTAGTATTGATATGTTATTAATTATATAGCCTTGTATACTATAAAAATAAGTTACTATACATGCAAGAAAAGAAAAAATAGAAAAATAAATTCAATAGTAAGCCTTTTTTCATTGGTGAAAGCCTTATTGTCGAAAATGTTTCTCTAAAAATGGTCGCCACTAAAAGTTTCACTGTCAGACCAAACTGACGACTTTTATTCACCAAAAATTATCATTTGGTGAAATTAGTTTACCACTTAATTCACTACTTAACACTTATCCAATTTTGTCTCACTAGCGAAATTATCATCTGCATACCATTTTATGTTTGTGGTTTTAGCAATCAAATGTTTGCTTATCTATTTCCAAAGAAATCTAAAAAATCTTAAATTGCGAAGGTTTAAGAAGATTAGATAATGTATATTGTCAAAACATGTCATTTGAATCTATATCATTATGCTATATTGACAAATGCTATGTTTCTCGATCAACTTGAAAGCTCGACCAGAACATTGTTTGAACAGTGTACTTCATTTTTAAAGCAGAAGTACGGAATTACGAATTTGACGAGCACTTCATTTTTAACATACTTATTTTTATAACAAATAGCAACACCATGTAAAATATCATATAAATTTATGTTATATAATTAATATATAAATCTCATATAGAAAAACAAGCTATAGACACCCTTTATAGTGCTATTTACATGAAAAGAATAAAATATAAGCAAGTATTAAATGTGAAACACACTAATAAGTCCATTATGCTTTGATATATATATGACATAGCAATCATTTCAAAATTATATCCTATAACTATGAGTGCATTATAAATTACATTTTGCAATATAGTAATATTCATTATAATACATAAATCTAATATAAATATATACACATAATAAATCTATATTTATAAATATATACTAAATAAGTAATGTAGGTTTTATATCTATTTTAGAGATGTAAGTACTCAATTTTGAAAGTGAAGGGTGCTTGCACAATTGTGAAAGTTTATAAGGAAAGTCTGCATAATTTACCCCCAAAAAAAAAAATTAACTCACTTATAACCCTTGAAAGATATAAACACCATAAAAAATTTCTCCTACAAATTTGATACCAAATCAACCTTTTGTATAACCAAGATTTACACATATTTATTAACTATTTTTTATTTCTTTTAATTCATTTGACATTTTAACAATTACTACAATTCATTGATATTGATGTAATTATAATTGCATTAAAAGATTGGCTTGATATTATATTAGATGAAAATTATTAAAAGAAATTGTATAGAACCCCTAAAACTTTGACATAGATATGAATTCACTTCATAAACCTTCAAGTGTCGCAAATCACGACCTAAGTTTTAATAAATTGCTAACATAAAAGACATTTTCACTTCTAATTGAAAAAGTTACGCTATGGTCAAAGTTTAAGAAATTTTAAAATATATGTTGATAAATTTAAGTGTGTGTTTCTATACTAATATCAAAGTTTATAGGAGATATTTACAATCTATAGAGGTTATTTACAAATTTATCAATATTTAAGGGAATGACTTCAAGTATTTGAAAGCTTAATGAGTAAATCCGTGTATTGGTTAAAATTTAGGAGAGTTATTTATATTTTTTCCCAAAAATATTATGTTACTAAAACTTTTGAAGAGGCACAGATGTCTGTATGTGTACTTTTTAAAAAAAAAATTCAAGATATCTCTATATTTTATTAATTGTCTTTGAGAGATCATATACAATTTACTCTCAATAAAATATTTTATTAGATAGCATTATAAAGAAAATTATAAAGTACATGAAAATTTAAAAAAAAATTTTACATAACTTACACACATTAAGCATGGGTAAAGTAGCTAACCTTTTTCAATATGGATTCAAAAGAAACCACCCATGTAATACTCTAGGGTTCCAAACCCCTAAATTTAGGGAATCAAGCAACGTTATTTATTTTAGTTCAAACTCTATGATAAGATTAGAAAAGTTAGAAAAAGGAATTTGATAAAATCAATTCCCCAAAATAAAGTATATAAAAAGTTTAATTTGATAAAAAAGTAATTGATAAAAGCAGATTACTCTATACTTTTGAGATATATTTAGGCATAAATTGTTCATAATTGTGTTCAATTCTTAAGTTCTTAGTACTTAATTGTGTAATGTATGATATCAAATGATTTAAGAGCAAGGAGATAAAGTTTATAAAAAAAATGCCATTTAAGGTAATTACGGCCATGAAGAGAGGAAAACTTTGAAGGAAGACCAAGATATGTTCAATTATGACTGTAATAAGGAAATATTTGAATGTCCAACACTTATCACGTCCTCCATCATGAGCATAATTAAGGGAGTGATTGTGATCCCCCTATTAGTCATGGTCGTGATTGGTTATCAGGAAGGTGATCACTCCCTTGATCATGAATGTGAGAAGATGAATATGTTTGACGAGATGTTCATGTCTATCGTTATGGCCATGATTGGTGAAGATTTCTATTTTTCGAGACTATCATACCTCGTATCACGGACATGATATGAGTGGACATGATTGTTCTTTTTTTTACTATTGATGCTTGAAATAGGTCTTAACACCAAGCATTGTCTTGAAATGGTGTAATTTGAGCCCTTTTGACAAGAAGAACATAAATACACTGCAATTTCTAGACAAAAGGAATTATTACATCAAATCATCATAATCTACGTCATTAAGAACATCACATTACCAACCTACAACACATCCATTCATCTATCTTTGTACTCATTGTGTTTCCATTTTCAATATAGTTTCTAAGTATTGTATCATACTTTCTTGGAATTACTGGATAGAAGTGACGAGAATTCATCATTCATGTATTTATGAGACTTTTACAGTGGAATAAAAAGGGGGTTTACTTTTTACTTATTCCATGTTTTATTTCTGTTTAATTATGATTCATGTTAGTTTATATTATTATTTTATTATGTATGAGTAATACTTTAAGACTTACTACATCTACTTAGTACGATCAAGTGCATAGAATGGTAGTTTCCTAAGGTTGTCATTCCTAATGAATTGAACTCAATTAATGTAAGTATGGTATAATGCACGACATTGACTTACGCTAAATCTCAATAAAATATGTTGAGAGACAATTGTATTAAATAGATCTAATTCATTGGAATAATTTACTCTTGATAATACAGATATTATTAGGAAAGTTGTTGCATCTTTAGGGGCATCGATAAATTAACATGATATTAATGTAATCCGAGTTAGCTGTTAATTTGGAAGACATTTCAATAGACACAATTAGGATTAGGAGTAAGTAATTCTAAATGGAATGCTTACATGCATGTAATTTCCTATAGATAACAAGTATTAAGACAAAAGGTACATTAATAGTATTATGTTAGGTGGTAAAGTAAGTCTACATGTTAAGTGTAATGTTAGTAATTGTTCTTGTAATCATTGTGTTAGTTGGCATTAGTTTATGGATTAGTATAATTTAGTCAGTAATTTAAAGTTTTAATAATTAATCGATTGATAAATTAGTTCGCTAGATAATAAGAAGATTAATTAGTATTAGTGTTTATAGTTATCCTCAGTGGAGACGACCCTATACTTATTTATCCTATAAACAATAGGTATACTTACCTATTGAATCAAGTTAAGGATAGAATATAAGTTTATAAATTATAAAACTCGAAAGCTTTATTTAGAGGTGATCAAGTTTTTGGTACTGTTGCTGGAAAACAGCATCATTAGGAAAATTAAAATTTCTGTGAATCTAGTCTTTTATTTTTGTTGTTTTATTAATTTTAAGAAAATAGTTGTGCTCAATTTGAATTAGACTGCTAGTTTTTGTGTTTATGATTCAAAGCAGCACGATTCATCTAGTTGACTTTGATCCTAAACCCGAGAGAATACTTAAAAGTAACTTAAAGAAATTCTAAGAATATTTTGACAAAGCAAGCATTTGGTAAGCATCTGGTAGTAAGGAAATAAGAGCATGTAAACTGTTGAGGATAAGAATGGAGACATCAGGTTCATTCATAATGAATAACCAAAACCAGAATGTCGAGCCACCATTAAGGAACCAATTCATGAATCTAGAAGATAGTATCCAAAGAGTTCCGCCATTGAATTTGGACCCACCTCTTAATCAAAATTAGAATGTAGTATAAGCAAGGAATAAGCTAGGAGTAAATCTGCCTATGGCTCTAAGAATAATGCTAGATTATTACAAACCCAACTTAGATGAGGGCTAGTACCAGCATTGCTCAACCTCATGTTCAAGTGAACACTTTTGAGATAAAGTTGAGTGTTATTCAAATGATTCAATAGTGTGTCCAGTTTGATAGATTTAGTGAGGAAGACCCTAGTAATCGCTTATAGCAATTTTTAGAAATGTATGACACATTTAAGATAAGTGGTGTGTTAAAGGATTCTATCCGTTTAAGATTGTTCTCATTTTCATTGAGAAATAATGCTAAATAGTAGTTGAACTCTATGCTAAGAAACTCCATCAATACTTGGCAACAGATAGTAGAGCTATTTATGAGGAAATATTTCCTGCCATCAAGAATAGCTACGCTAAGAGTAGATATCTTTATGTTTAGACAGTTGAAGATGGAAACATTATATGAGGCATAGGAGAGATGGAAGTATCTGCTTAAGAAATGTCATCATCATGGGCTTCTAAAATTGCATCAAGTTCAGACTTTCTACAACGGGTTGAACTATATAACTAAGTAGCTCATTGATGCAATTGCTGGTGGAAGCTTAAATCATAAGTCACCAGATGCATCCGGTTATTTGAATACATGGCCAATAACTACTATCAGTGGTCAATTGTAAGAGCTAAAGAGAAAAGACCTGTAGGAAAGTACAAATTGGATGCTACTTCCTCCTTAACTCATAAGGTGGAAATGTTAACAAGGAAGTTGGACAGCATAATGATGCATCAGAACAAGGTTTTAGCGGTGGTAGATTTTAACTTCATAAGTTCATCTAAGTCAAATCCATTAGAGTAAGTTGACTATACGGGAAATCCTATCAGGCCTCACAATGATCCGTTCAGTAACACATATAACCCAAGTTAGAGGAACCATCTAAATTTTTGGTGGAGCAATAACAACGGACAAGGTTTGAACATGTAACCTCCCAGATTTCAAAAAAAAAGTTCCTCCTCCTCAAGCTAAACTAAGATCATTGAAAGAAATGCTAGTGCAATTTATCAAGTCTTCTAAAGCACATCATCAGGCTACTAAAACCACTTTGAGAAATCAAGGTGCATCCATTCATAACTTAGAAAACTAAGTTGGTCAGATTGCAAAAGCATTTTCAAAAGAGACTCCGGGATCTCTTCCAAGAAATAATGAGGAAAACCCAAAGGAACAAGTTAAGGTTATGATTTTAAGGAATGGGAAAGAGTTACAAGATCTTAAGGGAGTTAAGGAGAAAGAGAGTGAGGATGATGGAGTGGTAAGGCAATTAAAGCAAATCGATCAACTAGAAGAAAATGGTCTTCCTATCCCAATTAAAGAATATAAGCCATCACTACCATATCCAACCTAATTAAAAAAGGTGAGAGATGATGAGCAATACAGCAAATTCTTGGAATTATTCAAATAGTTGTACATCAATCTACCCCTAGAGAAAGCATTGGGACAAATGCTTAAATATGCTAAGTTTCTTAAGGATTTGTTATCCAACAAGAGGAAGTTGGAAGAGCTGTCTACTATCGTTCTTGGGGGGGAGTGCTCTGTTGTAATTCTAAATAAGTTACCTATTAAGCTCAAGGATCTAGGTAGTTTTACCATACCATGTTTCATTGGTGATCTACCGATAGAAAGAGCTTTGGCAAACCTTGGAGAAAGCATCAATCTCATGCCATATAGCCTATTCAAAAGATTGAATTTGGGTGAACCTAAAGCTACAAGAATGAGTTTGCAATTGGCAAACAAGGCTTTGAGGTTTTCAAGTGGTGTAGTAGATGATGCGTTGGTGAAGATTCAAGATTTCATACTCCTAGTAGATTTCGTAATTCTAGATATGGATGAGGATGGAGATGTTCCACTCATATTAGGAAGACCATTTTTTGCTACAGTAGGAGTAGTAATTGATGTTAAGGATGGTAGGCTTGTCCTCAAAGTAGGAAGAGATGAGATGGTGATTTGGACACTGGACGTTTTCAAGCAATCCCTAATAACTGACAATGAATATTTTGCTATTGACTCTTTTGATTTCACTGTTTCTGATTTTATGTAGGAATTTCTAAGCAAAAACCCACTAGAGTTATTTCTAACTAAAAAGGAACACTTTGATGAAACAAGAGAGATATGTGAGGTAGTTAGCCATTTAGAATCTCAAGTTGTACAAAAGAAAGATATGAGGGCAAAAGAGATCAATAGGAACAACATCGCTCAATTGAAGCCCTTAGTAGAGGAACCACTTAAGCTAAAACTGAAGCAATTACCCTTTTACTTTGAGTATGCATTTTTGGTAGATAATGCAAGACTCTCTATTATTATCTCATCAGAACTTAATTCAACATAAAAGAAGAAGCTTATATTAGTTTTGAAGGAGCATAAAAGGGCAATAGCATAGAAGATAATAAATATTAACGGGATAAGCCCATCCTTTTGTACTCACAAAATACTAATAGAAGAAGGTTATAAGTTTATAGTGTAGCTACAAAGGAGACTTAACCCGAATATGAAGGAGGTAGTAAAAAAATAAGTGATAAAATTACTAGATGTAGGACTCATCTACCCAATTTCAGATAGCTTATGGATGAGTTTAGTTCAAGTAGTTCCTAAGAAGGGGGATATGACTGTTGTATTAAATGAAAAGAATGAACTAATTTCGATGCACATAGTCACTGGTTGGAGAGTATGCATTGATAATAGGAGACTTAATGATGTTACTAGGAAGGATTACTTTTCATTACCCTTCATTGATCAGATTTTGGAAAGGTTAGCAAGTCATGAGTACTATTACTTTCTTGATCGAATGTTAGGGTATTTTCAAATTCCAATTGCACATGAGGATCAACAGAAGACCATTTTTACTTACCCTTATGGGACTTTTGCATATCACAGGATGTCGTTTAGACTTTGTAATGTACCAACTATCTTTCAGCGTTGCATGTTAACTATCTTTGGTGAATTACTAAAAGATGGAATGAAATTTTTCATGGATAATTTTTCAGTATTTAGGGACACATTCAAGAGATGTCTTGCTATCTTAAAGAAGGTACTTCAAAGAAGTAAGGAGATAAGTCTAGTTCTAAATTGGAAAAAGTACCATTTTATGATACAACAAGGCATTGTCTTAGGTCATAAGGTATTAAATAAAAGGATTGAGGTTGACACTACTAAGGTAGAAGTAATCTTAAAACTACTGCCACCATCATCAGTTAAGGCTATGCATAACTTCTTAAGGCATGTTAGATTTTATAGAAGATTTAGTACCTATGGGACGGCAGTGAGTCAAATGAACAAAATGGGTATTTTTAGATTCAAGTAGGTATGAAGAACAAGAAGTAAAATAGGTGTTTTGAATGTGAATGTAAATGGATATCATGCATCAAGATACAAACACAATCAAGAGTTTGAGCTCGAAATGGAGTTCGATACAACTCACGAATACTAAATGTCACTTGAGATTCAAATGAGGGTTAGATGTAACTCACTAACTGGTTCAAATGAAGGGGTTTACCATAATCTTAAGGTCAAGATCGATAAAAATGTAGGTGAGATTAAAGAGTTTGATTTAAACTCTATAATCCGGTAATGCTAGCTCAAGAGTAGTCTTGCTCAAAAAGGGGAAAGATTCTAAAACGCAAGAATATACTTTTCTATCTATTGACGTTTTTGTCGTATCTCCTCTTTTTTCTGATGTTTATAGATGTTGCTATTTAAAACAAGTCTTAAACCTTAGTGGAAAAACTGTAAATAATGTATGAGGTCTTAAACTAAGAATTGAGCCCATAAATAAAATAAAGGAAAACATATACAAAAATACAAAATTGTGCGTTCTATAGGGGAAGTCAACATGCAGTCACTCAGTGTCTTGGAAGGAGTAATATCTAAATTGAACGGGGTCGACAGTGGGATGTATGGGTTTGGGAAGGAGTCCTTGAAGCTTCGCATGACTTGGCTAAGATACCAAAGAGGTCGACCTAAATTGCTAAGTTCTAAAGTTAGTCGGCACTAATCTCTCTACACCATACTAAGTGGATCCCACTTTCGGCAATGTGAAATCTTAGTTACTCAGTTGACAATAGATTAGTTGCCAAGTGGTTATTTTTCTTAATCTCATCCTTCTAGCTTCAGCTTGGTCTCAGTAAGCATTGATTGGCCTTGGCTTTGGATGGGTCTACCTCGACTTGGATATAGTTAGAGGCTAATTCCCATTGAGATTCATTAAGGATTTCTCCAAAATAGCTAAACCCTTAACCAAACTTCTAGAAAAGGATGCACCATTTGAATTCAACGCTAGTTATTTGGAGGCCTTTGAGGTATTAAAAGAGAAATTGACTAATGCTACTATAATGATAGTTTTGGATTAGACCCTACCTTTTGAGTTGATGTATGATGCAAGTGATTCTAAAATAGGTGCAGTATTGGGATAAAGAAAAGATAGATACTTCTAACCTATATATTGCGCTAGTAAGATACTGACTTAAGCTCAAGAAAATTACACCACAATTGAGAAGGAATTATTGATGATAGTCTTCGCCTTCGATAAGTTCTGATCATATCTCATTCTTTCAAAAGTGATTGTTTACACAGATCATTCAACCTTGAGATATATTCTAACCAAGCTCGATGCAAAACTAAGGTTGATCAGATGGGTATTATTGCTGCAAGAGTTTGATTTAAAGATAAGGGATAAGAAGGGAGCTGAGAATTTAACTATTGATCATTTATCTAGATTAGACAACTTACATTTGAAGCAATTGTAAGAGGAAGATATCAATTACAAGTTTTCAAAAGAGAGTTTATTTACTATTCATGTGGCCAAGGACCAAGATACTCCGTGGTTTGCAGATATAGTAAATTACTTGGTAGGAAAGGTTTTACCACAAGACTTAGACTATCACATGAAGAGGAAGTTCTTCTTAGATTTAAAATATTACTTCTAGGAGTATCCATTTTTATTTGGAATATGTGCTTACCAGATCATACAGTATTGCATTTCAAATTAAGAGGGATAAGGGATCCTATTCCATTGTCATAGTGGGCAAACGGGAGGCCATTACAATGTTAATAAGATACCTCAAAAGGTATTGGAGGCTGGTTTTTATTGGGTAAGCATATTATAGGATGCTTATGAGTATGTGATGGCTTGTGATAAATGCCAAAGGTAGGGAACATCTTTAAGAGGGATGAAATGTCACAAAATTATATCTTGGAATGTGAAGTCTTCGATGTTTAGGGAATAAACTTCATGAGGCCATTCCATAGTTCTTTAGGGAATAAGTACATTTTAGTAGTAGTAGATTACGTATTGAAGTGACTCAAAGCTCAAGCCTTACCAAAAAATGATGCTAGAGTGGTGGTGAAATTCTTAAAGAAGTTATTCACCAGATTCGGAGCATCTCAGATATTGGTAAGTAACAAGGGGACCTACTTTTGCAATACTCAAATTTAGCTAGTTCTTAAGAAATGCGAAGTACATCATAAGATAGCCACTCCTTATCACCTACAAATTAGTGGCTAAGTAAAGGTATCTAATAGGGATTTGAAGAGAATATTAGAAAAGACTGTTGCTCACAATAGAAAGGATTAGACTAAAAAGTTAGATGATGCTTTGTGGGCATATAAGACTACTTACAAGACTCCTTTAGGTACTATACCTTACAAATTGGTTTATGAAAAGGCTTGCCATTTACCTATAGAAATCAAGCATAAGGTTTATTAGGCTATCAAAACAACCAATTTTGATCTTAGAGTAGTTGATAGATGATGAAATCTCTAAATCAATGAATTGGATGAATGGCGCTAGATGGCTTATGAGAACAATAGAGTATATAAGAATCATGCTAAACAATTGCATGATTCCTGGATAAAACATCCCAAGCAATTCAAAGAAGGTAACCAAATACTCTTATATAATTCTAGACTTAAGCTATTCCTTAGGAAACTTAAATCTAAGTGGTTAGGTCCGTTTGTAGTAAATAGAGTATACCCTTATGGAGCAACAAAGGTAGTACATCCGAAAAAGAGAACATTTAAGGCTAATGGACAAAAGTTGAAGTTATACCATAGAGAAGTTGATTGGAATAAAGGTAGGGAGGAGTTAAAATTTCTCTAATTCAAGGAATGAAGCCGAATCCTCTAAAAACATTAAGCTTGAGATGTTAAACAAGCATGTATCCTTTAATTAGATTTGCTTACTTGTGTTTAATTTATCACTGTGATGTTTGTTAAGTTTAAATTACTTCTCGTTGCTCTTGTTATTTGTTTGGTTTGTTTTAAGTATATTTGTATATTGTTTGATGCAAAAAGAAAGGAAACATTGAGTAGAAGTCATAGTAATTCAAAGGGAAGAGAAGAATTTCACTAAGTGTGGGGACGTAGATGGAGAATGGAAGGCTAATATGCATCACGATCGTGATAGAAGATGGTACTTAACAAATCATCAACAACTTCTTAGAACAAGAGCCCTAAGGTGGATTGTTTTCCTTCTCCCCCTCCTAGAAGATCTAATGTAGCAAGTTCAAGCAAGGTAGTCGCTCCACCAGCTAGTATGATTACGGAAGAAAAAAGAGAGAGAGAGAGAGATTTAAGGAATTTACTTCCAAAAAAAAAAAAATCAAGAGGCATTGTGTTACAGATTGGGATGTGCTGGGAGAGTATGAGTTGAAGATAATCATACAGAGGCTATTGGGAAATGAGCCATGGTTGAAGTTATTCATAGCTTAGGAGAAAACCTATAAGCAAACAACATTTGCCTTTCTCTCATCATTTAGGATCTAATATGAGTACATAGGCTCAAAAATGGAAAATGAGGTGGAGTTCTTTGCCTTTAGAAGAACTCACACCTTTGATATACTGACTTTTGTATAAGCTATAGGATTATATACCCAAGTTGAGTTGGAGGATGATGAATTTGAAAATTTACCAATAAGTCTTCCTTGAAGAACTTCTTTGAGTGAATTTTGGAGAGAAATATCTAATGAGAGTAGTTTTCGAGCAAGTAAGTCAAAAGCTTCAACCTTGAAGAAAACCAGCGGCTGGGTCTTCCACTAAATCCTTATTAGGACAATTTATGGGAAGCATGAAAGTTCTAGGGCATTGGTGGAACATGACCTATTACCCTTATATAGTATACTTAAGGGATATCCGATAAATGTGGGAATCCTCACTACATTTGGAATTTGTTGGCAAATATTTGATAGGAGCAAGGGTATTTTTGTTAGATGTTTGATTACAAGAATTCTCAAGAATTTGAGGTTGTAGCCTATTAGTTATAAGCTAAGAGACTCTTGCACCAAACCAAAATCGCTTCCAAGAACCCCTTTTAATTAGTGGGGTATTGTAAGAGTCTCTAATCCTAATTTAGACATTAAGGACCATGGTGCTCCAGATTTTGTACCAGTTACATCAAGTTTTTTTGTCGGGAATTTGAAGTGTTTGGAAACTAAAGTGGTTGAGATCAAAGAGACTCAAAAGGAAATTGTTGAATTCTTGAAAAATATTGCTACAACAGTGAGCACGACCATTTCCTCTTATTTTTCTCGTCCTCAAACTCTGGAGGATGCGACCACTCCCCCACCTACAAGTGCTCAACAAGAAGAAGAAGGTGATGGGTCAGAAGAAGAAGATTCTAGTGATGAGGAGAAAAGGTTTGAAGTAGAAGATAATGATGTTGAGGATAAAACTCAAGGAACCTAGTAAGAAGCAACAGGTCAAGAAGTTGGGAACGAGAGTGAAGAAGAGTCATTTGGGGTAGACAATGATGGCTCAAATGTGGAGCCTTTCTTTTGTTTTATTTTGTTTGTTTTTAGACTTATTAACTAGTTGAGAGCTTAACCTCAATGATGTATTCTTAATGGAGACTCTCATATCATGTGTTTGTTATGTTTTGTTTTTATTTTGTCTTAATGGTTAAGTCTCTTTTGTTGTTCAATTTTTTTAGGCATTAGAGGATGTACTATTTGATGGTTTAAGAACCATGTATTGATTAAACTTTAAACAGGGGAGTCTTGTTCTCATTGTTATTGTCTTTCATTTTTCTTTTATTTTTCTTGTTATATGTCTATTATGTGTTTACTTTCCTCGAACATTAAGGACAATGTCCTTCTCTAAGTGTAGGGAAGGTTTAACTTCATTTATCGAAAGTCTCATACTTAAGCTTATTTGTTTCAAGTTATGAATTGACCTAATAAGATTGTTGATTTAACAAAATAGTAATCAATTATGTGAGTTAATTTTGTGCCTTACTCACTTATTGTGGACTTAGTGTTCATGATCAAAATTTTAAGATCAAATCTAAGTGAAGCAAACTTACTTGCCATATAATAAATAAATTTAGAGGTTAGAAGTGAATCGAAGTCTTTAGTTCAAAGTTAAATGGTTGTGTTTCTAAACTTACTAAGTAGTATATGTACTTTTCAATTACTTTTAGAACTCACTTAATCTTGAATGAAAAGAGCTAATGAAATAATTTACTTGTTGATTTCTTGAGAATCTCTTTAAAATAAAGTAAATTGAAGCGTTTAAGAACTAAATTAGTAAGGGCAGGCTTTGGTCTCTTAGAAGAGCAAAGTCTAACCCCGTTACTAATCTTTTGTCTTTATTACTCTGTAATAAGGATATATAAGGATTGAGTTAGTAAGGGTGGGCTTTGGTCTCTCAGAAGAGTGAAGTCTAATTCTGCTGCTAATCTTTGTCCTCATAACCAAATTAGTAAGGGTGGGCTTTGGTCTCTCAAAAGAGTGAAGTCTAATTCTGCTGTTAATCTTTGTCCTCATAACCAAATTAGTAAGGGTGGGCTTTGGTCTCTTAGAAAAGTGAAGTCTAATCCCGTTACTAATCTTTGGTGTTTATTCTTTTGTTGAAAGAAAAAAAAAAGAAAAGAAAAATTGAAAATGCAACATATAAGGTTATTTTTGGAGAGATTCAATAAAAGAAGCATAAATATATGAGAAAAATGGATGCAATGTACTTTTCTTCTAGATTACTGTGCTTAAAAAGTTATTGAAAGGTTTCTATACACTTACAAAAGTGGATGAAGTATAATCAATTTTCTTTTGTTCTATTAGACTTTGTGTTGACTTTGTACCTTTGGTTTGTACACTTACAAAAGTAGGTTTTACTTTGATTAATTTTAGAATATTGGTTTGTGTATTCTAAGAACACAATGTAGTGGGTACAAAGTTAATCCACTAGGAATGTTTTGTTGAATATGCAATTGAAAAAAAAGTTGTTGAGTTCATTAATTGTTTTTTAGTATTTACTTAAGGATAAGCAAAGCCTAAGTACGGGAAAGTTTGATAAAAGTAAATTACTTTATATTTTCGAAACATATTTAAACATAAATTGTTCATAATTGTGTTCAATTATGAACTTCTTGGTGCTTAATTGTGTAATGTATTGATTTCAAATTATTCAAGAGCAAAGAAATAAAGTTTACACAAAAATAATGCAATTTAAGGTAATTATGACTATAAGGATAGGAAAACCTTTGAAGGAAAACCAAGATACATTCAATCACAACCGTAAGAAGGAAAGATTTGAATGTCTAGTACTGATCATGCCCTCCATCATTGGTGTGATTAAGGGAGTTATTGTGATCCTCTTGTTAATCACAGCTATGATTGGTTATTAGGAAGGTGATCACTCCCTTGATCATGGGCATGAGGAGATGAATATGTTTGAGGAGGAGCTTACATCCATCATTACGGCCATGATTAGTGAAGATTTTTGTTTTTCGAGACTATCATACCTTGTGTTACGGGCATGAAAAGAGTAGACGTGACTATTCTTCTTTAACTTTTTTACATGAATTGGTGCATAGAACAAGTCTTAATACCAAGCGGTGTCTTGAAGTGGTATATTTCTAGCCCTTTAACGAGAAGAATAGAAATATACCATAATTTTCAAACAAAAGGGATTATTATATCAGATCATCATAATTAACATTATTAAGAATATCACATCACCAACCCATAACATATCTATTCATCTATCTTTGTACCCATTGTGTTTCCATTTTCAATATAGTTTTTAAGTGTCGTACCATGCTTTCCCAGAATTACTAGAGAGAGGCGATGGGAATTCATCGTTTGTGTATTTGTGAGACTTCTGCAGTAGAATAAAAAAGGGGAATTCCCTGTGCTGCTTTTTCGTGCTGTTATGATTTTTTGTCGTACATTGAGGACAATGTACATTATTAAGTGTGGGGAAGGGATATATATGAATTTATTACTGTTTAAGAGACCAATAATTCACATTTGACCCAATTAATTTTTAAGTTAACTTGCAATAGGTGATTAACTGGGATTAAGCCAAATTAACTGTTTCATCTTAATTATTATTGATCTTATTATACTTTACTAGAATTGATTAGTCAAATTTATGGAGGGCAAAGTTACGAGTTATTTAGCTTAGGATTTTAAGACTTGAGATTGGAGCAACATCACTAGTTGAGAGTTAGTCATGGTTATTTTTAAATTTACTTTTATGTATACCCTTCTCTTAGAAATTTTTAAGGGTTCTATAATTTTTAGCAAACAAACAAATGAAACTCTTCTTTTGAGAAACCCCTGAAAAATCACAATGATTAGAAGTCAAAAGTAACAACAAGTGTATGAATAGAAAAAATTGGTAAGGATTCGTCTTGGTTTGACAGAAGAGCGAGATTGAGTCCTAATCCCAATTCAAATGAAAAAAAAAAATTGATGTGGATTGGCCTTGGTCTGTCAGAAGAGCAAGGTTCTTTCCCGCTATCAATATAAGGAATAAGTTGGTATGGATCGGTCTTGGTCCGTCAAAAGAGCGAGATTCTTTCCCGCTACCAACGCAATTGTGCTTAAATAAGGTTAATTTAAAAAGACCTCTCAACAAAAGCATGAACTAGAGGGATGATTAGAGGATGAGTGGATGTAAAATGTGTTTGTTTTAGATTATGGTGCTTGGTGAGATGGAGAAGAGAATTGTATGCACTTTAGTCAAATGGACAAAATTTTTATGGCTCTTTCTCGGTTGGCGAGATGTTAAATCCAATTTTTAGTTTAAGAATCCATGGTTAAATGTCTTGGGTAAACTTTGATTTTCATAAACTAACTAATGAACTCTAATATTAAGTATTGTTGGAGCATTTGAATATGGTCAGATGAGATTGGTTGACTTTATTATTGCAAGTTAGTTGAGAATAATTTTCTTACTTTTCTACAGGTCAAGTATATTCGTTCACCGGTTTCCTAAATAGTGATAAATTTTGTTTAGCGTTTCTTGTCCTGAAAGTTTTGTTTTGATTTATTTTCTTGAGGATAAGCAAATGCTTAAGTGTGGGGAAATTTGATAACTCGAATTTTAAACATATTTCATAGGATGATTTTATAGTATTTTCCTTACATTTTTTATTTTCTTTAAATAAATTGATACTTAATTGAGTAAAATTTTGATTTTTAGGTTTAAACGTGTTCTAGGATCGAAAACGAAGAAAAGGAATCAAGTTTCACTCAAATCGGACTTCAAATGAAGAAGGTATGAAGTTTTGAAGTTGTGTAGAAAATTTTACCTTAATGCAGAAAGTTACACGACCTGAGTACACGGCCATGTCCCAAGCCGTATCTGGTGACGAAAACAGAATCCTTGTAATACACATATAAAAAGATATCTTAGGGTTTAAAAGAAGGTAGGACATTACAGAAACAAAAAGACATAAGAGAAGAGAAAGAGACTTAAGGTGAACATCAAGAAAGAGGCGGAAACAACATCAACTTCAAGATTAGAGAGATTGTTCATCAATCAAGAGGGGTTTTCCATGTTATATTCAATGCTTTTGATGAAACTTGTTTTTAGATTCAGTATGATAGCTTAGAATTCTAGTATTTAGGATTATGGAACCTAGGGTTTCATGTGATTCTTGGATTGATTTAGAAATTTCAATAAAGTTTCTATTTTTACTTTATTTGATTATGTCATTTAATTATTGATTGATATTTCTAGAATATCAATATATGATATTATGCATGTTGATTGAGAAATTGCATGTGTAATTAGATCTTTACATAATTGAAGAGGATTATATGTATACTTAGAGATAAGATACATGTTTCTTCTGGAAAGTTAATTAATTGTATGGGAATTCATTATACATTAATGCAATTCTAAATTATATTACTAAGTGAAGAGATTTCGGTAAATAATTTAGGATTAAGGTTAATATACTTAAGAAAGGTATTAACTTTAGTTGTGAATCCCTCCGGTCAAGAATAATAGAAACCGAATTGAATATATTTTAAGCGATCACATGATTAACTCTAGGGGAAATAATTCCTAAATACGTTATTACTTTCTTGAAGTCGTTCTTAGTTTTATTGCTTTTTCAATTGCTTAATTAAGTCTTTTAATTAAAGTAGTTTGTTAATTTTAGTATTTTTAATTAATTCAAACTTTCATAATTTTCCGGTTAGATAATAAAGCTAAGGTTAATATTAGTACTCCAAGTTTCTGAGAGATCGACTCAGATTCACATCCGCTATATTAAAACTGATAGGTGCACTTGCCTGATATCATATATCTTCATATGACCATACAAACACATCTTAATACTCTTATAACATTATGGTTATTTCTACATTCTATTCTTCTCTCAAACTCCCTCTAATTTTCAAATTCTTTAGGTTATCATTATCCTTAATATTAATCATCTTAGTTGGCTTAACAATGGAAATTTTACCCATCCCGTATCTTTGCCAACTCTCTTATATTTCACTATGGTTATTGACGTCACTCTCGACAACTAACGTAGAAGGTCTAAAAGTGATATCAATATTTTCATCTTCTATCTATGCAAGGTATCCCTAGCTTTCATTTAAGGCATTGGATCTGGGTAAAAAGGATGTAATAGAATGTAAGTAAAGAAGAAGTGAAGAGAAAGGGAACTAATCTTTTATTAGATTAGAAAGTTCTCTCGGGTACATTATTTTAGAACAAAGATAATTATTACAAAACTCAAGAAAATAGTAAATCGTGATTCATCCTTTAACCTAAAAAATACTTATCACCATTCATACAGATAAAGAACTAGTTATTTAGGTGTTGGAGCTTATTGGATGAGCTCGCCAATTCATCTTACCAAAGGTTTCCTCTTTAGCAGATTCTGAAGTCTAAACATCAATTCAAATAAATGTCTCAGTATACAATCCGTCGCCTCTTTTGCCCCTCACTTGCTTATTTTGCAACTTTTTTATCAGAGTTGGAATGTAACCAAAGCCATAAGTATAAATCTACCCCTCTTTGAATTTCAACCTCTCATCTTTCCTTTCTATAGGATTGGTAATCATATACACTTCCTCAAACATTTAGAGTCTAAAATCCTCCTGCTCCTCAACACCAATATAAGGTATGGCCATTTCTTTATATATTTCATAATCTTAATCACTTAGAATTATTATAACTTGGGCATTTGAGATGAACTTAACCATTTGATGTAAACTTAAAGGTATAAGCCTTGCGGCATAAAACCAGGATCTTCTCAAGAGGAGGTTGAAAGACCTTGAGATGTTTAGAACTTAGAATTGAACAATAACAGTTTAAGGGCCAATGTCAAGTGGCAAGTCAATCTATGATCTCTCTTCTAGATCCGTTGATTGCCCTTACTGTTGTAGAACTTGGCTTGATTGAAATCACATAAATGCCTAGTAAGCCTAAGGTAACAAGGGGGGTAAACATTTAATGATGGACCTATTGTCAATAAGGACTCTAGCTATAATTATATTATTGACTCTGATCACTATGAAGAGAGGCTTAATGTGCTTATTACCTTTTTCACCTAATTCTTCAATGGTAAAAGAGATTTGATCCATGGTGAGGATAGAGTTGGTAAATAATCCCATCCTTTCGGTTGATATTTTATAAGAGGCCTTAACCTTTGAAAAAGCTTGAAACAAAGCTTCCCGACGCAGCTTAGTTGCAATCAACAAACCCATAAGAGATATATGTGCTCAAGTCTTAGTAAGTTGATCCATTATCTTATACTCACTTGATTTGATCATTTTGATGAAGGTAAACAATCCTTCCTCATATTGAACTGGTTTGTTGTTTGATTCCTCTAGTATATTTTTTCTTTTTAAGGTCTTCTTTTGGGTCATAGATCCTATCGAAACAGGTAATCCTTCTTACATGATAACTTGATTACCCTTAGTTAACTACCTAATAGTTGAATGAGACAGCTTTATGATTCTTAAGGGCTACAAGTACATGGAAGGTATACCTCTTGGTCTTTAGAGTTTGCTTCTCCTCTGGTTTATAAAACTTATAAACCCTAACCTTTCAATCAAAATTGATCATGTTGATGGTAAGATCTGAATTGTCAAAAATCATATTAATGATAGGGCTATGGTTAGGTAGGGGGTTATTGTTGACATTTGGAACTAGACCTTCCACAAACTCCAATTAGATCAAACCTTCATCAATCAAGTCTTAAAACTTATTTTTTAGTCTCTAACATGAGTCGATTGAATGAACCACTTGCTCCAAATGATATTGACATTTTGCATTAAGATAAAAAACCCTTAACCTGTATCTTCTATTAAGAAGCTCAAAATAGATCAAATTTTCTTTCCTTAACTTTTCAAGAACCTGGCCGATGGGAACTAGTATTTTGGTGAAGTGTCGTGGGGCCTTGTTAGCCTAATGTTGGCTTTGAAACTATTGCTAAGCTTGTAGTGGATTCGTTTTGAAGGAAACTTGTGTATTAAGCCTGATGTTTGAATTTACCATATTGACAATAGCTTATTTAGGCTTACTAGTAGTTGGCTTTACAAAGGGTGATCTTCTATTTGACAAGTCTTGGAGTTTATAGGAAGAGATATCACTTTCAATCCAGCATCCTATAGCCACCACTTCTACAAAGTTGGAGGAAACCTGCCCAATTAGGTAGGAAAAGTAATGCCTTTTAGAGTATTAATAAAGGCTAATGTTAGCTCTTTTTTCAGCTATGGCGGTAGATGGACTTACAGCTAAGGATCTCTATTTTTGGGTGTACTCTTTAAACGACTCATTGTTTCCTTTTTTGTAGGGTGACCAAGTCTATCATGGTTAGTGTTACTTCAACATTAAACTTGTATTGTTTATAAAATGCCTTAGCAAGCTTTATCCTAAGTTTTCACCTAATTCAAATCCAATTGGGCGTACCAAGCTAAAGTAGGTCTCGTCAACCTGTTTTGAAAGGTTTATACCATCAGCGTGGTCATATTACACATAATTGCTCATCTTTTGCATGTACAACCTAGTGTGTAGTTTAGGGCAGCCAATCTCATTGTATTTTTCAAAATCTAGTACCATGAACTTCTCGAGGAAATTTTCGTAATCATAAGTCAAGAAGTCTGTGATAACGCCATCTCAAAACCATCATAAGCTTCAAGTACTTTCATTTTCTTAGTAATTTGTTGGGTTAAGTTCCTCTCCAACTCTTTCAATTTGTCTAGGTTGGCATTAGAGTTAACCGGCTTTATATTGTCTGACAATAAGGTGTTGGGTTCAAAAGTTGAGTTGACCTTTGGATAGACCAATTTTGATTCAAAAGTTTCAAAGGCTAGGTTGACTTTAAGGTAGCTCTCTTCTACTTCAATGGCTAGAGCTTTAACATTTTTTCCATATTAAACCTTAGAGTTTTCTTTGTTTGATGGCACTGTGGATTTGAGTAAAGCGATACTGTCATTGAGGAAACTTAGCTAATTAGCAATTTTCCCCACGATTTGCTCCGATCAATAAAACCTCAATTTCGTAGGGTCGATGATTTTAAGGCTGACATTGTTGTTGTCATTTTTGGTGTTGATGTTGTCATTTCCTTAGTTAGCCATTCTAGTTTGAAAGCGGGTTCGGATAAGACTTCTTTAAAAGATTTAACGCTTGGGAGCTATCTTTTTGCAACCTGATTTGAGAACACTTCTTAACCAGTTAGCATATGTACACTTTTTTTTAAAACAAAGAAATGAAATGAATAAATAAATGAATGGACAAGTAAAATGCAAAGATCTACGACACACAGATGTAAAAGAATAGAGTCGAAAATTAATTAGCAAGACAATAATTTTATTTATTATGTTGCAGCTTTCAAAGTTTCCTTTACATTATTTCAAAAGAAAAATACATTGCTTAAAGGTACTCCTATTCTTAAACCCTCTTATCATCTTTTTGGCGCTTAGCTGGTGTTCTTCTTTGTTGATTACTAGGTTTTGTCGGTGTTTCCTTTCTCTTTTTTGGGCTAAGCTCAACTATTTCTTCAAATTCTTTGAGCCTTCTTTAGGTCATCTTTAGCTAGTGTCCTAAGGCACGGGAACATTATTTGGATTCCTGAAAGTGGTTTTGCTACATGTTACACTCTTCATAGATAACTTCTACATGGGGTTGTACTCGATCCATATAAGTTTTAATTTTAGAATTTGGTTTTACTAGTATAGGCTGTATGACCTCTAGTGCTCGATATTAGATTACCCCTACCTTATGGAGTTGATCATATAGATATTCTTTGGTGACCCTATGCTTGTCTACTTCTCCCATCCATTCTTCTAGATCAATTTTAGAGCTAATAGTCCTTATTTCCTATAGTTGCTTGATTGCCCGAAGTTTGGATATCTTTTGTAGCATTGGTAGGTGAATATCTTCATAATAAAGGTTAGTGACATCTAGTGAAGGCTTGTAGACTATCTTTAATCCTTCCAAATTACCTAATCATGTTGTTTAGGTAATAGCCTGTACACTAATTCCTCCTAATTAAGGGGATTGCTTGATAACCTTTACAAACTAATATTACCCTTCTGAAGTTGCTCCACCTGGTTGTTCATAAAATATCACCAACTTGGAAATTTTGTAAGGATTTAACTCAACAATAAGTGGATTTCTCTTCTAGCAAATGGATTTTGTTAGCAAATGAATCAATTAAGTCGATTATGTGGGTGAACTCTCCTCGGATCAGATCAAGCTTGAAACATTTCATTTGACTTACAAACTAAACCATTAATAATGTCATGCTGATCTTTAGTGCCCCATCATTTTTCTTTTTCAAGATGTTTAAACTTCTAACTTATTCTACAAGGAGGGTTAGGATGTAATTCTATGACCCTAGAGTAGATAAGGAACTTTCCATTTGGGATTGCCACAAAAGATGGTCTGCTTGCTAGAATGAGATTCAACTGTGAACCAGGCTTTTAAATCTTCTAACTTGATGCGATTCCTACAACAACTTTTTACCGCCTTATTTATTTTAGTCTTTTTGATCCCCAAGAATCTTGAAAAAAGCGTTTACTAAGTTAATTTCCAAGTTTAGAGTATATATGCTTTCTAAGGGAGGGGCTTGAAGTAGTTGAGTATACTCTTCAAGTGTTCGACTAATTAGTTGAGGTCTAACTCAAAATGCTACTTCTTCAAGTTCCTAAAAATGGGTCAAGGCCTTAATTAAGTTTATTTCAATTTTTGCCTTAAGAAGTGATAGAATGGGCTTTATTTAGTTAGTGATGATCTCTTGTTCCCTTAGATTGAAGTGTTGAAACCATGGTCCTAAGGTTGATGGGATTGTCAATGAACTTTTCTCTAAAATGTACAAAGTTGGATGAGTAGGCCATTTCCGTAATAATTTAAAAACAAGCATTGTTACAAGAATGGAAAATATAATAAAGCTGTAAAAAAACAAAACCGAAACCTATTTACATTAGATCTATATTTACAATTAATAAAATTACAAGGGAAACTTAAGAAACTCTGAGTTGGCATCTTTTTTTTTTCTTCTTCTTCTTCTTACTTGAATATTTGTTGGTTCTGAATGTGATGTATGCATAAATGGTAGGTTTTAAAGATCCTGAAGTTTTGTGACCTCACTTGTTTTTAAAAAAAGTCTTCATTGGTTACATTACAGCTAAAGTAGGGGCCGCCTAATCAATCCTAAGCGGTAATTACACGACAATACTTGGAGTATATACAATAGCCTACCTCCCAGTCCTAAGGTCTTAATACAGTTCGAGTTAGAATAGAAGTCAATACAATTGTATATAAACATAAATATAAGAATGAATAAATAACAATTACTAAGAGTATTTTGAAAAATAATTCTAAATTCAGAAGGTTAGGTGGCTAACCCTCTTGACATCTGCAATGGAGTCGCCAAGTTGTCAAGCCGAATTTTTTTCTGTTTTTTTTTTATTTTTTTTCTTTAACTTGATCAGTATAAAACCCTAACCCATTTAATACTAATCCTTAACTTAGAGTTAAGAAAAATTTGGTTTTCTATTTTTTCCAAAACTTAGAGTCACCACCTAATTAGGTTTGGGAAGAAAAAGAGTTAGGTTAAATAGATTGGGTGGATTGATTTAACCTAGTCACTGATTTATTTGGAAGGCCAATTTTAAGAAAAAAAAAATGATTTTGAAAACCAAATATCAAGTCCATGGGCTAATCTTTTAAAACCTTGTCAATACAACTATTAACTTTTTGAAATTAGATTTAATTTTCAAAATCATCTTTTAAAAAATTAATCACTAGTAAATTGGATCTCTTTTATAAAAATGGATAATTCAAGCTATAATTCGAAAAATGGAAAACTAAAGTTTTTACAAATTTTACAAGTTGCCTCGAAGGTACTAATCTGGATCGGACATTCGTAATTTATTTTCGAAAAAAATTAGCAAGTTGGTCCGCTTTAAATTTTAAAAAAAGTTGGGTTTACGTTTTTAACTTGATTTGGGTTATTTAAGAAAATTTTCTAAAAGAGTCCGAAACTTGGTTTATTTTTTTTGAAAAGTCCTAATTTTGAAAAAGGATTAAATTATTATTTTTTTTTTGGAAAGTCGATTCTTTTAAGTTATAAAACAATTTTTTCATGTTTTATTATTTCTTTTATTTTATTTATTTTTATGTGTTTTACTGAAGAAAATAAAAATTGAATTAAACTTCCTCTATTCTTTTCTTTTTCTGTTTTTTTTTTAGGTTACATTTGCAATAAGGATTACAAAAAAAAAATAAATAAATACATCAAAGGAAAAATTGAAACAAAGATAAAAGAAGCTGGACCAGTTGGATAGGGCATGCAGGTCAAGTTAGAGTAGATCTTTGGGTCTAAGTCGACCAACATCTGCTACGCCTGTGCACTGCAAGGAGAGGAAAGAGGAGCATTGCCATAGGGTCGATCAGGGTGGTTCTAAAGCAACTTTTAGGCAAAAAAGTCCAATCCTTTGTATATCGTATTAGACAATGGGGGTTTAGGATCAATGCTACCACTTTTTATAGTCATCTAGTAGTTACATAGTGGTGGTTACCATTGGGTTATGGGTGGTGGTTAGGTGCTTTAGATAGTGCCTGTTAGGAGTAAGAGAAGGTTATAGTTAGGAGTTTTGGGAGGTGTTGAGTTCAGCTATAGTGTTAATTTAGAGCAGGAAGGCATAGCGGTAGTCGTTTCGAAGGGATGGCTATCATGGGTTAAGTTTTGCTAAGGACAATGCTAAGAGCTACAATGGTGGTTATGGGTGATTACTGTATATAACCTAGGGCTTGGGGAAGTTATTTAGGTGATTAGTCTTTCTTAGAAGTGGCCGTGATGGTAGTGAGGTTAGAGAGAGAGAGAGAGAGATCACTGTAGAGAGAGGGAGAGATTAGTAGAGTGGTTTGGAGATCAGGAGTAAAAAATGATGAGTGCTTCATGTTAGGAATGAGTTTAAGATGCTCTATTTATACCCTTTGATCCTCAATGAAGCTCGAGATAGTAAAAAAAAAAAATCAATCTAAGCTTCATTATGAATGGGTATTCAATTCCAATTGATGAGATTTGCTGTAATTTTAGATGAGAAATCAACCCAAAAACCTTCCCTCGATCCTCGTTGTTACTCAAAAACACCCTTAGAAGTGTCAAATCACATTTAAAGAGCTCAAATCAAGCTCAATCAACTTAGGTGTTAAATGTACATTTAATCCTTTTTCCATTTTTCAATTCAATTTTTACTACCTTAATTCGTGAATCTGGACAAGTTCTTAGACTCCATTCAAAGTATTTTATGTCTACTTTGCAATTTCATCATTAATTCATTGAAATTGCAAAGAAAACTATATCAAAAAGGGTTATGAAAAGAGCTATCTATGTTAGTTGAGCTCAACAAAGAAAAAGAAGGAATAGGAAAGAGGAGGAAAATGAGGGAGGGCAGTACTAACATGGCGCTAATGTAGCGCCACATCAGCCACATAATCCAATAGTGTTGTGCTATGTGTCTCGATAAGATATATGGTTAGACATGTGGCAGAGAAACGGACGTATCACCTGGATCAAGATGCTGACATGGTACCACATCAACTCAAGGTCAAACCAAGTAGTGCCATGTATCTACAACAGATACATGGCCTAATGATATTTTGACACATGTTAGGTATGTTTTGTAAAAAAAAGAAAAAGGCATAATGTACTTGTTGCATGATTTGAATTCTAAGACCTCTAACTCATATAGAATCTCAAGTCTAAGTACAGTACCATTAAGCTATTAACCTATGCCTTGTTTTGTCTTGCAACTAAAATGCATATAACCTACGAAACAACTTAAAAATCCAATCAAATTATTTACAATTCAAAATAGTATTTTCCTAACAATAATTTATTTACCTAAAAGTCTATTTTACTAAAAGATTCTACCTTTTTATTTTTCATTCCTTTTTTTCTAAATTGTCTATTTTTTGTACTTTTTCTTAATTAAGTTCCTTTAGAAAAAAAAAAGAAAAAATTCTAAAATTACAAGGGACAAAATTATGGTGTCTACAATTTTATATATAAGTCTACTAGGAAATTCTTACATATGGTCAATAGTTACCCTTTTTACTAAAAGATGGGCTATGAAAAGCATAATCAATAAGCAACATTTAGGTTGCATATGGATTAGTTTAGCTTCTTTCTCACTATCTTAACAAGCATAAGCAACAAGCATATACTACATACCTAATTCACTTACCAACTTAATAAACCAATAAGATAATCTGAAGCATAAAGATTCCAAATACTTAACTCAAGAGATGATGGATTACACTTAGTTTCTTCATATTTCAATTCAAGTAGTCACTTGCATGGTACTAAACCCACCAATATATAGTACTTAGCTTATCCTCAACTTAACATCTATTAAAGTTACCTAAATCCTTAATCAAATTACTCAATATAATTCAACTTAAAGCTCTAATAGATTAGCTTACTACTTCCTACTTCTTCATTTTAGTCTCGTTATTAGCTTACTTAGAAGTACTTCTCAATCCCTAAAGTTTCAGGATAAAGATCGAGTTTTTTAGAAGTGAGAAGGCTAAGCAAGGAGTTGGTCAAACTAGGAGAGATAAAAAAAAGGCTTAGAAAACTAAAGGATTATGATGAGGTTCGGGCATCTGGATGCTAAGCTTCTACCACTTATAATAGCCTAGCATCCGAACATTAACTTAAACAACATCCAAACGTTCCTATTCTATAGAATTACAAAACAAAACACTCCGACTTCAATAACAAAAATCTTAACTCCTTAACCAGAATCTTATACACTTTCAAGAGAATTCTAAGGCATGCTAATTCAATGATTTCCAATATTAAAACTTGGCTATAACTCTAATTTACAACTCCAAATGATAGAAATCTAATGCAAGAATCCAAAACTAAGAGTAAAGGCTCATAAAACTTACTTGCAATGTATTAGACACTTGGTGAGGTCTAAAAATGAAATTTTATACCACCTACAACCTAGGAAATACTTAGTTTCAAATCAAACCCTTAATTAAATCTTATCTCCTCCAAAGCAATACTCTAATTAAGAATCAAGCCTAACTTAGAAAATCCTCCATTTAACTCATCTTTCACACTTAAATGAGCTGTTACTTGATGATAACCAATAATCTCCACTTGAAACACCTAGTGAAAAGCTGAAACTAACAAACAAACAAGAGAATTTAGGAGGTTATGAAGGTTATTACAAATTTCCTTAGGCTTAATCTTCAAAAATCTTACCTTAGTCATCTCTTGCTTGCCACTTTTGAATAGGTTTAGAGGAAGGTCTCAATTTTCTGCACAAAGAGAGGGGATTAGGCTTTATTTGGTAATTATTAGGGTTTTAGCAATAAAAGGAGGCAGGTTTGCTATTAAGGTTCCAGTAACTTTTAGGAATCCCAAAATGCATTTGTTTTATAAAACATTTTTCTGGTATATTGTTGGAATATGTTTATTTATTGATCTTAACTTGTTGGTTGAAAGGAAGTAGGGAATTTTATAAGTAATATAGTGACTTGGCATAATGAAACGAAATATTAGAGCAAGCATCAGAACATGCATTTAATAGTTTTTATGTAAGGTAGGTTTTAAAACTAAATCAGAAGGTGTAGTTGACAGTCTTAACAAATAGGGACTAAGGATAAACATCAAAGAGTATTTGTTTAGGAACTTTATAATTAACCTAATTTAAAGGATAAATCAGAAGTTAAATAAGAGGAAGTGTAATGATCCTAAAGGGGGCTTAAAAGAATTACCTTAAAATTATTACATTATGTGTGCACCTACAATATGAAGATCGCCTTACAAGTCAGAGGTTGTAAGATTCTAATTAGATATTCACTCATTATATTTAATCATAATATATATGTAGTACATTTATATCAAAGTTCGATGGAAACCAATATTCTACGGTTCATAGAATCGTAGAGAATTGGAATCCTTTACCAAACAATAAGACTAGGTAGTCAAAACCTTTTAAAGGGTATTGGTTTAGAATAAATAAAAAGAGGTAGAGATTTTGAAAATAAAACAACACGTGTTTTAATATTCTCCCTCATACAATCTAAGTTCAATCTAAATAATATTCTATCATATGCTTATACTTCATAGTCTAAGTCTTGTACACTCGCCATATGACTCTTAGCCCATTTCCAGCTTTGATATAAATCATAAGAAAGACTATTAGAGGGGTGAGCAAAACTACGGCTCAATAAGTTTGTTTTTCACTACTACCGTTTAAGCAAGCTATTAAGCATTAATAGCACAATCATGCAATTTATCTATATGTGCAATAAATGCATGCGAGATAAATGCAAGCAACACATCCATAAGAGGTTTAGAACCATAGAAGGTATAGAATTACATCATCTATGCGTCTATTATACCTACGTTCAAGTGCTAGGTACCTTCGACTTAGGATAGCACCCTCACAAGTGAACACCCGACCTAAGATAGCACCCTTACAAGTGAACACCTGACTCAGGACATTCACCCCATATATCGTGACTCAAGTCATTCACATACCAGGTACGAGTTTCCACCATTATTTAATCATTATCAATGCCACAAGACCAAATTGTTGGACTCCAACTCAAGCCATCCATGCAATATCCAATTTATAGTGCTATAAATCCAAATCAAGTAGACCCAGTCTCAAGGCCATCCACCATCAATCATCCAACCATAATCTATTTGCTTTGCCTCAAAATTTTCATCAATAGCTAATAGTACTTACGAAGGTTTTATAAAAAGGTAGCTTTTGAAAACTCATTAAAGAATTTTAGAAAAATCAAACTTTTCAAGCCATGTTGAAGTTTCATAAAACCATTACTCACTAGAAAAATATTTTCAAAAATTGTTTTGTAAACAATTCATAAAAATTGGCAAAGCTTAGACACTCCCACTTGTATACTCGTAGGATCAAGTATATGCAATAGACATATCTAATTATTTAGCCCAATAATTTATATTTTCGATTATTTTAGTTGCTATACAAATGATAGCACACAAAGCAATTATTCATTCAATAATCAATCAATATCAACTAATCAATAGCACACATGCATTAAGTAGCAAGCAGCAAGTAGATAATAAATTATTAGAACTTCCTCACTCGAGTATAATTACTCACTTGGCACCGTCTTCAAAATATCTTAAGTTAACAACTATATAACTAAAGAGATAGTAAGACTTAATGAATATTTTAGAAAAAATTATGCTAATAGGATAAGTTAGATGTCTATTGTAACTTATCTAGTCCCCAGTTATGACCCAAAGTTAATATTTTAGAAGTAGTTTCTTTAGGTTCTAATTCTTTGTATGTCTTAATTATTATTTTTATATTATTATTGTTGTTGTTGTTATTGTGTAATTATATATATATATATATATATTTATTCTTGATTAGTTATTTAAATATGAGTCGAGATAAATAAATTTTCATAAGGTTCTTTCAATTTGTAATGAGGAGTCTTTACACTACTCTTTACGACATTCTATCTAGAACCTCTTATGCCTAATCCAGCTTTCTCTTTTTCCTGATTCGACTTTTAACTTCCGCAATTTAGTTTTTAACTTTTCTAGCTAACTTCCATGTTATATTTTACTTCAACTTCTACATTATGAATTGAGCCACTAGTTCTCTCAATATATCATGAGCGAGTAAACTGCTTCTTAAATTGGTCCAATTAAAAAAAAAAATCAGTAAGGTTTCATGTTATTTAAACTTACTCATTGACTTTGTGGCAAAATATTTTCTTCCTTATATGGAATCAAATGTATATTTAGCTTAGAAATTGACATATGATATTTGATTTTGAGTTATTTGTATATTGTGGTTATATTATACAGATTATAGCCAAACTAATGAACTGGATGCTGTGTAAGTTTCAATTTTCCTACTAAAGAAAGCTCCACATACATATATTATATAAATTAGACATTGTAACTGTTATTTTAAAATTCATTAGCAAAACTTGAAAATATATATATATATATATATATATATAGATAATTCATTGTCTCAATAACTAAAACTACAGTGTATAAAATGCCACTGCTATATTTATCAATGAAACAAGCATATGTGTATACATATATTTTTCATTCTTATATTTGTACTATATATATTGTTATTATCGTTATTAATAACATTTCTGTATTACTGATATATTCGTACGTAATTCTGGAAATATATGTATTTATGTCAAATCATAAGTATAGAATCATTACCTATATATATGCACGGAAAAATACCTTTAACAAAAAGAATTTGAAAAATATAGGCTTGTATGTAAAGTTTAATATTTATTAGTGTCGTTCAAGACACAAAATTAAAATTAGATTCTCTATTCTGATTTGAGGCTTACGGTATTTTTGCCTATTTTATTAAAGATGAAAATGGTATATTGTGAAATGAAATTTATGCACCTAGTCTCTCTAAATTTCCTTTAATTAATTTCTATGGTTAGTATTAGTGTGTACATATATATATATATATATATATATATGATATTTAAAGCTTTATACACGTCATCGAACATATACATTATGACAATAGGCTTAACAATAGTAATTATTAGAATTACCACGAAAGATTTATTTATCCATTTATTTCTTTCACTCTTCTTTTTCCTTTTTCTTTTTTTTTTTTCAGTTTACCATCATTCTTCTTTTTCTTTTTTCTTCTTTTTTTTTTTTTAACTGATTACCATTGTACTCACTAAGTACTTATAAATTGTTAAATATCACTCTATAAATGTTAGGTGCTTAATATATATCTTCCAGTACATCTATAGCATGCATTAGAAAATTCATAATAAAAGTCCAAGCCGAATGTTTAATAAGGTATGTAAAATACATCTAGTAGGTCATTGAACGTATAAAACACATATTATACAATCTATATCGGTACTTTATGGATATTGATGCTCATTTTGTCATACACTTTATATTGTGTTTTGATATAATTTATTACAAATATCATACATGGTATATCCTATAAATATATGATAACTTGTTATATTGTAAGTAAGATGATAATATCAACCATATGAAGAAGGGTTCGTCCAATGGATCGCTGGGTTGTGGGAGATGGCGCCTTATTTGTCCATGGGGGTTGCAGTCTTGTTTTGTACTCCTGGAGCAGGGCACGATTGCAAAAAGGAAAAGAAGGAGAGGGACAAAAACAAGAGAAAAGGGGCACGATCAGTAGTCATGGATAATTTGTTGACAAATTTAGGAGCTTACCGTAGTTCCTCGCTGGAGTTTTTCACAGATAAGGAAAGCTACTCTGTTTTCATCTGTCTAGAACAGGGGCAGACCTTCACTGTTATCAAAGTTGTTGGAGTGGATGGCAAGATGGGAGAGGGTATGGTCTGGCTGGAACCAAGGCAAGATCATAGTTACGCGCACCCACACGCTTCGAGGTGTTTTTCATGTCGACTGATTGAGGGAGGAAGAGAGAGTGTCGAGAGAGGGAATAAGGTCAAGACAGCGAAGGGAAGGGGACGACAAACGGATAACAAGAGAGCAAGCGGTTGATTAAACTGAGAAGGAGGGAGAAATATGGAAAAAGACGGGGAAGGGAGAGGTAGAGGGACAGAGAGAGAGATCTAAGAGAGATTTTCAGCAGAGGAGAGATAGATCTATGAAAGGCACTGCAGCAGAAGAAAGAGATCGGGGATATCCAAAGAGGTCGGGGAGAGAGATTTTGCAATTGAGAAATGAGATATTGCTGTACCATGGATGGGAGTTATCTATATTTTGGGACTAATCTTTGAAGAGGATAAAATAAAAATTGTAATCGGGTCTTTTATGATGTATCACAATACGTAGTAATATATAAAAATAGTTTGAGCAATCTTATTAATAAACAATCAAAATCCAAATTAAACTACCTGGTTTAATTATCTTTCAATTATATTTGAGCGACAAATACTTTTAGGGTTCTCAGTCATATTTCAAGTTTGTTCTAATAGAATTTTCAAAACTTGATTGAGTTAAGAAAGGGCAATCTATCCTGTGAATTTTAAGTATAGCAATCGAATTCTACTTTGAATTTTTTTTGGATATTCTAAGTAAGTCTATATTATATATTTGTCTAATGATTTTGTGATATTATAACTATTCACTAGTCAAAAAGTTTTTTAATAACATTTTCAACTTTTGTTATTTGTCTTCCATTGAGAGTTAGTTTTTTCTGTTTTAATAATTTCTCTATGAAAATAATATTAGTGGTAGCCATTTTGGTATCTACACGTTTATTAAACATTGTATGGGCGGATTCTAAACCTTTGTTTATAATTATAGACACCAATTGCTATTATTATTGGTTTGATTATTGCTATTGTAGTTGATTCTATTATATTTGTAATACCATTGCTTTCCTATCAATAGTGTTATTACTAAAGGATAGAAGTAAAACGTTTACATTATGCACGCACTAGTATGCAAGTATATATCATACGCTATAATTAAAAATGGTATCCATGACGATTCAAAAAGTCCATCATTGGTATTTTATGTAGTAAGGTATAATTAATTATATGCTTCTTAAATATGCCTTTTACAAGGTTTTCAATGAAATTTCATATATGACTCATTCATAATTTGTTTAGTTGGAAAGTTCCATTTTATAATTTTATTAGTTAGCAATCTTTTAATGTGTATGTATATATATATATATATATTTGTAACATCTCATATTTCCTTTTTTTTTTTTTGTGGGAAATCATCAAACTTATGTTACTTTAACGAAAAATAGAAAACAAACTAAAAGTCATCCAAAAAAAGGGTCTAAGTAAAAAACAACATCACCCTGCATCGACAACTAAACTATGCGTAATATAACAGTCCTCAAGGTCTTTACCTATTGCACTAGAAATAAAACTAGGAACAATAGAATTACAATGGACATGATAGGAAGTCCTCCGCCTAGTCTTTGTTAATAGGTTAGCCCATGTCACGTTTTACCCTGCATAAGATGACGTGATCAAAAAAAGAAATAGAGTTAATACACTTAGCCAAAATTGGGTGACAAAGATCCAGTCTAATGTTTGATTTCTGAATCCAGTTGACTGATAGAGTTGAGTCTGTCTCAAGGTCCATCGATTTATAAATTCATTGTTGTGCCCATCTTAGACCTTCCGCAATTTCCATCAATTCTGCTTCTAAAGGGAGAAACTCTATAAATATGCTTATATAAAGACAAATACAAATTGTTTGTTTCATTCAATAATCATCTTCGGGTTTTGTTGACAATACATGAATAAACACTAAATACACTTCAAAATAATGATATTACATGTGTTTTAACATAGATATACTTGTTTTTGGAATATGATAATGAGTAAATAATGTTATCAAACTATTAATATAATTGACTTATAAGTATAGAGATTTGCTTGTATGCGCAACATGTACTATTATATGATAACAAAAAATATATATATACATATATATCTTGTTGAAACTATGTGATATGTCTCAATAAAATATTTTTATGTAGATATACGATATACATGAATGTATGGGGCAACATACAATCTTTTAAGAATATTTTATTAGCTTAGTTCATAAATTAAGAAACATGTCTAAATATATATATATATATATATATATATATTAGTATGGATTCGTTCAAAAACACTTCCCACATGTAGATACTTGTTTATGTTGCTTACATAAAAGTTTCTTGTTATTAACCATGGAGTTCTTCAATTATAATTTTATACTTTAGATTACCAAATATATTTTTTGAATATTAGTACCTTAAAGTATGCAAGATTCCTATTATCAATTACCTTGAATCTTTGGGAAATTACACTAGGGGAGATACTCTACTCATGGTCCAAAAGTGCTTATAATTTTAGCTTGGTTTATTGATGGACATTACATCTTACACTCCATAAGAATAAATTTATATTAATAAGATCAAAATTTATCCTATTGTACCAAAGCTTAATTGAAATCTTCCAAATATTTCTCATTTGCCCTTTTTATATTAACAATAATAAATGATATTTTTCTCGAAAAAGATTTTAGTATTCAAAGGCACTCCTAAATTGATGTATTAATATTCAAGAATTTACAGGAAGTCTGAAACAAACACTTTCCTAGAAACTAATCTCAATTTTTAAACTCTAAGTATAAATAAGATATTATTAAGTAGGATTATGTATAGCTTATATTGACTTTGGTATTACGTATCTTTATTAGGTGAAATAGCTGAAGATGAACCTCATGTTGAAGTGTCATAATGGAGCGATTGGCAAGTTTAAGTAAATGGATATTTGTGTGTGGAGTAGATTATATCTACTCATATGACTTCCTAACCAACTTGATTATTGTGGATCTAAATGATCATGTAGGTAAGTATGATGTGTTGATTACTAATTTGAGTGACAATTTCTAATTTCTTGGGTATATGTATCATCGAATGGGATATGCTAAGTTATATGCTGTTTGGTGGGTTACATAATGCTTCCTTCTAAATAACTATTGTTGACTATTACAATGGAAACATGTTTTGGTATTGAATTTGGCGATTGTGATTGTGTTCTTAAACAAATATGTGACACATTGCTAAAACTGGCACTAACTTGTATGAGAAGCTATGACCTAACCTAAACTCCTTTGATGTTCACTTAAGTGAACCCAATAATAGTGTCTTAGAAGCAAAAGTGCAAATGAAACAAACTAAAAGTAAAAGTTAAGCTAACAAGCAGTAAGCTTGCTTTAGAATATGCTACGTATTGCTTAGAATGTGATTTGATATATTCATGGCATGGCACGAAAAGGATATATGGTTCAAGTTTTCTAAAAACTAAGATTTTGTTAAGCTAAATTTTATATGAAAGTTGGGTTTATTAAGTAAATAACTTGATTTATAAAAATTAGGTTTTCGAGTATATAGAATTGCATTTCTAACCACATCACATAGTTTCTACTAAGCTAGGTTTTGGCAACTCCTTGTTACATTGTTGGGTTCTTAAACCATGTGTCTAAATGCTTTGTTGAAGTCAACTAGCTAGATGGCTAGGCTGGGTTAGGACATTACTACCAATGCATGTCATGTATATGAACATAGCATGCCTCATCTACATTGATTTCTTGGCTAGGATATGCTAAGACAATATATCTTAACTTACTACTTATTGGTGTGTTGTGTCATTAGTTATGCTTGTATTGTTTATTTATCCACTCACATTTAGCTTATGGTAAGCTGAAGGGATAAGTTGTCTTATCCTTAGGTTAAAGACAAGTTAGACAAAGCATTGCATTGTAGAGGCATATAGACCTTGAAATGTTAGTTTGAGAGGGGTTTCTTAGAAGAATCAATTAGTTGTGAGATACAATCCAAGTTCTAGGAAGCAGTTCCACAAGGAAAGCTATGGAGTTATGATGTAAGGAATTTAGTATAATGATTGTAGTTGTAATATATATACTTTTAATGGAATCATGTATCATACAGGATTTATGTTTTGATACCCTGAGTAGATTTCATTGTTGTACAGATTTCTATTGTTGTTATTGGATTGAATGAGAAGAGATATGAAATCTAAATGTTTTATTAAGTCTCTTGACCAGATTGGGTATCACAACTTGAACGGGCAATCACATTGGAGTAGTACCGTCATGTACTACAGGAAGATCCAAGATCAAGTGCCACTCTTGATTAAGAACCTTTGATGTACTATACAAGGCATCCACGTAATATTGACTTTTGCCTGGAGACTCATGTTAAGTAATAACAAAGCACTAAATGTAAGTTAAATCATCATAAATAAGTGCAACATGAATTAATGGGGTCATACATTTCCCAATTTAAGTCTTATAGATCCAAAATAATATGAAACCAGTAGTCTATACTACCCAAAATAGTAAAAGATATAAATAATTTTAGAGAGTCCAAATATCATATAAGTGACCACTCGTACTTACTTCTTCTCACTAATAATCCCTTTGTCAGTGATACTAACCTTGAGCATCTTATGGTCCAGCACCAACCAAAGATCCTACTACATCAACAAACTAAAAGGGGTAAGCTACAACTATTTAGTGAGTAACCTTCCTATCCTACCAACAAACAAGTTACAAATAAGTTAATTATTCTTGCATATGCAATTCAGTCAAGCATATCAAATGCAAACATCGTACACAACTTGCCGACGATTGTGTAAAGCATGACATTACACCCATAGTTACCTAGGTTAGGAAGTATTTGGGCATGTCAAGACTTAAGTCTCCATATCTATTGTCCAAATAAACATTATCTTCTCTTGGTAGACCCAAAGCAATGGACATGACTCGATCTCAAGTGGAGGGTGTCACTCCCTAAAGCCGAGTAGATGCTAAAGGTCGAGGCAAGAATGTATTGTATGAGTACGTCATACAATAATAATATATCACAATAATGGATCTAACATGCATGAACTCCTACTCCACTATGTAGTGCTAACACCTTTTGATAATAATGCAAAAGCATACAATGTATAATAAGTTTATTTAAATGTTAGATAATTATTTATTCAATTGATAGGTGGCTAATCAATATATATAATAAACACTTTAGAATCCCATTAGCTAATGCAACAACCAATTCATTAGTTTTATATATTATAGTATTTTGGTACTTAAAGCACAACCAATATAAGCACATGCAAATACCCCAATTCCCTAAGTATAACAGTTATCATAGATATAATTAATTATTGTGGTGCACTATAAGAAAATACAAGAAAAGATAGGGTCAATATATACACTCTGCCATGGAATCTAATAGTCATAGTAATCTTCGATTACGTCAAACTCAAGGGCCTCATCACTTGAAGAATACAATTAAAGTATATAAGTATTCTACTTGTACTAACTATCTAAACTTTCTTGTCCTAAATTCTTATCTTAACTGTTTTTGTATTTTTGTCATAGTTTCTTCCTTTTAAATCCATTTTTAGTAATCTTATAGTCGTTTTTCATTGTTTTCAAGTGTTCTTTCATTCAATAAGGTCATTTCTAGGCATTTAAGTTGGTAAGGTTTTGGTTTGGGCCTTTCAAGTTTATTAGCCCAAGATGTGGGTTTGATTACTTTGGGTTTGAGCCTAGTTTTGGGTTTTAGGCTTAATTTTTTATATTATGCCTTGCACTTAATATTTTGGGTTTTCTTTTAAGTATTTTAGATGAGATTTTTCTATCTAAAACTTTTTGTTTCTAACTTAGGCCTTATGACTACTCTTATGGGCCTAAATGGGTTCTTTTCCTTAGTTTAGGGCCTTAACTTACTAAAGAGTCTATAGTAGATGTCTTCGATGGGCCTTGAGACTTAGTGGAAATTTTGTGTTTCTTCTTATGAGTCTTTTAAGGTTGGGTACAAATATGTTCACCCAACTATTGGGCCTTAATCTTAGGTCTTTTAGGGCTCATTTTGCAATTTATGGCCTTAAGCCCAATCCTACTTATCTTTTTAGGCTTAAGCCCACTATTGGCCTCAAATTTAGTCCACTTCTACTATGGATATAGATCTAGTCTTGATCAGTGGGGTAGCCTCTAATACCATTTCTAAGTCCTTAATTACTAATTAATCTAATTTGGGACCTTATCTCATTATTACCCTACTTAACTTGGTTAATCTATTCCTAAATCAAACTTAACACCAAATAATCTTGTTATTAAGTTAATAAATAAAAAATCATAGATTTTTAAATCCTTTTAAAATTAGTGGCCAACAAGTGTTTTGGGAGTCTCCATTACACTTCTTATATACTACTTGTTTCAATGCCCTTTTTCCTTCATCAAAATCATCTTTTCTCTTAAAGTAATTTACATATGTAACAAATATGAAGAAAATGAATCGGTAGAGCCTAGGTGAGGGTAGTGGCATGCATGAAAAATGAATGTCATTGGTCTTTTCTTAAGGATTTGTTAGTAAACCACATTAACTACTAACTTTCACTGCATGTTGAGGTTACTAACCTAACTATAAGGTCTAGTTCATGCATTATTCTAAATCCACCTCCATTGTTTTTCCTTAAAACAATAGGACATGCATGTACCTAGAAATATAAGGACCTAAAATGTAAGGCACTACCATGAAACTTAAGTAAAAACAAAGAAAAACTAAACTTAATCACTTACTGGAGCTAAGAGTGTTGCCTCACTTTTCTAAGTTAGTTGAGGTTTGTAGGAGGTGGGGCTTTGAGAGGGTGTTTGCCGGTGGTGAAGTGGGGTGTGAGAGGGTATTATGGCTCCTTGTGGTGGTAGATTTGGTGGAGTAGTGGTGGAGTAATGGGGGTAGGGCAACGATGTGTGTAAGGAAAGAGAAGAGGTTGTTTCAAGTGGCAATGAGGGATTTTTTGTGAGAGACTTTACAAAGTGTTTTAGTGTATGTTAAGGGTTTGAAACATAAAGAAAATGAGTGAGGGAGAGGGCATGGCTGTCACAATTCTAGGGTGTTAAGGTTTTGGCAATTTAGGTAGAGATTGTGTGGCCTCTTTTAGGATCATTATACTAGCTTGCTTTTTTGCCTAAATGGGAAAGATCCTTTCTCCTAAAAGTATACGATATTTCATGCCTAATTAGTCCTCTAGTACTTAATGATGTTTTACTTCTTGTTAATTAAGATATAATGAGGGTTGGTTATGGTTTAGGGTTTTCTTATAGCAATTAGTAATGATTAAGCATAATTGGGCATGTTAAGTATAATTAGGGCAAGACTAGGGTTTGCTTTTGCTTTGGTTGCTCTACCTTATTTAGTTTAAGGGTCTTACATGTGTACTTAGGGTTTGTTTTAAGTATTAAGATTTTTAAGGTTTATACATATAGTTAGGGTGTTAGGTTTTTACTTCTTTTAAGGTTTCAACTTATTATTTAAGGTTTGACTCTTTTTATTTGAGGTTTTCATCATTATATTTGAGTGGTTCTAGGGATTATCTAATGACTCTCTTATCTAACTCTGCATTTTGATTATTGAAACCTAATAGGAAAAAACTTAAGTTAAAAATAAAAAATTAATATATGGATTTGTCACTTAACTAAGTTAGGAAAAGAGTGAAATTAAAGCCTACGAGTGGATGGACCGTAATTTTAGCTATTGGTCAAAGAGTTTTCTTAAGAATGGTTTTTAGAAAAAGGAAACAAGAGATTATGGATACTGTAAAACAAGTCCATAAAATAAAATATTAAGCTTTCAATTTTTCATTGGCTTTTTCAAAATAAAAAGGGATTTTCTATGTGGGAAAATTAGTTTTTTACATTTTTTAGGCTACCTGAAGTGCCTATGATCTTGCTTATTATGATTAGACCCACGTAGTTCTAAAAGCATTTTATGATAACTTTAGCGAGTTGGTTAGTTTTATTTATAAGATCTTCTAGTTTAAGTATTTATATGTTAACTAATTTATAAAGGAAACATTTTTGCGTAACTTTTTAAAAGATCCTTAGAATTTCTAACTTTGAAAACAATCTAGTTAGAATTTTTATCTATAAAAACCATTCTTCTAACTTTGAAAAGACATTTTTATAAGAAAAAGAGCCCTTTAATTTTAAAACATTCCCTTAATAATAAACAATATGAATGTACCATCATATGTTAAAATTATATTAAATACTAACCAACACATAAAATCATACATCACTATAAAATTACATATATATAAGCACAAATTATCAATATATTACAAATGCAAAAATGATCAACAAATTATATATACATTCACATATTTTATTTTATTATCAACATGTAAATATATCATATTAACACTTTATTAGATTTTATAAGATTACAAATTATGAGCATACATTATAGTTTTATTATCATGTCATGTTATACAATTAACTTCTATTATCCTTCTCAAGTAGTTAAGTAAAACTACACTATACCATAATACATTAACATTATATATTTTGCGAGTCTCATATTATATGTACAAATTCTATTCAATTATTGAAATTTACCAATTATCCATATAGAATAGTCTACAAATTATGTATCATAGGTTACAAAACTATTAATAATTATCATTTTTCACATTACAATATTAATTTACAAATTGGAAACTATAATACACTAGTAATTATAAAATTCATGAAAACATTGATTTTATACATTTTATCACATTCATGGTTTACATATCATATGTTACATAATTATTTAATATATATATCATATGTTACATAATGCAAAAATAAATATTCTCATGGAATTAAATCAATCATATATGTCTTATAATTCAACATTAAAAAGTAAGATTGTAAAGCTTAAAAAAAAAAAAGCATGTTACATTTCCCAACATGTTAGTAATTATATGTTATTTTGTAAATTACATTTGATTTGACAAATTAATGTTATAATATGGTATAATATCATACAAGCTACACAAACAATTTATTTCACAAATTATAAAAGAAAATTTTCATTAAACCATTAGTTTAGATAAAACATGTAAGGGATTAAGAACTTACCTAGCATGTTGTTGAACTAGTGGCCAATTCGAGTGCTTCCAAGTTAATTTTTGGAAAGGTGGTGGCGGTTCCCAACTCCCAACTCCTCAATCTTTCAAAGCCTTCAACTAAGTTTAGGAAATCCTAGGCCCAAGTTACTTCATACACTATCGAACCGATAGTCGGTTTAGGTGCTTTCAGGCTAACTCTTGGTAAGGTGGTGGCAATTCCTAGCTCTCAACTCTTCAATCTTCAAAATCCTTAATCAATTGCTAGAAATCCTACGTACAAGATGTAAACCTTGAAAATTTCCCCTTCATAGTTGTGCTATGAACCCGAATGCCATGAATAAATTACCATAGCACATTCTTAAGAATAATAATCCTAGATAACCAAGCCAACATTATAATAATAATAATGATCATTTGGTTTGTCAAGTACAACTTAAACAACAACAAACCTACGTAAAGATAACTTTCTTAGCTACAACGATTGATTTATATAATTTCATCCAAGAGTCCTCGAAATATTTTTATGCAATCAAGTGCTCACAAAAATTCTAAGAAGTTGACCAACAAAATTTTACATGATACAGAATTTACTACTCTATGTGAGGCATGCAATTCTTATGCATGTGGAACCAATATTTTTTGTCACCTTGCATGTACATTACATTATATTAATTAATCAAAAAGGTCAACTATAATTTTTTATATAACTATCCAATGCCCCATTTAGTTGCCTAAACTAGCCTCATTATCTACATAATAAGGCATTATAAGCAGGGGACAAAGACCCTTACTTTTCCACATCATTTCGTTTGTCAAGTACATTAGAAAGTACAACCAAACACACACTTTTTCCTCCTTTTTGCTACAGCAAATTTCTAACATGAAAGCTCAAAAATCCACCTAAAACAAGACAAACATTAGTTCCTTTGCCTTCTAACCAAACTCATTATAACTCCTTAGAAAGTGTAGCATAGAAACTTTTTATCACCCTTCATTTTGGACTCCTTTTTCTTGCTCCCTTGATGTACCCCACACCACTAACCCTAACCCTACCCACCCCCGTGCACACACCCTCTACCCAAAATATACGTAGTAAAAATAGGACTAAATGTTATCCATGCTTCATCCTTTAACAAGCCACACTTTCCAACTTCAAAAAGGACACCAAAGTACTATGTAAACCTAGACCATGCCCTAGTTACTCATCATTTTATCCACAAAAAATAAATAATTGACAATCCATCATCTCCATCTACATTTTTTACTGCCAACTCCAAAGCTAAACATACTACATGACATCTCTCTTTTATGACAAAGAGTTGTCAACTTTTGAGAGCTAAACTACTCTCATCATTTTCTTTTCTGAATTCACCCTTTGAACCATCAATCAAGCCTTCACATCCTTCATTTTCATACACCAAATCTACCTAAAAAGAAGATTCATTTGTTGCCTAAAATCCCCATCTTTATCCTTATAGTACATAGAAAAGAAAACAAGAAAGAGAGGAAAGACAACCTAACTCCATTCATAGCACATACACTCACCATCTAAGCACTCTTCCTCCTCTCATTTTAGCATTTCACCAAGCAAGAGGAACACTCTAGGGAAACACACATTAAGGGGACTAGTAAGGAATGGATGGGACAACTCATTTCGTTGAACATCTCCTTAAGCTTGTAGATAACATGTAAGTGTTTTCTCTTCTAAAGGCTCTTAAGATTAGAGTATGAAATTTGACCCTAGGAGTCTACATACAAACCACACCTTTCTTTTAAAGACTAGGAAGTGTAATATCTTCATGAGTTAGCTTTAGTTATCCTCACCACATATTGCTAAGTAGCATAGAAATGAAGTATGTTCCCTTCCTTTCCAAATGTTAGTTGATGCTTAGCTAGTGGAATACATGTCCATGCTTTTCTTAAATAAGTATCTAAGTCCTTCTTAACTTTCATATTTCTTCTTAAGATGTGATAAATGATGCACATGTTTTATTTTGAATGTGTAGCACTCCTATTATGTTATAGCAAACACTTTAGCTAGTAATCTTACATGTCGGTTAAGTTAGTCTCATTTTCTTTATATCATGCAAAGTATGGAGCAATCCATTAATCTAAGTTAGTAGTAAGTAAGGACCATGCCAAAACACTAAATGTAAGATGAGAACCAACCTAAAATTCCCATCCTAAGTTGTGAAAAGCCCATGAAGTTAGGGAAAACTTACATTAAAAGCTTAACTAAGGCTAATCTAAAGGAGAACTTAACAAGGATGAGTTTGTCTTAACAAATAAGATGAAAAACAACTAAATAAAGCCCTAAGTAGCTTGACATATCTTCGGCCAACCCTTCCCCTTGCTAGATCCTAAGCTAATTAACAAGAAAATACTAAATAATAAGAGTAAAATACAAGAATAAACTCATCTCCCTTAGAGAAAGATAGCCTTAGTATGTAGCCTTAGGAGTGTTAACCCAAACCTAACAAATAATAATCCCTAATAATCTTAAATTTAACCTTCAACTCAAGGGAAGAACATGGAAAGTGCAAATAATAGGCCCACCAAATGTACCATGTTTAGCCCAACATCTTCACTAAAAAGTTCATGTTTTTTACCTAACTAATAGGGTAAGATGCAAATCCAATCTCCAAAAATGAATACTACTATGTGAAAATACATCCAAAAATGATAAAAGTTGGCTATAAGATCATAAAAATTAGAGCTAAAATGAAAACGTCATCCATAATTGAAGTTTTAGCTAAAAAGCAATAACTTAAAACGACATAGTGAACTAAGGAACTAAATATTAAGGAGTTGTCTTCAAAACACCACTTTAATAATAATATCATTATATTTATAGGTGATTCAGATTAGAATATTGATTTTCCAATAGATAACTACAATCCTTGATTCAAAGATAGCAAAGTGAGTAATCTTATGATTCCATACTTAGTTGTGCCTGTACTTAATTACACTAAATTTTTGTATAATAACTTAATATTATGTTGGTTCTTAGGATATGCTTGTGCTTAAATTTGCTTTTTGTGTAAAGTCACCACAAATGCTCAATAATGAACTGATTTTTGCATGATAGTTAAGTATAGGATGTGTAAGTGTTATATTACTACTTGATCACTAAGGAAAACGAACCTAATTATATTAGACACAATTAACTTAAACAGTACATGCATATCATGCATCGCATTTTGAAATTCTAGTCATCACACTACATTGAGATAAGAGAAGTCTTACAAGGGTTGCTTTCCATATGTATGTCATTGAGACTTAATGTATTTATAATATGATACATACGTATGACATGACCTCATCCTAACAGTGGGCTTATTAGGTGTTGGTGATAAATGTGCAATCCTACTTAAAGCACACACCCATACATGTAAATTATACTTTTATGGTAAATTTTTCTTAAAAATTGATAAATTCATATTTTGGATCAATTGAGTATATATTTAGAAAAAGGATTAGTGATATAGGCTTAAAATGGTTACTGCGTTCCTACAATATTAAGCTTTATCTCAACTGTAGAAGCAATCTAACTTGGTTCTTAGAAGCTCATATAGTCAAGGAGTTTAATTGGAGATTTGCAACATAAGAGTAATAATCCTTAGCTTCTATGAAACTTTAATAGTAACTCTACCTTAGGCACACAACCAGTTCACATAACAGTAGCTCCTTTAATGATTATGGGACAAAGCACCTCTAGTATTTGCACCAATGACAACAACTTACTTGGATAAAATTAGCAACAGTCGAGGGCTTCAACAAACACAATGCTGAGTAGCACATTTACTCTTCTTAAATGGCCAAATTACTTTTCTATCTTATATTGGATGATTGCATTAGCTTATTACTTCTTTTGGTTGTTTGACAGGTTTTATGGGCATTAGTTGTGAGAGTTGAGCAACCCACGTGTAGTAGCCAATAAGAACTTAAAACAAAGGGTAATTCCTAATCTAAAGTGATGAAGATAAGTTGCAAATTGATAAAGTCCGAGGCAAATTAATTAGAGAGTTAGATGATACACTTGTGATCAACTCATATTGAAGAAAAAAAGCAGCAGCTTAGAAGAAATTTGAGGAGTGTTAACATCATGATAATTGAACTTGCAAACTCAAGCTCTTCATGTACAACAACAACTTGAACTGAGAACACCACAAAATAGAGCAACTCAAGTAGAATTTAAGATTACCTTCAAATTGTACAAAGCCTTGGACTTCGACAAATCATCATCCCTCAGCTACTGGTAAAACTAACAACAACTAAAGAACTTTACAAACCAACCAAGCATGTAGCAAGCCATAGGCCTCCATAATGGATATTGACTTCATTCATTCTTATCAGTAGCCACTCGTCTTGCTGTAATTGAATAGTAAGTCAAGTTGCAATAGCAACAAAACTTCTAAGCACATCACAATCAAGACCAAATTACAACAGCTTCGTGCTCTTTTATTTTGATGCTGGCAACTTAAGTCACAAGAAGTACTTGAGCAACTCCAAACATTTGATCAAAGACTAAGCTCCAACATTGACTTGAGTGCTGACTTCAAGCTCAAATTGTGCAAGCTTTTTGAGAAGAGCAGGATAGTAGCCCCATTATTAAATTAACCATGTGGTAGCTGAAAATAAACTCTAATTGAGGAAATTCTGTAGTAGTTCCTTAGACATTTACTGTAAAAAAATTCAATAGCTATCATCAATTGACCAACTCCAAGTCCACCCAGAACAACAAAGACGGTTTTACTCCATCACCAACAATAGCTACACTTTTGTTTTAAGGATAAATTATAGCCATTAGTCTAAAAAGTCAAAAGCAAACCATGAGTTTCCCTTGATAAAGTGCAGCACACCTCTAATGTGAAGAGCAAGAGAACAATTTTCATTTAAATTTGGAGCTTATTAGCAATGTGAATGGAGCAACCACAATTTTGAGTATGCCTAGAGTTATCTAAATTTATTGAGAAGAGTTAGATCACATCCACTCGACTTTTGGGATAAAATTAATTAAACTCGGGGAAGAAAACATGTACCCTATTATATTTATTTTTGAGTTAAGCTTCTAAAAGTCAATTTTAACTAATTTTATTATACGGCATAGACTTTAACCACAACAGCTCAATTAGAAATATTTAGCAGCACACCAAACCGAGCTGTCCACATTCCGCAGCAGAGGACTTCAACTCCAATAGCAAGCTATGGCATGTAATTTTTTAAGTTAAGCAGCAACACAGTAGCAGCCACAATTCAACTTATGAAAGCAGCTACTTTGAATATATGCGCAACTCCAGCAAGCCATGCTTCAGCAGCAATTTGAATAGGTTGAGACAACAGCAACAGCACATGCTGTAGCTTGATGAAGCCAACACCACACGCAGCAGCTCCATTTTCTATCTACGGCCAAATGATTTAAAGCCAAACATAGCAGCTGAAACATTTATTAATTGTCGTCCCAACTTGCAGCTGCAAAAAACAGCAACACACCACAATAGCCAAATGAGCAGCTTGGGTGCTCCAACAAACGGCCAACAACAACTCTAGGAAACAGTAGCGACGGTACTTAAATTTTGAAGACATTAGAAGCCAAGACACTCCAAGACCGACTTGTCGAAGTGGCAACCAGCAGCTGTACTTGAACAGAAACTAAGGGTCATTACTAAGAGTAGTAGTATTATCTTCTAGCAATCAGCTGAACTTGCAATCATAAGCAATCATCCAAGCTCCAACATTGAACAACCGAGCTGTTGATTCATTAAAAAAAATCGAAAAAGAAAAATAGCTGAGGCCCAATTGCTTTCTTAAATTCGAAAAGGAGTAGGCAAGTAAAGGAATAATAGTGATGAAGTAAAACACGCGAGCTCTTCTTTCTTGTATGAGATAGCAGCTGCTTTTAGAGTTTAGGAAAAGAGCAGGGTTGAGAAACAAATGACCAGGGGGCGCGTTTGAATAAAAAATTACAGCTACTTATGATGTGGGGGCCTTTTGTTTGAATGTGGGAAGCCTTATTGAAAAAAAAAAAAAAAAAAGAAGAGACAATAACAACAACTAAGTGGAGAAAATAGCTTTTAAAAATAATAGCTTATGGAGGAGTAGAATATAGTAGCTTAGAGATAGTTTTTACTAGAGAACATAGAAAAAAAGAAACTTCATTTTTTGTTTTATTTTATTAATTTTATAATGCTTTGTTTAATTTCAAGGCATTAAATCCTTTTGTTCTAATTCACTAGAGGAATTCCTAGGTGCCAAATATATCAAGATATGCCAATTTTTTATCAAGTGTCATATTTGAATATACCAATTGAGGTGTTATCTTTTTCTTGTTATTTCAATTTTTATATATCTTGATTCATTTGGGTATTGTGATGAGATATTGTGCCTAATATTTATTGGGTTTTGTTTTTATTGATTTAATGGATTGATGTGTTTTATGATTTGTTTTGATATCCATTTTGAATAATTAGGTATTTTACTATTGTGTTCATCATCTAATTATTTAGTGTTTAGTTATCACTTTTAGTTAGATAGAGTTATAGGATATTCAAAAGGGTTTCGTTAACTCGTGATGAACATGGCTTGAATCTTCGAAAAAAGGTTGTCATAAAGATATGCAAGTTTTAATTAAATTCATGAATTCACACATTCAATGGGTTAGAAATACGTTTTGGGTCATAGGAACATGCTAAAACCTTATTTTTAACTAGAATAGTAATTCCAGTATGAGTGGATTATTATCTACCAATAATTATAGATAAATTGCCTTAGCAGGTAGATTTATGCTATAATTAGAATTCTATTATTTTGGGAGATGGGTAAGTTCTAATGAGTTTAGTTAAATTTTGTTTAGTTAATTTTGAATATGGATTCAAGGCATCACATTGATTCAAAAGAGAATATATTTTTGAATCCCAATTTGACCGCTTTTTATCTCCTAGACTCGGGACCCTCATAGTGTCGTTAGGACATTTGGTTTAGTGTTCACCTTGTTAATTAGTTTCTACTCTCTTTTAGTTTAATTATTGATAGCTTAGCTTAGGGAAAAACTCTAATGATTTAGTACTTAATATCCAACTCCCCATGGAATACGACCTTGACTCATCGCTTATACTACTTCAACGACTTGATACACTTGTTGGTTCATACTCATACATTTAGCGAGTCAAGTCTTTAGGTGTTTAAGCTCGAGTGTTTTACTTCATCACTATTATTCCCTTTCTTACTTGCTCCTTCTCGAATTTAAGAAAGCAATTAGGCTTCGTCTATTTTTCTTTTTCAATTTTTTTTTAATGAATCAACAGCTTAGTTGTTCAATTTTGGAGCTTAGATGATTGCTTGTGATTGCGAGTTCAGCTGATTACTCAAAGATGATACTGCTACTCTCTATAATGAGCCTTACTTCTTGTTTAAGTGCTGTTATTAGTTGCTTCTTCAACAAGTCAATCTTGGCGTGTCTTGGCTTCTATTATCTTCAAAATTTACGTATCATCATTGTTGTTTCTTGGAGTTGCTATTAGCCATTTGTTGCAGTACCTAAGCTACCCATTTGGCTACTATGGCATGGTGTGTTGCTGTTGCTTGGAGCTGCAAGCTAAGGTGACAATTAATAAATGTTTCAACTGCTATGTTGAGTTTTCAACCATTTGGCTGTAGATCAAAATTGGAGTTGCCGCACGCAGTGTTGGCTTCATTAAGTTGCAACACGTGTTGTTGCTGTTGTTTCGACCTATTCAAATTGCTGCTGAAGCATGGCTTGTTAGAGTTGTGCATATATTCAGAGTAACTACTTTCATAAGCTGAATTGCACCTACTGCTATTCATATGGAGATGTTTTTGTTGCTATGGAACTCTTGACCTATTGTGTTGCTACTTGACTTAAAAAATTACATGCCATAGCTTGCTATTGGACTTAAAGTCTTTAGCTATAGAATGTGGACTACTCATTTTGGTGTGTTGCTAAATTTTTCCAATTGTGCTACTGTGGTTAAAGTCTATGCCCTATGATAAAATTAGTTAAAATTGACTTCTAGAAGCTCAACTCAATAATAAGAATAATAGGGTACATGTTTTCTTCCTTAAGTTTAATCAATTTTATCCCAAAAGCCGAGCGGATGTGATCTAACTCTTCTTAATAAATTTAGATAACTCTAAGCATCCTCAAAACTATGGCTACTCAGTTTAGATTGCCAATAAGCTCCAAATCTAAATGAAAATTGATCTCTTGCTTTTCACAATAAAGGTGTGCTGTACTTTATCATCAAGGGAAACTCATAGTTTGCTTTTGAATTTTCAGACTAGTGGCTATAATATATCCTTCAAACAAAATTCTACTTGTTATTGGTGATTGAGTGAAGCCATCCTTGCTGTTCTGGGTCAATTTGGAGTTGTTCAATTGATGATAGTTGCTAAAATTTTTTACAACACACGTCCAAGGAACTACTATAGAATTTCCTTAATTTGAGTTTATTTTCAACTACTACTTAGTTAATTAAATAATAAGGTTGCTATCCTTCTCTTCTTAAAAAGCTTTCACAATTTGAGCTTGAAGTAAGCACTCAAATCAATGTTGGAGCTTAGTCTTCGGTCAAATGTTTGGAGTTGCTTAAGTACTTCTTGTAACTCAAGTTGCTAGAATCAAAATAAAAGAGCATGAAGCTATTGTAATTTGGTCTTGATTGTGATGTGCTTGGAAATTTTGTCTATTGCTACAACTTAATATGCTATTCGGTCACAACAAGATGAGTAGCTACTAATAAGAATGAATGAAATCACTATCCATTATGGAGGTCTATGACTTGCTAGATGCCTGGTTGGTTTGTGGAGTGCTTTAGTTGCTGTCAGTTGTACCATTAGCTAAGAAATGTTGATCGGTCAAAGTCTAAGGCTTAGTGGAGTTTGAGGACATTAGTCTAGTTCTCCTAAATTCCATTTGAGCTGCTCTGTTCTGTGATGCTCTCAGTTCAAGTTTGCCATTGTACATGAGGAGCTTGAGTTTGCAAGTTCAATTATCAAGTTGACAACACTTCTCACATTACTTCTAAGTTGATACTTTTTTTCTTCAATATGAGTTGATCACAAGTGTTGCATCTAGCTCTCTAGTTAATTTTCCTTAGACTTTATTAATTTGCAGCCTATATTCAACACTTTAGACTTTGAGTTACTACTTGTTTTAGATTCTTATTAGCTATTGCACATTAGTTACTCGGCTCTAACAACTAATGCCCATAAAACCTATCAAACAATCAGAAGAAGTAATAAGCTGATGCAATCATCCAATATAAGATATAAAAATAATTTGTCATTTAAGAAGAGTATATGTGTAGCTTAGCATTGTGTTTGTCAAAACCCTTAGCTGTTGCTAATTTTATCTAAATAACCTATAGACACCCCATTTTTGCAAACACCACCTCGCCTCCCTTACTGACATAATTTTAGAAATTTTATAATAAGGTAAAGGGTCTTAGTTTAGGAAAAAGCACAAAAAATAAAAAAAGATTAGAAAAAAAATACAAACTTTACAAAAAAAAAAATAGCACAAAAAAATAGAAAAGTTGAGAAAATAGAAATGAAAAAGAGTAAATAATTTAAATTGTTTTAGTTTTTTAAATATCATTTGGGTTAGGCTGCATAAAGGGTATTGGGCCTAGGTAAGAAATTAATATAGCCCAAGCCACTTAGTCTACGTATGTAATTTGATTACATATATGGACAAGACATAAGCCAACGACCTTATGGTACTACACTTTGACTTAGTATTACATTACTTATTATGGAGACATTGGGCACGAATCTCACCGAAGGCACATAGTGCCTTTTATTTTTTCTCTACAAAACATACTTACCATGTGTTAGAATATCATTGAGCCACATGTTTGTTCGTAACACATGGTACTTCATGGTTAGGCTATGAGCTGACGTGGTGCCACATAATCCATATGTCATGACACGTAGCACTGTGACACATTGGCTACTGTGCCATGTGGAGCAACACCAGTAAATCATACGATTGATGTAGCACCACGTCAGCACCATCCTCTCTCATTTTCCTCCTCTTTCCTACTTTTTCCCTTCCTTTCCTATGCATACCATGCTTAAACAGTCTACTTTAGAGCTATTTCTAATCCCTTTTTCTTCACGATTTCCCCAATTTAATGGTGGAATCGAGAAGCATACTCAAGATACACTAAATGGAATCCAAAAAGACATCCAAATAGATTTATTGAAAGGGTTAAAATGCAAAATGAAAATCAAGGAAAGTCTAAAATCCTAGATTTTTCTTTGAATTGAATTCACTTGATTTGAGCTCTTGATTGATTTTCAAATTTTTTGTGAAGTATTTCATGTAAGAATTAAATCAATGAATTTCATCCAAATCATATCAAATTTCATTGATTTTTAACCAATTCATCAAAATGCCCATTAATTCGAAATCTCTAAATTCATGGCAAATTGGACCTTTCTATGTTCATTTGATGGTTGGAAAGTATAAATAGTGGCCATGGTCTTACATTAATCATGTGAAGTTAAGGATATAACCCCTCCTTAACCCGAGTTGGTGATAACCATTTAAGCCTAGGTTTACACTCTTGATAGAAAACCCATTCTTATCTTGACTTACTATTTGGGCCCTTGTTCTTTTTTGGTAATCTGTCCTAATAGCCACCAGCTTTGCTGATCCTTCCTCATGCCCAATATCCCTAGATCTTGTTATGAGCCAAAAAAGGAGTAAGCGTAGGTTTTACTTGCCCTTACCATGACTATAAAAAAGAGTTGAGCAGCTATTAGTATGCGTTATGCAATGCATATCTTGATTAAGAGTTTTTTAGCCTTACTATCTTTTGTCTAATTGTTGGTGACAAAGCAATATGTTACAGACACTCAGTATCAATGTAACATATAGATGCTTCACATCATAACACATATAATACGCTTAGGTACTTATTCAGTAGCTAAGTTTAAATACATGCATAACACATGTATAATCAATTTGCCTACTAGGACAAACAAGCATAATAGTTTATCCTCTCCGAAAATAAACCTACTTACTTAGCCTCCTAGTCACTTATTCTTACAAGTTTTCAATAGAATTTCAAAATTGGCTTATTGATCTTAGATAGAATAGAATAGCATCAAAATATAACACTTGAACATGATCGACCCTAGTACATTTCCCCTATTTACTCATTATGTTGTAAGACTTAAATATTATTTTTATGCTAGTAATTGATCATTATCTATTATCATATAAGAAATTACTAGCTTTTCTAAGGGTTCCTTATTATCAAGAAAGAGGTTTCTACTTTCTAGTAGTAATTGGATATTTACTCAATCTTTTTTTTTTAAATTTTAATTTTGATAATTTTATAGTGATACCATGTTAGCTTATACTATTAGAAATTATTACGTAGAGATTTATTTATTTTAAAAGCCTATGCCAAGATCACATAAAATTTACATATATCAATTTATATTTCTATGAAAATCTCAATTCTAGAAAATTTTATCAACTCATAAGACATGCCTTTATTCTTGCAAATTCATGAATTTTGCCTTGTAAATGCTCATTTTCTTAGAAAATCTAGTAAATGAACATTAGGTTTCACAACAAAAATTTTCTATATTCATAATGTAATATAAGTATTGAATCTAGAGGTTTTTATAAAGCTTACAAATTCTATATTCATAATGTAATATACATATCAATTCTAGAGGTTTTTATAAAGCTTATGAATTCGAGCCACATACTTGATATTTATCATTCAACTTTAATTTACCAATTTGCAAAAGTAGCTACAAAACTTAAAATAAATTATAGTGATTCATATAAGATTTGAATATATTACATTAATATTTTACAACAATTTCTCAATTATCATAAATCTCATGGAGAAACTTGTTTAATGGATAAATGCGAAAACATTTTAAATTGACTTTAGAAACATAAAATAGGCTACACATATACCTTCTAATGACGTTTGTTGAAGAAAAGAGGCAACTTCCAATACTTTTTAAAATTGAAGAACCTTCTTCAATTCTCACGTGGTGGTTACGGTAGTAGGTTGGTAGTTGACAACAACCTTGATAGTATGTCATAATGAAAAATGAAAGAAGGTTACCGTGGTACAATGAGGGTCTTACATTCAATTCTTCGTATTTTTCTCTTTTCAATTCTATGTATTTTTAGAGTAATAAAAACTGTTTAGAAGATAACTAAATATATTGATATTACATACCACCAAACCTTATATGCTCTCCTTAGGCTTTTTTAATTTTGATTACGGTTCTCCTTCTAAAGGCATCATGAGACAATGGAGATTTTGCTTGACATGACCTAGCTAATACGTTAGTTGTGGCAACTTGTCATATACTGCACAAAGGATGATGGTTAACCCTCTTATCAATCATCACCCTTTTATATGATATACAAGACAACTTCCACTTCTAACTATTTTAGGTCATTTAGACAAGTGATACCATAGTAAAATAGATAATATTACCATTCATTTAAATTTGCAATCATAAATCAAGTCTATGAGACATTACATCCCCAAAATAGCATAATAGATCAAGTACTCTAACAAATTATAACTAATCTGAAAACTTAAGTCACTAAAGAAAGCAAATCTCTAGCCATATTCCCCCAAATTCTACTCCTTCGCTCTAGTTTTCCTATGAACCCTCTTAGGCTTAGAACTAACGTTGGGCATCCCGTAGCCTACCTCAATGAAGAGGTGACCCTACAATAAAAGAAATCTAGGGGTTGTAAGTTTACACTTAGTGAGCTAATTCCTTCAACCATGCCTTTTAAGCAATATAGTTAACAAGCATACGAATGTATACATGAGCATTATGAACGAATACATATAATAGCCTAGGAATCACATATAACTCAGAATTTTGTCCCCTGTAGTCGGGATTAGAGACTATTAACCAATACAAATCATCAACTGGGTCCTAACACCTAGGTTTTTATCCATAATTGCATCGAAGTGCCACAAATACACTTATACATATACATATAAATACATATGCTTTACTTTTGAAATAATATAAACTTTTTCAAAACTCAAAAATTCCTAAGTCTAGCAGTATGATTGCCCCCATAGTCTACATCACATGCCATAAGCAAATGTCTCAATATATGGCCTTTAACGATATGGTTAGCATCTCTTAGCAAGCAGTAGGCCCATAGGTTAGGATAGGGACTTAATAAATGTGGCATTACTGTATTCTTAAAATAATCCCTTTAGGAACCCTTGCTCCTATGAGCTCCTTCCCACCTTTTATGTGAGCTGGTAGTCAGTATAAGTATAATGCAATGTCATACTATGTGTGATTCATTTTATTAATCAACTAAGTTGGTATTAGGTCCATTTATCTAAGTGATTAAACAATCATCATACAAGCCATCAACCCTAAGTAAATATCTATCATGCAAGCACTTCCAATTCTTATGCATTATCAGATTATCTAGCAACTAAGTAACATAACACATGTATATCCTCAAGCCCTACATACATCAATTTATCATAAATAAGACATTTAATGCCATTATCTATGAGCAAAACCAAACATGGAATCATTGAGAGTCACTCTCTCGAGCATAACTGCTAATGGCATTAATATTGTGGAAAATTGTCCCTAAGATCAATGTCTCCTAAATAACTTACTAAAGTTGTCCCTTCAGTTTTTATTAATTATCTTTACATTTTTCCTAATTAGGTCGATTTCTTCAATCACATATAACTTTCTTATTTTAAATCTGATTTTTATGATCTTATAGTTGATTTTTTTCGTTTTTGAGTGTACTTTCTCATTTGTGGTAAGATTTGAGAGGTGAGGCCTGTATTTTTTTTTATTATTATTGACTAGAACAGAAGCGTATCTCCAAATTATTCTCCTTCTTCACTTTGGTTTATGTGATTAGGTTTTCATTTTGTGGGTTTGATCAATTTTAGGGCTTAAATTATTATTTAGGCATAAATATTTGTATGTACTCAATTTATTAAGGTTTTATGTTCATTCTTAACTTTGATTCTATATTTATGATATAAGATTCTAAGTAGGTCTTTAGGCCATTTATGAGATTGGTTTTTGAAATGGGCTTATGAATTGTCCTAGTAAGCTCAAGAAATCTCTTAGGGTTTTCTTTTTAGTTATTTAAAACACTCTTTTGTGTTGGTCAAGATGAGTTTCTTTTGGATTTGGGCAATTTTGGCATTCAATTAGGGTCTTTTAGCTCGGTTTATTGCTCTAGACCTTCAATACCAACCTTATTAGCATTATTTAGTTTTTTTTACTTTTCTAATCATACTTTTAAGTGTGTTTTACTCCTAGTTTCATATTTGGTGGGTTGAGATTTAAAGCCTTTAAGTTCATTTATAAGCCTAAATTCTTGTTTCCTTGGTCTTTTTGCTAACTTAGGGTCTTATACTACTTGTGGCTTATCTTTGCCCTTTCTTAGTTTTTGTTTTACTCTTAGTTGATGGATTTATTTCACACAATACTTGAACAAAAACTTAGAAACTGTAGGGTTTAAGGGCATAAGGGTTCATTCTAAGCTTCCTTGTGTTTTCTCTTCATCAAAGCTCCTTATCTTTATTTCACTAGTACCTAAGGATACTTTGGTGCATAAATAACTTCCTTGTAAGTGAAGAAATCATCCTCAAAGTTTCTATGCTCCTCATGTCCAACTTTAAAAAGAACAAACATGGTTTTGTTTTTCCACATTTCATACAAGTTATAAGTTACTCCTTACACTATTTTAAGGATACAAGTAAGTGACTTGATCATAACTCTTAGAACTTACAAGATAATTACAAGAAACTAACGTTCACTTAGCATAAGTAACTCCTAATATACTAGGAATCATTTCAATGTGAGGAATGAAATGAAATCCCTAACATTACTCAAGAGCAAAGGAGAATTTACTAAGTTTTCAGGGAAGTGGATGGCACCTCAACCTAGCCTTCTTGCTCTTAATCCTTATCCTTGCTACTTGGTGTTCCCTTTGCTTCTTATATCCTAGGAACTTAATAAATGCTAATGCCTTAGTATCCTTCAACTTGACTAAGCTTAGGATAGTCCTTGGGGTAGGCTTTTATAGGCAAAACAAAGGCAGCAAGAGTGGTGTTTAAGCATGCAATTTACATGGTTTCAAGGGCGGTAAGTGTAGGGCTTAATAGTGCTTTTTCTTAGGTGTTTTGATGTTATAAGATGTGGGATAAATAGAAGAATACTAGGAAGCTTTAGTGAGGTTTAATGTCTAGTTAAGGGAAGTATATTTGTGCTTGCTTCATGCCCTTAACTAGCTATTAGATTGAGGCAATTTGGGGAGTTCCTTGGTCTAGTTTTTAAGGTCTTCTTAGCTGTACAATAAGGTAGGTTTTCAATGAAAAAAGGTTGAATGGACAAGCCTCCCTTAGTTCTCCAAACCAGCTCATAAGGTGGGGAAGCTTTTGCTTATAAAGCCTTCTTCCTTTCCTCATTTCTGGTTGGAAAAAGGTGATTGATAGCTTTTATCTAAAATTGGAATGGCTTACATGGGGTTTTGTAAAGGTTTTGTCAAGTCATTTAGGGATTTACTAAAGTTAAATATCTCGCAAGGATTATATCTTAAGCTTGGTTTGTTTGAAAGTGAATTTATGAGGGAAAATGGATGGGATGTGGCTGGCCTCTTCATCACATGGGGCCCCCTCAACCTTTTCTTTTTGACATATCAAGACGTTCTTACCTGTTTTGTGAGACGAAATTTGGACTTAGATGTTATACCTTACATTATTCAAGCTTGTTTTTAAAGTAGGCTATAGGATTATTGAGTTTAGTCAAAGCTTCATTAAGGTTAAGGTTTTGAAATCTTATTTAGGGGTTTTCAAATTCTAGCATTAAGATTTTCAACCTAAGTTTTTATTATGGTAAGGTTTTGATTATGTTTTAGAGTTTAGCGTTTTGAAATCTTATTTAAGGTTTTTCAAATTCTAACATTAAGATTTTCAACCTAAGTTTTTATCATGTTAAGGTTTTGATTATGTTTTAGGGTTTAGGCTATAAGTTTATTATTAAGTTGATGATCTTTATTATGATTTAGGGTTGTTGTGCATGTTTATGATTTGAAATTCGATTAGTGTGTTCACTACATATATTTGAATTTGATTTCTTAGCTTGGTTGATCTTTAGGAATGTCTAAAGAGGGTTTATGTAACTTAATCCATTACTTAAATTTTGTAGGGCTTACATTGCTTCTCCATGAAGCATTTAAGATATTTTAAACTAACAAAATACATATAGTTCCTATAATATACTAGCCTCAATTTTCTGCTACGACGTATAAGGTGAGTTATTTCTCATTGTCTTCATCAAATGCCATATATGGAATTGATGAACTTGATATTTTATCCATAGCCCACATTTTTGTTTTTTTTTTCTTTACTATTATTATTATTAACTAATTTATTTATCTTTTCTTTGTCAAATAGTTACAAATATTCAAATATTCTTCAGTATGTTATAAAATTAGTACATCATTGCATAAAATGTTCAATGTGAATTCTTTCCTTTTGAGAATAATTAAGGTTCTATTTAATAAAATTTAGTTTACAAAAATAATCTTCGAGGAACTTATTACTTTGAAAATCTAATTTCACACAGATAATTATTCTATATTTTTAACGTTATCATAGATTATTATATCCAAGTGTAATCTCATAACAAATCATTAATGGATATCAGTAGTTTCTTATTATTGTCGGCAATGATTATTTCTTACCTTAGTTGAATGCTCTTTCCACTACTAAGTTTTTTGCCTTCAGGTGCTCCTATTTATAATATTAATCATGCTAAAAGTTAATTGCTTAAGGACTCCTTCAAGGCTAGGCTTTATTAATATTCCTACCTCATATTCATTAGGTAACCTTATTTTATTTAAAATACTTTTTGCAATTACAAATGCTAAAGTTGAAGCTACCATCTATTATCCTTAAAACCCATATATAGATTATATATTTGTCTAGACTTATAGATTATACTTTCTCAGAAACTTTTTAACTGAAATTTTACCAATTCTTATATATGTTTGGCATTACCTTATAATTTGAAACTTGAATTTTGAGTTCTTGATAAATAACGTGCTACACCTATAATTTTTACTTACTTAAAATTTAGTAATACTACTTTACTCTACTTTTGTTATATCCTTATGATTACTAGTCTAAACATTACGATATCTCTAGGTATGTAAAGTTTATTGACCTAATATTGCATTTATAATCAAGAAATTGTGGAGACCATACATATTTGGTTTTTTGAGTAAAGCTTTAGCTAATTTGCTTAGATTTAAATGAGTTTGATTTTACGATCCCATTTTTTTTCCTTGAGAATATTTTATAGTCTAATATTTTTACCATAGAATATTTGATAAAGCTAATATAATGTAGTTTTCATTTTATACCCTTTAACCAAGCTTATAAGTATATATTTCCTGTAAGGAATATGAACCACTCAAAAGCTTATAGGTCAAGATTACGAGATATTACAATTATGAAGTTATGTCTTGATGGTTGAGGAGTGTTTGTATTTGTTGCTCTCATGAAATGCCACTTAAGTGGATTTGCAACCAAGAATAATGTTAATGTGACTTATCTATACGAAGGATGATGTGGTGCTTATGTTGTATTGTTTCTTGGCATATTTTGGTTATGTGCTCAATAATTGTTTGATTGCATTTATGATCTTGGATGAAAGGACCTAAAGTATCATTTGATTGTTATAATTTTATAATACTAGATTGTACCAAACTCTTTATCCTATGTTTGGTTTGCATAATTAACAATGGTATTAGACATAAAGGTTAGAGTACTAGACAAAAGCTCAAAAATTAATATCATATATTTGATTGTACCAAAATCTACTTCACATATGTCAAGCCCTGTTTTGGTTTTCCTCAATTTAACTTATATTAAGCTTAGCTTGCTTAATATAAATTATTCGACATTAAATTAAGGAAACATTTTTTTAAAAAAATATTTTAAAAAATCAAAGTTGCTAATCAGTTAAAATGGTAAAAAATCAAATTAAGGTCTTTAAGTTGAAAAACCTTAATTTAGCCACTAGTATACAATGATTTTAAAAATTGATTATTTTAGAAAATTAAAATATAGAACCCGAGCTCAAAGGCTAACCTATTAAGACTAAGTCACTATGTAAAGACAAAAAAAAATTAATGGGCTATTTTTTTTTATAATTTTTAAAAATTTCTAAAATATGTACAAATATGCAGAAATGCAATTAAAATGAATTTTTAGTAATTTTTATTATGAATTTTCTAAAAAAAGAGAATTTTTTTTATTTTTATATATTTACCTCGGAGGTACTTACGTATCCGTTAGTTGAGATAAAAAAAACATAGTTCTATTTTTTATTTTAGAAAACATTTAGTAAGTTGATTTTTTTAAAAGAAATTAAGTTAGACTCACATTCTTTATCAATTTATTATTTGAAAAAAAAAATAAAGAGATCTAACTTTACGAATCTATTTTTTTTAATTAAAAAACTAACTAACTAAATCTTTAAAAAAAATACAATTAAGATTTTTTTATTTAAAAAAAAAAACTACTATGTGTCAAAAATTGATTTTTCTAAACTTTAAGTGCAAGATCTACTAAAATATACACTCTAGATACATATCTTCTCTAAATATATGAATCTCATAGAAAAGATATGTAACTTTTTTTTAAAAAAATGTAATTTTGATTAAACAATACAATTTAATTAAAAAAAACATGAAAATTTCTCTAAAAAAATTTATGTAAGAGTTTGCAAATATATAATTTATGTTAAAATTATCAAAATAACCTGCACCAAAAAATTAGTAAAATAAAATGATTAATTAATTAAAAACAAAATAACTAACATAATTTACCAAATTATCTTAGTGGGTCGGGTTGTATACATTATCAAATTAGACTACGTAAACTCGGATTAGACGTGTATGCACTGCTTGGACTTACTTAGACAATATACATACGTTAGACAATGCTAATCATGCAGGTCATCAACCATATGTGTGTGTAAATCATAGACTGTGTGAACTGGATGGCGTTGTATGTGTGGTTGGTGTCATGTGATCAATGTAATTGTATATGTTGGTCAGTGTACTGTACAGCATATATATGCACTGTATGTGGCGTAATGAACAGTGTAGCGACATGATGTGACCATGCATGAGCATGCTAATCATGTGTGAGTGATCAACGTAAGTGGATGTATGGTGAACTACATCGAGTGTGTGCAGTTCATGTGGGTAAGCGTATGTTAGAGTGAAGATTGAGTGACGTGAGCATACGTATCAATGTAAGTGAGAGTAAGTGTCTTTGTTAGTGACTTTATGTGTGACGTAAGCATAAGGACAGTGAGTGTCGTATGTGAAGAGTTGGAGACTAAAGTGAGGGCTGTTAGACAGTGGAGTGTATAGATTCGATGACTGTGAAAATTGTAAGGATGTGTAGCGATTGTGTTTGTGGAGTTTACAAGTGAAAAAAAATAAAATAAAATTCTTATAGCCAAAAATTACTTTTTATAAGCCATTCATTTGAATCTTTTGGATTTTTTTGGACATAAATTCAATCTTAACAAATCCATTATTAATAAGATACAATGATACCCTATTTAGATTTATTAAATTTATTAAAGATTTAATTGAGTTCCTAGAAACCCTACATTGATTTGGGTTTTCTATCTTGGGCTCTATTCAATCATCTTATTAATTTAACTCAAAATATGCGCTAACTCATTTCATAATTCTTAAATCTATTTAGCCCAATATAAATTAGATAAAAATCCATTTTATTATTATACTAAAAAATATCTTAATGAAGCTTAACTATTTAATAACTTGGAATTTGTTAAATTGAATGTTTAGCTTGTTTAATCCGCCCCAAAACGACTAACTCAACTCGACTTGACACTTTATATTTTTATCATTATTTTTTTTTATTGCATTTTTCTTATTTTCTTATTATTTTATTATGTAACTCGATAAGAAAAGAATCCTAAAGGTGGCAAAAATGAGATATCTATAACATAATATAAAATAAATATATATTTAAAATTAAAAAAATAATTCCATATCAAATTTTCAAATCACAATATTGAACTTTGTTATAATTTATATTATGAATAATTAGAATTTTTAAACTATTCTAAAATTTTTCAATCACAAAAATTTGCATTTGGCATTCAACACGCTAAACATGGTACAATGCAGTTGTACTATGCCAAATTCCCTATATTATGCTATCCATTTCTCATTATTATATTTAATGTTAATAACCCAACGCTACTTAAATATTATATTTTTCAAAATACACTCACAAATACACACATATATACATATACATACTCGTGGACATACACTTGTAATATGTGTACAAAAATTAAATAAAAATATAATAATATTTAAAACATAAAATAATAATTGAATTATACTATATAAATGACAAATGATTTTATGTATTAATGGTTTCAAAACCATATAAAAATAAAGAAAAGTATAATTATGGTAATAAATTATAAATGTGTATCAATGTATATAATGTGTTGGTAGTTTGAAAAGGTTATCTATAAAATTAAGTCTCGTAAATGCCAATTCATTTCAACAAAATATAATGTGGTAATTAAATTATGATTAATATTGAAGATATCTAGTATACTTATTGACTTTTTTTCTTTCACTTTAAAAGGAGCAAAATTCTAAGTTTAGTTTCCTTCTAGTTGAGTACGTGGGAAAGTGGATTGAGAGAAACCGTTAATACATATGGATGATGAGGTGCTTATTAAAAGACATAGGACACAAAAGTGATCACAACTTTAATAATATAGATACATATACATATACTCATCACTTTTGCATTATCTTTCTCTACTATGTCGTTTGATGTAACATGAAAAAGAAAAAGGTTTAAACTCCTCCTTTATTGCATTCTTATTGATATTCAACCATTAATACATAAAATGAGAGACTCGAGTAGGTCATGATTACATAAAAAACAAACTCAAATCAAGTGTAATAGCAATTCGTTCACTTAATTGATCCACTTACTTCCATTCATTCGAAAGTTAGTTTTAATAGTAGAAAATACAACAAAAACAATAGTAAAGGGTTTTCCATGAAAAATATTTATTTATTTATTTTATCCAAACTTTATGAAAGATATTTAGATATTTCCTTTTCAATCATTATTTGGTTGTGGTTCGATCCTCATACCTTTGATATCAAGCCTGTGTTCCCATATAGGGTCAAGCTGCTCCAATGTAAACTCTATCGTCCCTATACTCCTTTTATCGGTAAAAAATTCACCTACCTCATATTTTTGCCAATGGTTTGTTTTTGCAATGAGTTGTTGCTTCTCCTATGTCCATCATGAAAATCAATGTAAACAGTGACAATATGTCAATATATTTTGAATAAAAGAGGGGAAAATGATAAAAAGAAACATCATTTTTCAATTACATACTTCTTCTAAATCATATGCCACTTGGAGGAAATGGTTCTAATTTGGTAAAACAATTGAAGTGAGGGCTTAGAGACAAAAATTAATGGGAAAAATGAAAACAAAAAACCTACTAAACTTAGACTTCAATGCGGATTGACTTCTTAAACTTTTAAGGTGATTTTTTTACCTCTTAAACTTTGATAAATTGGCAAAATAACCCCCATAACCCTTAAACTTTGATTTTAGTATGTAAACACGCCCGTAAACTATTAAACTCCTAATAAACTTTGATTTTGGTGTGTAAATAATCCCTAAACAACCCATAGTTTAAGGGGGCATATTTATGCACCAAAATTAAAGTTTAAGAGTTATTGAGGGTTGTGTTGCCAATTTATCAAAGTTTAAGGGGTTAAAAACCTCATCTTAAAAGTTCAAAGGTGTCAAGTCTGATTTTTCAGTTTATTTATTTAAAATTGATTTCCCAATTTCCGATTACTACTAAACCCTAACCCATTTAATATTAATCTTCGACTAAAGAAATTGAGAAATTCTGGTTTTTTATTGAAAATAATTTTTGGAGTCGCCACCCGACCGAAGTCGGGAAAAGAAAAAGAAACCACAACCAATTGGGTGGATTGATTACGATTTGGCTACCGGTCTATGATTTCAATTTTAAATGAAGAACCAGAGAGTTCTAAGTTCGGAGGCTAACCTATTAAACCCTTAAAGGGTACCACTATTTGTTTACCAAAATTAGGATTATTCTTCTAATTATAATATTTAAAGAATAAATAAATAAATAATCAAAAGAAAAAGAACCTAAGTTTCTACATATTTTATCGTCGCCCCGAAGGTGCCTACGTACCCACTAACCGGGATCAAACGATCGTAGTTCTTTAAAAAAAAACTTTAATGTGTTGATTTATTTTAATTTTAAAAACTACTCAAGTTTACGTTTTTAATTTATTCGATTTATTTAAAAAAAAAATCTAAAAGGGTCCTAACTCTTGAGTGTTGTTATTTAAAAAAAAAAATGCTCTAACAATCCTATTTTTTTTTTTTAAAAAAAGGTCTTTTATTAATTTTATTAAAAGAAAAAAACTTTCTATGTGACAAATCCTTAAGCAAAGCCAAATCTAAAAAATAAATGTCCAATCATAATAATCTCTAAACTAATATATATGGCTATTCACCAATAATATAATTCCATATAATACATTGATACAAGATCTATCACTAAAACTCTTATGCTAACATATGCATATATTATATACTATTTTAACTGATAAAACATAATAATGTATATATATAGTAAAACTGATCTTAACGACTCTTAAACTAATATATATATATATATATATATATATATTTTACAAAAAAAAAAAATAATAATCCATATGATACCACTATATAATAATTAACACTAAAACATATCACTACTTATTAAATAAATCTTCAATTAAACCAATATAATCTAATTAATCCTCAATGTACATAATCAATAAAACTAAGATGCTTTAGTTAACAACTATTCACATAAAATAATAAAAATCTCCTAAAACTAAAAATCTAAATAATAACGGCAATATGAACAAACAAATAAAAGGAATCAAAACTGTAAGAAAGTACTTGGATTTCCTGTTTGCGTGAACAATGACAATCAATAATAGTATGTGATTCGTGGTGAAGTAGTGGGCGTTGTGTCGTCACAAGCGAGTCAGGAGTACTGCTATTCTGACGAAAGAGATGGCTTCGTTGGACGCTTAGCTTCAAATCTACGGAGTAGACGACGTGGAGCTTTGTCAGGCAAGCTTTTGGTTAGATTGTGTAGTCTTCATGGATTATGCATTAGGATTGTAATCAGGGACAGTAGAATTTGGTCGGGAAACTGAGATGGCTGCTGGTGTTATAGAGCCCCGTGGCATGGTGCTATTAGAATTTGTAGTCGTGTGGTATAGCTTCATCAAACATTAGATTGTGTCGGGGGATTGGGATGTCAAGGGAATTGTCAGACTTTTGGATTGGTTGTCAGGATTAAAGGTCTTCGGCTTGTGTTCATGTTATATGGATCATGCTGGATGTCGTTGAATTTTGTGTCATATAGAAGATGCTGGATGTCGTTGAATTTTGTGGTTTTTTTCTTTTATAAAGTCTAAATAAAATCATATTTAACTATATCTGATTTGGTAATTAAACTAGATTCAAATGAATTCAAATCTAATTTAACTAAATTCATATGATTTAATTAGATATGAATTCCATTTTCATCTTGCTTCTGCAAAGATAGAAAAATAAAGACATACATACCTGCTAAGACTTGAACCCATGACTTCAAATTAAATCCAATCCAAATACCTTAATAGTTATCCATTAAGCCGTTGGCCTGCGCCTTGATATTCAGTACAATTAAATTATACTTAAACTATCTGATTCCCTAAAATAAAATTTTTTTAACTAAACTAAAACTATTTGTTCCTAATATAAGTTACTTACTAAAAATCTACAAAACTCTTTATATTAATTTTTCTTTTCTTATTTTTTTTGGTATTTTCATCATTTGTTAATTTTTTTTATTTTTTATCCTTTATTAATTCTTTTGTTTATTATTTTTAATTTTTTTATTTTTGAATTAGGAACCTTTTTGTAAAAATAAAAATTAGGACTATAGAGGGGTAAAAATTAAGTGTCTACAACTGCCCCTCTTTGTGGTGAAGTTTGAGCAAAACTTTGCTACAAAGACTAAAGAGACACCATTTTTCTCTTGGGACGACTCTATCCTAAGGAATGTTAAGTCACTTGATGAGGGTTAGAATAGCGAGCGGTAGCGCTTTTGTGAGTTGGTAAAAATCCCTAAAAAGAATAACGAGAACTTGATTGTGCCCAAATGAGCTGACTAACCAAGGCAGTCAAAGCGTCTTTTGAGCTGGCTAAGACCTGAAGAATGAGGAAAACTTAGTCATCCCCTAATAAGTAGACTAACAAAGGCGGTCAAAGCGCCTTTTGAGCTAGCAAAAACCTAAAACAAGGAAAACTTGGTAGTACCCTGATGAGCTGACTAACCAAGGCAGTCAAAGCGCCCTTAGAGCTAGCTAAGACCTGAAAAATGAAGGAAAAATTGGTCATGCCCTAATGAGCTGACTAACCAAGGCAGTCAAAGAGCACTTTGAATTAGCTAAGACTTGAAGAATGAGGAAAACTTGGTCGTGCCCTAATGAGCAGACTAACCAAGGTTGTCAAAGCGCCCTTTGAGTTGGCTAAAACCTAAAACAGGGAAAACTTGTTCGTGCCCTTACGAGCTGACTAATCAAGGCGGTCAAAGCGCCCTTTGAGCTGGCTAAGACTTGAAGAATGAGGAAAACTTGGTCATGCCCTAATGAGCTAACTAACCAAGGTGGTCAAAGTGCCCTTTGAGCTGGCTAAAACCTGAAGAATAAGGAAAACTTAGTCGTGCCTTAATGAGCTGACTAACCAGGGTGGTCAAAGCGCTCTTTGAGCAAGCTAAGACCTAAAGACAAGGAAAACATGGTCATGCCCTTAATGAGCTGACTAACTGATACGAGGCAAGTGCACCTATCAATTTTAATATAATCGGATATGAGTCCGAGTCGATCCCTCAGAGATTTTGAGTACTAATATTAACTTTAGCTTTATTATCTAACCGGAAAATTATGTCGAGTTGAATGAATTAAAAATACTGAAATTAACAACTAAACTACTTATGAGACTTAATTACGCAAATTAGAAAGCAATAAACTATTAACGACTTCAAGTATGCAAGGATGTATTTAGGAATTATTTCCCCTAGTGTTTAACATGTAACCTTTTAAAATATATTCAATTTAGTTTCTAGAATTCTTGACCGGAGGGATTCACAATTAAAGCTAATATCTTTCTCAAGCATATTAACCCTAATTCTAAATTATTTACCGGAATCTCTTCACTTAGTAATATAACTTAGAATTGCATTAATGTTTAATGAATTCCCACACAAACAATTAACTTTCCGAAAGAACCATGTATCTTATCTCTAAGTATACATGTAATTCTCTTCAATTATGCTAAGATCTAATTACACATGCAATTTCTCAATCAACATGCATAATATCATATATTGACACTCTAGAATTATCAATCCATAATTAACGACATAATTGAATCAAGAAAAGATAGAAACTTTCTTGAAATTATAATTCAATCCAAGGGTTATATGAAACCCTAGGTTCCATAATCCTAAATACTTGAATTCTAAGCTATCATAACGAATCTAAAAACGAGATTCATCAAAAACGTAAAACAAAGCATGAAAACCCCTCTTGATTTGATGAACAATCTCTCTAATCTTGAAATCAATGTTGTTCTTGCTTCTTGATTTATGTTCTCCTTAAGTCTCCTCTTGTGTCTTGTTTCTCTCCTTTTCTGTAATGTCTCTCTCCCTTTGAAACCCTAAGATATCCTTTTATATGTATATTACACAGATTTTATTTTCATCACCGGACATGGCCTGGGACACGGCCGTGTCCCCAAGTCGTGTAACTTTCTGCACAAAGGAAAAATTTCTGCACAACTGAAAAATTTCATAACTTCTTCGTTTGAACTCGGAATTGAGTGAAACTTGATTCCTTTTCTTCGTTTTCGAGCCTAGAACGCGTTTAAACCCTGAAATCAACATTTTACTCAATTAAGTATCAATTTCTTTAAAGAAAACAAAAAATGTACGGGAAATATCATAAAATCACCATATAAAATATGTTTAAAATTAGAGTTATCAAATTTTCCCACACTTGAGCATTTGCTTGTCCTCAAGCAAATAAATCAAAAAAAAACTTTCAGGACAAGAAACACTAAAACAAAATTTATCACTGTTTAAGAAACCGATGAAAGAATACACTTGATCCGAAGAAAGGTAAGAAAATCATTCTCAACTAACTTGCAATAATAAAGTCAACCAATTTCATCTGACCATATTCAAATGCTCCAACAATACTTAATACTAGAATTCACTAGTTAATTTATGAAAATCAAAGTTTAACCAAACCATTTAACCAAGGATTCTTAAACTAAAAATTAGATTTAACATCTCGCCAATTGAGAAAGAGTCATAAAAATTTTATCCATTTTGACTAAAATGTATACAATTCTCTTTTCCATCTCACTAAGCACCATAATCTAAAACAAACACATTTTACATCCACTCTTCCTCTGATCATCCCCCTAGCTCATACTTTTGTTGAGAGGTCTTTTGAATTTACTTTATTTAAGCACAATTGTGTTGGTAGCGGGAAAGAATCTCGCTCTTCTGACGGACCAAGACCGATCCATACCAACTTATTTCTTATATTGATAGCGAGAAAGAACCTTGCTCTTCTGACGAACCAAGGCCGATCCATATCATTTTTTTTTTTTCATTTGAATTGGCATTGGGGATCAATCTCGCTCTTCTGACGGACCAAGACGAATCCGTACCAATTTTTCTATTCATACACTTGGTATTACTTTTGACCTCCAATCATTATGATTTTTCAGGGGTTTCTCAAAAGAAGAATTTCATTTGTTTGTTTGCTAAAAATTATAGGACTCTTAAAAATTTCTAAGAAAAAGGTATACACAAAAGTAAATTTAAAAATAGCCATGACTATCTCTCAACTAGTGATGTTGCTCCAATCTCAAGTTTTAAAATCCTAAGCTAAATAACTTGTAACATTGCCTTCTAAAAATTTGACTAATCAATTCTAGTAAAGTATCATAAGGTCAATAATGATCAACATGACATAGTTGATTTGGTTTAATACCAGTTAATCACCTATTGCAAGTTAACTTAAAAATTAATTGGGTCAAATATGAATAATTGGTTTCCTAAACAGTAACAAATTCATATATATCCCTTCCCCACACTTAATAATGTACATTGTCCCTAATGTACCACTAAGAAAGCATAATAACAAGATATCAAACAAGAAAAAACATCATAGGGAAAAAGGAAATACATGTATTGAAAAAGAAACTAATACTTCCCTGTCTTGAAAAGAAGTGCAAAATGAAGAAGCATCATTATCGTCATCACTGGCCTCGACATCCTCTTCACTACCTCCAACCGCCTCTTCCTCACTACCCTCATCATCCTAAGAAGAGAGAAAATGCATGTACCAATTCACAAAAGACTTAAATGTTGGGTAGCTAAACATGCCTAAACAATGAGGAAGATAAAGTATAAACAATGAGGAGAACTTACTTGGATCGAGAACATGAGGAATGAAAGAATTGTGGAGAGAAGAGGGATAATAAGAGAGAATATAAGAGAGATATGTTTGATTGTGAGTGTGTAAGAGGGTGTGTGTGTTGAAATAAAAAGGGTGTGTGCTGAATCGTGTAAGTTGGATCGACACGGGCTGGGACACGACCGTGTCCCTTGCCCGTGTAACATTCTGTTCCATCATACCTTACCTGGACGTACACGGGCTGGGACACGACCGTATCCCCTGCCCGTGTAACTTGTGCTTCCCGTGTATGAATACTGGACGGACACGGGCTGGGACACGACCGTGTCCCACGCCCGTGTAACTCTCTATTCGCGAGTGGAAAATTCTGGGCGCACACGGGCTGGGACACCACCGTGTCCCTCGCCCGTGTAACTTTCTGTTCACTGGTGAAGATTTCTGGGTGCACACAGGCTGGGGACACGACCGTGTCCCTCGCCCGTGTAACTTTCTGTGCCCACGGCGAAGATCAAAGTCTAGGCGGACACGGGCTGGGGACACGACCGTGTCCTTTACCCGTGTTAAATTTTTTTTTTTTTTACCTAAATTCATGGATTTAAAAATACAAGAAACTTAAAATAAATAAATAAAAAATACTTAAACCAGAAAAAGAAGACAAAGAAAACTAAAGAGAGAAAAAAAATGAAACTAAAAAGGGAAAAGCCTATGACTAAAATTGAAACAAATAAAAGAAACAAAGCAAAACTAGATCAAAGAGAAAAAATAAATAAATAAATGAAAAAAAAATAAATAAATAAATTGAAATAAACTAAAAAAAAAACTAAAATATAAGCAAAGTTAGACATGGGTTGCCTCCCAAGAAGCACTTTAGTTAACGTCGATAGCTCGACGGGATATTTCTTTTCATGATTCTTCATCCAAGTGGAGATAGGACTCCTCCTGTATCTCGCTTTCAAACTTTCCATACGAGTGTAAATTTGCCCTTAGGCCATCGACTTTGCCAATTCCATTTTATTGGTGCATAACTTCCATAGTTTCTCTCCTTATCATGCCACTTATGAAATTCATGTAGCCTAAACTTCTTCATCTTGGCCGCTTTTACCTTAGATGCGGTTGTCATTGGAAGTTTTGAACTTTTCACCACAAAGGCATGTTCCAAATGATTTCTTAATAGTTGTGGTTCCAAAGATGGTGGCTTCTCTTTGAAAGATTTTAACCTAAGATCCTTTGACTTATGGAGTTGATCAACCCCCTTCTTGTCCATAACAGATTCATGAACTTTTATTTTAGCTACCATTTCTGCACAATTGGGGTTAGTCACCAAATTTTCATCTCCCTTTTGCAAGCAATAGCTCGAGGAATCCTTTGCAAGCGTTTCCTGCACACATGTAGATATAACAACATTAGTAGCATTAACATTGTGACATATGTCCTCTGGGTCAAGAAATTTGTTTGTTGTCTTTGGAGTTTTAAAAACTATTTTATCATCCCCGACCCGTAATATCAACTTATGCTCACTAACATCAAAAACAGCCCTAGCAGTGGCTAAGAAGGGTTGACCTAAAATGATTGGCACCTCAATATCTTCATCTATATCAAGTATAACGAAATCCACGGGAAAGATGAATTTGTCTACTTGCACTAAAACATCCTCTATGATGCCTCTAGGGTATGTGATAGACCTATCAGCTAATTGAAGACTCATGTGCGTTGGTTTAGGTTCTCCTAACCCTAGCTTTTTGAACAATTTATACGGCATCAAATTTATACTGGCTCCTAAGTCTGTCAAAGTATTATCTACTAACAAATTGCCAAGCATACAAGGAATAGTGAAACTCCCTGGATCGTTTAATTTTTGTGGCAGCTTTTTCTGGAGAAGTGCCGAGCATTCCTCGTTCAATGTGACAATTGTAAGCTCCTCCAACTTTCTCTTGTTCAATAGAAGATCCTTTAAAAATTTGGCATACTTTGGCATCTATAAGATAACATCAACAAGAGGTAAGTTAATGTGTAATTATTTGAAAATATCAAGAAATTTACCAAATTCCTTATTCGGATCAGTGTAACTTTGCTTAAGGCGTTGCGAGTAAGGGATGGGAGGCTTGTACTCCTTCACTTTCGGTGGTTCCGTACTTTCTTTTTATTTTAGTGGCTTTGCATCTTCCTTACGGTTGACTTCCACTTCTTTCTCAACTGCTTCCCTACCATCCTTCTTCTCCACTTGCAGTTTTCTATCACTTCTCAAAGTCACAGCATTAACATGTTCCCTGGGATTGACCTCAGTATTCCTTGGGAGTGTCCCTTGTGGTCTTTCAGAGATTAGCTTTGCAAGTTGACCAATTTGGTTCTCAAGGTTGCGATTTGAAACCTCTTGATTTCTCAACGAGGATTCAATGTTGGATAAGCGAGCCTCATTACCTTAAATGTATTTTGTGAGAAGTTCTTCCACCCTGGGCTTCTTTTCTTGAGGGAGAGGAGGTGGGAATGGTCGTTGAAATCCAGGTGGGCTAAAGTTGGTCTTCTGCTGGCCTTGGTTTTGGTTTCCCCATGAGAAATTGGGGTGATTCCTCCATTCTGGATTGTAAGTGTTGCTGTAGGGTTATTTTGTTGCTTAGGTGGATTTCCTAGATAATCCACTTGTTCCAGTTGTTCTTGTGCTCCATACCCCTGCATACCAAAATCACTTACATCCGATTGCACTTGTTGAGGGTCAATTGAGAGTGCATCAATCTTCTTACTCAACAGGTCCACCTTGGCTACCAAAGCAGTGGTCAAGTCCACATCATAAATTCCCATGGCCTTTTGCTTGGCTCTAGTGCTTTCCCACTGATAGTTGTTCATTGCTATGCCTTCAATCAGATTTTGGGCTTGCTCAGGTGTCTTAGTGTTCAAAGTATCTCCTGCGGATGCATCAATCATCTGTCTAGTGGATAGATTGAGACCATTGTAGAAGGTCTGAATCTGCATCCATAGTGGGAGGCCATGATGTGGGCACCTCCTGAGCAAGTCCTTGAACCGCTCCCAAGTGTCATAAAGCGTCTCCGCTTCCAATTGAGCAAAACACGAAATATCATTCCGAAGTTTAGCGGTTTTTGCAGGTGGGAAATATTTCTCCAAAAATTTCTCTACCAATTCATTCCAAGTTGAGATTGAATTTCTTGGTAGGGAGTTCAACCATTGTTTTGCTCTTCCCCTCAAGGAGAAAGGGAATAGTCGTAGTCGAATGGCATCATCCGTGGCTCCGTTGATTTTGAACGTATCACAAATCTCTAGAAAACTAGAGATGTGGGCATTAAGATCTTCGTCTTGGAGACCGTCAAACTGAACATATTGTTGCACCATTTATATGATGTTAGGTGCAATTTGGAAGTTATTAGCCGCGACGGTTAGCCTTGCAATACTGGAGTCAACTCCAATAAGTGTAGGCCTTGAATAATCGTACATGGTCCGATTTGCTTCATTCCCGTTGTTAGCCATGTGTGGTGGATCTTCTTGCTTGATGAATTGAGAGTTGGCCTCTTTGCCTTCTTCCTTGATCTCAACAATTGATTCGTCGTCTATGGTTGCCACAACTTGTTTAAGTCACGATCTCAAATTTTGAATGGCAGTTCTCTCAATTTCAGGATCGAGTTCTACCAAATCTTCCGGATTACTACGGGTCATGCACTACAAAGGCAAGAAATAAAAAATCAATTGCAGCTCTAGATAACAAAAATAAACAATGAAAACAGAAAAAAAATAAAGAAAAAATGGTTAAAGTAATAAAGCAACTAGCGTTCTTAATATCAAAAATCCCCGGCAACGGCGCCAAAAACTTGATACGAGGCAAGCGCACCTATCAATTTTAATATAGTCGGATATGAGTTCGAGTCGATCCCTCAGAGATTTTGAGTACTAATATTAACTTTAGCTTTATTATCTAACCGGAAAATTATATCGAGTTGAATGAATTAAAAATACTGAAATTAACAACTAAACTACTTATGAGACTTAATTACGCAAATTAGAAAGCAATAAACTATTAACGACTTCAAGTATGCAAGGATGTATTTAGGAATTATTTCCCCTAGTGTTTAACATGTAACCTTTTAAAATATATTCAATTTAGTTTCTATAATTCTTGACTGGAGGGATTCACAATTAAAGCTAATATCTTTCTCAAGCATATTAACCCTAATTCTAAATTATTTACCGGAATCTCTTCACTTAGTAATATAACTTAGAATTACATTAATGTTTAATGAATTCCCACACAAACAATTAACTTTCCGAAAGAACCATGTATCTTATCTCTAAGTATACATGTAATTCTCTTCAATTATGCTAAGATCTAATTACACATGCAATTTCTCAATCAACATGCATAATATCATATATTGACACTCTAGAATTATCAATCCATAATTAACGACATAATTGAATCAAGAAAAGATAGAAACTTTCTTGAAATTATAATTCAATCCAAGGGTTATATGAAACCCTAGGTTCCATAATCCTAAATACTTGAATTCTAAGCTATCATAACGAATCTAAAAACGAGATTCATCAAAAACGTAAAACAAAGCATGAAAACCCCTCTTGATTTGATGAACAATCTCTCTAATCTTGAAATCAATGTTGTTCTTGCTTCTTGATTTATGTTCTCCTTAAGTCTCCTCTTGTGTCTTGTTTCTCTCCTTTTCTGTAATGTCTCTCTCCCTTTGAAACCCTAAGATATCCTTTTATATGTATATTACACGGATTTTATTTTCATCACCGGACATGGCGTGGGACACGGCCGTGTCCCCAGGTCGTGTAACTTTCTGTACAAAAGAAAAATTTCTGCACAACTGAAAAATTTCATAACTTCTTCGTTTGAACTCGGAATTGAGTGAAACTTGATTCCTTTTCTTCGTTTTCGAGCCTAGAACGCGTTTAAACCCTGAAATCAACATTTTACTCAATTAAGTATCAATTTCTTTAAAGAAAACCAAAAATGTACGGGAAATATCATAAAATCACCATATAAAATATGTTTAAAATTAGAGTTATCACTAACCAAGGTGGTCAAAGTGCCCTTTGAGCTGGCTAAGAGCTAAAACAAGGAAAAGTTGGCAGTGCCTTGATGAATTGACTAACCAAGGCGGTCAAAACACCCTTTGAGTTGGTTAAGACTTGAAAAATGAAGGAAAACTTGGTCTGCCCTAATGAGCTGACTAACCAAGGTGGTCAAAGCGCCCTTTGAGCTAGCTAAGACCTAAAACATGGAAAACTTGGTCGTGCCCTAATGAGCTGACTAACCAAGGTGATCAAAGCGCCATTTGAGCTGGTTAAGACCTGAAGAATGAGGAAAACTTGATCGTATCCTAATGAGCAGAACCAAGGCAGTCAAAATGCCCTTTAAGCTGGCTAAGACTTGAAGAATGAGGAAAACATGGCCGTGCCCTAATGAGCTGACCAACCAAGGCGGTTAAAGTGCCCTTTGAGTTGGCTAAGACCTAAAGACAAGGAAAACTTGGTCGTGCCCTTAATGAGATGACTAAACAAGGTGGTCAAAGCACCCTTTGAGCTGGCTAAGACCTAAAAATGAGGAAAACTTGGTCGTTCTCTTAATGAGCTAACTAACCAAGGCAGTCAAAGCGCCCTTTGAGTTGGCTAAGACCTAAAACAAAGAAAAGCTAGTCGTGCCTTTAATAAGCTGACTAACCAAGGCAGTCAAAGTGTCCTTTGAGCTAGCTAAGACTTAAAGACAAGGAAAACTTAGTCGTACCCTAATAAGCTGACTAATGAAGATGGTAAAAGCGCCCTTTGAGCTGGCTAAGACCTAAAAATGAGGAAAACTTAGTTGTGCCCTAATGAGTTGACTAACCAAGGCGGTCAAAGCGCCCTTTGAGCTGGCTAACACCTAAAACAAGGAAAAGTTGGTAGTACCTTGATGAGCTAACTAACCAAGGTGGTCAAAGCGCCTTTTGAGCTGGCTAAGACTTGAAAAGTTGGTAGTGCCTTGATCGTACCCTAATGAGCTGACTAACGTAAGCGGTCAAAGCGCCCTTTGAGCTGGCTAAGACCTCAAGAATGAAGGAACTTGGTCGTGCCCTAATGAGGTGACTAACCAAGCTGGTCAAAGCACCCTTTGAGCTGGTTAAGACTTGAAAATGAAGAAAAAATTGGTCGTACCCTAATGAGCTGACTAACCAAGGCGGTCAAAGCGCCCTTTGAGCTGGCTAAGATCTAAAAATAAAGAAAAACTTAGCCGTGCCCATAACGAGCTGACTAACTAAGGCGGTCAAAGCACCCTTTGAGCTGGTTAAGACCTAAAAATGAGGAAAAACTTGGTCATGCCCTAATGAGCTGACTAACCAAAACGATCAAAGCGCCCTTTAAGTTGGCCAAGACCTAAAAATGACGAAAACTTAGTCGTGTGCTAAGAGCTTACTAACCAAGGCAGTTAAAGCGCCCTTTGTGCTGGCTAAGGCCTGAAAAATAAAGGAAAACTTGGTTGTGCCTTAAGGAGCTGACAAACTAAGGCGGTCAACGCGCCCTTTGAGCTAACTAAGACCTAAAGAATGATGAAAACTTGGTCGTGCCCTAGTGAGTTGACTAATCAAGGCGGTCAAAGCGCCCATTGAACTGGCTAAGACCCGAAAAATGAGGAAAATTTTGTCGTGCTCTAATGAGCTAACTAATTAAGGCGATCAAAGCGCCCATTCAACTGGCTATGTCTTGAAGAATGAGGAAAACTTGGTCGTAATGAGGAAAACATGGTCATACCTTAATGAGCTGACTAACCAAGGCAGTCAAAGCGCCCTTTGAGCTGGCTAAGACCTAAAAATGAGAAAACTTGGTCGTAATGAGGAAAACATAGTCGTACCCTAATGAGCTGACTAACCAAGGCAGTCAAAGCGCCCTTTGAGCTGGCTAAGACCTAAAAATGAGGAAAACTTGGTTGTGCCCTAATGAGCTAACTAACCAAGGCAATCAAAGCACCCTTAGAGCTAGCTAAGACCTGAAAAATGAAGGAAAAATTGGTTGTGCCCTAATGAGCTGACTAACCAAGGCGGTTGAAGCGCCCTTTGAGCTAGCTAAGACCTGAAGAATGAGGAAAACTTGGTCGTGCCCTAATGAGTTGATTAACTAAGGCTGTCAAAGCACCCTTTAAGCTGGCTAAGACTTGAAAAATGAAGGAAAATATGGTCGTACCCAAATGAGTTGAATAACTAAAGTGATTAAAGGGCCCTTTGAGTTGACTAAGACCTAAAGAATGAGAAAAACTTGGTTAGGCCCTAATGAGCTGACTAACCAAGGCAGTCAAAGTGCCCTTTGAGCTAGCTAGGACTTGAAGAATGAGGAAAACTTGGTCATGCCCTAATGAGCCGACTAACTAAGGCAGTTAAAGCGCCCTTTGAGCTCACTAAGACCTAAAACAAGGAAAACTTGGTCGTGCCCTAATGAGCTGACTAACCAAGGCGGTCAAAGCGCCCTTTGAGCTAACTAAGACCTAAAACAAGGAAAACTTAGTAGTGCCCTGATGAGCTAACTAACCAAGGCAGTCAAAGCGCCCATAGAGCAAGATAAGACCTGAAAAATGAAGGAAAAATTAGTCATGCCCTAATGAGCTGACTAACCAAGGCGGTCGAAGAGCTCTTTCAATTGGCTAAGACCTGAAGAATGAGGAAAACTTGGTCATGCCCTAATGAGCTGACTAACCAAGGCTGTCAAAGCGCCCTTTGAGTTGGCTAAGACCTTAAACAAGGAAAACATGGTCATGCCCTAATGAACTGACTAACCAAGGTTGTTAAAGCGCCTTTTGAGCTGGCTAAGACCTGAAGAATGAGGAAAACATAGTCGTGCCTTAATGAGCTGACTAACCAGGGTGGTCAAAGCGCCCTTTGAACTAGCTAAGCCCTAAAGACAAGGAAAATATGGTCGTGCCCTTAATGAGCTGACTAACCAAGGTGGTCAAAGTGCCCTTTGAGCTGGCTAAGACCTAAAACATGGAAAAGTTGGTAGCGCCTTGATGAATTGACTAACCAAGGCGGTCAAAGCGCCCTTTGAGCTAGCTTAGACCTGAAAAATGAAGGAAAACTTGGTTTGCCCTAATGAGCTAACTAACCAAGGCGGTCAAAGCACCCTTTGAGCTGGCTAAGACCTAAAACATTAAAAACTTGGTCGTGCCTTAATGAGCTCACTAACCAAGGCGATCAAAGCGCCCTTTGAGCTGGCTAAGACCTGAAGAATGAGGAAAACTTGATCGTTTCCTAATGAGCTGACTAATTAAGCCGGTCAAAGCGCCCATTGAACTGGCTATGACTTGAAAAATGAGGAAAACTTGGTCGTAATGAGGAAAACATGGTCATGCCCTAATGAGCTGAATAACCAAGGCAATCAAAGCGCCCTTTGAGCTGGCTAAGACCTAAAAATGAGGAAAACTTGATCGTGCCCTAATGAGCTAACTAACCAAGGCTGTGAAAGTGCCCTTAAAGCTAGCTAAGACCTAAAAAATGAAGGAAAAATTGGTTGTGTCCTAACTAGCTGACTAACTAAGGCGGTTGAAGAGCCCTTTGAACTGGCTAAGACCTGAAGAATAAGCAAAACATGGTCGTACCCTAATGAGCTGACTAACCAAGGCTGTCAAAGCACCCTTTCAGCTGGCTAAGACTTGAAAAATGAAGAAAAACTTGGTCGTACCTTAATGAGCTGAATAACTAAGGCGGTCAAAGGGCCCTTTGAGCTGGCTAAGACCTAAAGAATGAGGAAAACTTGGTTAGGCCCTAATGAGCTGACTAACCAAGGCGGTCAAAGCACCATTTGAGCTAGCTAAGACTTGAAGAATGAGGAAAACTTGGTCGTACCCTAATGAGCTAACTAACCAAGGCGGTCAAAGCACCCTTTGAGCTAGCTAAGACCTAAAATAAGGAAAACTTGGTAGTGCCCTGTTGTGCTGACTAACCAAAGCAGTCAAAGTGCCCTTAGAGCTAGCTAATACTTGAAAAATGAAGGAAAAATTAGTCATGCCCTAATGAGCTAACTAACCAAGGCGATTCAAGAGCTTTTTGAATTGGCTAAGACCTGAAGAATGAGGAAAACTTGGTCGTGCCCTAATGAGTTGACTAACCAAGACTGTCAAAGCGCCTTTTGAGTTGGCTAAGACCTAAAACAAGTAAAACTTGTTCGTGCCCTTATGAGCTGACTAACCAAGGCGGTCAAAGTGCCCTTTGAGCTGGCTAAGACTTGAAGAATGAGGAAAACTTAGTCATGCCCTAATGAGCTGACTAACTAAGGTTGTCAAAGCGCCCTTTGAGCTAGTTAAGACGTAAAGAATGAGGAAAACTTAGTCGTGCCCTAATGAGCTGACTAACCAGGGTGGTCAAAGCGCCCTTTGAGCTAACTAAGACCTAAAGACAAGGAAAACATGATCGTGCCCTTAATGAGCTGACCAACCAAGGTGGTCAAAGTGCCCTTTGAGCTGGCTAAGACCTACAACAAAGAAAAGTTGGTAGTGCCTTGATGAGTTGACAAACCAAGGCAGTCAAAGCACCCTTTGAGCTGGCTAAGACCTGAAAAATGAAGGAAAACTTGGTTTGCCCTAATGAGTTGACTAACCAAGGTAGTCAAAGCGCCCTTTGAGCTAGCTAAGACCTAAAACATGGAAAACTTGGTTGTGCCCTAATTAGCTGACTAACCAAGGCGGTCAAAGCGTCCTTTGAGCTGCCTAAGACCTGAAGAATGAGGAAAACTTGATCGTATCCTAATGAGCAGACTAACCAAGGCGGTCAAAGCGTCCTTTGAGCTGGCTAAGACCTGAAGAATGAGGAAAACATGGTCGTGCCCTAATGAGCTAACCAACCAAGGCGGTTAAAGCGCCCCTTGAGTTGGCTAAGACATAAAGACAAGGAAAACTTGGTCGTACCCTTAATGAGCTAATTAAACAAGGCAATCAAAGCACCCTTTGAGCTGGCTAAGACCTAAAAATGAGGAAAACTTGGTCGTACCCCTAATGAGCTGACTAACCAAGGCAGTCAAAATGCCCTTTGAGTTGGCTAAGACTTAAAACAAAGAAAACCTAGTCGTGCCCTTAATGAGCTGACTAACCAAGGCGATCAAAGCACCCTTTGAGCTGGCTAAGACTTAAAGATAAGGAAAACTTAGTCGTACCCTAATGAGCTGACTAACCAAGACGGTGAAAGCACCCTTTGAGCTGGCTAAGACCTAAAAATGAGGAAAACTTGGTCGTCCCCTAATGAGCTGACTAATCAAGGCGGTCAAAGCACCCTTTTAGCTGGCAAAGACCTAAAACAAGGAAAAGTTGGTAGTGCCGTGATGAGCTGACTAACCAAGGCGGTCAAAGCGCCCTTTGAGCTAGCTAAGACCTAAAAAATGAAGGAAAACTTGGTCGTACCCTAATGAGCTGACTAACCAAGGCGGTCAAAGCGCACTTTGACCTGGCTAAGACCTAAAGAATGAAGGAACTTGGTCGTGCCCTAATGAGATGACTAACCAAGCCGGTCAAAGCGCCCTTTGAGCTGGTTAAGACCAGAAAATGAAGAAAAACTTGGTCGTACCCTAATGAGCTGACAAACCAAGGCGGTTAAAGTGCCTTTTGAGCTGGCTAAGATCTAAAAATAAAGAAAAACTTGGTTGTGCCCTTAACGAGCTGACTAACCAAGGCGGTCAAAACACCCTTTGAGCTGGCTAAGACCTAAAAATGAGGAAAAACTTGGTCATGCCCTAATGAGCTGACTAATCAAGGCGGTCAAAGCGCCATTTGTGCTGGCTAAGAGCTAAAGATAAAGAAACTTGGTCATGCCCTAATGAACTAACTAACCAAGACGGTCAAAGTGCCTTTCAAGTTGGCTAAGACCTAAAAATGACGAAAACTTGGTCGTACCCTAATGAGCTGACTAACCAAGGCAATTAAAGCGCCCTTTATGCTAGCTAAGACTTGAAAAATGAAGGAAAACTTGGTTGTACCTTAAGGAACTGACTAACTAAGGCGGTCAAAGCGCCCTTTGAACTGGCTAAGACCTAAAGAATGACGAAAACTTGGTCGTGCCCTAATGAGTTGACTAATCAAGGTGGTCAAAGTGCCCATTGAATTGGCTAAGACCTGAAGAATGAAGAAAACTTGGTCGTGCCCTAATGAGCCGACTAATTAAGGCGGTCAAATCGCCCATTGAATTGGCTATGACCTAAAGAATGAGGAAAACTTGGTCGTAATGAGGAAAACATGATCGTGCCCTAATGAGCTGACTAACCAAGGCAGTCAAAGCGCCCTTTGAGCTGGCTAAGACCTAAAAATGAGGAAAACTTGGTCGTGCCCTAATGAGCTAACTAACCAAGGCAGTGAAAGCGCCCTTAGAGCTAGCTAAGACTTGAAAAATGAAGGAAAAATTGGTTGTGCCCCAATGAGCTGACTAACCAAGGCGGTCGAAGCACCCTTTGAACTGGCTAAGACCTGAAGAATAAGCAAAACATGGTTGTGCCCTAATGAGCTGACTAACTAAGGTTGTCAAAGCACCCTTTGAGCTAGCTAAGACTTGAAAAATGAAGGAAAACTCGGTCGTACCCTAATGAGCTGAATAACTAAGGCGGTCAAAGGGCCCTTTGAGCTGGCTAAGACCTAAAGAATGAGGAAAACTTGGTTAGGCCCTAATGAGCTAACTAACCAAGGCGGTCAAAGCGCCCTTTGAGCTAGCTAAGACTTGGAGAATGAGGAAAACTTGGTCGTGCCCTAATGAGTTGACTAAGTAAGGCAGTCAAAGCGCCCTTTGAGCTAGTTAAGACCTAAAATACGGAAAACTTAGTCATGCCCTAATGAGCTGACTAACCAAGGCGGTCAAAGCGCCCTTTGAGCTAGCTAAGACCTAAAACAAGGAAAACTTAGTAGTGCCCTGATGAGTTGACTAACCAAGGTAGTCAAAGTGCCCTTAGAGTTAGCTAAGACCTGAAAAATGAAGGAAAAATTGGTCATGCCCTAATGAGCTGACTAACCAAGGCGGTCCAAGAGCTCGTTGAATTGGCTAAGACTTGAAGAATGAGGAAAACTTGGTCGTGCCCTAATGAGCTGACCAACCAAGGTTGTCAAAGCGCCCTTTGAGTTGGCTAAGACCTAAAACAAGGAAAACTTGTTCGTGCCCTTATGAGCTGACTAACTAAGGTGGTCAAAGCGCCCTATGGGCTAGCTAGGACTTAAAGAATGAGGAAAACTTGGTCATGCCCTAATGAGCTGACAAACCAAGGTGGTCAAAGTGCCCTTTGAGCTGGCTAAGACCTGAAGAATGAGGAAAACTTAGTCGTACCCTAATGAGCTGACTAACCAGGGTGGTCAAAGCGCCCTTTGAGCTGGCTAAGACCTAAAGATAAGGAAAACATGGTCGTACCCTTAATGAGTTGACTGACCAAGGCGGTGAAAGTGCCCTTTGAGCTAGCTAAGACCTAAAACAAGGAAAACTTGGTCGTGCCCTAATGCGCTGACTAACCAAGGCGGTCAAACCGCCATTTGAGCTAGCTAAGACCTAAAACAAGGAAAACTTGGTAGTACCCTAATGAGCTGACTAAGCAAAGCAATCAAAGCGCCCTTAGAGCTAGCTAAGACCTAAAAAATGAAGGAAAAATTGGTGGTACCCTAATGAGCTGACTAACCAAGGCGGTCAAAGCGCCATTTAAGCTGGCTAAGACCTAAAACAAGGAAAAGTTGGTAGCACCCTGATGAGCTGACTAACAAAGGCGGTCAAAGCGCCCTTTGAGCTGGTTAGGACTTGAAAAAATGAAGGAAAACTTGGTCGTGCCCTAATGAGCTAACTAACCAAGGCGGTCATAGCACCCTTTGAGCTGGCTAAGACCTAAAGAATGAGGAAAACTTGATTGTGCCCTAATGAGCTAACTAACTAAGGCGGTTAAAGCACTTTTTGAGCTGGCTATGACCTAAAACAAGGAAAACTTGGTCATGCCTTAATGAACTGACTAACCAAGGCGGTCAAAATGCCCTTTAAACTGGCCAAGACTTGAAGAATGAGGAAAACTTAGTCGTGCCCTAATGAGCCATGGTGGTCAAAGCGGCCTTTGAGCTGGATAAGGCCTGAAGAATGAGGAAAACTTGGTCGTGCCCTAATGAGCTGACTAACCAAGGTGATCAAAGCGCCCTTTGAGTTGGCTAAGACCTAAAGACAAGGAAAACTTGGTCGTGCCCTTAATAAGCTGACTAACCAAGGTGGTCAAAGCACCCTTTGAGTTGGCTAAGACCTAAAACTGTAGAAAACTTGGTCGTACCCTTAATGAGCTGACTAACTAAAGCTGTCAAAGTGCTCTTTAAGCTAGTTAAGACCTAAAACAAGGAAAACTTAGTCGTGCCCTTAATCAGCTAACTAACCAAGGTGGTCAAAGCACCCTTTGAGTTGGCTAAGACCTAAAGACATGGAAAACTTGGTTATACCCTTAATGAGCTGACTAACCAAGGCGGTCAAAGCGCCCTTTGAGCTGGCTAAGACCCATAAATGAGGAAAACTTGATCATGCCCTTAATGAGCTTACTAACCAAGGTAGTCAAAGCGCCCATTGAGCTGGCTAAAACCTAAAAACAAGGAAAACTTGAATTGGGATAGCACTCTTTGAACTTGCTAAATCCTTTGAAGAAATTTTAAGTTGGATAACATTCTGTGAGTTCGACAATTGGGAGTTTGAGAAACTTTGGATTGGGACTATGCTCTACGAGCTGGCGAGCTCCCTAGGAGATTATAAATTGGTACTGTGTTTTGGGAGCCAGCTGGAAGCATAAGAAACTTTAGATTAGGACTACACTCTATGAGCTGGCTAGATCCTTAAATGAGAATATGAATTTAGATAGCGCTCCATGAATTGGCTGAAGCGCTAAAGAAGATATGGATAGGAACAGTGCTCTATGAGCTGGCTATATCCTTTAGAAAATGGATAAAGGGTAAGCACCCTTCAGACTTGCTTAAACTCTATTGACTAAGAAACATAGCTGACTCAGAAAAAACTCTTGACTCGAGAAATTTACAAATGAAGGATTTGGTGAAAACTGTTTATAACATCAATTGAAAATTTAGCTACTAGGGATGAGATGGATTGGAAAATGAATGGAGAAACTTGTAACAAGCCTCCACTTTCTCTCTCCTTTTCGTGTCTTTTCATTTTCTTTTTTCCTTCTTTTTCCTTGAAAGTTTGCTAACGGGTACGAATTCCTATTTAAAAGGCGAATGCTATAATTATGTAGGGTATCTCATATCTACCCTAGTTTGTAACCTAGACAATGAGCCTCTTGGATAGGCCTTAAACATTCATTTTGTAAGGAAAAGATAACTCACGATTAGTCTAGTCGAAGAGGACTTCCTTACACACTCTTGGTTTAGACGTCGCTCTTGATTACTATTCCGAAAATTATAGTCTAATTCGCAAGTGATATACTCCGATCGATTTGTTAGGTCTTTTTGGGTTCAGTATTGTAAATTTAGCTTTTGGTCAAATGGTTTCAAAAGAAGTTAATTAAGAGGGCTTATTTTGAAAGAAGTGCTTTTGTCCAACCCAGAGGGTACAAATTAAGAACCCTTAGGAACGAACTAGACGTGTGCTTACCCTAGTTTGAAAAATAATTTTTATCTTAGATAAATTATTCTTCAAAATTGGAAGAGCTTTGAGTAGGGAGATATTGTGGGTAGGAAGGTTTTATGTTTGAGAATTGAGTGGATAGAAAGGGTTTATGTTCGTGATTTGGAGTGTGATTTTGAACTGAATATGGAGTTTTTGGTTTGTGGTTGAGAACATGATTCTGAATGAATATGAGGTTTTGTGCTTTTAGTTGGGAATGCGATTTAAGGCTTTGTGTTTTTTTTAGCAATTTAAGCCTTCTTTGATTGGGGATTTTCTTAAGCCTAATATTTGGATATTTCTTCATTTTCTTTTTTTTTTGGTTTTTTTTTTCTTTTTCATTTCATTTCTTTCTTTTCTCTCCCCAAAAATAACTATCTCTTTTGTCAAGTTTTTGTCTCTAGATGAATCAAAGCCCTAAATCCACAGGTTTAGAGTGCATTGGCTTAGGTAAGGCATGTGTGGCTTTTAGGGTATTTGGAAAAATGTTAGCTCTTCTTCAAAGGGAATAATTTATCGAATACAAAAATTATCCTTGAATTGTTATTATTGGGGTAAACACAAATCAATTTTATCCTTCTCTCCTAATTAATGACCATATCCTCCGAATTACCCCACTATAGGGTGGTTCTTGATAGGGTTTACATTTGAAATGACTCCAAAACAGTTCAACGGGGTTATCAATGGATAATTGTGTTTGGGATTTGAAAATTAATGCCTAACTTCATTTCGATCTGCGTATCAAATTCAAAATGGACCTCCTTTAAGGAATGAGTCCAAAATATCCTTACCGTGATGTCTCTTAACTCTCAAAGTGTTTAAGGGTTAGTGTATAGGATATTGCTAGCCTCTTTTCATTCAAAACTTTTTAAAAGTGAGTTACCAATTCCTTATATAAGGATTGATTGACCTTAAGGTATTGACCTTACTCCCCAATTCCTTAGAACATGCCCTAATTGTGAAATTTCAAAGACTAAATGCCCCATGCCCTAGACTTATAGGTCTTAACGCCCTTAAGCTTCCATATGTGACTTTAGGTTAGGTTCTTTAGAGTTTGAATGGGCTGGAACTGATAACTTTTGAAGTAGAAGGGACTAATGAATTGCCCTTTTTGTTTGTACCGAGAATCAAGCTTAGGATAGTGTTTAATGACTTTGTGTTTTAGTTCAGTTCATGGTTGGACTTGATGGGTCAGGTGCATTGAGTTGGTTGAATCATCTTGATGGACTAGGGTTCGGGTTTAGTTGGTTATTTTCTCAGGCCAAGTGGATCTGTTTAAGTTAGCTGCCTTAACGGGCTAAGTAATTGTGTTTGTCCCGAACCCTATAAGGATTTGTAACCGTTAGCAAATTTCTTTTCTTTTCTTTTCTTTTCTTTTTTTTTATAAAGAGAAAAAGAAAATGTGAAGGCTTTCATGTTACAAAGCCTAAGTGATGAGATTATAAATGGATGATTACGGAGGATTGCTTTCATAGAATTCTATATACAAGCTTATACAATTTATCATTACTAAGGGTCTATTTACAAGCGAGGAATTCTGAAGAATAAAAGACTAAATAAAGAAAATTTATAAATCTTATTTATTCCAAATGAAGAAGGCTATTTGCAAAATGCTAAATTTATGTAAAAGAATGAATATTTCTGGTTAGTAGAATACTAGGCAAAATGATAACTACCTACTATTTTACAAGTTTGATTCTTTTCTTTTTGTTTTCTTTTTTTATTTTTATTTGTTGTCTTCTATTTACTCCGTGAGGGTTGGGCTCAGTTGATGTGGGCCCAAATAAAAAGTGATAGATTCGGGCTCCCATAGATATACTAAAGCCCACACTAAGGTAATATTTATAGGGCTCTTCTATAGGGGCAAGATAAGCCCAATTTTGTTTATAATAAATTCTTACTTATTTGGGGTAAAATGTTAGAACCATATCTAGAGTATTTTTTAAGGCTAATGAAGTGGGTGGACATGGATCTGTTTGGAAGCCCTTTGACTTGATTTAGCCATGACTGATCAAAATCAAAATTAAAATTACAATTACAATTACAATGTAATATAAACTTTACATAAAATTATTACAAATTATGTACAAGAAGATATTACAACTACAACTTCACAACTGCCCTTGTCCATTTAGGTCTACCACATCAAAGGTTCTTGCGATTTTTTTTTTAAAAAAAAAGATTTTGTGTAATGCAAAAGGGTGGGTTCTAAAGGTTCTCAAGTTCTGTAACCACTACGTTTTTTCAAAGCAACGATTCTGTAGTTGCATTTGAACTTGAGTGGGGTAACCTGATCAACTCCGAAAAGTGGTTACCCCATAACATCCAAAGCTTACACAATGGCCCTCCTCTTAAGATCCTAAGACGGCCTAGTTCTGACCATGTTTACCATGCATTTATGATGCAGAAAAAAAAATAAAAGTAAAACCCCCCAAAAATTCCCCCTTAAATAAATAAAATAAATAAATGAATTGCCACAGCAAAAAAATGTTAGTAAAAACAAATAAATAAAATAAACAAATACATAAAAATGACATACCTAAGTTTTTTTTTTATTATTTCATCTTTTTATTTTCTTTTTTTTTTTTTTGAAAAATAATTCTATTTTCGGTAACTTCTAGTGGCTAGCCCTCTAGCATTCCCAATAGAGTCACCAAACTGTCGAGTCTGATTTTTCGGTTTCTTTATTTAAAATTGATTTCCCCATTTCTGATTAATATTAAACCCTAACCCATTTAATATTAATCATCGACTAAAAAAATTGAGAAATTTCGATTTTTTATTGAAAATAATTTTTGGAGTTGCCACTCGACCGAAGTCGGGAAAAGAAAAAGAAATCGTAACCAATTGGGTGGATTGATTACGATTTGGCTATTGGTCTTTGATTTCAATTTTAAATGAAGAACTAGAGGGTTCTAAGTTCGGGGACTAACCTATTAAACCCTTAACGGGTACTACCATTTGTTTACCGAAATTAGGATTATTCTTTTAATTATAATATTTAAAAATTAAATAAATAAATAATCAAAAGAAAAAAGAACCTAAGTTTCTACATATTTTATCGTCGCCCCGAAGGTACCTACGTACCCGCTAACCGGGATCAGACCATCGTAGTTCTTTAAAAAAAAAATCTTTAATATGTTGATCCCAAGTTTACGTTTTTAATTTATTCTATTTATTTAAAAAAAAAATCTAAATGGGTCCTAACTCTTGAGTGTTGTTATTTTTAAAAAAAATGCTCTAATAATCCTTTTTTTTTTAAAAAAAAGGTCTTTTATTAATTTTATTAAAAAAAAAAACAACTTTCTATGTGACAAATCCTTAAGTAAAACCAAATCTAAAAAATAAATACCCAATCATAATAATCTCTAAACTAATATATATGACTATTCACCAATAATATAATTCCATATAATACATTTATACAAGATCTATCACTAAAACTCTTATGTTAACATATGTATATATTATATACTATTTTAACTGATAAAACATAATAATGTATATATATAGTAAAACTGATCTTAACGACTCTTAAAATAATATATATATATTTTTTACACAAAAAAATAATAATAATAATCCATATGATACCCCTATATAATAACTAATACTAAAACATATCACTACTTATTAAATAAACCTTCAATTAAACCAATATAATCTAATTAATCCTCAATCTACATAATCAATAAAACTAAGATGCTTTAGTTAACAATTATTCACATAAAACAATAAAAATCTCCTAAAACTAAAAATCTAAATAATAATGGCAATATGAACAAACAAATAAAAGGAATCAAAACTATAAGAAAGTACTTAGATTTCCTGTTTGTGTGAACAGTGACGATCGGTAATAGTATGTGATTTGTGGTGAAGTAATGGGCGTTGTATCATTGCAAGTGAGTCAGGAGTACTGCTGTTCTGATGAAAGAGATGGCTTTGTTGGACGTTTAGCTTCGGATCTATGGAGTGGACGACATGGAGCTTTGTCAGGCGAGCTTTTGGTTAGATTGTGTGGTCTTCATGGATTATGCATTAGGATTGTAATCAGGGACAGTGGAATTTGGTTAGGAAACTGAGATGGCTGCTAGCGTTGTGGAGCCCCGTGGTGTGGTGCTATTGGAATTTGTAGTCATGTGGTGTAGCTTCATCAAACATTAGATTGTGTCAGGGGATTGGGATGTCAAAGGAATTGTTAGACTTTTGACTATCGTGAATTGGTTGTCAAGATTAAAGGTCTTCGGCTGATGCTAGATGTCGTTGAATTTTGTGGTTTTTTTCTTTTATAAAGTCTAAATCAAATCATATCTAATTATATCTGATTCAATAATTAAACTAGATTCAAATTAATTCAAATCATTTAACTAAATTCATATGATTTAATTAGATATGAATCTCATTTTCATCTTACTTTTGCAAAGATAGAAAAATAAAGACATAGATACCTACTGAGACTAGAACCCATAACTTCAAATTAAATCCAATCCAAATACCCCAATACTTATCCATTAGGCCGTTGGCCTATGTCTTGACATTCAGTACAATTAAATTATACTTAAACTATCCAATTCCCTAAGATAAATTTTTTTTTAACTAAACTAAAACTATTTGTTCCTAATATAAGTTACTTCCTAAAAATCTACAAAACTCTTTATACTAATTTTTCTTTTCTTATTTTTTTGGTATTTTCATCATTTTTTAATTTTTATAATTTTTTATCTTTTATTAATTCTTTTGTTTATTTTTTTTATTTTTGAATTAAGACCCTTTTTATAAAAATAAAAATTAGGACTACAGAGGAGCAAAAATTAGGTATCTACAAGAGAGTCAATCCATACCTTACTCAAAGTTTAGGGGGGATTTTTTGCAATTTCCCCAAAATTAATTGTTTTCCTTATGTCTCCATATACAGTTTACTACAAGAGTTAGAATAGAATGTAATATAATATGTTGTAATAATTTTCAGGTATCAAGCTATACAGACAACATATTTGAGATGTAATTTATCGTTATAGTTTTTTACATATGAGGGAGAAAACTAATATTCTGAAAATTCGGATTTATTTAAGTGCAAGAATTAGAGAATCAACACCTTATAGTTTCTTTAACTCTAAGAAATAACACTTATAGAGAGTCACAATTCATATAAATTGAGCTTAATCTCTAAGAGATTGGATTTAATTCAATTATAAACTAGTATAGATTATTAATCGCAAATTAACATGATTCAAATGCTTAAAATAATTTACAATAATAGATACAAAATTGCAAATTTTTTACTAACAATTTCCTACAAATTCTAAACATAGGGGATTCATTAAAATCCTTCTGTAATTGATCCAAATGAATTTGAAGTTTCTTTACTCTTAGAAAGGGTTTATCTAAGAGCCTCTTGTTAGTGATCCTGATGAACCCAAATAATATTGGAGTCCCTTTTACTTCCATCATTTGAATCCTTTTTGAAAGTGATCTTAATGAATATAGTCTCTTAGAACTTGTCCTTCTAAGCATTACACTTAATATTCAATATAGATTCAACGTTAGTCATATATTAAGCTTCTTGGATACTTGTTTTGAACTTCAAATGCATAATTGACAATAAATTTCAATATTTTCCTACTATAATTACGATTTTCTACTTACACAAGACATATCTATGATTGTTCCTAAAGAATAGTATGTGATATTTGAACTACTTTTTAATCCAAAATCCTTAAAATTGCAATAAGGTGATAATTGCCTTATCACATGAATTTTCATACTTTATGTTACAACCAAAGAATTCACATACATGACCAACCATATTAACATCCAATAAGTAGGTTTCATGATAGTGCATTTGTAGTCTTGCACTCATCATATCTTCATTAGCACATCCAAAATTAAACTCCTTAAACTTTTGATAAGATTGGCACCGACCCTATATTTACATAGTTGGACTACAACTTATTTTAATTGTTGCAATGATTTTAGACGATTATTGCAAAGTAGAAAAGTTCAACGATTATTTAAATTTATATTATGAGTATGTTGATAATATTTTTAACACGCAATGTACATGAGTAATTGATGCATCGATTACAATTTAAGAGGTGACTTAGATCATTAATATTTTATATTTTAGTTTTCATTTGCATATGGTGTCTATGTGTCGATGAACCAAATTGAGAATCAAATCAAACTGCAAAAATACTGTTCTTTAATATTTTAATTTAGTTTATAGTTCAGTTCATGGAGGGACTAAATAGTTTGTAGTTTGCTTCTAGGATTGAATCAAATGAACCACTTGAATCCAAAATGAATAAAAGAATTTCTCTTATCAAAAAATTTTTAAAAAAAGTTATTAGCTTTAGATCCGATTGATGTTTTAGTTTAACCTAATTTATCTTTTCTTTTTTATCATCTATGATTTCATTCCTAGTCTCTACGCTCCATTCATTTTCTTTTGCCATCTATGAAGTAGACTAAGTGACCTTCACTATCATCGAAAATGCAATTTCACTATGATATAATGTTATATAGCTTATGTTCTTCTATAGTATTCCTTAATTTGAGCATCGATGTTTGGTTGAAATGTCAAATAACTATTAATATTATTAAATAGAATAAGGTATTTCTCAAATTGGCTTGAACCAAAACAAACCGTATTCAAAACAATTCAATTTAGAATCTTAAATAGTTAGAAGTCATCCATTTTATTAAATGTTTAAATCAAACTATCTTAGATGTAGCTTAGTTTGACACTCTAAATACAACTCTTATGATGGGAATCGAGCTATATATGGGATAATAACTATTTAACCACTATATTTGACTTTGCTAAAAGCATATGTGTTCGTAACTTTGACACCTTGAATTGGTGGAAGAGTTATATGAAGGAATTTAAGATCTTCTTTGCATAATCGGATAAGTTCTATCAACTTTGGTGTCAATGGTTGCCATTAAGTAAACTTTTGGCAAGACTTATTTTGGATACCCACTAGGCTTCTCTATTAACCATATATATTGAAGCATTAACAGACTAATGGAAAACATAGAAGGGAGAATGATAAAAGTAAATTAGGCTATAGTTTCAAGGCATATTTAGGTATAAATTATTCATAATTATGATTCAAGTGTTAAGTTTTGGTACTTAATTATGTAATGTATTGATTTCAAATGAATCACGAGTAAAGGGATAAAATTTATACAAAAACAATGACTTTTATGGCAATCACGACCATGAGGAGAAGAAAACCTTAAAGTAAAACCAAGATTCAATTAGTCACAGGTATAATGAAGAAAGATTGGATTGGCTAACATTGATCACACCCTTTATCACAGCTGTGATTGAGGAAGTACTGATGACCCCCTAATCAATCATGCTTATGATTAAATATTAGGAGGGTGATCTTGCCCTCAATTATGAACATGATTAGATGTAATGAAGCGATGAGGAGTTTACATCTGTTGTCATGGTTGTGATTAGTATAGATTTTGTTTTCCAAGATTATTACGCCCTGAGTCACAAGTGTGATGCGAGTAGACACAACTATTCTTCTTTAACTTTTTTCACACGAACTAGTATGTAGAACATGTCTTAATATTAGGCAGTGTCTTAAAGTGATATATTTTTTAGTCATTTGATGGGTAAAGTATAAATATACCATAACTTTTAGATAAAGGGAGAATTACATTAGAATGAACATCATCAAGAAACACAATAAATCATTAAGTTTCTTATTTGTGTTCTTAGGTAGTGTGACTGTAAGGTAAGTTTTGTATAACATTCTTCACTAACTTTAAGAGAATTGTGAAGAATCCATCGTTTGTATACTATTGTATCATAATCCTTTAAGTTAATCAAAAGGGGCTTTCTTCTTCTCTCTTCCTTTATGTTGTGTTTTAATTCTTTTATCCTATTTCTCTACATTTGTTCTTTTTCTATCATGTATGAGTGATAAATTAAGGTTTACAAAGTCATTTTAACATGAATGTATTTTGAATTGTTGTTATTACCAATGATTACATATTTCTACTGATTAAAACTTCATACAAGTTAAGATAGTGTAGTGTATGATACAATCTTGCAAAAGATTTCAATGGAATATGTTGAGAAACGACTTCACTAAATAGATCTTAGTCATTAGAATGAACTACTCTTGCTAATAGAGATTTTTTTAGGAAGTTCGATGCATGTTGTATGAATTTCAAGGATTAATAAGCTTCTAATGCAATCTTAACTTGTCTATTCTTTGAGAAAAGATTTTAAAGAACGCAATTGGGATTAGAATTGAGTAATTCTAAGAAGAATACTCATGAGTAGAGAATTCCTGCAGATAATTAATTGTTAAGATAGATAATTCATAAGCCATGTTAATATGATAAGTAAACCTGCTTTATAATTTGTTATTTTCGTATTATAATCTTATTTGTTGTGTTCTCTTAGTGTAAACATAGAATTAGTACAGTTTAGTTATAGCAATCAGTTAAATTACCTCATTCAATCATTCAATTGCTATTTAATAGGATGAATAATTAGTACTAGTGTTTGAATCATTTTCCTAGTGAAGATGACCCTATATTTATCCATACTAATAAATAATAGGTACACTTGCCTATTTAACCGAGTAAATGATAAAATATGACAATTTAAATTGTAAGACTTGGTACCTCTAATTGGAGGTGATTAGAGAACAAGATTCTTATGGCACATCTAGCATTAAAAGATGGCTTCCTTACTAATATGAAGATATTATGTGGAAATATGGCTTGGATCAACCCCTAAATGTAGGTAAGGCACGAATGTTTAAAATGTAGTATTTTCATCAATTTAAGTAAGGTGCAACTCTCAAGTTATCTTACACCTCTGTGGATATTGTTCTATTATTGTTCTCGTTTCAACACTTTAAATAAGAGTAGTAGTACTACCATATTTATTTTCTACACTAGCTTTGCAATGTTTGAAAGAGTAGTGCTCACATATTTGTTTTTGTTATTAATAAGCAAGTTGTCTATGGACAATACTCTTTTTATTTTTATACTATTTAATTTACATTAATAAAATTATAAAGTGGCTCCTCACCTCCGTGCTAAGTTTTCTTGCCAACAAGATGGATGGAGTAGTGACAAATTTTCAATGCATAATATGTTTAAAGTATTATATCTTTCAAATGTGGCATTTAATTGTTAATAGTAAATCATAAGGAATGGGTGTTAAAAGAGAAATAATAAGTTTTCTTTTTTTTTAAAAAAAAAAAGGAGCTAAGCTATATGTTTAATTTTCCTCTCTCTCTTTTTTTTTTTTTATGATGAGTTTGTAAGTTAGATAAATTTTGAGTTATATTTTACTACTATATTTCAATTTGTGTTGAATTCAAGTTGAGCTAAAGCTTTGGTATGGTTTAAGTTAAAAGAGTTATAAAATTTTGTAAACAATCAAGTTTAAACAAACTTAAGTAAGCTAAGCTCAAGACTGTTAAATAGCGTCCCAAATGAACTCGAGCTTAAAAATAAAATTGGATTGAAATTGAGTTTTTGAGACTATAAATTAAACTTAATATTATTCTATTCAATGAAACTAAAATGAAAGTCGATCCAACTTGTATGGTTCATATTTCATTATTTCTTCCTAGCATTAGAAAGCACTCACTAGGTTACTAGAGAAATCTAAAATGTCTTCTTTCAATGCTGAGACTTTTTTTTTTCCTTTTAAGGAAAACAACATTTAGCTTGCATGTATTACGTATATAACCAACCTTATCAAACTTGTAAACCCTATAAAATTATGTATAAGATCTAATCTTACATATTAACTTTTAAGAGTTTGTAGTCTTACATGTTAGATTCCGAGCTAACAATTTAGAGCATATATAGGAGTTAACCAATTAGAAAAATACTTTACGTGTGATCCTAGAAATTAAATGAGAGCATATCGTGAGTCTAGAATGTTGAAATTTAATAAAATAATAGTATCATAGTTAAAAATAGATAGTTTTATTAAATTATATTATATTGTAATTTATTTGCATAAGTACGTAAGTTAGTTAATTGAAAATAATCAAATATTAGAGATAAATTAATTGGATACAATTTTTATAAGGTGACCTAAAATAATATTTAATATAGTATGTGTATCTTTGGTATAATTATTATATATATTTATATACCAACAATGCTTAAAATACCCTAAAATACTCATAATTAATTAAATAATTATAAGAAAAATTAAAAAAAAAATTGTAAAAGAATTGATAAATAATCAGATTTCAATTGGTTTAGGTGTGGGAATGTTGTTGGACAGTTGTGACTTAGGAAATTATCCTTAAGACACCTAACATGCATTTCTTATGAGGTATTTAAGCTAATTAAGAGATAGAAAATGCCATATTTCATTTAGAGAACATAAGAATTATCATTCACACTCTTTAGATGATTAGTAGACTTCTCAGTAACCTAGGAAATTTTCTAGATTAGAAAGAATAAGTAGAAAAAAAATCTAAAAAAATTAGGAAACAATACTATGTAAACTTAGCGAATTAATGGAACTCTAATGTCGAAGCAACCAGGGAGTGAACCACCATTACTCCCTAACAATGGAGGTAACACTTGGTAGTTTCAATAGGGTAGTGGCTAGGGGCCAATTTTTCTAGTAAGTTTAGTTTTTGTTTAACTTTAGTTAAATTAATAAAAATATCAAATTAATTTTGAAAATTTTGAAAAAATTTACTTGTACATATTTTTATATATACTTTTAGGGAAACATATCATATTGAAAATTTTTTAAGTGGGTACAATACTATCTTAAGAAATAGTATAAAATCGATTAATTTTCGAAATTGATTTAAATGACCCAATCGACTAGTTGCTAAGCCAATTTTTTCTAAAGAATACTTATATTGCACGTAAACATTGTATGAAGAGATTTCAAACTAAAATAATTTCCATAATTATTAGATATTTTTTAGCCTTTTAACTAGATCAAAAATTTGATTTTCTTGAGGATTTGGTGTATGGAGTTTAATGGAACCTTTGGTATCACGTTCTATGGTGCATTTGGATGATTTCCTACTATGATGATCAATTTAAAGTTATGTGGTTTGAGTTAGAGATAAAATTTGGACAATATGAGATTCATACATTAATAGGTAAGTATGTAAATTTGAAGAATTTAATAATATGGTGTTACTTGGTATAATAACCTTAATTTATAAACGTGATATAACATATCTATAATATGAAATATGATGTTAGATGAGTTATTTCAAGTGAACCTGTAAAATAACTCTATTCAAACAATTGTAAAATAACTACCTAGTTATACGTAACCCCAAATAGAGCTCCTACTACTATTCTCACACACCTGTCATACTACACCCCATCCTCTCCTTCTATAATATTTCCACCAACATAACAAAGTAACCTTATATTATTAATTGTGCACCTGTTTACCATATCAGCTGCATAAACTTTAGAATGCACGTATACAAAGACTACTTTATACTAACAAACACTAATTTCTTTTCATAGCTAATATTATGAAAGCTAACAAGTCTTATTGTACAAAATATTAGTAAATAATAATACTTATATTATTTATTATACCACTAATTTCTTTTCATGGCTAATATTATGAAAGCTAATGGGTATAATTAACAACCAATTGTCTGATTACTTGCATTATGTAGGAATTTTTCCTATGAAATTACTAATTAAATAATCTTGTTAAGTCATCATTCAAAAAATTATACAATAATAATGTCTATGTTATCGTTATATCATTATGTCATTACTCTTTTTCGAAGTACACATACCACCAATAATTATTCAAAGTAAAGTTTAAAAATCTCATCTAATGAATGTTAAGAATACTTTTTAGTAACATCATCATATATGCATTATAATTTACAATAATTAGTATAATTTTTTTTTTTAAAATAACATATGACATACTTCATACGAATCAAAACGAGTATAAAATTAATAGTATATGACAATCTACTAGCATACATAAGTGATAACACTATATCTTCGAAAAAAAATACTTAAAATGAATCAAAACAAGTAAAAATTATACCTTTTCGTAGTAAAGTTTAAAATAATATATCACATACAAATGTAGAGACGTATCCTAAAAATTATTAGTATATAACAATGTATCATCATATATTAAGTCAACACTACTTCTTTGAAAAATATATACTTAAAACAAATCAAAACAAGTAAAAATGATACCCTTATGTAGTAAAGTTTAAAATAACATATCACATATAAACGTACACACTTATGTTATAAATTATCAATATACAACAATATACCATCATACATAAAGTCATAACACTATTTCTTCAAAAAACATATATTCATAACGAATCAAAATGAGTAAAAATTATACCTTTTCCTATTTTTGATGTCTAGAGAGAAAAAGTGATGATAGTAAACCAATTGTCTTCCCATTTCTAAAAAACTTCCCACAATATAGACCTTTATTATGTAATTACTTCGATTCTATGATTGATTTATAAAAAAAGGGACTTAGATTATTGATTTAGTAGAGGGTTTTTTTTCGGAAAGTTAAAGAAAGAGAGAAAGTTTTTTAAGAACTGATCGCATGCGAATGAGGATGAAGAAGGGACATAATGGATTTATGGCTGTAGAAATCGCCTTTATGCGATTTCAAATGCTAGGATTATTTTCCTAGATGTCACATTTTTGTAATTTTTTTTTTTTTTTTTTTGCAATTTTTTCCTCTTCTCACCTAAACTGAGTAATTGCCTCATTTGTTGATCACTAAAATGACTTGACAAATTCCATCATAATTTATAAATACCTAGCCATGCTTCCTCATTCAACACTTTTCTAGAGATTTACAAAATAATATTATGATGTGAACCCTCAATCAAAGAAATAATTCAAGCAAATATCGATTTCAATCACTCAAAAACTGCAAGGTTAATGCCTTAAGCTCTTTTGTTTTCCACTTATACCATGTAAACATTAAAATGATGTATGGTATAGGACTTATGCAATACACACATGATCACTAGAGACAAAGTAAAGTGATATTGAGTGATGGCACCTCTTAAGGATAACTTAGCAAAACTTGCTACCACTATCTAACACTATTCAAGACTACATACTTATCACTGGAGAGTCATCTTGAAATAGCATAGATGACGCAAACTACGCAAGAGACTACAAAGGTCATGAATCAATTCCCGTCTTTGTACACTTAGTTTATGTCAAGGTTGGCTATTACTTCTACAGCACATTAAAATATAGCTTTGCCAAGACATGCTATTGTAGGTTGGAAGTGAGGGTAGTGGAGTTGGCAATTTACTGGAGATAACAAGTTCTCGAAGCTTTGCTTTTAAACAAAAAGATTCAAACCATTATGGGATATTTGAAACCTTTTGTGTTGTTTCTAGGATCATAAGCTATATACCTTTAAAAATTTCTAAAAGGTTTAGAGCTTTCTAATGTATGATTCAGACCATCTAAAGCCAAGAGTTAGGGTATGCACTTGTATCCTACTTGGCTAGGTAAGTTTTGAGTAGGTTGTAGGGCAGGTTTCGAGTATCAATTTTTAAAACTTGTTCCTATAAAGTAGAGTATGAGTATGATATCTTCATATCTTGTATCTAAGTTGGAACCTATACTTTAAGATATATAGGATATAAGTTTTAGGATATCCTATACACTAGAACATGTACAAGATACAAATTTTAGGGTGTTTTTAGGATGCTATAGGGTATGATTTAGTTCAAAAAACATGAGAACCTGTATTTATAAGATATGATCTTATGCTTTACCTACTTTATGCTCGTTTACCCTTATTAACAATATATTGATTATGATAATTTTTTAAATGGATTTATTAACTTTATTAGTAAGTATATTTTATGATAGTATTTATTTTCATAGTATACATTAAACAATTAATGAAAACATAGTGCTTACATCATGAATGTAATAAACTTCTAGAACAAGAAATTATTTTTGTTAATATTTATCAAATAGTATAAATCAAAATCCATACATAACGCAAGACTTAGGATTTTTTTTTTTCAACTTATTTACTTGGGGGTATGACATTTCCAAATCCTCCTCATTCCTTCCAGAGGTCTTATGATATGCCATTCACTTGCACTTTTACTATGTAATTGCAATCACTCATGGAATTCCAATTCTTAAAAATAACATATCACTATTTTTTATTTTAGAGTTTTTATGGTTTTGTCCATTTTTTTAAGGGATTAGTTCTGCCTCTCATCTAATGTTTGATTTATTACCAATTAAATCTGAACTAGTTGAAAACACAATTAATTTAATGAATGATATTTAATAAACATGAAATCAAATGTTAGATGATAAATAGGATTAGTCCAATCAAAAATATAAATGGGACTATAGAAAATTCTTATTTGTCCTATGCTAAGAATTGCAATTCATAGATGCCAACTTATTTTCCTTTCCAAAATAGCCTTATTGAAATTAAAAAATTACATATTTTACCCTTAATCAAGAAACATAATTGAAACAAAAAAAAAAAAAACCCTAATTTAAATACAACATCGAATTGGCCCAAGATTTTTTATTTCTGCAACCACCTTGAAGCAGGATTGACTATACGGGTGCACAAATTCGATCAGGGAGCTTCTTGTGTGGAAGCTTCAACTAGATTCCAACTTGCATACTTGGTTCAAACTCGTATGGAAGAGCAGATTTGATTGGACCGCCACGAATACAACTTCTCGTAAGGCAGATTCAACCAAATTCAAACACACATACTCGTGTTGAAGAGCATATTCAATCAGAGAGCCATAAACACAACTTCTCGTGAGGCAAATTCCACCATACACAAACTTACATAATCGTATGGAAGAGCAGATTCGATCAGAGAGCCACGAACACAGCTTCTCGTGTGGCAGATTCGACCATATTCAAACTTGATACTTGTGTGGAAGAGCATATTTGATCAAAGAGCCACAAACATGGCTTCTCGTATAGCAGATTTGACCGGATTCCAACTTGAATAGATTCGAGCAAATTCGACTGCTTTCTTGTTATTCTAGGGTTAGCGTTTCGAATGGAAGAGAGGGCTTTTCTTGTATGACCTCTGGCTCTATTGTTTTCTTGTCTAGGTTGTGTATTTGTTTTTATTTTATTATGTAATTAATATATGGGTATTCTTGGTATATAAATTTCAATTCACCACTTATTCCCTATGTAATTCAGTGAAGTAAACAACATATTACTAAGTCCATTATAATTAAGTGAATACCATAATATTTATTCATAGCTATAGCTTATTATACCACCATTCTATTCCTTAGTAATTACAATTTCAAAATGAATGGGCAGTGAAAAGTATATAATAAAGGCCTCATGTTGGAAAAAATTTGGCTTGCTGAATTTGTGCCTCAGTCTATAACGATATTTTGTAAAATTTCATCAATTACGTTGCAACGACACATAAATTGAATTGCAATTTAACGATAATGGAATCAAAAAGTAATAATTTTTAGTATAAATTGCATTGAGTACTATTGAGAACTTTAAAAATTTTACAGACCCCTAGCTTTTTCAAAAATGGACATTTACCACTTCTAAAACAAGCTTTTTTTTTTTCAATTAAATAAACTACACCATATCAACCAAATTTCATCATTAAATTAGGCCAAATTTATGACCCTCTATTTGTTATCACCTAAACTATTAACTACTAATACCACGCATCATAATAATTTAGCCTAATTAATAGCTAGTTAAATTATCCTAACGTAATAGTAATGGGTAAATTGTAATTATCCTAACGTAATAGGTAAATTATCGAGCTTTACTATTCAATCTTACCTACCAATTGTTATTACAATTGACACCCTATACATAATGGATCTTTTTTGAATGATAATTCACAAAAATATAAGAAAGTTGTACAAAAATCCCTTCTTAGAGAAATCATATATTGCTATGTTAATATCCATCTAATAATACCAGTGGTCCTCTATATTAATACTATTATGAAAGGTTTAACTATCATAGTGGTGAGCTGTAAAATAGTTGTTGTACCAAATATAAACATTATAAATTTATAATTTTATTTAAGTGCATTTTTTAACTATTCAATCTTTATTCCTTTAATCAAGTAAACAAAGTGATAGTAATCCTATTCAATTAATCAATAAAGGAATAAAAATTTAAACTTATAACACCCTTATTCAATTCTTTATAAATAACTATTCCACTAAAGTTTTATGCAACATAGTTAAGTGAACATGAAGTCACGAATTTGTAAATATTTAAGCCGGATAGGAATTGATCCCATAATACCGTTTGTTTACCGAACTTAAGACAAAGAGTTTTGTGTTTCAGTGTTTGCATAAAGAGACCAAATAGAATTAGAAAGAGAACGAAAATCAACAAATAGAGAGGAAAATTAAAATATGATTTTTAAAAAAGTAATCCAAATGGAAACTTTCAACAAATTGTATGGGATCGGTTGTTAGTAACACTATTTTGAAGCCGTTATATATCAAGTTTGAATTGGATCAGATTTAATATATGGCTTATATATTTTTTTTTTCAAATAACGAATTTTAAGCAAATACCGATTAGATACAAAATAGATCAATAAGGTAGAAAATGTAAGCAAAAAAATAAAACTGAAAACGCACCTCTTATGCAGTTTCCGGACAATATTAGTATAATTGTATGTCGGTACTGACCTGGGTATTGTTGTGCAAATATACTCCTCCTCTGCCATTCTCGTCGTACAAGTCCTTCATAGCTCCTGCAATCTAGTCGAAGCTGAGGCCGGCGTCAATCAACATTACTATGTTCCTTCTATAAGCATAGCTATCAGTAGCCTCAAGTGGCAGTTGAAACATTGTAATTTGGTGTTAGATTTCTTTCACATATAGCATTTAGTGGTGTTGGGTTTTATATTTTATATATATATATATATATATGTCTATATGTTTTGAGTTTTGTGTAGTTTGGCCAATTACATTTCTTGTCCCTGAAATCTTTTTAAATCACATTGATATCCACTTTTTTTTTAATTATATATTTTTTACCCTTGTTATATATATATGGACTTAATAAGTTTGAAAAATATATAGAAACCAATAAATAACTCATAATTATCCCATGTACATATAGGATTGAAAATTTAGAGATACTTGCATAATTTAAGATATCTAGAGTACATGAAGCTTTTGATAACAATAAGAAAAATTTTTTGAATAAATTATTCATTTTATTTTCCACATATTACAATTTTATTGTATTCTTTAGTACCGATCAATACACGTGCAATTACTAAGATTATTTTTGACTTATTACCCATTCCACACGAAAAGTTGGATCATGCGACCACCTTTGTTGCATGGATATTATCATCGAGAATTTCGTGCTTTGAAAAATTGAAAGCATCAGATTCGATTTGAGCCCGTGTTTCGATCTCATTTGGAATATCATAGGACGAAGACAAGGAACCTTTTAAGGGGACTAGGCGTTACATAGGTTGAGTGAGGATCTAAGTCATGTCTTCACGAAAGGAAAGAATACGATTCTAGCACCGAAAGGTGGCCCTATCATTTTTTATGTTTTAGGAGCATCGTCTTTCTTACACTAAAATTTCATATCAAGTTAATGGAACCAATCTCTGAAGTTGAATAAGGTTAATTCGGTGCATAAATGTTTAGCCTATTTGCAAGTTACAATCTACAGAAGGGCTAAATTTTGCTATATTAAGATATTGGAGTAATTAAGCACCTTAACTCTTAGCTAAATGATAGGTTTTAGGGAGTGTGGCTTGTATTTGGGATGATTTACAACTATTTGACTATCCGAAAAATATTTTTTATATTTATGCTAACCCCTCTCAAGTAAACTCATGTATTTAATAAGGATGGATATTAGCCTTTATCCCAGATAAACTCATTAAGATAACCTAAACTAGGTAATCATCTCATCTGTTGATCATTAAAATGAATTGAAAAATGTCATTTGTAAATCCCGTAAATTTAATTTTTGAGTATAGAGACGACTCGAGTATTGTAGATAATTATTCTAAGTCAACAAACACGATAAATTTAAAATAGATTAAAATTTTAAATTTAAAACCTAAAACAAATATGAAAAGTCTTAAAAAATTTTATCGAAACCTTAATTGTATATGAAAACCCTAAATCTTATGTAGGCGTAAATGCCTAAAATTAAACTCAAACTTGACAAAAACCCTAAAATAATAAGTCAAAGCTTATAAAATGAATAATTATACCCTATAAGTATTAACTACTTAATAGAATACGATTATCAACCAACACACGTAGTCATGTAAAATTATTAACGAACGAGTTAACATAACTCCTAAATATTATAAACGTAACGAGTAATAATTTAGTTAATAAAATTTATAAAATTATAAATGTTATTTCCTAATTATTATTCATTCTATAATTTTACATTTTAGAAAGCCAACCTATTACTTTTTCTTTGTTTTTCCTTTTTCTTCTTTCATTTTCTTTTTTTTACTCCACGTTGCACTTCTAGAACATGTTTGGCTACTATGTTTTATTTTTTAATTTCCCCATGTGTTAAAAGTGATAGATAAGGTTAAGACATAAGTCATAAGTTAGTAAAATTATATCTTAACAAATCTACTTTTCTTTTTCTTTGGTTTAATTTTTTTTTCTTCTTTTTCTACTATTACTGGAAGCCTATTTCATGCATATATATTGATATATTATTTTTTTTACTTTACTTTACACACTCTTGAAACATTAAGAGCACACATACATCCTCTCTCTCAACAGTTCCTTCTCTTTTCCTTTTAACTTTCACCATCTTCTCCCTCTTATTTTTATTTTTTCAAGTCATCAAATTTGCTACTTGTTTTATAATCTACTTCCTTAGTATTTTACATTCAACCTAAGAGGAGAAAAAAGAGTTCTTGGTGTACAAGCAAGTTATATGTATTTTGTTAAGTTATATATACTTTTGATATATATATATATATATATGTATGTATTTTGTAGAAATACATCCATTTAGGGATTATGTAAATATAGTTGATTTTGTCATTCTTTTCTTTGTATTAAGGTTAATTGTACATGTAATGAAATTATATAAAAAGTTAGTATTTCTTATGTTTATGTGTTCATGTATGCATATAAATACTTAAGTATATACTTATATGTACATATATGTTATAGTGGAATATATAAGCATAGGGTATAAGTAGATATGTGTATATATATGTGTGTATATAGTATGTATATTATTTATTTTCATTATATATATGTGTGTATGTGTTGATGCAAAGGTATAGAGTATAAAAAAATATGAGTATAGTATATGTATATACGTATCGTACATATAGTGCATTTAGAGTTACATTGTAAAATAACTATGTATACATGTATAAATAAAATAAAGGAACATAAGTATATATATATGTATAAAAATACGTATATTGGTAGTGTAGTATGCATAAGTATATGAGTATGCTTAAATAATATATGCGTAATATACTATAATACTAAATTACTAAATAAAGTAATATAATATATATATATATTAGTGCCATGAGGTTTAGGAAAAGGAGGAAAATTGATTTATAAAATTTAATAAAATATGATATTAGATATATAAAAATAAAAAAATTAAGTAAATTTAAAAAATAAGAGAAATTGGAAAAAACGAAAAATTCATGAAAATGATAGATGGAATATCCCTATGTTACCACATCAACACTTAATATTTTTAATTAAATTTGTAATTAATAATAACAATAAAATAATTAATTAATAAGAAAATTATTAAAATAAAAAAAGTGAATTAAATAAGTATTTAACCTTAAAAATAGAAAAATAAGTAAATTGCTATAAATAGACTAAAAAATAAGAAAATTACAGAAATATAAAATTTGGATATTTATTAAATCATAAATATATAAAGAAAAGCTTAAAATAATAATTTATAACTATTTAAGTTAAAATAGTAAAATTTGTAATATTTTTACACCATAATGAGAAATGCGAGTTACAACATCCAAAACGGACCGTGTTACGAGAAAGTATATCTGAAAACGATAAAAATCGACTATAAGTTTATAAAAATCTAAACTAAAACAAAAAAGTTATTTGTGATTAATGAAAAAGCTCAAATAAGGGATATTATGTAAATAGATATTATATTTAATATTAACTTAGGTAGTTAATATTAAATATATCAATAACTTAGTTATTTCACCAATTACTTATTACCTTCCAAACTTCTTAAATGTTAAGTGATATCTATACGAACATTAATATACACATAGACTACCATGATGCCTAATAGATTACCCTATGAATGAGTGAGTACTCATTATGACTCTATACTTATTTTGTACTTGTAATTAATGTACCTAAAGTAAATATTAATAACTTGATGCATAAGGGGTTTAAGTTATGTATGTGCCTAAATATTGGTTTATGTATTGTGTAAAATGTTGTAAGACATAATAGTTGAATAATCAATTACTTGATTTATTACTGTATAATTAAAAGGTTTGTTGATATTGGTTGATCACCTCATAAATTGATTTAATCATATTTAACTTAACTTAAATTATATAAATCATGCATAAACACGAACATTGCATAGAACATTACATATAAAATTCCTACCATCACCTTACGCAGTTGGTAATGAAGAGCCTTGTAGAGATGAATTCTCACATAATTTGATTAGCATAGTATAGAAGCATTGATATAACAAGGCCTTACCCTTGATTTGTAGGTTTACCTTGGGCCGGAGACGCTAACCGTAGGTGACTAGGGATCGAGTCTAAAGATCACCGCTGTAGAGCATAAGCATAGATTGCAAGGGCCATCTCACCACTAGACTTAGGAATTTATGTACTACTAGACTTTTAGAAATAAAAACTTACTTTGTTAAACATGAAATATATATATATATATATTGGTTAAAAACTCAAGTACTAAAACCTAGTTATAATTGGTGCCAATGTATTTTCAACCATTATTTCGGAGGGCATTAAATCCGATGTTGTATGCAACACTGATCAACTACATATATTGTTTGGCATACTGCTTGTTCATACATTCATATACTTATTAATAAATTGTTTAATAACTTTTTTGCCAATATAGTAGGAGGTATATCTCACTAAGCTCGTGTAGTTTATTCCTTAATAGGCTCATCTTGTAGGTTACTAAATAATTGAGCATGAGTTAAAAGCCAAGTGTTAAGTACTAGTATTGAGATGCATAGAAATTAGAATTTGAAAATAAACTGTATAATTGGTTTGAAATATTACATATAATTATTAATACTATATTTAGATTTTATAACTTTAGTAAATTTAAGTTTTATTACCTGATCTTATCATTTGGTAGGGAATACTAATTCTCTACAGTTTTTGGGAATTGTAGAATATTGATTATTTATAGTTATTTATGTTCTACAGTAGATTAATTATCTTAAAATTGGAAACTTTAGTATTTAATTATTTAAAGTCTTATGATTTCTAACTTGAAAGGCGATTTTCGCATCATGAGTATATATGTGATATAAAAATTTTAGACAATTCTACTAGACTCCCTTAAGATCATAACACCATAATAATTTATAAATACCTAGCCATGCTTCCTCATTTAACACTTTTCAAGAGATTTAAAAAACAGTATTATGATGTGAAGCCTCAATCAAAGAAACAATTCAAGTAAATATCGAATTCAATCATTCAAGAACTGCAAGGTCAATGCCTTAGGCTCCTTTGTTTCTCACTTATACAATGCAAAAATTAAAACAATGTATAGTATGGGACTCATGCAATATGCACATGATCACTTCCCTCATATCCCTATATCTACATTTTGGTAACTCTTCTAGAGACAAAGTAAAGTAATACTAAGTGATGGCACCTCTTAAGGATAACTTAGCATTATCTAACACTATTCAAGTCTATGTACCTATCACTAGAGAGTCCTCTTGAAATAGCATAGATAATGTGAACTATGCAAGAGACCACAAAGGTCATGAATCAATTCCCGTCTTTATACTGTTAATCCATGCCAAGGTTGGCTACTACTACTATAGCACATTAAAATACAACTTTGTTAAGACATGCCGTTATAGGTTGGAAGTGAAGGTAGTAGAGTTGGCAACTTATTGGAGATAACGGGTTCTTAGGTCTTTGCTTCTAAACAAAAAGGTACAAACTATTATGGGACATTTCAAACCTTTTGTGTTGTTTTTAGGATCATAAGCTATATACCTTCAAAAATTTCTAAAAGGTTTAGAGCTTTTTGATGTATGATTTAGACCATCTGAAGACAAGAGTTAGGGTATACACTTATACCTTACTTGGCTAGGTAAGTTTTAGGTAGGTTGTAGGGTATCAACTTTTGGAATCTATTCCGATAAGGTAAGGTATAGGTATGATATCTTTATATCTTGTACTTATGCTAGAACCTATATTTTAAAATTTATAAGATATAAGTTTTAGGATATCTTACATACCAGAACTTATACTATACATGATATAAGTTCCAGGGTGTTTTTAGGATGCTATAAGGTATGTTCTAGTTCAAAAAAACTTAGGAACCTATATCTATAGGATAGGATATGGATAGAGTTTCATATTCTATCTATTCTATACTCATTACCCTTATTAACAATATATTGATTATAATAATTTTTAAAAATGGATTTATTAACTTTATTGTTAAGTATATTTTATAGTATTTATCTTCATAGTATATGTTAAACAATTAATGAACATATAGTGCTTACATCATAAGTGTAATAAACTTCTAGAACAAGAAATTATTTTTGTTAATTTGTATTATATCGTTTAAATCAAAATCCATACATAATGCAAGGCCTAGGAATTTTCTTTTTTTTTTCAGTTTATTTACTTGTGGAAATAACATTTCCAAATCCTCTTTATTCCTTCTAGAGGTCTTATCTTATGTTATTCACTTGCACCTTTACTATGTAACTGCAATTACTCATGGAATTCCAATTCTTAAAAATAAGGAATCACCATTCTTTATCCTGGAGCTTCTATGGTTTTGTCCATGTGTTTTAGGAGATTAGTCCCATCTCTCATCTAACATTTGATTTATTATCAATTAAATCTGAATAATTGAAAATATAATAAATTCAATTGTTGATATTTAATAAATATGAAATCAATAGTTAGACAACCGATAGGATTGGCCTCATTAAAATTTTTAATGAGACTGTAGAAAATTCCTATTTATCCTATGCTAAGAATTGCAATTCATAGATGCCTAACTTATTTTCCTTTCCAAAATAGTCTTATTGAAATTACAAAATTACATATTTTACCCTTAATCAAGAAACATAATTGAAACAAATAAAAAACCCCAATCTAAATACAACATCGAATCTAATAATCCTAATCCAAGCAGAGGCGCGACCACAACATCGAATTGGCCCAAGATTTTTTATTTCTCCAACCAGTTTGAAGCAGGATCGACCATACGGGTGCACAAATTCGATCAGGGAGCTTCTTGTGTGGAAGCTTCAACTAGATTCCAACTTGCATACGTAGTTCAAACTCGTATGGAAGAGCAGATTTCATTGGAGCGCCACGAATACAACTTCTCGTCAGGCAGATTCAACCAAATTCAAACTTACATACTCGTGTTGAAGAGCATATTCAATCAGAAAGCCATGAACACAGCTTCTCGTGAGGCAAATTCCACCATATTCAAACTTACATACTCGTATGGAAGAGTAGATTCGATCAGAGAGCCACGAACACAGCTTCTCGTGTGGCAGATTCGACCATTTTCAAACTTGACACTCGTGTGGAAGAGCATATTCGAACAAAGAGCCACGAACGTAGCTTCTCGTATAGCAGATTGGACCAGATTCCAACTTGAATAGAGGGCTTTTCTTGTATGACCTCTGGCTCTACTGTTTTCTTGTCTACGTTGTTTATTTGTTTTTATTTTATTATTTAATTAATATATGGGTATTTCTGGTATATAAATTTCAATTCACGACTTATTTCCTGTGTAATTCAGTGAAGTGAACAACGTATTACTAATTCTATTATATTTAAATGAATACCATAATATTTACTCATAACTTATTATATCTCTATTTCATTCCTTTAAAATTACAATTATATTTTCCTCTTATTCTATTCAACAAAATACAGTGAAAACTCATATAATAGAGGCCTCATGTTGGAAAAAAATGGCTTGTTGAATTTGTGCCTAAGTCTATAACTATCTCGCAAATTTTCATCTATTATGTCGCAACAATACATAAGTTGAACAGCAATGGAATCGAAAAGTAATAATTATTAGTATAAATTGCATTGAGTACTACTAAGAACTTTGAAAATCGTATGGATCCTTAGCTTTTTCAAAAAATCAACATTTACCACCTCTAAAACAAGCTTTTTTGTTTTTAATTAATAAAATACACCATAGCAACCAAATTTCATCATTAAATTAGGCTAAATTTATGATCTTCTATTTGTTATCACCTAACTAGTAGGGTAAGCAAAATAACCATGAATTGTGAATCAAACCTTAAACTAAATCGAACTGAACCAAACCAAAATATCAATTTTTTTGTAAACCGTTTGGTTTATGGTTCGGTTTAGTTATGTATAAATAGCTTATGGTTCGGTTTAGTTATGTATAAATAGCTTATGGTTCGGTTCGAGGAAGCGAATCAAACCATACTACTTTGAATCGAACTAAACCATTTAATTAAATAAAAAAATTCATATAATTATTTTGCACTTTTTTATATTTTTTTCATCAATCTTTATAAATTTCATCAAATTTTCATATCTTATTATTTTTTATCATAATTTTGTATTAATTATTAAGATTAAGTTGAGTAAATTCTATTTAAAATTTCATATTTATTGGAGATAAAAATATTTAGTGAAAATTTAGCACAAACAGTTCGAATTATGGATCGAACCGAATTGAACCGGTTTTAATTAGATTTGAAAAATTTATGAACTTAATCGTATGGTTGAGTATAACTTTAAAAAAAACTGAACCATTATATTAGATTTGGTTTGGTAAAAGAAGCAAACCGTACCATACCAAACCAAATCAAACCATTTATACCGCTATTAATTATTAATACCACACATCATAATAATTTAGCCTAATTAATAGCTAGTTACATTAACATGCTAAGGAGGATACCTTACATTATTTGAATTACACCTGTTGACACCAGGTAATTCTAATGATGTTATTTTGACTCAAATTTTACATATAACCTAGTTATTTTTAGGTGGATATATGTAACCTAGTTAATGCTTAAAAAGTTAACACAAATAAAGTGCATTTACAAAATATTTGTCCACAACCATTTTTTAAATAATGTTTTCTAAATATGCAGTAGATCTGTACATGTCTCCTTAATAATCTCCATATATCATGCCAGCAACTTTGGCCAAAAAAAATAATCATGCCAGCAACAGTGTTATGACAATAGAATAACCGTAATTCTTGTGACACTTTCATGTTAAATAATCCGACAAATGTATTTTGCAAGGAAATCGTTCTCCACTTTATTTATATATGGCATGAGTGGATACATAATACGAATACATGGATACATATACAATGCTCATTTTATTTAGTTATTTACATTACATGAATACATACATACATAAGTAGGAGTTTATACTCTTTTATCAGTTGGATATGGTGCTGCTTTCACATTTCATCTTCTGCAGAAGTCGGATATAGAACCCTCTGTAAAAGAAGATGATAAAGTTTGTTGTTGTTATTTGAAAATGTTGGTAGCAGACAGGGTTTAGTAATATAAGAACAACCCTAAAAAATTTATAACAGTAAGTACCATGAAGACTACGAGATTAGGTTTTCTCGAAGTGCATTTCCAAACAAATGATATATGGGTGCAGAAAAATAATAAAAAAAGATCCGGATTTGTTCCTACCTTCCGCGTTTTGACTACGATAGCGATGTTCCTGTGTTTTAGTTCACTCTCTCTGATCTTCTTGGCGACTTGGGGATCTGTTTCCTCTTTGGACTTCTCTGCCACAAGGTGATTCGTTTCCTTTCTGATCTTCATCACGGGCATATCGATCAGCTTGAGAAATACTGTCCTCTCAGTTCCTGAATCCTGACTCTCAGTTTCTGAATCCTGAATTAGTGGTTTGATCTCTTCCATCTTGTGACATTTTCTAAGTTCGATGGTTTTTATTTTGGGCAGTGCTTTCTCTGTATCTAACTCTAATTCCTGGAGATCCTCCAACTTCCACAGCCTTAAAATTAGAAGATTTTCAAAGTGGTGGTCATTGAATTTCAAGCATTTTTCAGTTAAAGATTTGCCTAGAAGGTTAAGAACTTTCAAGTATTTGAGATTCCCTAGTTGGGATATAAGTTCAGGGCCCTCTATGTTTGATCCAGAGAAGGTAATGGAAGTGAGATTCTGGGGTATCAGATTTTTCCAGAAACCTTGGATGTCTCCAAGAAGATAGAGCTTGGAAAGAAAATAATGCTGTTCTAATGAGAGATTTGGGGGCAATTTTGAAGGTTTACTTGGCTCGATAACTCCAAGCTTCAACGACTGAAGATTTGTTAGGCCAGAAACCCAATCGCCTATTGCTTTTTGATAGGCATCATTGAATCGGAACATGATCCCCAATTTAGTCAGCTTCTTTATGTTGCTCAAACCCTCTATTGTTTCCTTCGAGGTTTTCTTGTCCTTATCAACATGAAAACTAGATACAACTGCCCCACTCAATGTACGAAGATTTGCCAATGCCTCTGTGCTAGTTGCAAAAGAAGAAGAGAGGATGGATTTATCAATATGACAATAGCTATTGAGATAGAGGTGCCGGAGGTTTCTCGACTTCCTCCAAAACGACTTGGGTAATTCTGTTACGTTGGTGTGTTTTAGATCCAAAGTCTCTAGGTATGGCAAATTAGCAACCGATTTTGGTAGTGAACCTAGTGCAGTTGATCTCAAGCCTAAGTACTTGAGGAGCACTAGTTTTCCTAGCACTTTATCAAGGTTAGGCTTGTAAACACCCTCCAGATCAAGCACAGTTACTAAATTAGAGCCCTTACCAGACACAGTCTTGAGAAAATTCCCTATATCTTCGGTGAGCATGCCCTCTCTGAAATCGAAGGATAGAAAAGATCGTAGGCCATTGATCTTAGCATCAGGGGATAAGTCCACAACGTTTGAATGTTCAGCGAGCCATCTGATTCTAGGCACGGCCGGTCCCTGTTGGTGTTGGTCCCCAGCAAGCTGTCCTCCATCTGTTTCCTTGTGCGGGTGAATGTAGAGAAGTTCGGTGCCGATAGCTCCTGAACAAAATAAATCATCGAGACAAGTGATCACACGAACTCTTCTCGGACTTCCATCTTCCTTCCATTGAACAACCTCAATGAAGTTTCGAATCATCAACTCCTTAAGGTAGTCCAACCCCAAATCTTCAGGCTCCATGTTGGCATTTCGTGGCACGACTAGAAGTCCCTCAGAAAGCCATAAACGTAATAGCCTTCGCACCGGAATCGCATGAGACTTGGGGAAAAGAGTCATGTAAAGGAAACATGGCTTTAGTTCTCCACGCATATGGTTATAACAATAGGCAAAGAGATCATTAAGATTGTCTGGAACCCTTTCAATGAGCTCATCTTTATGATCAGAGGACTTAGCAATTAATCCACCCAATAGATTGACTCTCAGTGGCAGGCCACCGCATTTGTCAATAGCAGCCCCCAATAAATGTTTTGAATCTCTACCTACAATTTCCAACTTACTGTTTATGAGGGCCTTCATATCATCATTGTCAAGTGTCTTGAGCCTAACGATTCTTTCTTCTCCTTTTCCTTTTCCTTTTCCTTCTTCTTCTTCTTCTTCTTCGAATGGTCCTGCTACAGAATTCTTTTGGGTGGTGATTAAAAGATGACCGCCACAGGCCGCATTTGGAAGGCTGAACAACACAGGCCATAACAGACGCAGGTCATGAACATCATCCATCACAATGAAATAGCTCTTATTATAGAGTGCTTTCCAAAGCATTTCGCCCATTGATTCCATGTGCGGTCCCTTCGCATTGGGCATCAAAACTGATTTATGCTTAACTTGTTCCACTACACTGCATAGAACATCATAAGGTTCATCCTTTCTGGATACATTAACCCAAGCACAGCATTGAAAGCGATCACGCAGTTGGCTGAAGATTCTCCTTGCTAAAAATGTCTTGCCATACCCTTGCTTCCCGACAATCACCGTGACCTTATCCGCCGACAGATCACTGACTGTAATTGCATTTTCCAGTTTTTCCATATCGTTTTTGCGAGCTTTCAGAACGTCTCCAGAAATGTCAGCATACAAATATTTGTCCCACTCCATGGGATAATGAACACGGCGTCGAGTGGGTTCCTCATCTTTAGAATCCGAACCTTTTGTAGATTTGAGGGATATATGCTGTTCTGACTTCAACTCCACTATTCCACTCTTGAACTCCTGGAGACGCGTCCTCAGGGAACAGTTCGCCCATAAGATTTTAAACATGTTAGGACGACAGAACCCGATAGTGTGAGTAACGTTTGCTGGATCTTGTGGAGCAGTCGTGGAATGGAATATGTCAATGCCATCTTCCATTCTGTAGATAGCTTCCAAGAGCTTGGATTTCCATTCCCTTTTGTCGTCTCTTTGGGGATGCTTTATCAAGAATTCATAGATTGGATGCAGACTTCCGTGGATATCCTCAATTTCCCGTCTTAGAGCAATGCAAATAATCAATTTGCAGTCTTGTAATTTCAATAGCTTTTGTTGTACAATGATTGTAGCCGCATCAATAGCTATTGCGTTTCGCAATATCTTATCGGCTAATGGCATGTTTGCGTTCATCGTCTTGGCTGATTCTTGCTCAGCCATGGTATCAATCTCTCCCTCTCTCTCTCTCTCTCTCTCGCTCCCTCTCTATTTATTATGGCCGTAAGTGTAACATTTATGCATGGAAAGGAGTATTGCTAGTGATGTTTAAATGGTTATCAAGAAGAGAAATTGGGTTGTGCCTTTACAGCTCTCACACTAGTCATCATTTATAGCCCAAACAATGATCCTCTATATCATCATTTCGATGCTATTTGTGCTTTCCTTGTCTAGCCGAGAGTCTTACATCTGCAGCAAAGTTTGATGCCTCTTTGGCAACCCATTAAGGAAATGAAGCCACAGGCAAATGATCCTAAGTTATGTTATATGCTTTTCTTGTTAGGGGAAAAAGAGAATATATTCATAGGTTTGTGTGACACGGCTATTACACCAATGCGAACTTGTAAGATTAAAAATTTGGTCATATAGAAATAAAATATAAAACTAATATATCAATACAATTAAACATAACTATAGTATAAATTAATTATTCGTAATTTCCATTTGAATTTATACATTTTATCTACACCAATGTGAATTCGAGACTAAATGAGACATTAACACAATTTCTCAAAAAAAAAATATCCACCTCATCATCAAGTATTGGATTTGGATCTTCTACATTTACATTTTTTTTAATTTGCCCTCTTAACTTTTACCATATGTAATCTGTGATGGAGATTTTAAAAAATTATATTGATATTATAATAATGCTATAAAAAATTTTAAATCTTTAAATAATTTTAATTATCAATTTGTAAATTAAAAGGATAAAAATTGAAGAAATTCATTTCCAATTTTATCAAGAAAGAAGCACTTCACTTAAGGAGAAAGTAAAGCATGTTCCTTAATCATATCAAAATATGGAAACATGGAAAAGGCCTATGTCCTTTCCCCCGTTTGTGCTCTAGCTATCCTTTGTTTGCATGCCAACTAAAATAGAGCGAGCTCATGTGCCTCCATATAGACACGTAGGTTTGCCTTTAGTACTAGAACAGACGATCCTTCTTTTTGTTTTCCGAATTCGAATAGATGCTTAAAAAATTTCTTAACAAATACTATCAATTTATCATTGCGTTACGGATGAATTGGAGTGATATCACAGGAGACTATTGAAATTACGACAATATTTATGGACTTATCAAACTATTAAAATATTGGTTAACGTTGTTTCATTCTAATAATATGAAGGCTCTTAATAAGATAAATTAGGTTTAAATTTCATTTCTTTCAAGTTGAGTAAGGTAGTTAGCAAAATATATATATATATTGAAAAATTTGATACTACTGTTTTTTTTTTTTAATGTGGTATCAAGTCATTCTTTTGTATTATTATATATTTCTTAACAAAAGAGATTCTAATATATACGTTCTATTTCAAGTCAATTTATCACCTAAATAATTTCTACTATGCAATGAAATATTTACTAGCTAAGAAAAATCCCAAATAAAATGATAAATTTGCTTCAAGAAATGAAAATTGTACATGAATAGAAAAACAATTGCTTGGTACAATATTAATGAATAAATACTATGGTATCAACATTGTTAAGGCGTGGAAGCACGTGCTATTTGGAAAGAGAAAAATATGGAAAAAAAAAAGTTTTTTTTTTAGTACTTTTATAATCAAATCATTTATTTCTTTTTAATAAATTTATGACTTGTGTTTTTCTTTGTTGTATAACTTTTAAGTAGAGGTGAGCGAGTAATCTTGTTATACAGGACACCCATCGAGACTCTACTTTCGACAAGGTTCTAAGTGGTAATTAAGGTGATAAAATAGGTTCTAAGTAATAATTTCTTAACATCTGTTCTCATAAGATGAGATACAAGTAAGAAGTCACGATACTTTATATCTACTATAGAGCCTATACTTTGAAGTATATAGGGTACCAATTCTAAGATTCTTACCTTATAATAGTAATTAAATGAAATTAGTAAATAAAAGATGCCATACCATTATAATAAAGCAAAACCTAACCTATTGGAAACACTAAACTAAACGCTTATTAATATCTTTTCTTTCATCTTTTGTTTTTAATCTTTACTCACTGTCATTTTATTTCTACTACTTTCTCATCTAGTAAAGTTCAAAAAAGGGAATATGAGTTACTAGTTTTTACTTCTACTTTTACTTCTATTACTTGTTTTCTATAATGGAATAGTTTCTTTATTTTATATTTAATAAAAGATTTGGTATTATTATCATAGCAAAATTTTATTTTTTATTTTAAGTATAAGGAGATTATTTTATTGATGCATGAATCTTGAGAATGAAAAATATTTTAAAATTTATATTTTATTCCATTTTCATGTTGTGTCTTCATTTTCCTATAGTAATTATTTAATCCTATATTATTGTCACATCCATAATTATATAATTATATAATCTTATAAATTTCTTATTCACATTATAATGAGCTTTGTAAATCTTGTGTTAAATATGATATTTCCCTTATTCATTTTGGAAATGATGTGCATATCTTCTTAAATATCTCTATAATGTAATTATTACAAAATGAATGTTTTATTTACACAAAATATTTTTGTATAATGCTTATGTAAAAGTTCATCAATAATAATAATGGTCAAAGAACCATTTAAGAAAAAAAAATTTGAAAACAAACCTCAATGTACTTCATTGGTTTATTTGAAATATCGACAAAATTGAGCAATTGCTTTTGGAAAAAAAATGTCAAGTTTATTCTATCTTTCGAAAAAAAAAAGAAGAGAAAAGTCATATTAAAATTTATAGGAAAAAAAAATCAACAAGTTCTATGGGGTACCATATACCCTATACAATCTACAAGGCATATAGTATAAGGTAGTTTTAGGGTATTATAGGTAAGGTACGGTTGTAAGATTTTGAAATTTATACCTATAGGGTAAGATATGAGTAGGGCCCCATACCCCATCCGCCTTATACCACTTACCCTTACAGTTAAGTACTCCAGTAAAATTTCACTTGACATGTACATAACTCAAAATGAAAAAAGAAAAGAAAAATCAAAAACCTAAATCAATCTAGGACTCTTACAAAACCCTCCACTCAATACCTTAAGTCCCCAGCCTTAGGTTTCATATTTATATGTGTGATCGACAGGTTTTTCGAAGATCATGTGCATTTCATTTAGGAAGCCTAGGATAGCATTCTATTCAGTCAAGTAATAAGGGGTTCCATATTAGTAACTCAATCTTTTCTTAGAAAATATAGTCTATTACCTTCATTGATAATAACGAAAAATATAGTTAGTATGTTATTATTTCAATTTCCTAAGTAGTCTGAGGATCGAAAGGATTGGAATACTTTAATAGAGTACTTAACAATTTTATAAGGGACAAGAACATGAGAAAAATGTTAATATTACTAATACGCCATATATATCGATAAGTATTATGTAAATATCAAGGATTTTTAAACATGTGATAATGAAGACACATATTTTTTGAAAAGTTATCAATTATATTTTCATGTATTGAAGTTTTATTGGTACTTATATATTACTCATCTATCCATACGTAGTATATTAAAATCATTGAATCTTCTTTCAAAGAGTATTAGTAACACATTTTTCAAAAGAAAATCATTAGCTACTTGATTGGAAAAGAGACAAAACAAAAATCATATTTTTATAATTTTTTTTAGAGTTTTAGATGTATAGGTATGCAATAGGGGCTATAAGGTCAATGCCACTCAGATCTCAAATACAATTTTAATTACCTTAGTTTGTCTAAATGAAAGAGGGAAAAAGGTTATGCCATTGAGATCTCAAATATAATTTTAATTATCTCAGTTTATCTAAATGAAAAAGGAGAAAAGGTTATTGTTTAAAGGTGATACAATAAGTTGCTTCCTAATGTAGCATAAAAGTTAAGAAGCAAGCATACCTAAGGCTAGAAGTTAGAGGCCAACAAAACATTTGTTCTTTATCTTTAATTTTGTCTTTTATTTGTAATGTTTTACATTAATGGGTTTTTCTTATGTGTGAAAAGGATCTTAGCTAAGTGAAAAATTTTCTCTAAATCCTTAAGATCTAAGGTTAAGACCTCCTCAGTCGTTTTGTATGCAATGTCATTTTCTTTTGTTTTTTTCCTTCATTTAATTTTGAAATACTTCGAAAAAAAAAATTAAATAAAGGTTATTTTGGAAATTTCTCCCTTAAAGTATTATTAAAATAACTTCTCATTTAATGGTTTTGTAGAGGAATATACATTAGCTCCCACCATAGTATGCTATGTAAACCCTATTGCAATCTTAGTGTAAGTTTACATATAAAAGGAAAAAAAAAAAAAAAAACCCTAAAGGTCCTAGGTTTTTTTTTTTTTTTAATCTAAGAAGAGGTAAGGGTACTCTCTTATGCTGTCTTTCAAAATATGATCCAAGGTTATCAAACTATGGTTTCCAACCTTCGAAATTCTTCAAAGATATGAATTCAATTATTATATAAGAACATGGAGATGTAGTTAAGAACCTATGAAATTCGAGGACATTAAGATAAGGGTAAAGATACTAATGAATAAATAAAATTCCAATTTTTTACTTGAGAGAGCCCTTTTAATATAAGATAAGATTTATTTTGTCAACCTAAGAGAAAGATATTAAACCCTAAAATCTTTTAATGCTAAGATGCAATAGATAGTTAAATTAATTATTTTATTTCAATTATTACATAGAATGTCACTACAAGGGGAATACCATGCCCATTATCAATTTCCCTTTTTCTTAAAACCAATTGATTTTCCACTTTATGTTACACTTAAACACTAGTTACCTTAACTAAACCAATCTAATTAAATTACTTAACCTCGTTCCTTCTCTTGTCATGTCATCATTCCTTAAAATTTTCCAAATGATAAAGTGATGACCTTTCAAGTGCACTATGGTACAACGTTAAAATCTAAGCAAAATATCCTCATTATCTACACAATTCAACTTGCATATATTCATTAACTAAACACAAATATTCTTAGAACTTTCAACTTTCTCCTTCGCTCTTTAAATTGTAATCCCATCCCTATTACTCAAAATTTAACCTTTTGGCATTTTTTTTTTACTTAAATCTCATCTAAATACAAGTCAATCCCTTAAAGAACAACCTAATATTTTAGCAAATTCATACAAGATCAAACCACATCTTCTTTCTCCTTCCCATTCTAAACTAATGCCACCTATCTTACCATTACCCTTCCTCTCTTTCCTCAAACTCCAACTCTCCCCAAACTCTCAAGGTTAAGAACAACATTACAAAGAAAAGTCGAACCCTAAAATACCCAAGTGACCAAGATCCTAACCCTTAATCACTCATCATCTCAAGTTCAAATTAACACTATTGATCAATTAAGAAAAGAAGTAGAAGAAGAAAGTAAGGGAATGAAAAAAGGAAGTTATAGGTAGATGATCTACGGTAACTATAGTAGATCTAAGGGGAAAGAGCACTTGGAGACCACCTTAGCAGTAGTTTACACCCTTTTTTGATTATGTAGAATTCCTTAACTTACTTTAGGTGCATACCTATAGATGGTAAACTAGTTTGTATGGAAATGTTGAATTAAGATTTAAATGAAAAGTTAGTGTACAATTGAGTTGAGATGACTAACTAAAGAGTAAAATAAGTAAAATTGTTAAGAAGAGTTCGTGGATAGAGTTGAATAGGGTGATGTTTTTGTCATTATTATGTGTTATGTTGCTACTGTATTAAAAATATGTTTATGCAAAATAATGGAAGTTAAGGAAACCTGATTATATGATGGCATCATGAATCCAAGCATGCCATAGGTCTTCATACCATGGAAGGAAGTCTTAATTAATTTAGTAAAATCTTGTTGAGGATTATTTAAGATCATAATTAGCTATAGAAATCCATGAAAATGTGATGATCAATGTATTTGAATTCATAATCTTCCCCTTTCCTATGTAGAAGAGGGAATATCAAATCATTCATTGATAAATAATGTAACCAAATTGTTAATTGGGGGTAATTTTAGTAATAATGATCTATATGATGAGATGAAGGAAGCTAAGTATAGAAAAATGGAAGTTAAACATAGATTGCAATCCTTTGCCTTATATCCCATTAATTATGATGATAATTGAGTAACCCAATGATTGATAAGTACTTTATGATTGCATATGAAACCCATGATATTTGCCAATGTAAATTGTACTTTTTAAAATCCATGCGTATCATTGGGTTATGACTATGAAGTCCAATATAAACAAAGGAATTGATAACAAGGTTGTTAATGCCTTCTTTACGCAATATAAAGAAGCTAGCCGACATTTGGCTGTTACTATGCTATCTTTTGATTTTATTACTACTCTAAAAAATAAGTATCAGAGTAATCAAAAATGGAAGCAAAAATTTGAGGAATGTTAATTGGGCACTATGGGGGGTTCAATATTAAAAGAGGTCACGTACATACTACGTATCGTACCGTGTTACACGTGACTAAGGAAATGATTTGATTTGCATGTATGAGATTATCAAGTGAGGTAGGATAAAAAGGAGGATTAAACAATTTTAGTAAGCTCTAACATATCAAGTGACAGGTAGAGGAGCGCAATAGTATCGAACTCTACAATTTGTGAAGAATAAGGTAATGTTCTTAAGGTGTTTGTATATTTTGATCTTTGAGACAAAATTTCAACAGAATAATCGCGTTCGTGGGAATTCGTCTCTTGTCTAAATAATGAAATGAATAGGGTATTTATAGGAGATGGTAAGTGGATTTGATCTGTTAGATCAAGGCATAGATCAATGGCTAGAATTAAAGCCTTTTATATATGATATTAAGTAGGTTTTTTTATGAATTTAGGCCCAAATAAAGGGCTTTATATTTTATTAGTGCGAGCCAAGCCAAAAAAGGTTGAATCGGGCAGACCAATTCAACAAGCCCTACTCCAAGCCTTCTATGCCAAGTCTCCCATGATCATCTAAGATTCTTATGGGCTTGACTTTCTGAGCTTCGTCACTTTAGCCCAAAGAGTTAAATCCATTTCGTTATTGGACTCGAAGCCCTCGAGTCAAATTTAGCTCTGTATATTTTACCCCCTAACCAAAGTCCTTTAGATGGAGTCAAAAGGAGTTTGGGCATCGAATGAATCATTCAATTAACTTTGGTGCCTACATACTATTGAATAGTTGCATCGCCACCAAATTTATTCAAGAATTGGCTTAGTGCGCAAATTCGCAACACCTCTTATTTACATTTCAATTGGACTAGATTGAGTTACACATTGCCCTCATAGCGATATTGAAGTAACTCTTCTTTGAGTCTTCTATTTTTTAAGCTAACTCATTTCTTCAATTTGATTTTACAAGTCATTGGTGTCATCAAATTGAATTTGTACACTAAGTCCACATTAGTGATCTCATTATGCCAACTCTATGTATCATAGCATTCTTCATATGAGGTCTTCATATAATGTAGCTAATGTACACTAATCAAATATTATATACTGTGCCACAACTGAATTGTCTGTTTTATATTCCTTGAGTGTCCCCGTTGACTTGGGCATGATGGCCCCCAAATCACTTGAATCAAATACACTTTCCTTTTTCTCTCTTTTTCATGTAGACTACACTTGTTCATGTTGAAAGCATTGCTTCTTATGTCATTCTTGTTTTCTTAATGAGCATAATATAGTGACCGACCTCCATTACCATTAGATAGCTAAATTCTTTAACATAGAAAGCATATAGAGCCAACTAAACATATATACTACTTCAAGTTTATTGTGTCGTCTATAAGGAAACAAAAGGAAATCTTCCTCCTATTTTCACAGTGTCTTGTAAACTTGGTTAGGTTGAATTGCTTTCTCCATTCTCATTTGCATTTTCTTTCTTGACTTTTCAAGCCATTCCCTCTATGCATATGTAGATATCCATTCTTGAAGTGCATTGACCATATATATATATATATATATATATATTATTCAATTGGATACCAATGTGATGAACTTGTTCTTGTATGTTATTCAATCCTTCCATGTATAGCAATGTTGTGGTCACTCGTTACTTATATTTTCATTCTTTGTCGAAGCTTCAATCGGTGACCCTCTCTATTTATTTATTTACTTCTTTTAAAGTAGACATTGGCCGATATGAAGAAGCTGAAGCCATTTTCGGTTTTCATTGCATTTTTCATCTCATATAAAAAAAAAAACGTGATGGCAACACCCGTATTGTTAAAATCAAACCCGATGTGAACTCATTCTTGAACTTGCTAGCTCTTAAACTTTTTAAAGTCCTAGCATTATTAATTGTCCACACTTTCTTAGATTACTAACAGGTAATTTGGCAAGAAATGTGGCACATGTAGTTTGCTTTCCTATCTTCTCCACAAATTTCTACAGTCATCAAAATACTTCCCCATTCTAGCTCACGATGCTTCCAAATGGCAATCCATATTTCAAATGCCCTCTATCCCTCATTTCGTGTCGTCTTCTTTTTGTTTTATACATGTAAGCCAATTGCTTATGAATAAGAATTGCAATTGTACAATCCTCATGCAAGCACATGCTCAAGATCAGATATCAAATTTTGGTAAATTTGGTGTGCAACTAAGATATACCTTCTATCATAGAAAAGAAACAGGTGTCACAATTCAATTAGTGTAGAAGGTATCTGGGAATATTTGTCTGTTATGATATTCCCTTCTTTTTACAAATACCCAACCTCTTATTGATTTCGTCAAGCCAATCACATGATAGAATTCTTTTCTTCCTCCATAAAAACTTCATTGCTTCTTCATTATTTCATATACACTGTGGCCTCAAACTCCATCCATTGCTTCCTCATTTTATTTTTCATATACACAGCAGCCTTAAACTTTATCCATTGCATCTTCATTTTTTTCTTCATATACACAGTAGCCTTAAATTTCATCCATTGCTTCTTCATTTTTCTTCTCTTCTTTTGCTACCTCTCCTTTCGTTTCATTCACAAATTCCAGCTCTCGATACATCCGATTTTTCTTTTTCTTTTTCCATCCTTCTATTCCCGATCTTGTTCGCACCTGAATTTTCATTCTTTTTGTCTCCTTTTTGTTTTATTTTCTGCTTCGTGGAATTCCCAAACTTACTCAGTCTTTCTCAAATTTATTTCACTTCTACTACACTTTTCTGCTTTCATTTCATTTCTTTATTCTAAACCTCAGCGGCACTTCCTCAAATATATTTCTCCTCCCATTCCTCGTCTTCTATACACTTTTCTTTTCTTTTCGATTTTATTTCACTACAACCTATACACGTCTTTTCCTATTTTGCTTCATTTCGTCCCATACACTTTCTTTTCTTGATTCGATGTATACTTCATTCAACATAAAGCGCGATAATGCACCATCTGGCGTGAAATCTGAAGCCTAAAAACAGCAATCTGCAGTAACCATTGAAGATTGAAGACCATAGACTGAGGGCTAAGAAAGGACTAGATACTCAACAGTACTGGAGCTGTTGTCGAAGACTGAAGTTGATATTAAAGGAATAGATTCGCAATTTGGAAACTGCAAATTGGAGACTTGAGCTGCTCTACATTGTGTAGACTTCTCGGTATGCACAGCTTATTTCATCTATTAACCTTCCATATATATATATATATATATTTTACATGCTTCTCTATCTTCCTCTAACCTTGTTTCTTCCTCCTTTGATACCATTCTATAGACCACCTTTGCTCCTTTTGAAGCGAAAGCCATAAAACCAAGAATCAAAGCTTGGAAAAACATTTTAAGCAAAAGTTGAAAGAAGAAGAGCAAATACAGTAGAGAACAGCCGAACTTGTACGCAGGAAGCTTTTCAACAGCAACTGCTGAGTTCAACACACTGACAACAGCACTGAATAGATCAACCGTTAAACTTCTGTGTAATTTGGGTATGTTTGTGTCCTTTGTTTCTTTGACATTTCGTTTGGAACTACAACTTTGTTTTCACATTACGGTTGCTTCTGTCACGACTTCAGCTTTTAAAACTTGGCTAACAGTACTTGCACCAGAATAAGTAGCTGTATTTTTTTTTTTTTTATTACACTACTGCAAGTATTGCTATAATTATTCCCCCTCCCCCGTTTTTTTTATGTACATCATAACACTTTGCAGCCACATGAATGATTTCACAATTGTCAGCTAGCAAAGATTTACTGTTATCGTCGTTTGTAGAGTCCCCTACCACATTATCCACCATACCCCTCACACACATCCAATACTATTGAGCTAAGGAGCATGCAGTTGCTTGGCACAATCCCCTCAAGCGAATTGTTGGAGACAGCATGCATGGTGCGCAGCTCAACACCATTCACTGGTATATTACGGCTCAATTGTTGTACATTTACAGACATAACTGCATTGTCCAGCTTCTTGGGACTCAACACAAGCACATCCAGTAGCCTCGATCACCTAGAATTAGCACCAAATTACTCATGCAGAAATAGTCCCTATATAGACCCTAGTTGCGGAAGCCAGCAGGTCATCTTCTATCCTCAACTCGATCTTTCTTGAACTAAGAAAGGACACAGATTTAAGCCTAACACTTGAGAATTCTATCACACCCCGTAGGAATAAGATCTTGATAGAAGTTTATGACCATCCACCACTCTCATTATTACGTCTGGTAGAACAATCTCAGCCACTTGATCAAGCTTTTAGAAAATCCCAAAACTCTTTGGAAAATAGATGACTACCCACCTTTGAAATGTAGCACTTCATGATCACTATTATGAGGAACCTGTGTATCCCAGTCAACAAGTTGTTGCAGTTCCCTCTGAGATGAACTGTGTATCATTCTCCTTTTTATATCTGCATACAGAGAAGTTATAGAAGAATTCAACACAAATATGGCCTTCTCCCTCTTCTCTTATCAACTCAATTCGGTTGTTGATACTTTTCCAAGCATCATACTAGAATTGGCCTGCTTGAGACAAATTACTGCCCTCTTTGAAATTATGTGGATCGATGCCAAACTAAATGGCTCATCTGGTGTGTGTTTCAAGCCCATCTATCTTTATTATTGTTTTCACTGCTAATGGGTTTTCAAATGAATCCTTCCTTATCTTTCCAGTTCCTATCACCATCACGGTTTTACTTTGCTTGTAACACCTGATGCTTCTCAGCATCTTTACATCTTGGAACTACTGTAATCTCCTGTTTTTGGATACATTCTTTACTATCTTTCCAAAGGCTTGCTTCATCTCCGTTTCCATAACCTGATCATCCACTTTGAGGATGTCTCTTATTGTAGTAGATAACCTTCTCTTGTTGCAATCGGTCTAATCCAATCCAAGGGCAAGATATTTTATATTTGATGCGGTTAAAAACTCATTTCATCGGGCTGCTTATATGGTAGTAGATGAAATTATTGAGTGCATGGTGCCCAAATCTAAGCAAGAATTTTTCCTCATTGTAACTCCATTAGCTCACTAATTGATTTCTTATCTGGAGGGCAACCAAATTCAATGCTACATCAACCAGATGACTTTTGCACATCACTCTCCTCCATTAGTTTTCTCGTACTTGTGGCTTCAGCCCATCTCTCGGAGAAGGCATATGCATTTGATAGAAGAACATAATTTCCACTATTAGCAGGATCCAATTCAAGAAGCTTTTTGGCGACGATTTCAGCCAGGATAACATTGCTGTGAAGCCTACAAGCACTTAATAGTATCCTCCATACTACAACATCAGGAGTCACAGGCATGCTCTTTATGAACTCATATGCCCGGTTTAGATGCCCCAAGCGACCTAAAAGATTAACAACACATCCATAATGTTTCATTTCTAGTAATGAGTCCATGGACTGCTTCCATACTCCTAAATATTTCTAATCCCTTATCTACTAATCCAGCGTGAGCAAAAGCTAGCAAAACCCTAATAAAAGTCCCACGAGTAGGTGGAACATTTTCATTCAGCATTTGAGAGAAAACCTCTAGCGCAGGATTGGCAAAACCATTCACAGCAAGACCAGAAATTGTAGAAGTCCATGATATTGCATCCTTCTGCTTCATCCCTTGAAAAACCTCCATTGCTTTCTCTACCGACCCACATTTCAAGTAGAAATCTATTAGAGAATTTAGTAAGCAAGTATCTGCTTTCAATCCAAGCTTGCCAATGCACTCATGGATTTTCGTTCCCATGTCGAGACACCCAAGGAGGGCACAAGCAGAAAGTATACTTGCCAATGTAATTTCATCGGCATTTTATTTTGAGCCATCATAACTTTGAAAAATTTAACTGCCATTGCAAATTGGCTAGCATGCGTATATCCAGCGATCATAGTAGTCCAAGAAACGACATCCCTATTTGGCATCTCATTAAAAAGCTGCTCCGCCTCAACCAAGTTTCCTACTTTCACGTACCCCATGATCATTGCATTCCATGAAACTAAATTCCGTTCACTCATCCTATCGAATAAATCTAGTGCTGATTCCACCAATCTACGCTGTCCATACATATCGATTAAGGTGTTTCCCAAGTAAACATTGACCATTACATGGTTTTCCTCAATGCACTTCACTGCATAATCTACAAACTCCATGTCCCCCAACTGGTTGCATGCTAAGACAACTTTCATCATTGTGACTGAGTCGGCCATCACATTAGCCGCCTACAAGTCAAGAAAAAGACCCAATATGTCTCTGAACCTATTGCATTGACTAGACCCGCAAATCAAAGTGTTCCAAGAAACCAAATCTCTCTGAGGCATTTCATCAAACAATTTCATAGTGGAACCAATGTCACCACAACAACCATACATATGAGTTAAAGCATTGGAAACAAACAAATAGGTTCTAAACCCAAGCTTCATACACTGTACATGAACCATCATTTTGACTTATCTTAACATTATAAACCCGAGAGCAAACTCTGGAAACAAAAAATAACGTCAAATGGTTCATGGGTATTCCATGTCTATGCATGGAACAATACAAGTCCAAAGCTTTATAGGGTTTCTCTGTTTGTGAGATTCCATGGATCATGTGATTGAAAATTGAGGTTGTGGGTCGTTGAATCGAGCTGAAAACTAAGAAAGCCTTGTCGAGAGAATGTGGAAAAGAGGCATAAAATTTGAGAATAGTGAGGATTGAAGAAGAAGGGTCTGTGTGGAGATGGAGTCTTATGGGGTTAGCGTGTAGCTCTTTAATGGATGATCTGGAGGTGTACTTGCTCCTGGTTAGTCGATACTGTTGAGACGAAGTCAAGAAGAGACGTGAAATGGATCTTGTAAATTTCATGGGACGGGGGCAAAATGGATCAATTTCTTTTTGTGGGTGAAGCGAGGAAGAAATGGGAGAGAGAGAGAATGCTTTCTTAATTGGCAATACTGGAATTGACAGGGCATGGGATTCTTCTTTGAGGTGAAATGCTTGATGGGGGCTTTGTCAAGTAGCGAAGACTAGTGGGTGACAAGTACTGGAAATCCTGGGGGTGGCAGCAATAAAGAGAGGCAGGATTTAGCGGCTAGGACAGATGCATCGTGTTTCAAATGTGTAGTGTGGGGTTTCCGTGGGTTTGAGAAATATATGGAATCCTTCTGCATTAACTTCGCCACATATAGCTCCTTTTTCTTTTTGTCTTTTTCTTTTAGACGAAATATTCGGAACTTTGGGGGTGCGAAAATATCACCACTTGCCCTTATACTTTAAAGACCTACTAGAATCCATATGACAATAGGCTTCTCTTCACCTATTCGAACCTAAAAGATCCGAGATAACTTCACAATGTGGATCTATATTGAATCGATCTCCGTTTCATTTTATCTTACATGTCTTTATTTATTTAATTCATTTTGTTCACTATATGTTAAACTTTCTTCTTTTTATCATGTGACTAATTGATCTTTGTTATTCAGCTTTATAGGAAATTTCAAGAAATAAGTAAAGAATGCAAGAAGAAAATACTCAAAAAAAGTATTGGCAAGCAAGTGCTAATTGTCCAAAATGATAGTATTATGGTCCTATCTTTACTACAGGACAAATGGCCTAATGCAACAATAAAAAAAGATTCCTTTTGGGTGACGTAAGAAGGCAAGACTTATATAAACAATCAACCGCTCAAGGTACCTTACATTTCATCAAGCGAGAACTTTAAGTACATGAGAGGCGAAATATAAAAAAAGATTCAGTAGTTCAATTTAGAAATGAGAAGAAAGAAGTCCAACTATCCGAAAGTTTATTTGACTTCCCTTGAATTCCTGTAGTCGGATGGGCTGATTAGGTGAATCATATCTTGAGCAACTAAGCCTACGTTGATACTTTGGAGAAGGTGGATATATATTTTCCAATTTATATTTCTTCCTATTTCAGTTTTCCTCATTCCAACAAAATAAAAATTTGGAGGGCACTGATGTGTCATTGGAGCACTCAAACATACACATTCGTGACTGCATGGGTAAGGTCATACCCACTTAAGAGGACGTTAGCACACTTTTGCATCTTTGTGATTTCGATGCAACTGATATCACCATATCTACAATCTCTAAAGAGGACCGAGACCTAATCTTGACTTTGGAGGCCGAAAGAAAGAAAGCCATAAACATGAAAAGCTACTTTTAATTCCTAAGTGAGACATTTCTTTTAAGGGGGTGAAGAATACTAGTAAGTACCGACACTTTTACTTTTGTTATTCCATTTTGTGAATCTAGTTAAGTTATCTCATGAATGGTTTCTTCTTATCATTATGAATTGGAGGCTTTTATCACTTGCTGGTTGTCATTTTACATATTTCCTAGTAGTCCAGAAGACGATGTGAGCTCATGTTTATTTCACTTGGCAATTCATATGGTATGTAGAGAGCATTTTTCCTAAGGATAATTTTACTTAGGATCATTGTACTAGCGTCTCGATCTCTATCATGAGGCCTCCATTCAATCGATGGGTTAGTATGCTATAGTGTCCCATGTAGATGTAATATTCTTGCATATTTTCTTTTGTAAGTAGTATAAGGGATATTGTGGATCCTGTCTTGACGGGCTCAAATGTAGTAAGCCACAAGCTTAGGCATGGGTCAATAAGCGACCTCTATGCGCTTTTTGAATGTGTTAGACAACTATAAAGAAGTTACTTTTCACCCTTACGCCAGCAAGATACCCAGATATTTGTGGTTCCTACATTTTTATCCAAAAGGGTTAAAAGATATCATGAACTTACTTTGTATAAAAGAAAAACTTAGTGCTACTGAAACTGGTTTCATCCTTTAGTGCTCGCCCGAGGGTCTCCCTTCTTTACTTAATTGAGGTGATTCTAGCAATCATCATCTAACGTGTAAGGTGATGTTAACTGCACTACACCAGGTTGCTTGCCAATTTGGTTTCAACCAAGGGGTCCCCTCAAAAATATCAATTGATGATAACTTTACTGAATGTTGTAGATCATTGAGTCTAGATGACTTTAGAAACACCTAATTAAGAGTGAGATAGTTTTTTTTTCCATTTATCAGTTGTTGCAGGATTGCCTCCACTAGTTAGCTTACGTAATAGATAGGTTATCTGGAAGACTTTAAGAAATATGTGACTACCAATCGAGAGTGAACTTCCAATGAGGACTATTTATAAGAATGAATTCCTATTCCAAGCTCTTAGTGAGAAGAAAAAATCACCTTCCAGTGCAAGAAATAAGAGCAAGAAAGACCATTCCAACCCCAAATTACCTATCATCAAACAAATCAAGCATTCAAGAATTTGTAAGGTAACTCATTAATATTACCCTTTTGGTATTTACACTTTGTATCTCACAACTTATTTACTCATTGCTTTTCTTTGTTTCTTTATAGGACAAGGATGGAAGACATGTTACTACCACTTTAAAGAATGACAAGACATCAAAGAAGCTCCCTTCCATTGTTTCTCCTTTCCCTATCTGATATGGCTTTGGGAAAACACCTCGAGCAAGCAATCATCTTACTGAGGTTGCCGATGATAATGAAAGTGATGATGAGTCTTCAGACACTGATAAATCTCCTGATGACACAAGTGAAGGTAGCGATGGAGACAATCCACAAGGTAATATTAGCGATCAAGAGGAAATTCAAGACCAATATGTCATTGAAGTGGATTAGCTAACTGAGAAACAGACTGAAGCTTTGAAAGAGTTAAGCAATATCGTTGATCGAGATGACCATGAAGCCATATACTTAGAAGAGGTTGATATCCAGGAGTATATTGAGGTTCTAAGGGCAGTCGGACTCTTTAATAGCCAACCAAGTAGTATAATAGATGACATTTCCTCAGGTACCATCGTAGTTGATGACATTACCCTAGTGTATAGTCGGATTCCTTCACTAGTAGCTCATGACCATACTAACCCTACCGTAGCTGTTGAGGTACCAAAGCAGATTGAGGGAAATTTACCACATACAGTGGTAGTAGAGACATTTTAACCTTCTGGTGCATATTCTTCATTTCATAGATTTACAATTCTATCAGATATTTTACAACCGCTAGAGGACTTATAGACTATGGAGGGTGATTTTTGGATTGGATCAATCTGTCTTAGTAGTGAGGTAACAAATAGTATAATAACCTTCCTTAGGAAAGCTACTTCACTTTTGGACAAATCTGGGGAATCAATACCTATTCAGGACTTGCAGCTATTAGTAAGCAGTGTTATTGGACTGTGTGGCTTGAACTTTAAATTGCCAAATATGGAAGTGATCACCTCTGATGCCTAAAAATGTTAAAATCATAAGATATTGTAGAGCAATACAATCGACTTGAAGTTGAGCTTAAAATAGTTAAGTTGGAAATGTAAAAACGTATTAGGGACATAGATCGCAAAACCTCTATTAGATCAATGCATCGTCCTTGAGTGATCCCCATTTGAGTCGTTATATTTATGCATTAAATTTTATGCGTATTTGTCGAAACTAAATGAGGGAACACTTCCCCTTTATTACTTGGACTTTCTTATGCTTTTCCTTTTATGTTATTGAATGAATCATCATGCTAACTCAATTCTTTTACGAGCATTAAAGATGTTATAATAGTTATAGTGTGCGTTATATTTAGCGGCACAATCATGATGTATATCATAATAACTTTAGATTGGGCTTTAAAAATGCATTTAAAAAGTATAGAATAGAACGTTGTACATCTTATGTGCAAGCAACATTTGACCACAATTTGCAATCTATCATTAATAAAAACAGCATTCAATGTATTAAGGGGGTATTACCCACTTCTTAACCCCATTGATATGATCATGCGTAGAGCATTAGCTAGTGAAATTGAGTTATGTATAGAGGATGTCATGTCATGTGCCTAGGAGACAACACTTTTACTAGTCAGCATAACATGAACTCGTGGCTATTGTGCCCTTAGGAGGCAAAGCTCCTACTAAGTAGCAATGACATCATGCTTACTTTAGTTAAGTGTTAATTTGAAAAACAATTGATTGAAAGCAAGCTTATATAACTAAAGCTGCATATTTCATTAAATTGTGATATATCATATTCTTTACATATGAAACCTTTTTATGTATTGGAAATTTATAGGTGCTGTGATGGCATCAATCTTAGGGTTCCGAAGCTTGCAATCCCCTCTCTTATGGACTTCTTCAACGATGAAAGGCTTTTCCCACTTAGGTGTAAATTTCAGTACTGAAATACCCTGGTGCACATGCTTGGTTGCACGAAGTACAACATCACCTTGTTGGAATGATCTCTTCTTCACTAAGCGATCGTAAGCCACTCCAAGTATATGTTGTTAATTAATGAGATTACGTTTTGCGATGTTACGCCTCTCATCTAATGCTTTTAAGTTTACCATCCGTATTACGTTGAGCTCAAGCTCAACATTTACAGCCAATCTAGCAGATGGAATCAAAATTTCTACTAAAACCACTGCCTCAACCCCGTATACCAATGAAAAAGGAGTTGCTTTTGTCGGCCTTCGTTTTGACGTCCTATAGGCCCAAAGTGCTAGTGGCAGCTTGTCATGCCATTCCTTATGATTGTCGTGTACCATACAACTAAAGAACTTCGATAAACTTTTGTTTATTGCCTCAGCTTACCCATTCCCTTTTGGATAGTAAGGAGTTGAATTAATATGATTGATACTATAAGAAGCCAATAACTGTTGAATATGAGAATTAATGAAAGGAGTGCCATTGTCCGAAAGGTGTGCTTTGGGATCCCGAATCGGCATATAATGTTCTCCTTTATAAAAGTTGCCACAACTAGCCCTGTTGCTTTCTTTAGGGGAATTGCCTCCACCCATTTCATAAAGCACTCTATTTTGACTAAGATCCAAATATATCCCTTTGATGGAGGATGTATAGGTTTAATGAGATCGAATACCCATGTATAAAAAGGCCAAGGGGTTGTAACACTATGAAGTGTAACTGTGTTGTTGGTAAACAACACATCTCTTGGTGAAATTGAAAGCGTCTACTTCCATTGTAGGCTAATAGTATCCTCCATCTAGTAAATAATAATACAATTTTCTTCCTCTTTGATGCTCTCCATGCTCTCGATACTCTCCAATGTGCACTTCAGTCAAAACTATTTCTGTTTCAAGGGAGGCAATGCATTTTAAGGGTTTCCCCATGAATGATACCCTATAAAGCTCACCTTCATACACAAGATACTTTCTAACCTTGTGTTTTATGAGTCTAGCATCTATATTGTTCATGGGTAGCACATTATTTTCTAAGTAGTCAATATACAGACGCCTCCAGTCTCCTACACTAGACACAAAATTGCATTCACCCTGATAAGGCAATTCAAAACATTTGGGACAATGTGTTTGGACATAGAGTGTGTCCTTTGCCATCAAAAGCCAATGATAGCCTGCACGTTGAATACATCGATATAATAGGGGCCCTTTCTCCCTACACCAAATCTAGTGATACTTGTCCAATTTAAGACAAGCCTCCTTCCTTCGATGGAACAGGACAATACCCCTTCTAGGCTTTTGTAATACAACACTCCCTTAATGTTGATAAAGTTTTTCAAGGTTGAAACAAAGGCTGCACTAAGGTGCGCCGAGATGCACTAATCATTTTATACCTCTTCTTGTTCCTCAAGAAAATTCAATGTTATAGATGGGATAGATTTCTTTATTACTTAGACATTTACACCCCTACTTATATCTTAAATCGGAATTTTGGATGCTAAAGTGGCCGATGCATCGGCATATCGATTCATAGATTGTGCTATATGCTCATATCACACGAAGTTGAACTTTTTGATGAAGGTCTACAATGCAGCCCTATAAGGCGTTAGTATAGGTTCCTTCAATCCAAATTCACCCGTAGCTTGCTTAATGATTAAGTTTGAGTCACCTCGAACACATAAATTATGTGCCTCGACCTCTTACGTCGATAATAAGCCAAGTAACAATACTTCATATTTGGCCTCATTATTAGTGCATCGAAAATCAAGTTTGAATGCCAATGGTACTTCATGACCCTCAGGTGATGTCAATACAATTCTAGCTCCCCAACCCTAATTTCCCATTGACCCGTCAAATTGCAATGTCCATTCACCTTCCGTTTCAATCTTGAAAGAATCCTCATGAAACTCTACCGGTATAGCATCCATATTCAAGCTCTCTTGAACGTTTAGGAAATGTGATAAAAGATCAACTAAAGCTTGTGACTTAATATCTTTAGGAGATTGTACCATAATATCAAACTCTCTAAGGAAAAGCAACCATTTTGCTATGCATCCTGATAAGGTTGATCAAGACAGTAAGTACTTAATTAGATCAGATCGAATCACCAAATAAATCTTGTGTGCAAGAAAGTAGTACCGTAATTTCTACATGGCAAATACCAGCATGAGACAATGTTTCTCCCAAGCCGGGTAATTGAGCTCGCTCCGCTGAAGGGTTCGACTCAAATAGTATACAGGTCACTTTTGACCTTCCACTTCTTATGCAAGCAAAGCTTCGACAGATTTATTAGTAGAAGTAAGATATGAGACCAAAGGTCTCCCTTTGATAGGCATAGGCATAGTCATAGTTAGCAGGGAAATCAAGGTTATCTTAATCTTCTGCATTGCCTCTTCATGGACTCAATTCCATTCAAACAAGACTCCTTTTTTCAAAAGTTGATGTAAAGGATATGAAATTCCTGCAATGGCAAGCATAAATCTTCTGATGTATGAAACCTTTCCCATAAAGGTTTTCAATTCCTTTAAGGTAGTAAGAGATGGCATTGATCTTATGACTTGTACTTTTACAGGGTCAACATCAATTCCCTTTCGATGCACAACAAAGCCAAGAAACTTCCCTTAAGACACACCGAAAATACACTTTGAGAAGGTTCATGCGAAGTTTATATAGTTGACATTATTGAAAGACCATTTGTAAATGGACCAAATGATTAGGTGCTCTTCTAGACTTGATTTCTATGTCATCAACATAGTCCTGCATACAATCATGCATCATGTCATGAAATAGAGTGGTCATTGCCCTTCGATATGTGGCGCTTGTGTTCTTAAGTCCAAATGGCATAACGGCATAATAGAAGCTCCTAACCGGTGTATGAAAGGCTATGCATTCTACATCTCCTTTTACCAGCTTAATTTGGTTATATCTACTAAAGCCATCCATGAATGAAAGCAACTCATGACCTGCAGTTGCATCTATCAAAGTGTCAACATTTGGTAAAGGAAAATCATCCTTAGGGTATGCTTTGTTTAGATCCCTAAAATCCACTCATATTCTTATTTGTCCATTCTTTTCCCTTATAGGAACAATATTAACAAGCTAGGTAGGATGTTCAATTAACCTTATGAAACCAGCTCGTAACAATTTCTCTACCTCCTGCTTGATTTGCATTTCAATCTCAAGACGGAAAGCTCTTTGCCCTTACTTCACAAGAGTAGCCCCAGGAGCAATTCCAGTCTATGTACTAAAAGGATGGGATCTAACCTAGGCATTTCTTCATAGGTCCATACAAACACATCTTTATACTCCTTTAGTAACTCGGTAATATGAATCCTCAATTCCTACAGGAGACTTTTACTAATGAATATTAGCCATCGTGACTCCCCTAATCGCACTAGGTCTAACTCTTCTACCTCCTCGAGTTGAGGCTTCATTTGATCTTATAATTGTTGTAGGGTAGGTTAAACTTCTTGAACTGGTATGGGATCTAAAGAGGATAGGCACACATCCTCAAATCTCTCAAACCGTCATAAACGGTACACATGCCATCCATCTTCTCTAATGAAACTTTCAGTTTTAGTAGATTACTTATTCTTTTTCATCCCTATACAACATCCACATATCCTTTTCTTCTTTTGTTGGTCTTCTTGAGTTTCCTCCCATGTAGGCAAAGGAATACCAGACGGCTTGGCTATAACTGTTTCCCCATCCTCAGCAAATTCATTGAAGAATCTTGATTAAGTAAAATAAGACTCATGTTGTTCAAAAGGATTCTTTGTGGCTGAAATAAATACGTCTTTTCCATTCCAATGTCCTTTAACATACTGATGTAACGTCAAAGGAACCAAACTGTGATCGTGCAGCCACTTCTTACCTATTAGTAAGTGATATTGCACGGGCGCATCAATCACATGAAAAGTAGTTGTGCTATGAATAGGCCCAACTTTAAGATCAATATCAACATATCCAACAGAGTCAATAAGGGTGTGATTGAAGCCATTTATCGATATAGGTTGTCTAATCAAGCACCAGATATCAATCCCTACAGCTTTAAATATATTCATTGGCATTATATTCAAGGAAGAACCGTTGTCAATGAATGTTATTTTAACCGAATAGCCACTAAGAACACCTTCTACATAAAAGGGACGGTTATGATTAGGGCCTTTCACACATGTATATACTTCAGTAAATAAGATGGCATTTTCGTACGCCCTAGCTATTCTCTTTACAGGCTTTACTGCGCTACACTTAGCATATTAACCTTCAGAGATCTACATAAGTGCAACCGCTACTGCAAGCTTGGAATTTTTGTCAAATCTTAGCAAGTTGAAGAAGTTCCTAAAGTTTATTGTATTTAATAACGCTATAACAAGAGGCAAATAATCATTGTCATGAACTTCCACTGACTTTTCCTTACTTCCAAAGGGCTATACATCGATCGCTTCAATTATGGAAGGGTCATGGATGATAGCATTGATAGCTCCTCTGTAGTCGTTATGAATTAGAAGCGGATTATTTTTGACATTGTTGTTATCTATAATCAACTCTCCTAGTGCAATTCGTTCATTGAATATTCTCTTTAGAGTGAAACAATCCTTAGTTGGATGACCAATAGTCTAGTGAAATTTGCAATACTTGGGATCTCTCTTCTCCTCATTTGTAGGGAGACATTTAACCCTCGGGAGCTTGAGATTTCCATCATACAACCATTGATCCAGCATCTAATGTACCTTGGCCATTAGATAAGGATATGTCAACGCAGGCTTAGAGTCATAAGATTTGTATATGAAGAAAAAAATAATGAAGAGAAGAAAAATGAAGAAGCAATGGATGAAATTTAAGGCTACTATGTACATGAAGAAAAAAATGAAGAAGCAATAGATAAAGTTTATGGCTACTATATATATGAAAAATAAAATGAGGAAGCAATGGATGGAGTTTGAGGCTACAGTGTATATGATATAATAAAGAAGCAACAGAATTGAAACTATGTGAAGTTTTTGAGGAAGAAAAGAATTCTATCATGTGATTAGCTTAACGAAACCAATAAGAGGTTAGATATTTTTAAAAAGAAGGGAATATACAGGTATGCATATCGTAATAGAAAAATATTCCAAGATACCTTCTATACTAATTGAATTGTGACACCTGTTTCTTTTTTCGACTTACCTTGAGCAGCATTCATAGACGAGGTACGCTTATTGAATCTTCTAGCTACATTCTTTTGTCGAGCCACCGAATTGTTGGTCCTTCGCGCATTCTTGACTAATGCAACAAAACAAGCCAATGATAGGTTCTTAAGATAGATTGCGTATTTAAGGAATATCATTTGAATACAAATCTTAACTAGTTCTCTCTCATCACAAACATCTTGTATATCTAAAAAGCATTCTCTGAACCACTCAATATAGTCCATGAGGTCCTCCTTAGACCTTTGATGGATTCATCCCATATCAGTGAGAGTCACTCTTTCTTCAGTAGAAATGAATTTTTCAAGAAACATCCTACACATTCTACCCCATGAATCGACTAAGCCTGGTGGGAGACTAACATTCCACGTATAAGCTTTTTCTATAAGTGATTTTCGAAATTCCTTTAACTTCAGATCATCATTTAAGCCGTAGACTTCTAGGTTCTCAATGAATTTCAATAAATGTTCTTTGGTGCTTCCCTTCTTCCCACTAAACAACATGAACTTCGGACTCACATATTCTTTTAGATATGGCTTGATAGAGATGCATGAATGATATGAGAGCTTCAATTTGAAGATGGTTAGCATGGATTTTGCTTATATCTCCCTCATGTACACATCCAAATCCTCTTTAGTCACAAATGAAGCCTTTTGAGTAGATTCTTATATTCTTATTAGCTTTGCCAGAGTATGGTTAATGAAGTTCACATTAACAGAATTCATCGAAGTTGAATTCATAAGGGTAGGGTACACAAACTCAACAATCGTAATACGTAGAGTGACAAGTGAAGATGATGAGCTTCCTATTTGATTTCCCTAATTTACCAGTTTAAGTAAGGTCTACTATGTGGAGACAGGCTCCATTGTAGGAGGTTGTTCCTTAGCCCTAGGAGTATCTTACTCACCAATAATTAAGGGATTAAGTGGTTAGGAAACTGGTGTAACATATTGTTGCATCACATTACCGAGACTCGCAGTAGTTGCCCCTTATTATGCAATAGCGAAGGCAGTCAAAACAGGTATACACTGGGCAAACATTACCCTAAGCTCATTCAGACTCTGATTAGTTTGTCACAGCTCTTGCGCTAGTTATGCATTATCGGGGACAATTTCTTGAGCTCCTCTCCTTGATTCGTACCTCCCATTAGAGGTAGATTTTGATTATTGATAACAACAATACCATCTTATTCTTAATCGTTAACATCGGTAAGATCAACAGGCCTTCTTCGCGGGGGTACCATGACGTGAATGTCAAATCCTTCCACCCTAGTAGAGTCACCAAAAGAATGTAGGGGGTTCGATATTGAAAGAGGTTACGTGCGTGCTGCGTATTGTACCGCGCTACACATGACTAAGGAAATAATTTAATTTACACATATGGGATGATCAAGTGGGATACGCTAAGGAAGAGGAGTAAGAGATCTTAGTAGGCTCTAATACGTCAGGTGATAGGTAGAGGAATGTGATGGCATCAAACTTCACAATGGGTGAAGAACGAAGTGGTGTTCTTGAGGTATTTGCATATTTTGATCTTTGAAATAGAATTCCAGTAGAATAACGGTGTTCATGGGAATTTGTCTCTTATCCAAATAATGAAATGAATAGGGTATTTATAAGAGATGGTAGGTAGATTCAATCCGTTGGATCAAGGCATAGATCAATGGCTAAAATTAAAGCCTTTCATATATGATGTCAGGTAAGCTTTTTCTATGGATTTAGACCCAAATAAAGAGCTTTATATTTTATTAGTTTGAGCCAAGCTAAGAAAGATTAGATTGGGTAGAACGATCCAATGAGCCCTATTTCAAGCCTTCCATGCCAAGTCTCCCATGATCATCCTAGATTCTTATGGGCTTGACTCTCTGAGCCCTATCACCTTAGCCCAAAGAACTAAATCCATTTCATTATTAGGCTTAAAGCCCACGAGTCAAATTTATCCCTCTATAGGTATATATTGAAATTACTCACTTAGAGTGCATAATAGACTCTTATATTTAGGGAATCGCATATTCATTTCACCTAAAGCCAATATTATTCCTATTCTCATTATTGAATTTCATTGTGCAACAATAGGGGGTCACAAAGGAGTTTTAAAGACTTTTAAGAGGTTAAGTGCTTTTTTTTTTTTTTTTTTTTGGGAAGCAATGAAGAATGATGTAGAATTGGGAACTATTATTGATGTTAAAAAATTAAACATTTGATTATCTCACCAGTTGGACTTTTAAGACCTTTAAATATTCTTAAACAAGTATTTGAAGAGGTTGATATGGATTTTATTACTTCACTTACATGTGTTGGAGGGTATTTTGTAATATTAGTTGTCATTCACCAATTATCCATATATTCTCACTTTTGAATGTTGCTTGCTACTTATACAGCATCAAAGGTAGCGAAATTATTTGTCAATATTGTAGTTAAGCTACATTGCATTCCCAAAGCAATTATTTTAGATAAGGACAAAGGCTTTGTGAACAATTTTTGGAGGGAATTATTTCAATTAAGTAGTATACAACTATAGATGAGTTCAACGTATCACTCATAACCAGAAGTACTTAATGGATGTTTAGAGAAGTATTTACAAGCTTTTTGTTATGGATTGTTCAAAGGAATGACCCAAATTTCTACCATGGGTTAAGTATTGTTTTGATACTAATTTTCGTACTAATACTAAGATGACACCATTTGAAGTACTATAGAGTAGAGCCTCTCTTACTATTCCAAATTATTTTGATGTAGTTGATCAAGAGCTTAGAATAAGAGATGCCATTTTGAGACAACTAAAGTTGAATCTTATACAAGCTCAATTACATAGGAAGAATTTTGCTAATCAGAAGAGGATAGAAAGATCCTTTCAAGTAAGGAATTTTATGTATGTCAAATTACAACTATATAGACAAGGATCTATTGAGAAGAGATTATCTTACAAACTCTCTTGCAAATATTATGGACCTTATATGAGTACAGAGAAAATTGGGTTTATTGCTTATAAATTGGAGTTGCTTACTTATTCTAAGATACACCCAATATTTCATGTATCTTTATTGAAGAAAGCTAAAGGGGAGTTGCCAAAAGTTGTCCATTTACCACTAAATTTCTTTTTAGAATCATCTTGTGGCACGACCATTAGTTGTGTTGGATAGTCGACAAATTATCAAACAAGGGAACATAATGACACGACTACCAATTTAGTTGGAAACTTTACCACTAGAAGAGGTGCCTTGGATGGATTTAATTGAATTTTATAGACTTGATCCTACGTTTCACCCAAAGGACAAGGTGATATTTTTAATTTTCGTAGAAGGGGGGTGGGGGGTAGGTGCGGTTAAGAATTGTTATGCATGTGATAGACATGGTTAAAAGAAAAACCTGAGGGCCTCAATATTTATTGGAATATGAGACTTTAGCATATATAGAGACTTATGCATACATCATGATCATATATGAGAATACATGGAGTAGTTGTACATGTAAATAGAAAATTACTTCACATTGTGCCAAAAATATTACAAAGTATAAATAGCAAAATAATAAAAGGGGATACTAGCCTTAACCCCTCGCAAACTTCTTGTATTTTCTTCTTCTTTTCAAGAGTGGTGAGAACTCAAATGCAGTAAAGACCCAAACCTTCACAAAATGCATAAACACTTTATGTTAGCAATCCTTTAAAAAAAATCGTATCAATAAATAAATCTAGTTTATAGAAACAAAGATCTAAATTTCTTTTAAGTTGCACAAAAAATAAGAACAAATCTAAAACCTTAATTAAGGTTGTTAGATAAAGAGTAAAGTGAAAGTGTTGTTGTTGAGAATTGTCTGCCAAAAGAGAGTGAAAGTCAGTCAGAAGTTTAAGAAAGTATTATCTTTCTTAATACGAGGTCACATGATATTATAGTGGGTTGAGCTTAGGCTATTAAAGCTAACATGATTAATCAAAACATGCATTTCACCATATAACACAAGTTAGGTTGGAGAGTGAGAGAACATTTCTCTCTAATATCTAAGAAAAACTTTAATAGTACTAATACGTCATTTGGTTTAATTAGTAGCATAAAACTACTCATAAAATTCCAACCCATTAAAAATACAAAGCGTAGTTTCTTTTTTCTTTTAAATTAGACATTATAATTGGCACTTATTATTCATTAGTATCATTGAATATTTTTTCCCAGTATCAAATCTAACTACAAGACAATGATTATGGAGGCAATAGAGTTAAAGTTTGCTAGACTCGCATGTAAACCTTTTAAACGAGGCTTTATATATATTTGGTTGCTCATCCCATGAACAATCAGGCCAAATTTCTTTTTATTAATGGTCAACAATCTCCAAAAACCTATGACAAGATGGTTTTATTTTCTTTGATCTCTCATTAGATTGCATATCAATGTGAGAGTGGCAATCTTTCTTCTTCTTTTTCTTTTTTTCAATGCATGGTACATAATAATTTGTTTGACAACTATCTTTTTCTTTTTTTAATGATAAACACCCATCCATTTAATGTTTGAGCACATAAGATTGAATAATATTAAAGCAAATGGGAGAGATAGTTGACATGTACCAATTCAAGAAAGATGAGTATATAAACATAGAAATAAAGAAGCACACAAATAATAAATAACAATTAACAATTGTCCAACATCTACTACATTCACTTTAATAACATTCATTTCGAGACTTATTCTAGAGAATACTATATAAATTATACTTAACATGCCAAATCACACTATGGGCCACAATCATTGATAAATAGGCTATACATGTTATGCAACTCATTTTCCAGGATCTTTTATAAACCCGATCATACATGAATCATCTTCATTTCTTCAACAACATTAATATTAGGATAGATAGAAGCCTTATAATAGGACCAACCTTTCAAAGGCATGCTTGTTTGAAGATTCAACTTACTTAGATATGCCTAAATGTGTCATGAGAAGCAAAACATGAGTGAGAAATTCTCCTCCATTACTCAATTTCTTAACATGATCATATCCACAAAAGTGATAAGTAAGGTATAAAAGTGCTTCTATTAAAAAAATTCTAATCACGCCTCATTGTCATATTGGATCATCAATGCATTTCAATTGTTATGCAAGATGGGATGCATGAAACAATATCAACTAGTTTCCTTCACCTTTAACCAATTTCAATTCTATGTCGGGATCATATGGGACATCTAGTAACATGCGACAAATTCTTTCTAGGCCATGTATTCTTGGATTTATTAAGAAGGATACTTGAGCTTTGGACTTCATAAAATTTTCTAGCTTCCAAAAGAGTATGAGCATAATAATTATCTCTAATCCCTGCTTTTGATATATCAAACATTTAAGTCATAACCTGTGGAATGAATATATCTAAATTGGTACTTTTTTATGTTTTTAGTAAGATGCTAAATGAAGAAAATTTTCACTTTTCCATGTGCTTCCTCTTTTTACTAAATTTATAATTAAGGTTGTTAATGAGCCCAACCGAGCTGACTGTTTGATGGTATCAAGTTTAAGATAAATCAAGCTTTTATTGAGCCTAAAAGATATAAGCTCAAGTTCAAGTTCGTTAAGGAATTTAAAACTAGAGCTTGACTCATTTAGATTAATGAGTTCAAGCTCATTTTACCTCAATAAGCCTAAGTTCAAGAACGTTTAAATAAACGAGTCTAAATGAGGCTAAGCTTAAACTCAAGTTTGTATTAGAGTTGAAAATTAATTTAAAATTTTTTAAATATAACTTTCTTTGTAATTTTATAGTTATATTATTATTCATCTTATATTCTTATATCATATTTCTGTATGTAATGTGATTTTTAATATAATATATCGACTGGTAAATCTACTTACAGGTCAACTTATGAGCTTAAATAAAAGTTCAAGTGTGATTTGTTTATATGAATAAGCTTTATCTTGAATTTTAGTTATGCTCATTTTATTTATCGAGCTCGAGTTGAATTGAGTTTAAAGCAAGTTAAATTCGAGTAACTTGCATAGCTCGGCTTATTTATAACCCATGTATAATTAATGTTAAAATGTAGAAAATATGAAAGTTTTATTTCAAAACCCTTAATAAGTTTATAAGAAACCCATGAAAGGGGACTATATAAATTTATATATAAAATAAAAAAATGGTTCCTATAGGATTAGACATTCAAGCATAAACCCTTTAGAAATGAAAATTTCATTCTTATCTTTAAGAAAATCAAATAATTTCATGTGCATAATAATATATTTAGAAGTTTATCTATTTAGGGAGAAAAGGATAGAAGTTTTGGTAAGTCAAAATGTGCATTTTTGTCCATTCATTTTAGGAAAAGATAGATTTAACTACAATGAACTACCAAATATATATTTTAACTATCTACTCAGCCCGTGGAATATAGCTTTCGTAGGAAGTTCTAAGAGATAAAATTAGTAATTATAGCAAGCAAGAGTTTCATTTACAATTTTGGATTGAAGGTTATATCACCCCTACACAGTGAATAATTAAGGAATAACACTACAATAAGCCTTAAAATTATGTGTAATTTTGATAGAATAAATAGTCGAATGATTCTTCTAAAATTGCATGATAATTACATTATGAATTACAATAACAGTTAAGTGTTTTTGGAATCAAATAAATGCTTCATAAATGTAACATGCAAAAGAGAACTTTATTGATATAATTTACCGAAGAATCAAATGAGAAAGGGACTACGTAAAACATTGAATAATTGTACTTGTTTGAAATAATAAGTGCTATGTTTAAATTATAAATATATCCTCAAAACTAGATTTAAGCTTAGTCCCATAACAACCTAAGCTCCTCATATCTTACCGTCTAAAAAATTCATGCCTAATAATCTAAGGATCATTTAACCTAAGCTTTGATATCATGAAAACTATAACACCTCAAAACCCAATATGTTATAGCTCACTATGTGATCCTAGCCTTTACTGATGTAGCAAGCGTCTAAGAACTTGTAACCTTTTTAAATTCAATAATTAAATACAAATATGTCAACTCTTACAAAAAATAATCTCCTTAATTTACAACTACGAGTGACATAATAAACCACTCAATCAACCAAGTACAGTAAATACTCAACATACCCTATACAACTAAAACAAATAGCTCATAACTCAACATAACCTAAGCCTAACATTTATGCATATCTCAACCTACCACTAAAGTAATAATAGTCATCATTCTCAATTAGTGATCATATCCTATGTCATCATATGCTCCACATCATCAATAATACTTAAACTTGCAGTTGAAAAATAGTAATCCCTACAAACTAAGCTAATGCCTAATACAAGATACCAAATACATATGTATGAAACTTAAGTAACAAGTCAAGTACACACATGAGTGTCATCATAAATGTAACAAATAGCCAATTTTAAATCTCGTCATTTAAGTCTATAAATAGTACAGTTATCGTCTTGAGCTTTGGGGTTACTTATGACCCCTACACATAATATGCAATGCAATCAATATATCACTTAAGTATTTTAAATGGTTTTTTTTTTCCCAACACTTTAAATTTTCATCCTAGGGTCTTAATGTTGCTCTTGTGGGCTTAAATGGGCCTTTTTTTACTAGTTTTGAAGCCTTAACTTGCCAAGGGGCCTATAGAGGATGGCTTTGATAGGCATTTAAACTTAATGAGCCTGTTATATTTTATTTTATGAGCCTTTTAATTTAGGATTTAGATCTAATCACTAAGTTATTGGGTTGCATTCTTGATTCTTTTAAGGGATTCTAGGCTTATCTTGCATTTTAGGACGTTAAGCCCAACTCCACGTATAATATTGGGCTTAAGCTCACTAAAGGCCTTAAGATAGGTCCATTTTCTATTAGGATTCAAATATGATTCTTTTCATTTATTGGACTCCTAATCATATTTCTATGGCCTTAATCTCTACCTAAGCTAGTTTAGGCTTGATTTGCATTTTAGGACCCTAAACTTAATTATAACTTATTCTAATGGGCCAAATATCCTGATGAGTCCACTAAATATCTCATTTTACTAAGTGTTCTAGATTTGGTTCATTTCATTAATGAGGTTTTTAACACTATATCTAAGGCCTTAATCACTAACTTAACTAGTTTAGGCTATTAACTCATTATTACCCTACTTAATTGTGCTAATTAAGTCCTAAACCATACTTAACACTAAATAATCATGTTATTAAGCTAATAAATCAAAATTTACAGATTTGAAACTTTCATGAAAGTAGCGGCCAAATAGGGTTTTTCTAGACTTTCCTTCAACTTATTCCATCCAACATTTATTTTAGTCACATTTCTTCTTATTTTAAGCTAATAATATCATATAACATGGTGAAAACAAGATGGATACATATTATGGAGGGGGTAGCATGGATGGTACTTAGGGTTTCATGGAGTTTTATCAATATCTTTTTAAGTTATCTATATAGAACTATCTCCTACACTTCTAGAATGTAAGTAACAAAGTAGTCAAGTACATGAACGAAGGTGAGATTATATGACTTCTAAAATGACATGTACAAGTTATAACATGTGTATTTCTAATCCTAAACTCTTAATATATCATAGGTATAATTTATGTGAACAAGAAAGTTAAGTTGGGTGAGTTTTACCTTAAGCTAGCCTACATGAGTTCCACTTTTTGCACTCAAAAATGAAGTTGAAACTTACTCCTTTGAGAGCAAGTCTTTATCGGCAAAAAACTAAGGTGTGTGTATGATTTTTTGGTGGTGGCGGCTTGTCATTTGGAGGTGTATAGTGGTGGTAAAATCAAAAGGCATTGAGGTATACAAGAGAGGTTCAATAGCTTCTTTTATTTTCTTTCCTTTTTCCTTTGTTTTTTATTTTATTTTTATTTTATTTTTTTGAGAAAGTTTCCAAGGATTTTCTATGTGTGAAGAATAGTTTCAAATGAGGGTTTTAGAGGAGTAAAATGGCAAATGTTGAAGGTAGATTAAAGGGGAACAAGAGGTGGTTAGTTTAGGATAAGGGTATATGGTCCCCTTTTAGTACTATTGTACCATATTTGCTTTTTATCAAATGAGAAAGGATTTTGTCTCCTTAAGGACAAGTTTCCTTTAATTTTCAATTAATCCTTTGTCTTTTGTTTTTAATTGAGTTTGACTTACTACCAATTAAGATGCAATAAGAGTTGGTAGATGGATTAAAGGGTAATTAAGCTAATCAATTGCAATTATACTTAATTAAGGAAGATAAGGCTAATTAGGGTGTAACTAGGGTATTGCCATATTTTATCACTTTAATCAAATTCATTGACCTATATTGTAAATCCTAGGAAAAACAGTAGTTGAACCTTAACTCAAGTCCAAGTGTCCTAAATTGTACCATAAGTCGATAAGGCTAATAATAATAAAAGAAAATGAAGTTTAATAAATCAAATATAACACCGATAACAAAACCTTCGGAATTTATCAAAACCCTAAATCGCTTACTACAACCCTAAAACTAGTTTATGCATCATTAATCAAAACCGAACTCAAAATTGCTCGAGACCCTAAAATCATTAACGTAAACCTATAAAATAGTTAAATATTACACAATAGCAATAAAATTATAGTCGAATGTAATTTTCAACTAAATCGCCTGTTTGTACAAAATTGTAATGAAATTACCATAATAACTTATAAAATTATAATTGTACCGGGTACCAGTTAAATTGATAAAATTTCACAGAATTTTGAAAACTAATCTACGAGGAGATTCGTTATAATTTATATGATTTGAAAAATTATATATATTTATTACTAATTTTCATTTTCCCTCTCTTTTAATTTCAATTTATCTCTTTTATCACTTTTCTTTCTTTCTTTAAGTTCCACGTCCAGAACTTTTCTCCCTTTCTTTTCTTTAATTTGGACCCCCATTTAAGTAGCGACGTAATGTTATTTTTTTTTTTTTCTTATTTACATTAATAAAAAGTAAACTTAGCTTAGAAACTAAGCTAACAATCACATGAACCAAAACAACATATAAATATGAAAAAAAAAGAAAGAAAAATCTGCACAAACATACACACACAACGTCTGCACACTGTGAGAAAAAAAAGAGAGAAAAAGAAAGAAAGAAAAGAGAGAAAGAAGGAAGAAAAAGAAGAAAAAAATAAAAACTACAAGGTAAGGAATTTATTTTAGAAAATATATATGTATATGATAGTATATATGTGTAGAATTATAGTATTTTTATGATATTGTATGGTATTTGTACATATAATACTAATAGTATATGTTTATGTATATGAAACTTAAGTATATGTATAAATATAAGATTAAGTATGTCTACATGTATGTACCGAGGTATATAGTATGTATTATGTATTTTTTTTAATACATCTAATTACTAATTTACATAATTATAGTATAAAGATATATGTATGTACCGTAACTTGATATATATATGGATTACATATATGATGATATATATATATGTGTAGTTGTATAGTATATAGTAGAGTATTTTTTTTATAAGTATGTGTATATATATAATAGTATACGGTATATTATGTATGAATATTATGATAAATGATAAATACTAAATAAGCATATATATACCGAACATATATATATGTATTTATAGGTATGTAGGCCAAATATATGTATTTATATGAATGTATGCCTAATATATATATTTATATATATAGATATATGAATATGTGTATAAGAGTATGTTTTAAATAAATACATATACATATATCATACATATAATATATATAGTGTATATAGATATATATGCTACCGTAATTTACGCTTTTATAATAACATAAACCATAAACTATATATTATAAGTATTGGAACATATATATATGTATAATCGTGAGGTACATTAAAAAATAATAATAATAAAAATATATATATAAAAAAATAATAAAAATAGGAAAATGAGAAAAATAGGAAATATACCCAAAATAATAAAAATACCAAACGTGTGATTTAAATAATTATTTCATTATAAATATGTTACGAAAAAGCGAAAATCAATATTTTATAATTTTTAAATTTAAATAATAATGTTTGTGATATTTTGATATCACAATTTAAGTTATGAGTCACAACGTCCAAAACGGACCTCGTTACGAGAAAATATGCTCGAAAACGATCAAAATGGACTATAAGTTCATAACGATCCAAGCTGAAAACAAAAAAGTTACACGCAATTTGATAAAAAGCTCGAATCGACGGTTTCACGTAACTAAGTGAAATAAACCTTACACATTATAACTCTAGTTAGTTTTAAATTCCCTATCTTACAAATTTTCCTTATTCTCAGGTGATCTCGATATCGACCATGAGCTGCCCACCGACTATTACGATCCCTGAACTAGCCATGGCCGAGTGAGTTTTTCCTTATGATTCCATACTTGTTTGTGCTTGTACTTAGTGAATCTAAATTATGATTTATAAATGAATGTGTATGGGGTTGGGTTATACTTGTGCATAATAATTGTTGTGAATTATAAATCTACTTTAAAGTTCAATAAGATAATGTTTGATGCATAGTAGATTCAATAAATTGATTGTTTGTGACTTGGAATGATTACTGATTAAATATGACTTAACTTTTATTCTACTAGAAAAGTTAACTTGGATCATTCATGAATCATGCACTGTATAACTAATTCTGGGTAGTCACATTACACGAAGGTAGCGAGAGGCCATACTTGGGTTGATTATTGATTGTTATTGATTTCGTACGGTGCACACGCGCGATAAAACCTTACCCTTGCCTGCGGGATGACTAGGCATTGGAGGCGCCTACCGCCTGGCTATGGGTCGAGTCTAGAGGCCTTCGTTTAAGGGTGAGTGAGGGCTGTGTGAACCTACTCACAATCATATATAGAACTCGTTTTGATAAAGCTGGTAATGGATGTACCATTACATTTTAAATACAAAACGCTGAGTTTCGTTATGAAATAAGTTCTAATATGATACTCGGATCTGACTGTACCGATGAATCTCCAACCCTGACTTCGGAGGGCGTTAAATCTGAGTTACATGCAGTACCTGGTCACCTGCATGTATTTGTTTAGCATACTGCTTGTTCATGCATTCATTTGGTTAAACTTAACTGTGGTATAACTTGATTGTTGTATGGTTGAGGAAAAATATCTCACTAAGCTAGTAAGCTTACACCCTCGTAGACTTCTCTTGCAGGCCGACTTATTCGTGGAGTCAGGCCGTCGTATGCCCAAGGTTAGCTTTCTATACGGGATCAATGTGGGAGCTATTTGAGGACAGAGAGTACTTTTGACTAAATGTAGAGTTGAATATGTAATTTTTATATTAGTCTGACTTTAGACATGTTTCAAACGCTATATCTATAAACTTTTATAGACATAAATTATGTGATATGTTTTCTATATTATTATTCGTCATGAAATGTTATTGCTTAAGCTTACGTACTCTTGGTAGTTAGTAGTAGTTGTAGCCTTATGTATCGTATAAAAGGTTCGTCGATTGTAAAGGAACTCAATCTACAATCCTTTGTACGGTATAGGGCAACTGCCACGACTAGCCCCCTCGAGTCGTGACATATATTACTTCATTTGTCAGTCATTTATTATTTGGGACCAAGTAAGGTTTTCAAACCCCGTACGAGGCTGGTGATTTAAGATTTCCTAGCAATTGGAGAAATTATTTGCGATTAGCAAGTAATTTAAGGATATACATAGGGTTTATTAGTTGAACTAGGGTTTTTGATATTTAATTAAGATTTTACTCAATCTATTGATATTTTCTAATCGTTTTAAAGTTTCTCATGTATTAGGGTTTTTAGGGTTTTACATGTATGATTAGGGTTTTAAGATTTTATTCTCTTTAAGGTTTTTCGACTTATTACTTAGGGAATGTGACTTATTATTTAGGGTTGCATCATTTTATTTATGAATTTTATTATTATATCTTGAACAGTTCCATGGATTACCTATTAACTCTTGTATCTAACTCCAAGTTCCAATATAAAAGTTTATGGGGTTCATATTGTTTCCCTAAATATAATGTTGGCATTCTTAAGGAGATATTCTCATATAATTACTTTGGTTTCATATGATTAATTGTTCTTAACTTATACTTAATTATGATGTAAAACCCAAGTAGTGGATTAAGGTGTAATTAAGTTTCTTAATCTTAATTACTAATACACTTAACACAAATTAGACGTATTTTAGGGCTTAATGTATCAAATTAAGTTAGTTAAACCTACTGGGTAATCTTATCTAATTAATTTAACAAACTAAGACAATTATTGTTGTTCGAGTACATCTAAGAGGGTAGATTAGGGTTTTGGAGCAGTTAAATAATTACTCTCAGATTAGTAAATAGTTTTACTATTTAATTAGAGTTAATAGTTAAATTAGGGTTTTCAACACTTATTGAGGTTTTATAATCGTTTTAAAGGTTTGCACATATTAGGATTCCAATTAGGATTTTAGTGTTTGAAGGTTCATTTAAGGATTATAGTATTCATTTTAAGTTTTTGAATTCATTGTTAGGGTTATCTATACCAATTTTCATTTTTGGCTTAGCTTATCCTTTATCAATTTTAAGGAACTCTCATAGGCTTAGATTGTTGATCATTTTCCCATTGAGGTTTGTGGTTAGTTTTGTTAGATGAAGTTGACCTTGGGAGTTAACATTAGTTATTGGCATTTGGTGATAAAATTTTAAGGCTTTTGAGTGTAGGGATCAAACTAGGTTTAAGATTGCCATTTAGGATTTTAGGGGTTTGCATTAAGGTTTTAAGTATAGCCTTTCAAGTTCAGGATTAGTTATCTTGCCAATATTAAGGGTATTGCTTCGAAAAACTTATTAACTTATAACTCTTATTCTAGAGAATTTGCAGGGTTTATACAAACAACATATATTATATACATAATATATATGCATAACATATATAATGTATTTACATAATATATGTGATTATCTATTATTTATTTTTATTTTTATTATTTTTGTTCTCCCTCACTTACTATTTCTAGTTTCTTTCTCTTTCTCGTTGTCTCTCATCCCTCTTTCCTTCTCTTTATCTCTCATCCTCCTCCATATACAGGTATTCCTCCTCCCCAAACCCCCTCCCGCTCCGCCCCCACCTCCCCCCCCCCCCCCTCCTCTCTCTCTCTCTCTCTCTTTAACAATCCTCATCTATACACACACACACACACACATACATACACGTTTCACTTACATACACACCACTTAACACAAAACTATGCATACACATACATCTACGTCACCATAGAATTGCACGCACAAATTTACTTGTAACGCATGGTACCCAAAATCTATACGTATACATATACTCTTCACAACACATACAAACTCCACTTCGTGGCACACACACATACCACCACACTAACAATAACTGCACCTCCTTCCAAAACTCAAATAAACCTAAAAGCATAAATTGAAAAAGTAAAATGGAGATAAAAGGAAAACTTTCTTAAATAAGAAGGAAAGATCAATTGTTATTGAATTTCTCTTTCAACAACACGAATCTTGATTAGGGATTTGGGGTTGAGTTAAGAACTTTAAGTTCTCTATTCTTAGATGAAAGTAATGTGATGTTTTGGTAGGGAAAGATATGGGGTTAAGTAATATTTTTATTTGGGATGAGGAATAGTAGGAAGTTTGAATCTTTTCCGATGATAATATTGCCCCTATTATCCCTAGTCAATTGCAAGCCATACCATATCTCCAAGTCTTTATCCTACTATTCTAGTCCTTCCCTTATTTTATCTTTCTAACCTTATTATTATTATTATTATTATTATTATTATATAAACCTCTTTTTTTTTAATTTCTGAGTGTAGGTTTTACAACTTTTCCCCTCTTAGCAAAACTTTCATCTTTGAAAGTTTATAACCTTAAACCTTCAAACAACTCTGAATGCGTTCTCTTAATTTCTTCCTTAATTGCCCACTTAATTTCTACTCCCTAATACTTTCAAAATGCTTACTTCCTTTTAGTTTATTTCTTTTCATCAAGTTTAGCTACCACTCTAATCATTAACTATCCTTTTTGTTATGAGCCAAACATTTGTCATCATGTCACATTACCTTTTTGGTCATAATAGTTTACTGTGTAGAATGTGATGGATATCAATCCGAAGATAAGGTAAAGGCAATAAAGAAAAGATGACAATTGAAATAGGCAAGTATAAATATTAACTAATAGCAAGTGGTAATATAATAAGGAAGAAAAAGATGTTTATGTGTGATTAAGGAAACTTATACCAAACCCTTAGTAAGAACCACTATCCTAGATTTAAACTTAGTCCCTTAACAACCTAAACTCCTCATACCTCATTGTCCTAAAAATTTAATACCTAGTACTCTAAGGATCCTTTAACTTAGGCTTCGATACTACTAAAATTATAACACCTCATAACCTTAGATGCCACATCCCGCCACGTATCTCTAGCCCCTATTGATACACCAAGCATCTAGGAACCTATTACTTGTTTGAATTCAACAATTAATACAAATCTACAAACTCTCATAAAAAATAATCTCCTCAATTTATAACTATGAGCGACATAATAAACCACTCAATCAACTAAGTACAGTAAATACTTGACATAACTTAAACAACTAAAACAAAGAGCTCATAACTCAATATAACCTAAGCCTAACATTTACAAATGTCTTGACCTACCACCAAAGTAATAATAGTCATCATCCTCAATTACCGGTCGTATCTGACGTCATCATATGCTCCACATCATCAATAATACTTAAACCTACAGCTATAAAACAGTAATCCCCATAAGGTAAGCTAATGCCTTGTACAAGTAATGGGTCTTTAGGGTTGAACACACGGAGAAGCACCGCAATGAAATATACCAAAATAAATAAGGAAATTGGCAAAGTCTAGGTAGCTACCAAATGAATATGACACACTACTTGATCCTACTTTATTTACAATTCACTGGATATGATACACCGATTCAAACTAAAGGGCTACTCACCACTATTCCTTAGTAAAGGGAATAGATAAGAGTTAAGAGATAACGAGAACACTAAGGTTGATCAAATGAATAATTTTGTATTAAAGATATATTGTTGTTGTGTACATGCGAATGGGAATTTATATACTCGTCTACTAAGGTTATATTACATGTATGAAAAAGATAAAAGGGTATTCTACAATTGGGTTATATGAAACATACTAAAAAGGCGTAAAAAAGACAAAGAATATTCAATAGAAAAGAAAGAATCATTTTGGAACATTGTATTAGAAGGTACGTATTGTTTGATGGCTAGACATTAGGAGTATGATACATAAGTGAAATAGAAAGTGCTAGCAGTCAGGAGTCGACCTCATCTGGATCAGGTCGAGAGCCAATCAGTTGGAGTTAGGCGCTAGTAGTCAGTTCTCGGCTCGGCTAGCCTTTCTTGGGTTACCTTCTAGATCGGGACTTCACTGCTAGACACGAGCATGTTGGATAAACATAAGGATTTGATACAAGTCAGTAGGAGATTAGATTTGGATAGGAGTCCCCATCTTGTCTATGGCTTAGAGCTAGTATTTTTAGTGCAAGCCCTTGGAGTCCTCTAGCTCGACTTCTTATGATTAGTCTAGGAGGTTGATTCCTTTCGTTTACTTAAGAGTCAAAGATTTTTCTTCAAATCTAGAGTGGTCTCTACTTGTTCTTCTAGGGCATTCATAGGGTCTTCTTCTATAAGTTGGTAGGGAATGAGGTTGGACACATTGAAGATAGAGGAGACACCATAGTCATCAAGCAACTTGATCTAGTAAGCGTTGCGATTGAGATTCTTTAGGACCTTAAATGGGCCATCAGCTTAAGGAGATAATTTGCTTTGTCTTAAGTATAGAAATTGCTCTTAGCTGAGGTAAATTTATACTAAGTCTCTGGTTGAAAGGAAATAGTTCAGTGGCCTTGGTTACCAATCTCTTGCTATCTCTGATTGTATTAGATGACATACTAGAAACCCTCCATGAACTCTAACCCCTTGGCTTGCCTCTTCGAAAGCTTGTTCTGACTCCCTAGATGCTTCAAAGACTCATAGTTTATATAAATAACAAACTCCCATAGTAGCAAATAATGTTGTTAAATAATAAAAGCTCGGTAAAGAGAGTACAACTCTTTCTCGTATACATAATAGTTTAAGGCAAGTTTATTAAGTTTCCCACTATGGTAGGCGACGAGTTGTCGTTTCTACATCATGACGGCACCAATTCTGACTCCTAATATGTTGCACTCCAATTCGAAAGGCTTATCAAAATATGGTAGTGAAAGGATAGGTGCCAATGTGAGCTTCTCCTTAGTCTCCCAGAAGCTACGATCAACTCAATCGTTCCATTTGAATCCTCCACTCTTCTTTATTAGCTTAGTTAAAGGGGTGGCTATGGTATTGAAGTTTTTGATAAATCACCTATAAAAAGAAGCTAAGCCACGAAAGCTTCGAACATCAGTAACATTCTTTGGTGTCAGCCACTCAAGAACAGCTTGGATGTTATCCTCCTCTACCTAAAGTCCTTTCGTTGATATTGCAAACCCTAAGAATATTACCTCACTCTGGTAGAATGTACACTTCTTCACATTTCCATATAACTTCTTAACTCGTTGATTGTCAAATACTTCACAAAAATGTTGAACATGGTCATTTAGGTTAACTCTGTATACTAATATGCCATCAAAGTATACGCCTACACATCTTCGACATAGAGGGCGCATCGCATGATTTATTAACCTCATGAACGTGCTCGGCACATTCTTAAGTCTAAATGGAATAACTAACCATTCATAAAGTCCATGCCTAATCTTAAAGGTGGTCTTCCATTCATTGCTCAGCCTCATGCGAATTTGGTGCTAGCTACTTTACTGATCAATCTTCGAAAATATCTTCGCACCATTAAGCTCATCTAACATGTCATCAAGCCTCGGTATCAGGTATCTATACTTGACAGTAATTTGGTTAATTTCTCGGCTCTTGATGCACATAAGCCATGAACCATCTTTCTTCGGAATGAGTAGAGCTGATATAGTACAAGGGCTCATGCTTTCCTTTACATATCCTTGCTTTATGAGTTTTTCCACCTATCTTTTTAGCTCAATAGCCTACTTAGGGTTCATCCTATATGTAAGTTGGTTCAGTAGAGCGGTACCTGGTTGTAGATTAATATCATGCTCTATGCTTTGAACAGGTGGTAGTCCCTTAGGCAATTCCTCTAGAAATGGGTTGGAAAACTCATTTAGTAAGCTTTAGATCTCTTATGAGACATCTGGAAATTCCCTCATCTCCATCAATCTTCTTACCAACAAAAACATCGATTCATTAGCCTTCTCAGTAGATCAAAGCTCTATATGGCTCATCACCAAGGCTTTCTTCTTACTAGCTTAGGTGAGATGATTATGGGTTTCATTTACTTAAGATGGGGTTAGGGTTCAACACTATCCTCTTTCCGTCCTTAACAAAGGCATAGGTGTTCTTATACTCGTCGTGTGTAACACATCAGTTAAACATCTAAAAATTGTCCAAGCAGCAGCTGTAAAGCTCCCATAGGGATGACATCACACACTACTTTGTCCCTGTATACATTCCTAACATTGAACAGTATGGTCACTTGTTCAGTTACGTGCAAAACACCCTTATCATGAAGCTAATGTAGCTTGTAAGGTTAAGGATGCTTTGAGATCAGCAGGCCAAACCTCTGCACAAAGGACTATGTAACGACATTAGTATAACTTCCTCCATTTACAATGATTATGCATAGTTAGCTTTTGATGGTATACTTAATATGGAATAAATTTTCCCTCTAGTCTTCCTCATGGTTCAATAAGATCCTTAGCACTCGTCTCAAGACTAGGGTCATTACTTCTCCTTGGTTGGTATAGACATAAGTCTCCTTTTCCTCTTCTACTTTAGGTTCTCCAATATTCTTTTCTTCCTTGAGGTTGCTCTCATCGGTACTATCTACCATGTCTCCTTAGAGTATCATGACATGCCAGTTTGGACATTTAGCAACCATGTATTTGAAGCCTAAGCATTTAAAACACTTCACCTCACTGGTCTTCTATCCGGATAGCTAGCCTTTTTCATAGGTTCTCAAGGTCGGCCTAGCTTCAGGTTGGCTCAACTGTCCTGCTTGGTTATGCTGGTCTATTCAGAATTCATTAGGTCGGTCATTCCTTTCCTCAGCTCAGTATGGCCTCTTCAACTCATCATGAATAGGTTGATGTGATACAAGAGCTCAGGAGAATATTTGCTTAGGTTTGTTTAGAACATTTCTCCTCTACTTTCAACCCTCTGCATGATCTTGATCGCCTCTTCCAAGGTATAAAACCTTTATACTTCCACGATATTGCAAATTTCATACTTGAGTCTAGGAAAAAACCTTAATACCTTATGGGCTACTGGTTCTTTTACGTCGACTTAGATCGTTAACATCTAGAACTCTCTAAAATAGTCATCAATAGATTGGCCTTCTTAGCGAAGCTCTTGCAACTTCGCAAACATATCTTACAATTATGTCTCGAGTATAAATCTGCCTCTTAATAACCTTTTCATCTCATCCCAGGTTCTAACACCTCGTCTTCCATCTCTTACTTAGCTCCATTCAAATTTTTCCACCATATTGTCGCATATTGAATAAACTCTAATGCAACAAGTCGAACCTTGACAACATCCGTATATTCATAACAGTTAAATACCTTCTTGACCCTCTCTTACTGCTTTAAATATTCATCGACATCTCCACTTCCATTGAAGGGTGGGATTTGAATCTTAACATTACTTAGCCCTTCAAGAAGTTCGGCATCCTTGTCCATGCAATAGGTAATAGTCAACTTTCTCTTCTTCCTCCCCAAATTCTTCAACATCTAGCTCCTTTATCTCTTCCAACTCCAATCTTCGTCTATAACTTGGCTCGTTACTCCTCCAGCTCGTTGTGGTCGAACTAGGTGATTAGGTCAATTACCTTGGCCATAGGGTCTCTTAGGGGCATTTTCTTGTAGGTTAGGTGGCTGTACACCTTGGGGCTATTGCTTGTTTACTTGTATCACCATGACTAGGCTCTTAATGAGGTTTATGAGCCTGTTAAGTCTGTCATCAACGGAACTTGGGCTGTTACTACCATTATGACCACAACCAGGTTCAATACCGCTACATTAACCACCGATAACTCCCTGAACACTCAAATTTGACATAGTTTAATACCCTTCTGAACAAATTAACAACTTACTAATAACCTTAATACCTAATAGTCACTTAAACAGAATAGAAACAAACTTGCTATGTTTTCGTGATGAAAAACAGAGTAACAATGAAACTACACTTGCTATCACACTAATACACTGTAGTAACTGTGAAAGGAACACAATAGCTACAAATAGCAAGGTGAATAAAAACTTCATTGCAACTTAACACACTCCTTCTTAGAATTGTGCTCTGACACCAGCGAAACTGATGTATCTTCAGGATCGAACACATAGAGAGGTACCATAACGAAATAGACCAAAATAAACAGGGAAAAATGTTAGTAAAGTTCAGGTAGCTATCGAATGGATATGATGCAATACTCGATCCTACTTAGCCTATAATTCAATAGATATGACACACCGGTCCGAATTGAATGGCTACTCACCACTACTCCTTACTAAAGAAAATAAATTAGAGTTAAGAGATAACAAGAACACTAAGGTTGCTCAAATAAATAATTCTATATTAAAGATATATTGTCGTTGTATACATACGATTGGGGGTTTATATAATAGTCCACTAAGACTACTTTACATTAATGAAAAAACAAAAGGGTATTCTATAATTGGGTTACATGAAACATACTAAAAAAGAGTAAAAAAGACAAAGAATATTCAGTATAAAAATGAAAGAATCATTTTGGAACATTGTGTCAAAAGGCACATGTCATTTAATGGCTGGATGTTAGGAGTATGATATACAGGCGAAAGTACAAAAGTGCTAGTAGTTAGGGGCAAACCTGATCTTGATCAGGTCGGGAGCCAATCGGTTTGGATAGGAAGTCAGCTGAGGTGGAGTCAAGCGTCAGTGGTTAGTTGGAGTGCTCGACTCGACTAACCTTTCCTGGGTTACTTTCTAAATCAAGACTTTACAATTAGGCAAGAGCATGTTAGACATACATAATGATTTGATAGATAGGTTGACCAAAGGTCAGATTGGGATAAGAGTCCACGTCTCGACTATGGCTTAGAGCTAGTATTTTCCATAAGAGCTATTGAAGTCCTCTAGTTCGGCTTCTTGTGATCAGCCTAGGAGGTTGATTCCTACCAACAAGATACCAAACACATGTACGTGAAACACAAGTAACAAATCAATTATACATATAAGTATCATCATAAATGTGATAAAACAATTTATTTTAAATCTTGTCATTTAAGTTTACAAAAAGCATAGTCTCTATGTCTTGAGACTTGGGGTTACTCATGACCCCTATATACATAATATATATTACTATATAGGTATTGGTTTTAGGTCTTCCCCAATTACCCAATTGCCAAAAATCATCCTAGATCTACTTAGGTCATTTCAGTATGGGACTCTACTAGGGACAGCATCATCACCAAACACTCACCAATACTACTAGACCTGACTAGTGGGTTATTGAAGCCAAGAAAAATCAGAAAAAAAATTAAGTCCAAGTTTCAATTTAATCTACCTCATATATACTAATCTAACACATACATCCAATAAACATGTATCCCAAAACCCAATGCTCTTATCTTAAAAGATTTGACACCACCTATCCCCTAATACCTATTTAAAATATAAATGCTAGTTTATAATTTATTAAATTTTGCTACTTAATACTTCCATCTCTTTTATTCAACCCTTTACCCCCTACTCTAATCTTCTAAACCTTACTTTACACATCTTTTGATATCCTTCCATACCATACATACTAACAATAATACGTATGTACAAACAACATATATTATAGATGTTATTATATATATAATATATATAACATATATAATGTATTTTCATAATATATATATGATTATCTATTCTTTATTTTTTTATTTTTTTTCTCCCTCACTTACTATTTCTAGTTTCTCTCTCCCTCTCATCGTCTCTCCTCTTTATCTCTCTCTCGCCGTCTCTCATCCATCTTTCCCTCTCTTTGTCTCCTGTCCTACTTCATGCCATACACACACATATGTGTCCCCATGTCCCTTGTATCGTCCTCTCTCTCTCTTTCTCTCTCTCTCTCTCTCTCTCTCTCACTCTCTCATAGCATCCTCATCTAGGCACACACATAAGTTTCACCTACAAACACCTTTCACACACATGTTGCATGACAAAAAAGCTACACGCACACACACATACACATCCACATTGCCACAAAATTGCATACACACACTTATTAGTAATGCGATGTATACAAAATCTCCACGTACACACATACTCTCTGATACAAATAAACTCTACTCTATGGTATACACACATACCACTACACTAACAATAACTACACCTCCTTCCAAAACTCAAAGAAAACTTAAAAACATAAATTGAAAAGGTAAAATAGAGATAAAAGGAAAACTTACCTAAATATGGAGGAAATATTAATTCTTATTGAATTTCTCTTTCAATAACACAAATTTTGATAAGGGATTTGGGTTTGAGTTGAGACCTCTAAGTTCTCTATTCTTAGAGAAAAGTAACGTGATGTTTTAGTAATGGAAAGATATAAGGTTAAGTAATATTTTTATTTTGGATAAGGGATAATAGGAAGTTTGAATCTTTTCTTACGATAATATTATCCCTACTATCCCTGGTCAATTACAACCCATACCATGTCTCCAAGTCTTTATTCTATTAGTTTAGTCCTTCCCTTATTTTATATTTCTAACATTATTATTATTATTATTATTATATAACTATTTTTTAAATTTATTTCTGAGTTTGCGTTTTACGACTTTTCCCCTCATAGCAAAACTTTCGTCCTTGAAAGTTTATAACCCTAAATCTTGAAACAACTCTAAATGCTTTCTCTTGATTTCTTCCTCAAATGGCTACTTAATTTTAGCTCCTTAAGACTTTAAGAACATTAACTTCACTTTACTTTATTTCTTTCATTAAGTTTAGCTACGACTATAATACTACCCTTTTCTATTATGAGTCAAACATTCGTCATTATGTCATACTACCTTTTTGGTCATAACAGTTCTTTGTATAGCTCTACAATTCAAAGGTAAAAGCACTCACTTCTCAAACATACTCCACTTCCAACAGTTCTAGGGTTGCCCTCATTTACTATTACCGTACGTTACCCAGCAACAACTCATCTACTTTACTTATCCCAAACTCATTATTAGATCGTAAGAGAAAGTCTTACTACTACCCTTAATATTATTATTATTATGTTTACTTATATATATTTTCAATTGGTTAAGTCATATTAATTAATTATTTCCTTTATATATTTTAGTTTAGTCGGTTCATTTGATATTAACGCTTTTACGTCCCTTAAGATTAACCTCAACTTTTAATTTATTCTTTTAAGCTTCAATGGTTTGTTGAATTTTTGTAGATTTGGTTTATTTTTTTAATCTCCTTTAATTACTATTACAACTATAATAATCTAAAGTATTTATAAGTTACTATCCTTAAGGCTTACTATATACTATTAATTTGCTTGTTATTTATTATTAGGATACTTTATTACTTATGCTCCAATCTTTAGTTCTTTACTTATCACTCTACCTATTTTCTCACTATAGTCCTTTAGTATGGAGGAAATTTTCATATTATACATTTTCAAACAGATATACATAATATGGGGTTAACAAGTAACATAGATGACTAATTCAAAGAGACAAAACTAATAACTTGACTTGACTCACATGGTATGACTTAAGATAACCCATCGACACAATTGACACATGAACATACTAGAAATGACTCTAACTCACCATGAAAGGACTCGTACACCATTTCACATGCACACGTGCCAATGTATAAAGCAATGCCAATTCATAATTTTAATATTTTACTTAATTTGTCACAATTACTAATTATTCGTCTTTGAATTAGTAACTTTTATGAAGTGTTACATCAATACCCTCTATAAGTAATTTAGCAAAGTAAGTTCCTATTTTGCCTTGGTGTTGATATTAGTATTTATAGTTCTCCAGTTTCTACTCCAAAAAAGGTATCTTTTTTTTTGTGAGATAAAAATATAAGAAAAATGGGAGATATTATGGGTAATGGCCAAATTAAATTTTTCTTGGACCATATTACCCATGGCACTTGATTTCTAATTAAATTCCATACCAATATCTGAATATTTTGAATTCACTAGTTGTTATTTCTTCTTATCTAATGCTAAGCTTCTTTAAAAAAAAAAAAAACTCTCTCAATAAGTGTTCAAGTTTTAAGTTATCTTCCTATTATTTATAAAATTACACTATCACATATAGTATTGCTATATTCTGATTATGAATGGACATATAGGTACATATAGATACCTTATTCATAAATTGTTTTTGTATCCTTAGTACAAATTGAGTAACTTATATTCCATTCATTACTTAGTATTTTACTTGTTTTACATTATTGAGCATATAAAAGGGATCGAATCTATCATTTCTAACTCTAGTATCACCTCCACTACACCAATCTAACTCTTCCTTTACCACAATTAGGTAAATTATAAGAGGATAAGGAAGCTTTGAGAGGGAAGCAGAAAGAGAGACTAGTATTGAAAATATATATATGTATGAAGAAGATACCAAATATATTAGCAGAATATGATGGAAATCAATCCATAAAATAAGGTAAAGGCAACAAAGAAAAGATGACAACTAAAATAGGAAAGTACAAATATTAACTAGTAGTAATTCGAAGTATAATAAGTAAGAAATAGATACTTATGTGAGATTAAGGCAACTTATCCCAAACCTTTAGTAAGAACCACTATCTTAGATTTAAGCTTAATCCCTTAACAACCCAAACTCCTCATATTTCAATGTCCTAAAAATTCAATACCTAGTACTCTAAGGATCCTTTAACCTAAGCTTTGATATCACCAAAACTATAATACCCCCAAACCTAGGATGCTATAGCCTGCCATGTATCTTTAGCTTATACTAATACGTCAAGCATCTAGGAACCTGTAACTTGTTTAAATTCAACAATTAAATACAAATCTACCAACTCTCATAAAAAATAATCTCCTTAATTTACGATTATGAGTGACATAATAAACCACTCAATCAACTAAGTATAGTAAATACTTAACATAACCTATACAACTAAAACAAAGAGCTCATAACTCAACATAACCTAGGCTTGACGTTTATGCATATCTCCACCTACCACTAAAGTAAGAATAGTCATCATTGTCAATTAGTGGTCGTATCCTATGTCATCATATGCTCCATATCATCAATTACACTTAAACTTATAGTTGAAAAACAATAATCCCCATAGCGACAACTAATGCCTAATATAGGATACCAAACACATGTATGTGAAACACAAGTAATAAGTCAAGCACACATATAAGTATCATCATAAATGTGACAAACAACCGATTTTAAATCTTATCATTTAAGTCCACAAATAGCACAATCTCAGCGTCATAAGACTTAGAGTTATTCATGACCCCTACATACACAATATATAATTGCTATATAAATATTGGTGTTGGGTCCTCTCCAATTACTCGAGTACCAAAAACCATCATAGGTTTACCTTAGTCGTTTTAGTACGGGACTCCATTAACATTGTTGCGCAAAGATCACTAAGTACTCACCAACACCACTAGACCCAACTAATGGATAGTTGAAGCCAAGAACAATCAACAAAACAATTAAGTCCAAGTTTCAATTTAGTCTGGTTTATATGTACTAACCTAATACACACATCTAACAAACATGCATCCTATGCCTGATACTCTTATCTCAAAAGATCTAACACCATGTATCCCCTAGCACCTGCTCAAAATATAAATACTAGTTCAGAATTTATTAAATTTTGCAACTCAATACTTCCGTCTCTTTTACTCAACCCTCTTCCCTGTACTTTAAGCTTCCAAACCGTACTCCACACATCTTTTCATATCTTTCCATGCTATACATACTAACACTGATGTGTATACCCAGACAACATATATTATATACATTATTATATATATAATGTATATACATAACATGTGTATGATTATCTATTATTTATTCTTATTTTACTATTTTTTTTCTCCTTCACTCACTACTTCTAGTCTCTCTCTCTCTCTTTCATTGTCTCTCCTCTCTATCTCTCTTTCACTGTCTCTCATCCTTCTTTCCCTCTCTTTGTCTCTTGTCCTCCCTCATACAACTTACACACACACACACACACATACGTATCCCCTTCTCCTTCATACCGTCCTCTCTCTCGCTCTCTCTCAGAGGCGTCGTCCTCATCTATACACATACATGTTTCACTTACATACACACCACACGACACAAAACTATACATAAACATATACACATACATACACATACACTCATCCACACTACCACAGAATTGCATATGCACACTTACACATAATGCACTACACACAAAATCTACACATATACATACACTCTTTGTGACTCACATAAACTTTACTCTACAGCACACATACTGACCACCAGACTAACAATAATGATACGTCCTTCTAAAACTCAAGGAAAACCTAAAAACATAAATTGAAAAAGTAAAACAAAGATAAAAGGAAAACTTACTTAAATATGAAGGAAACATTAATTCTTATTGAATTTCTCTTCCTATAACACAAATCTTGATTAAGGGTTTGGGGTTGAGTTGAATACTGTAAGTTTTCTATTCCTAGAGAAAAGTAACGTGATGTTTTGGTAAGGGAAATATATGAGGTTAAGTAATATTTTTATTTAGGATGAGTGATAGTAAGAAGTCTGAACCTTTTCCAATGACAATATTGCCCTTACTATCCTTAATCAATTATAAACCATACCATATCTCTAAGTCTTTATTCTATTAGTTTAGTTCTTCCCTTATTTTATATTTCTAACATCATCATCATTATTGTTGTTGTTGTTATATAACCCTTTTTTAAATTTATTTCTAAGTTTGGGTTTAACAATTAAGGAGTGAGTAGGTAATCATGTTATATAAAATATCTATATGTACCCTTGTTTGATTGCTAGGTTTTAGGTAGGTTAAAAATCATAAGGTTCAAGATAAGGATTTTTCAAAACCTACTCTCATAGGATAGGGTATAAATACAAGATATTTCTAACCTATATCTATCTTAAAACCTATATCATAAGTCGTTAAGGTATAAGTCCTAAGTATCATGTATCCATACTATAAAAATTATTAAATAATATTAATAAAAGAATATATGATTAACTCCATGAATCAAATAAAGTATATCATCAAAATTATAGTTATTGAAATTGTGAATTAACTCAATAATTTTATTAGTTTGTGATTTTTATGATTTTTTAATTGGTTAAAATTGATATAAAATTGTTTATATTCAAACTTTTTATAAATTATGAGTTAGGTATACAATTACACAAGCTTACAATTTATTGCTTCTATACAATTTTATACGAGTCTTTTGATTCTAGGTATTATAAGTATAAGTAGATTTACAATTTTGATAACCATAATCAAAATAATTAACTTCTACAAGAAAAGATTAAGTTTGAAATTTCTTAAATAAAATGTCACTTTAATTTGAAATTCTTTCACCACATTTTTATGACTTCTATAAAATATGTTTATGCATATGTATATGTGTATATATATATATATATATATATATATATAAGTTGAGAAAGTTACCTTTGTCTCGAGGTTAAATTTTCCAATTATGACCTATTTATAGTGGTGCCTCAATAACAAAGTGAAGCACTAAACTATTATAAAAGGATTCCATGGGCTAAATAAAAGGATAAATTATTGTAGCACTCATAAAAATTATTAAAACTATACAGGCACTATGAACATAAAAAATAACGCACTCTTATACCCTTGGAGATCATTAGCACCATAAAATCTAAAATCTCCCACAATTTGCTTTATATAAATATTTGTTGAGATGATTCCATCAATGGATTTTGGTTTTTCCTTAACTAATTTGACATTTTGGCAATTAATATAATTTGAGTTAGGTGATTAATTGGTCTAATATACTAAATATAATTATTTATTGATATAAAAGTTTAAACTCATATTACATTGAGTGAAAAAGTTCATAATGCCATTATTTTTAAGAAACAAGTATGCTATGCTTTAAAATTCAAAATATCTCTATAATGTTGATATTTTTCAAACGATATCATTATATTTACTCTGAAAAAAAAAATTATTATGATAAATAGCAATCAAAGAAAGTTTTAAACCACATAGGAATGTTTCTAATAAAACATAAAATATAATTACATGAAGTACACCGATTGAGCATAAGTAAAGCAGCTAACCTTTTTCAATATAACTTCAAAGAAACCATCCGAGGAGGGTCTAGCTATGATTAAAGATAAGTTTGACAGTGTGATGATGGATCACTTGTGTATTACTTTTGGAAGTGTGGTGTGACGGGAAACAAGACAACACAAGTCCTTGAAAACTCTGCTTAGAAACTTCCCTTTTCATGCCCCTATGATTAGAAACACCTCCATTAAGTAGATAAAAAAGGCAGAAACATAACGTGATATGTGGGCTCAAGGTATTTGTCTATTGTGGCTTCACTTGTGGAACCTCTAATTTTTAATTTTCCCGCCGCAATCTTGAAAATCTAAGTTCTCTTTTTCGCCTATTCTTTCTCCTACAATTTTTTATGGTTGGTTGGTTGGCCTGATATTCTTTTTTGCAAAATGACTAGATTAGGTAAAATTCCAATTAACTCCTTTATATCTAAATTACAATTTAATTTTCAATTAATCATCAAAGTCTTCTAATGTATCGTGTTGGTCGTCTGCACTAGTATTTCGGATAATTTATGATTTAAACATGAAAGACTTATATGGTGAACACAAACATAGATTGCCTAAGAGATGCGTGGAGTTCATTAAATTTCCCTATGACTATGATGCAGAGGATTTGATTGCATTTTCACAGAACTAGATGACTTTTAGTGAACTTATCTCTCATATTTTGTCCCTTGATAGCTTTAGAATTATGTAAGGTTTAACTTAAGTAGCAAGAATTTTGATTATAAAAAATGTTCTTACATGGGGTTTTTTCTTGATATTGAATCGGTATTTCACATGTTTCAATGTGCATCACATTGGTGGAAAGAAAAAAAAAAATCATCTATCACATTGGTTCGAGTGCTTTTGTTCACCATCAATCTTATATGTGTAAAATAACTAGTTATGTGTCTCGTGCAAAGGCCCTCTCTGGTGTCATTCATTTATTTTGTTACATTCTATACTTTATTAATTAAGAAGTGAATCCTATTATTAATATATAATTTATATTAGTGTGAAATGTGTGTTACTTCGCTAATATTTTTCAATCTATTCATAACTAAATCTAGATATTCTGGGTAGAAGGAAATGAGTATTATGAGATCTAGGCCCTATTTGTTTTAGGATAAATATTTTTAGAAAACAGCCGTTTGTTATGATGAAATAGTCTCTTACGTGGAAAGCCTTTTCCCTTATATGGCGAAACATATTTTAATCAAAGGAAAGTACTACTGATTATTTTAGGAAATGATTTACTCTTTTTAAAATGAATAGTCGTTTTTGGCATAAGTCTTTAGATGAGTTTCAATTATAGGAAAATGATGTTTATTTGACTTTTATTATGATTGTCTTACATGTTATATTCTAAAATTGAAAATAATTAATGGGAAAAATGAATAAATAAATAATACTTGTTAAAAAGTATATAAAAAAATCGACTAAAGTGTTGTAATAATAAATATTACAAAATAAACTAGATGTTGTACTTTTACTATTAAAAAATTTGTTTGACATGATGTATTCTTATTAATATACAGATAATAAATTATTTAGGTATTGACTACATGTTTATAATTTTATAAAAGCAAGAAAACATATGAAAACATATCATCTTTTGGAAAAAAAAAATTGAGAAAAAAAGGTTTTGTCCTAATAACTAATTTTCTTGAAATGTATAAGGCCTTAGCCAATTGTTATTTCAATATTTCGATAATATTTTTTATGTGAAGAACCAAGCTTTAGTTTTAAAAATCAACGAACCTTCGAAACCCTAACATGGTATGGATAAGCATCAAAATGTGTTAGAATTAGAAAAATCGTAATTAGTGGTCAAATAATAAGAAAATAGAGATAAAGGCACTTAAGATCTATTCGTGAATGCATAAGTAATAGATAGGATTAAAGCATCAGGCCTTTTAAGCAATTGAGCTTGTTCTCCATCTAAATAGTTTATTTTATCTCCAAGTTCGGCATTTACCATGGTCGTACGCCGGGGGTGAGGGTAGGGGGAGGAAGGTGGGTAGCGATGGGGGCATATTTGTTTATGTGAATTGGACAATGTTGAGATGCATAGTTTATTTATTCTTTTACTCACATGTGCATTTAATTAGTCTAGTCATGTAAATCCTTACTTTTAAATTTAATTTATAGTACACTAAGTTTCAATTAGTTACATATTTTCACATATCTTCTATTGAGATGTACAGTTTATTTATTCATTTATTTTATTCATGCGTTCATTTAGTTAGTCTAGTAATGTAAGTCCTCCTTTTAAATATAATTCACAATATATTCAGACGTAGTTAGTTAGTCATTTTCACCACATATCATTGTTGTGCTCAAGCTCTTGATTCCTACACTTCATTATTGCTCTGTTTCTCTCCAACTGTAAGTTGCCATTCTCCATTGGTTCTAGCTTTTGCTACACATTCTGAGTTTCTAAAGAGGCAAGGAACTACAACTTCCAAGTTTAACACGACAATACACTAAATAATTTTTTTTTAATTATCTTATTCAATTTTCATGTTTTTCTATTATGTTTAGGTATATTTTTGAAAAAAAAAAAAAGCAAATTGTAAAGGAGTATAACAATTTTTTTTTTTTTAGTGTTTCATGAACATCACGCATGACTTTAACGTTATCTTTTCTTTTACCTATATTGAGAAATTTCCTTTAAAAATTGAAGAAATCCAAGAGGTTAGATAACTATCAGTCTCTATGTTTAACAATTTATCATGTAGCCAGAGTGTTCATCGGAATAAAGTACAAAAAGTGTTCCAAAAATGCTGGTGAAAATTACATTAACAATGACAATAGGTGCACATGCGGAATACTACAAAATGTTTATGTATAAACAAGTGTACAAGTCTATTTCTTCAAAGAGAGAGAGAGAGAAGGTAGACATGTCTTCTTTAGTCAGTTTATTTCATAATATTTGACTCTGGTTGCAATTCACTTTATAAATCCACAAATGAATGGTACTATGCCATCCCATTTTAAATTTTATTATTGTTGTTCATTTATACAATAATGTTATTTCTTCTTCTTCATCTTCTTTTATGATTTGATTCATAGAGTATGTGGGATTAATTATTCAACGGTTGGTTTTTCAAAATTTTTGTTATATTATAGGCATTTAAAATTAAAAAAATATTACTTCTTTCATAGAATTTGATGACTAATATATCTTCTAGAATTGATTTTACAAAATTTTCTATAATGTCACAAATTGAAAAAATATCAATCCAACTACTTATATTACTCTTATAAAGCAAATACTCTATTTATAAATTTTAAGTCATTTACATAGTTTTATCTATTTTTTTTTTATCTAAGTCTAGAATATTAAACATAATGGCATTACATTCCCGTATTTAGTATTCCTCTCTTTTTACAAGGAAATATATTTTTCCATACTTAAACATTTTTTATATTAATGATATGTCTCAATTTTCATCTATAATGCCCCTCCTTCCGATCATTCACTTAAAAATTTTTCTAAACTTTTGATACTTGAAGATGGTTTATTACCTTCATCTATTAATCATCATCATAAAACACCAATTTTCAAATATCACTTTTTTCCACATAACATCTTATAACAGAAATCATTATAAAAGTGAGCCAAACTGAAAGTATCACAACTACAAAATCTTATAGCATACTTAATTTCATTATTAAGCCTAAGTATCACATTTATAATCTCTAAGTTAAAATCTACTTAAAACACGTTGATACTTCTTGGATTGCCACTTTCTAATATTTAAGTCATAACCTATAATCACTTGACCCTTCTCATGAAATTCGACATCACCAAACGCTCCTAAGCCTTCTCATTCATGCCCGATGATGTTCCTTCTAAAGTTCTTCCTTAATCAAAGGATAAGATAACTTATCCTTTCAACTACTGTAAGTTGAGTGAGGGTAGATAAACAAACAAATACAAGCAATATCATATCATAGCAATACAATAAGTTAGTATTTAATCACAACATTCTTTAGTCGAGCCAAGCAATGCAAATATAGCAAGCGCGTGGCATACTCATGTATATGACATGCATTGATACCAATATCCTATCTAACCTAGCAATTCATTCAGCTGGTCGACTTCAACTAGGCATCTAGACATAAACTAAAGTCCAAGAACCTAACAAAGCAATAATTGGTTACTGAAACTCAACTAAGCAAAAATCACATAAAGTGGTTAGAAAATCTAGCATATAGTAAGCTTAGTAGTTATAATGTAATTTCTATATTCTCAAAAACTTAGCTTTTATAAATCAAGTTGTTTACTTAATAAAGCCATTTTTTCATATAAAACTCTGCCTAGCAAAATCTCAGTTTTCTAAAACTTGATCGGTAGGTCCTTTCTATTCCATGCCATGAATGTAGTCAAGATTGTCAAACTCACAATTCTATGTAGTGTCACTGGAGAGTTAGTAGAATTAAAATGTAAAATCAAAATGTAGAAACGTAAGTTTCTATAAACAATGTAAAATAACTTAAAAAAAAAAACTATAGAGATGTTTATAATAGTTATTCAAAACTTGATATACATGATGAAAATATAAAAATGAAGACATTATGTTCTTTTTTCATAAAAAATTCTTAATAATATATAATTAAATATGTAAGGATGAAGAATAAACAAAGTGGAAACTAAACTTTTTCCATTATTTTCTTTTGGGAAAAAAAAAACAATAAACTAAAAGGAATCATATATTTCAACTCATTTTAAATTACTGGAGGTATAAACTAAATTATATAGTTTTTCTTATAATTTTTGCTATTAGAGGTGAAACTTAATTGAAGGCTATGAACATAAAAAAAGAGATCAAGAGAGAGAAAAAGAGAAAATAAAATAAAATAAGATAAAAAAGATGATGTAATGCCATAATAGTTATTAACTTGTGGAAGTTTAGTTGTATGTATTTTTTTATTTTTTAGCTATTTAACTTAGATATGTAAAATCGATAAACTTAGTAAAAAAAGTAAGTTTCTACTGAGTTTACATGTAAACCAAATCAAAAGCATAAGTTTTTACATGAAAAAGAGTTTATATACGAGTTAACTTAGAAAAACTTTCTAAAATCATAAACTTGTAGAATCTCATGGGTAGAATTGTGATTTTGATAACTATGAATATAGCAAGTCACATACTAAGCAAGACTTGGCAATTTCGAGAAAGCTTACTCATTACCTATTAGCCTAGCCTTTCCTTTATTTCATTGTCATTTCCAAGACCTCAATATTGGGTTCACTTAAGTTAACACCTTAAGAGATAAGGTTAGTCCCTAAATCCTTTTCTAAGTCAGTGTAAATCCCAGCAATTGTTACATAACAATAAGCTACATAACCACTGTAACAAAGTCCAATATCAAAACATCATTTAGAGTAGCAAGTATAAGAGAAGCTCCACATAACTCATTGAGCAACACATCAAACTCACAATTAAGCTTAACCAAACCAAAATGTCACAAAGCATACAAGGTTAGGAGTGGACATAAGTATACTAAGGACACATACAAATATCCACTTACTTAATCTTATTGATTGCTCCAACATTACTCATTAAGATCAACCTCCTCCTTAGTTACTTTACCTAGTAAGGATATAAGCTACTTTATCTAAGTTCGTTTTATTAAGAGAATATTTGTCCCAGACTGCCTCTGACTTAATCTCTAATTTAGCCTTTAACTAAACCTGTTATCCTCTTAATCTAGCTAACTTCAAAATTTCTAAATGAATTATAGTCAAACTATATCCTCATTTTTACCAATTAAGAATCTTTAATACTTTACTTAACTCAATCTCAAGTCCAACGTATACAAGAGCCCCTAAACGTAGCCTTTGATTCTTTCTCTAATTTAGTCTTTGATTTGATCAAAATACTATTTTCACTTATAAAATTCTCACTTTTAAGTCAAGCTAGTTTAAGACTAGTAAGGGCCACATTATAAATAACATTAACTAGGACTCCCTTCGCTAGATGTTAATTATACAAATTTCCTTATAATTTATATTTAGCAATATGTACATGAATAATGGGAAAATATTTATTAATTAGTATCCATGCTCTATTAAATCCATGGAAAATATATTACACTTAGAAAATCATACTCATTAAACTTTGGTCATGAAAAGTACTAAAATAGTATAATATATAATATTTTTTGAAATATCGATTTTAAGCTCAATTTTACTAAAAATTAGCTTAAATTAGGTAAATAATCAAATAAAATTATACGACCTAAAATGAATACTTCTAAAATCATAACTAAGTTCTAGAAATTATTATAAATCAAATTCACTAAGACATTTAATTAAAACCTATTATTTCTTCAACATAAAAAATAAGCCAAATTTGACAAAATAATTTTAATAAATACTAAACAAGAACAGTTTATCAAAAATCCTTTTTATGTAAATTAGACATATCATAGAGGAAATGTACTCACCAAAAATTTTCTTAAAACAACATCATTTACTATTTTTTAAAATTAATACAAAACTCGTAGGAACAGGGTAGTTTCTTAAGAAACCTATATAAGCATTTCTAATTTTTAAAATTCTAGCTTGATATTTTGATTCTATACATAAAAATACATAGAAAAATCTATTTTCATAATTTTTCAACTGTTTGATTTTTTTAGTAAAATAAACTATTTTAAAGGTTAAAAATAATGTTACCTTCTCACTAAAGCTCTAGCCATTGATGGTCAGAGAGTTGTGGTTGGCTAGAATATCATTAATTCCAATTTTCGACCACCAAAACACTACGATTTCAGGTTGTATGTAGCATTAGGAACCCTATTTCACATATATTTCCTACTATTTTTTCTATTTTTTGTAAAAATACTAAACTATAGCTTTTGAGAGGATTTTCTAGAGTTTGATATGCTAGAAATGGTTTAAGGTTAATCTCACAACTCCTTTTATGGAGATCTAGGCAGTGGAGCGGTAGAAAGAATTTTTCAAGTGTCCATAAGTTAGAAAATTAGCTATTTGTTTGCATTTTTTAATTAATTTCCTATATGCAAACTCACATTACAACATTCCAAAGTTAAGAAGGATTTGCCATACCTATTTTTAGATAATAAGGTGTGTTTGATATTTTTCTATAATTTGTTATTGATTTTTAGCAATTAAATATGAATTTTAACAATTATTTAGTTTATTTAATAATATATTTACATTTTGGGTATATAACGTGTATATAACTTGACTATACAATCACATTATATGTTGTTTCAATCCAAATATTATTTTTATAAGTTAAATTATTCATCTCTAAGGGTTCATTACATTTCAAGCTTAAATTTTAAGTTTCCAATAATTATCAAATGGTCCAAGTAAAAATAAGTTTTATTGAAATTAAATATTATATACACTTTATTTTCAAAAATTGACCTTAATTAGACTCTTCTTCTAACTCTTGTAACCTCATATTGAAATTGGATTCAATTCGATCAAGATTTTTTGAGAACCCTAATTCATATTGAACGCTCTAAACTGTACCAATATCAAGCAACTGGGGTCTTCTTACATAATTTAACTCATTTCTCAAGCTTTCCTTAATACATTTATTTCATTACTTCTCCAACTAAACCCTCTAGGTTTCACATGTAATAAAAGTAACCCACTATCCCAAGTTTAAGGTTCTAAGTCAAAAACTAAGGTTTCACATCATCAATATTAAATTCTACCAATAATCTAAAATTTAAATAATCAATTAATTTAATTTGAAACTACACTTGCCATTAATAATACATATCTATATTCTTGAATATTAGTTCCCACTAATAATCTTGATACTAAAGCTTAAGTTCATTTTTTTGTCTTATTATATTTTAGTCAAATGGTAAATCCTCCATTTTTTATCACTAATTATATGTTTCGATCTCTATTAATATCAATTCCTTTGAAATATGTGACACTAAAGAGACAATAAAGGCATGGAACTTATTATTGATGATAAAATTAATGATATTAATAACAATTGAAGATTTGAAATCATCAATTTTTATTAATATCATTAATTTTATCATCAATAATAAGTTCCATGCCTTTATTGTCTCTTTAGTGTCACATATATTGATTTCAATTAGATTGTTAAAAACTCTCTAAACTTTGTATATTATACTGCTACAATTATCCTTTCAATTGAAATCATTTTCTTTTCTTCCTTTCTTGGTTAGTTCTTGACAATTTTCATTTACCCTAATGGAAAATACAAGATTTCCAAATCACATATAATATAGACACTTATAAGTTTTTTTTTTTAATCTCACATTCAATTACATCATAAACAGTTTACAAATTTAATCTTTTTCATATAATATGTTCTATTTTTTGAAATTCAATCAATAATATATATATGATTTTGGAATATCTATGTTGATTTATAACTATTTTAATCTTTTAATTTTAACTTGGATTTCACGTGATATGTCATGGACACAAAGCCACCATTGAATAAATAAACTAATATCAATTATTACAAAATTTTAAGATCCACATGATTTTGAAAATTTTCAAAATTTATCTAGTAAAGCAAAAGATTTTTTGAAATGAAAATTTTCAAAACTTTTTAAAAAAATTACTTATTGAAAACCAAAAGTTTTAATAAGGTGACAAATAACAATAGTTCTAAAGGACTTATTGGTTATAGTCGATTTTGGACATAGGTAGACCATATTGAGCTTAAGGTAAGTTTGTCTTATGCTTTGGGACCTGCCTAACCCAAGCTGACCTCCTAAGCACCTAATTCAAGCTTATTAGAGCTTGAGATAATCCCCTCTAGGCTAACTCCTTTAGAATAGCCCTTGAGGTGCAATCACAACCTCTACTATTTTTTTAGGTCAAGAGCTACACAAGATGACACTTTATAGAGGTACATGCCTATCCATTAGCAGAAGAACAACTTGTTTGCTTATATAATGCCACATCCATTAAATGCAATTTGACATCTAAGGATCTTTCTCTTAGAAAGCCTAAATAGCCAAATTTATACAACACTACCTAACATTTATTGAGGCACCATCAAGCTTTTAAAAGGAGAGATAGATATATGACCCAAAGTAATCATCACCTGCTAATGTTAAAAGATCTTACTAACCTTAAGCTCCCAAAACTTAGGATTATGTATCTTAGTTTGCATTCTATGAGTTAACAAACTCTTAAGGGTAAAACTATATATACTTAAGGTTAGGCATGGTTTAACTTGGTATAGTTTGCCTCACTATCAAACCGACCAAATCTAAAATCAATTGTTCAATTTATATACATATATATATATATATTGAACTTAACCATACAGTTCGTTTCATAAGTTTTTAGAACTTAAAAGAGTATAGTTCAATTCATGGTTTGAACTATTTTCTTCTTTCAGAAAATATATCAAAACATCTATAAATTAATAATATTGGGAACATAAAATTTTATTGATTTAGGGAGGTATTAATTAATCGTTAAATTAATAATTTATTAATTTAAAGAGTACTCTAATCATACAAAATTCTTTCTAGGTATAGGTCTTTAATGGCTTACACTACTTCCTAGTAACCTATAAGCTCCAACTTTCTCTTACTTAGGCTTTGAAGCTTGTAAAATTCTTTCTCAAGCACTAAGAGAACTTATAGTGCTTGATTTCTCTTATCTTCTTCTTCTTATTCTTCTTCCTACGTCCACTTGTTCAAAGCTTAATTAAATGCCTTGAAATATGTTAGAAATATATCAAATTATCTAGAATATCAAATCAGTATCATATCTGAGATTAACAGTTGCATTATTTTTAATAGATTCATATCTTATAAGAATTTCAAGATGCAATTTTCATTACATCTAGGAAGCTAGTATTTTTCTTCAAATATCTACCCAAACCAACACAATGACACTTCTTGCAAGAACTTGAGGATATCTGATAGAGATCAAGGGCTGATTACTTGCTCCTAAGCCCAAGGGCTTCCCAACTTAGTCCACTAAGCTACTCTAGGATAGTTAACTCTTAAAAAACAACAACTTGATCAACCCGACCTACTGAGCTCACTCACTCCACATTCACTCTTCATCATCTCAAATTGAAGTACCCCTAATGCAACTGAGCAACAAACAAGCCGACCTACCGATCCTACCCGTTGAGCCTAAGCCTAAGTTGTCATGTTCCTATTTTCCTAAATACATGTTCTCAGGCTTTCGCCTTGCTTAGCTATTGACTTAACACTGAGTAAGTCAAGTATGTTTAGCATCCATTATCCATTTGGGACCACAGAATCAAGAAACCAACATGTGTCCCCTTTCTAATATCTATACTATCATTTACAAAGGATATTCCCTTTTATGTAGATTACTCATTTGTCCTTGTATATTATTTATTCCTCCTTCTTTTAGTAAGAATCTTTTTTATTATTGTGACAACCTAGGAATTACCCTTATTAGGCCATCTAAATACTTGTAGTATGTAATAGCCGCATCATCAGTGAACATCAACTTTTTAAACATTTTTCCTGTTGAGAGCTAAGTATTTGCTTACTCTAACCTACTCTTATAAATCCCTTTAGCAACAATTATGGAGAGTAATCCAACTAACTTAGATTAGCACATCTCATCTAGCAAGTTAGTCGATCCATGTATGGTTCTACGATGCATCATATCCATGGGACTAATGCTCAATTTTTCTAAACCATCTATTTCCATTTATTCTTAGAATCATCTTACAATTCTAACCTACCTTAGTTCATGTAATATTGGTTCATTGTGTGTGCTCGTTCCCAGTTATCGGTACCATCTTGGTATCAGAGCTTAGCTACATTCAAGTAAGTTTCTAGTATTTTGTACTTTGAGTGACTTGTTGTAGTGTATTGTGTCAAATTAGTGAGTAAAGGTTTTAATAGTGTTGAAGAGGTCGTATGTCATTGTAGTAAGTGTTGGAGAAGTCTAGTACTCTATCTTTCCCTATCTTATGTTCATGAAATAGAGTATGTATGTTCAGTTAGTTTATTGTTGTGTTGGTTATTATTATTATTGTTGTAGTAGTTGTTGGTGTATAAGTATTGTGTTGATTGTTTGAAGTAAGGTTTAGTTGTTAGTATATTAAAGTAATTGACAATGTTATAATCTAGTATTCAAGGAACTTTAGGTAACCAAGAGAGTGGTGTTTATAATGGCTATAGTCAACATAAGAGTTTCATGTCCTAATTTACAGACAAACGACTGGACAGGCTTACTTAGTGACTAGTCTTGTGCCTACCATAAATAAGGATAGGCAATGAGCTAGAAATGACCCGTATCGGGCTAAGCAAATGAACTACCTAAGAAAGGCAATAACCGACCAGGCTAAGCCTATTTCCTAATTCAACTACCCTGAGCAGGAGAAGTAGACAGAGTTGCTTGACAAAGACTTACATTGGAAGAGATAGAAGAAGAGGGTAAGGAGACAGGTGACGAGGAAGAGGAGTACTACAAACCTGTGGAGAGGAACATTCAAGCTCCTAAAGTAGAAAGGTTATAAACTCTATAAATTTAGCCTTTAGCATATAGAGTTGAACTCACGTACTATAGATAATTTCTCTAAGTTAATAGAATCGATAAATTTAAACCAATTAAAATTTTAAGTTCAAAACCTAAAATGAATACAAAAAACACTATTGTACTATTCGAAATCCTAATCGCAGATGAAAACCCTAAACTCTATATATGTGTAAATACAAGAGATGTAACCTAAACTTGATAAAAACCTTAAAACTAAAACTTTAAACTTATAAAATCTATAAATTTATCCTAACGATGATAAAGCTTAATTAGGTACAATTATCAATAGGTATGCTTAATTGCATAAAATTGCTAATGAACTAATAGAGATAACTCGTAAATACTAATAAATATAAAGAGTAAAAAATTAATTAACTAAATTAACAAGATTACAATTATTATGTAATGATTATTTTTTATTTTATATGTATATATATATATATGTATGTTAGTTTTATATTGATTTAATTTTACTACATATTTTATGTTTTATATTATATAGTATACATTAATTTTACATCATATATTTTCTTTTATAATCACATCATATTTCATTCCAAACATTATCTAAAAGTTAGAATATACTTAAAGAAAAGTTAAAAAGTAAGGTTATAATTCTTTTTCTTTCTTCTTTTCTTCTCTTTTTCCCCTACCATGTTTTAGCTGCCAAATGTCTTAGAAATTAGCCCATGTGAGAAAATTTGAAATCAAAACAAAAGCAAAGTCAACCCATATCATTTTCACATTATCTTTTTCCTTCTTTTCTTCTTCCTTACTTTTTCTTTTTCTTTTCTCCTCTACTGTAAGCTAAGTATATCTCTCTAGAATACACTTTAGATTTCTTTTCTTTTCAAACTTTAAATTAAAAAAATCAAGCTTTCTTCTTCTTTCGGACCAATATCTTCTCCTTCTCTTTCTAATTCCTATTCCTTTGTTTTTCTTTCTTTTTCCTTCAACTATCACAAAATCTCAACTCCTATAATATACTTCAATTCCATCATCAATATTCTATCAATATCAAGAGGAGAATAAAGAGGATTTCCTCTTAAGAACTTTGAGATCAAAGTAATTAAAGATTCCTTATGTTATATAGTTTTTTTTTTCTTAATGTGAGTTGCCTATATCTTTCTTATGTTAATATGTATTTTAGTGCCTTATGTATTAGGAGATATGTTAGTAGAAGATATATGTATTCTTAGTATCTTGTAATAGAAATGAGATGAATATGTATTTGGTTGTATGTACAACTCATTTTCTTCATATTTATGTATTTATACATATATATACTTAAATATATTTAACTATATGTATACATATGTTGTTACAATCCTAAAGAGGGCTTAGTAGAATTATCCTAAAATCATTATATCACATATGCACCCATAATATGAAGATCACCTTGTAAGTTAAAGATTGAAAGACTCTAATTAAATGTCTACTAATTACATTTAATCATAATATATATTGTACATTTATATGAAAATGTCTATGGAAAATAATATTCTAATGTTCACTAGAACTACAAAGAATCAGAATCCTCTACCAAACAATAAGATTAGGTACTCAAAACCTTTTAACGGGTATTGATTTGAAATACGTTTAAAGGGGCAGAGATTTTAAAAATAAGAGATCACATGTTTTAATATTTTCCCTTACATAATCTAAGTTTAATCCAATAATATTCTAACTTATACCTATACTTCATAGTTTAAGGCTTGTACAGGAGGATGGTTGTAATGAGCAAAATCGCAACTCAATGAGATCATCCTTCATACCATACAACAATCAATTAGCAAACAAATTATCAACCATTAGCGTATAATACATGTACATCCATATGAATGCAATAATATAAACAATCATTCGAAAACTGTGTACAACCCGGATTTACGCTCTTCGATTACCAGGGTTAAGGAATGAGTACTAATACGTTAGCTCTAAGCACCACCACTCTGAACTAAATCATCATCAGCCCAATGTCTTATAAATTAATATAGCAAAATACTACGAGCCTAGCTTTAGTAAGGTTTTACTTTACTATTTAATGATCTAATAATATAAATATATATATATGTACTTAAGAATATGGATAACCCTAAGTGGATACAACTGTAGATGGAGCCCCAATCAAAGGATGGCATTCCCTGGTATGGAATAGTTCCTAAAGATTAGCGTAAGGTAACATCAGATGAAGCATCACCTTCATACGTCCTCTTTAGGCACATATGTGATGCTGATGGCCTTCTTCATGTGATCATGTATTACATATCCAATTTAAATTTTAAGATGAGTGGTTGTTAGGTTCGTTATGAGGTGGATAAACAAATAAGGCAAACATTCACAATGGAAATGCAATGAATGAGCATAGCATCCAATTTCATGTTTCATATAAATTAATGTACTTTCACATAATAGAGCAACCAATACCAGGCACATGCATTTCCCATATCCCCCTAAGTAATTCAATTTGTGTGATGTTAATTAAAGTATAACTACTGTAAACCCCATAAATTTATAGTTTGAACCTTCAACTGAATTTAGATGTCCTAAATAACTTTATGAGTTGATAAGGTCTAATAAATAAAAAACTTTATTAAATTATAAACCCTAAACTATTTTAATGAGAAAAATCCTAAATATAGATTTCAACCCTAATCGCTTAAAAAAAAAACCTAAACCCTATATGCTTGTAAATAATAGAGATTGAATCCAAATATGATAAAAAACTTAAACCCTAAAACTAGAACTTTAAGCTTATAAATATATAAATTTGCTTTTACGATAATAAAACTTTAATTAGGTACAATTTCTAAATAATACGTTTAATCATATAAAATCACTAACAAACAAAAAAAGATAACTTTTAATGTTAATAAATGTAAGAGTACTATTAATTTATAAAATTGATAATATTATCTTATAATTGTGAGTAACTATATATATATATATATATAAGTGTGATCTGAATTTAATTATTTGAACTTAATTTTTTACTTATTTGTTGTTTATGTATTATATAGTAAATATTAATTTTATATCTTATAATTTTATTCATAATTATAATATATATTATTCTAAATATTATTTATAGGGTTAGAAATATTTAAATAAAAATAAAAAAATTTATTTTATTTATTTAATTATTTATTTCCTTGCCCTTCCTTTTTCCTTTTTCTTTTTCAATTTATAATTGTTACATATACATGAAATATTATTATTTTTACTTTTGACAAAAAGTCAAAATTTCCTTTTTAAACATTTATTTCCTCATTCTTTTCCTTTCCTCATTCTTTTTCCCTACGTATTGCCATGATCTACCTAAAGGTATCCAGAAACTTCTCTAATTTTTCTTGTTTTGACCAAAATTAATGCATTTGTGTAAGATTTGCCCCTACAAATTGAACCAACATTTCCCTCTCTTCCTTTTCTTCTTCTTCTTTTTGTTTTCTCCCATTTCCTTCTACCTACCATTCCACTTCGATATATATAATATATCTCATATGTTAGCAATAGCAAAAGGAGAATAAAGGGGAAATCTTCATAAATTTTTGTCAAGAGCAAGTAAATTTACTAACTTTGTATTACATTAGTATTAGTCTTCCCATGTAAATTAGGTTTTATGTATTTCTTGTATATTTTTATGTATTTTCATACTTGATATATTGTCATGTATCTTAGTATATTGTAGTAGAAATCCTTTGTATATGTAATGTATTTTATGTATACAATCTTATTTTTTAGAATTGTTTTACATATGTATATATACTTAGACATATTGATATATATACACATCTATAGAAATATTAAACTTAGTTATGTATATGTATGTGTGTATATATATATATATATACGCACACACATATATGATTATAATATATATACATAGTACATATACATATATGTGAGTAAACAAAAAAATAAGATAGAAATATATATATATATACATAAATATACACCTATATACATATATACTATAATATGCACATAAACACATACATAAGGTGAATTAAGTATTTATTTATGTATGTAGGTAAACCAAAAAGTATATAGATATTTATTTATGTATTAAACTAAATTTCCTTAAAAATAGATTAAGAAAACATAAATATACGTGTATAAAAATATGTATAATACTAGTATAATGAAAGTATGAATACGCTTACATACATATATGTACATGTATAGATATATGTATAGTAATGGTATAGTATTAAGTATAAATACATGTATATATATATAAGTATATATACTAATATGTTAAATACCTAAATAAGAGTACATATGTATGTATATAAAATATAAGTAGGCTGAAACTCATAAAGGAGAAATTAAAGCCCATATATAATAATTAATAAATTATAATACATATGTATATATATTAATATTACAAAATTAGAAGAATATAAAAAGTAGAAAAATTAGCAAACCTGCCACGTATACCAATGAGAAAGTGCCACGTTAGTACCTTCCATAAATTCCAAATTAAATTGTTAAATAAAAATAAATAAATAGGAAATAATAATAATTAATTAATTAGGAAATTAAAATAATAACAAAATTAATATATTTGAGCTTAAAATGAAGAAATAAAGAAACTACTATAAAATGAACTCAAAAGTAAAATAATCAGAAAATATAAAAATTTATAAATTAATTAAATCATAAAATAATAAAGAAAATATTAAAATTGATAAATAAAATTATTAAGGCCAAAATAACTAAATTTGTAACATTTTAGGCTCATAACAAGAAATGCAAGTTTCAACGCCCAAAATGAACTCCATTATGTGAAAGTACATCTAATAATGATTAAAATTGACTATAAGTCTATAAAAATTGAATTTAAAATGAAAAAGTTATATATGATTTAATATCTAAGTAGAAATAATAGTCATAAGATAGATAGTTAGCAAATTAGGTCGTTTAATATTACATATAGATACTCACTAGGTTCTTATTATTTTATTTATTAGGAGACACCAATCAGAAGAGTAAGCTACCCATTGATTGTTATGATTCATATCGACTTTGGTCAATTAAGTATTTCAGATGACTCTATACTTATTTTATACTTATAATTAATACACATAAATTTTATATATTAGTAGATTGATGCTTGGGGTTTGGGGATGTGCATGTGCTTGTACTAGCTGTTAATTGTGCTAAACATTATCAAATGTGATGACTGAAGAATTGGTTATATGATTGGGCATTGCATGATTTGGATGTTCTGCTAATATTGGTTGACTGCATAATAATTTGACTTAATCTTATTCATCTTATCTTAAATTAAATAAATTATACATAAACATGAACATTGCAATTATTGTTTCTGTCGTCACCTTACATAAATGGTAATGAAGAGTCTTGTAGGGAGGGGATTCTCATATGATTTGATTAGTATAGTGCAAGAGCACTTATACAATAAAGACCCTAGCCTTGGCTCGCAAAATTATTTAGCGCCGAAGACACTAACCTAGGTAGCTGATGGTCAAGTTTAGAGACCATCGCTATAAGGCATGAGTTTGGATTGCAAGAGCCACCTCATTACTAGACATAGGGATTTATATACTATTATATTTTAGAAATGGAAATATATTTGTGAAACATGGAATTTCAATTTATGGTTAAAAAAACCTAAGTGCTAAAACCTAGTTGTGATTGGTGTCGACAAATCTCCAACCCTTACCTCAAAGGGCATTAAATCCGATGTTGTATATAGCACTTGATCAACTGTATATATTATTTGGCATACTATTTGTTCGTGCATTCATATGTCTGCTAATTAATTGTTTGATAACCTATTCCCTAGTATAGTATGAGGGACATCTCACTAAACTTGTATAGCTTACTCCTTAACAATTTTCTCTTACAAGTTGATTGATAATGGGGCGTAGGTTAAGAGTTGAACATTGAGTACAAATATTGAGATGCCTAGAGAATAGAATTTGAAGATAGATCATATAGTTGGTTTGAAACATTACATGTAATTACTATTCTTATAATTAGATTTTATAATTTCGATAAGTTTAAATTTTAGATCTTTACTATCCGATCTTATCATTTAGTAGGGGATACTGATTATCTATGATTCTAAGGAATTGTAGATTATTGAATATCTATAATTATTATGATAATTAAGTAAATTAAAATTGAAAAATCTAGTGATTAATTAATTAAAGTCTTTCAATATCTAACTTGTAAGGTAATTTTCATTTCATGGGTATATATGTGATATGAAAATTTTAGACAATCCTACTAGACTCTCCTTAGGGTCATGACAACTATACTACAATCATAAGCAAGTATGATAACCATCGAGAGTCTCTTACTTATCCCAAGTAACTAGCCATAATACTTGCCAAGTAGATAATTGATAGAGAATTTCCCCTAAAGTCAATATAACCTAAGTCATCAATAAATAAGCACATAAGGAATTTGAAACTATAATTAATTTTAAACTAAATTTAATGTTGCTCATTCCCCAGTTTAAACCTAAATGAAATGTAGGTTATTAGCTTCAATCTCTTGTAAATAAATAACTACTTGAAGGGTCTAATCTCTTTTGGAATATTGGACGTATTAGGTCAATTTCTTAGTTAAAGTGGTCAATTAATTAAATTTATCATTTTAACATAACTTATTTTATTAGGGATTATTTATTTAAATTAGTTTCAAAGTTGAATATTTAAGTTTGGCTCCATTAATATTTTTAGGTTCCAAATTTTGAACTTTCATTTTATTATGATTGCAAGTTTAAGACTAAAGCTAGAGTAGGTCAATTCTTATAGTTGTTAAATCTAATTGATGTACTAAGTGATTAACTAAGGACACCTTGGTTTTATATTATAGCATAGGCTTATGTGTATAATATAAAACATTCATCTAATCTGCATTGTTAAGTTATTATGTCCTTTGTTAAAACCAAATAATTTGAAAAGGAAACTCTACAGGTCTTTCATGTGACATAATATATTAAGGAAAATGTATAGATATATTTCTATATTGAGAGTTATTAGTATCATTCAAATTAATAAGATATGCATTAAAAGATTCCCTCTTCCATTTGTGTCTGGTATTCATATACCTACGTATTTAACTTTATTATTATTATTATTATTATTATTATTATTATTATTATTATTATTATTATTATTATTTATTGCCTAATTTAATAGAGATGAATAGAGAATATAGTAACATTAAACTTATGGCACCTTATTTAACATAATCACTTGCTACTTACAAATGTATATTACAATCTATTCAAATAGTCAAATATTACACACATACACATACATAAACATCTATATATATATATATATATATATGTGTCCCCTTTCTTTTTTTTAGTTTTGAAATTAAAAGTCACATTTTATTAACCATTTCTAAAATGAAAGTTTCTTATTTATCTCTAAACTTTGACACTCGTACTTGCGATACAAGTTTAAAATTTGATCACTTACTTCGGTTTGAAGTTCATTTGTCCAAAGTTAAGTATATTGATTAGCTATTTCCCTAAAACCTTTCTCTCTTTTTTTTTTCAATTAAGGTGTTATATTTTATAAAATAAGAATAAGAGAAATAAATTTAAAAGTTTTCCATTCCTAATCTCCTTAGCAGATATATTCATTTATACTATTATTTTATTTAATCTTGGTTTGTTCATATTATGACAAACCCTATTGTCACATCCCAACATAGTACAGGATATATCATCATATAAGAATACTTATTTATATTTAACAAAAGTTGTATTTATAACAAAAGAATATTACATCGGAGTTTAGCTTAGTACCTATTTATACAAAAGATTATATCTGTTGAACTTAACCAAACCTAAAATACAGTCTTTTTTTTTCTTATATGTATAGATCCTTTATGGAACTAAGATCAAAATGTAGTAAGACTTCTTCAAAAGCTGCTGACTCTGTCTTAAACACTCTTAAATGACTTTTTCCTCCTTAGTTGATGTTAACCAATCAATACTTTTCATAACTTGAGGATACATAAGTATCTCCTCAACTCTCTATGTGCTAAGTAAGAGCAAATAAAACAAAATATAGGACATACATAACATATATTCACAAAGATCAATACTACAGGACATTCAATCTCATAGCTTGAATTATCAATACAAACTATTTATGTAGAAAATTCATGCTATGCTCAAGCACATGACATACATTAGTATCGATATCTTATACTTTTCCAGTTCTTCATCAGGTTAGTTGACATACTTGGACATCTGGATATAATGTACAAGAACCTAGGGCAACAAGGAGATGCCTGAGAGTAAGACCCCCAATAAAACTACCCTCTATGGTTTGAAAATCTAATACATAATCGGTTATACAATGTAGCTAGAATAACTTAAGCAATGCAATTCTATATGCTCAAAAGCTAACTTAGCAGTTTTCAAGCTTTTTAGAAACTTGACCCGTAGGTCCTTTCATGCCATGCCATGAATGCAATAGACACTACAACAACCCAGTATTAGGCACAAATCTTATGTTCTATGTTATAGACAATTCAACTATCTTAACTTTAGCTTTACTTCTCAACCTCATATTACAATCCATTACATGGGGTTCACTTAGGCAAATACCGTAAAAAACAATTCAATTTCCAAGTTTTTCAAACAGAAATACATATCAATGACTTAGTCATACACAAGAAAACATTTCACTTAGTTAACACACATTCAACAAAATCAAGTATCCAATTAATCCAGCATGTCATTACAATTCACAATACAATTGACTCTAAGTCAAGTAAACATAAGTCTATTTCCACAAAAATAGAAATATCCACTAATCCGAGCTTAATAGTAGTGTAAAATCCTAAGATTGATGATGCGGTCCTTCCTCACCTATCACACCTAGGAAAATTCACACAGACCTCAAGTCAACTACGGGTCGATTCTAAGTTCTTATACATTTTTACTATTATGTTTCTAAGCTTAATTCGATTGTTCTTATTCATTTCTTATCCGATTTCAATAAAATTATATCGTCATGATTGATATTCTGAGTACTATTAAGATATCTTAAAACTCAAGAAATCAATTTTATAAAAGGTCCAAAAATACCCTTTTGTGTTACTAATTCGACCATATGTTATTATAACCTTAGTAATTGACTCAAATAAACCCTAAATCTAAATTAAAAATCCTAAAATTCCTCATTCCCCAAGTTGGTCAACAGTCATTATGTACTAAAAAATGTAAATCCTTCACATATTTAACAAACATCACATTTGTACTAATTAGTATATCATTTATTAGAATAATATATAGGTTTATATTATGAAAATACCTAATAAATAGTATACGAACCCGATTGATTTCATGAAAAATCCTGTAGACTCACAAAGTTATATAGTTTAATTGTTGACCCTAAATTATACTAAACTAGCTATTATATATTTTTATGAAAATAGAGATTTTAACTCAAAATTAGCAAAAATTAAGCAAACAAGTGAATTTAATCACAAGATAAAATTTAAGTGCCCTAATCATCATTATGAACTTCTAGAATTCATAATACATAAGGATCGTACTTTAATTTTGTTAAAAACTAATTAATTCACTAAAACATCGAAATTTCTAATTTTATCCAAAATAATTACAATAAATATTAAACATGATTATTTTCAAAAATAATTATTACTGTAATTAAATAAATATATTCAGTATGTTACATACAAATTTTGAGCTTGAATGAACATCATTTAGTATTTCTAAAATTGAATTCAATTTTCGTCCAAACTCAGCCATTTCTTAACGATCTTATATTGCCAATAATTATTTATCAAAAATAAAATTACTACATTAATATACACATAAAATAACTTTAGAAAACTAAGTTTTATAATTAAATAATATCATTTGCTATTTTTAGAAAAATTACAAAATTTCTCTTGGAAATTTGGTACACTTGAACCAGCTGCTTGTAGCCACCCTCGACCACCCAACCTTATCGGAACACCTCCTTTGGTTGTATTTTCTTTGACCTCAAATGTCCACCACAACCAGATACCAACAACCTATTAAACCTACCTGATTAGATTCCATGTTTTGTTTTTACACTAGTTTTCTTTTTTTTTTTTCTAATTTGTTTCGAAATTTTCTTGTGTATTTTTCTTATATTTTTGGACTTCCAAAAATGTTGTTTTTTAAGTGTACATGCCCTATTTATATTTTCCAAATGGATTAGGATTTACAAAAATTGGACACGTGGCTTACACATGTCATTTTCTTGAATTTTTAATGCTTGAGGTGTCAATTTCTTATTTCTTATGTTTTGACTCATCAATTGTAATCGATTTGAGGCTGCCACATCATGGGATGACTCATCCTTTCATTTTTTTATATTAATTTACCTTATTTTAATAATAATTTCTTAATATATATGTATATTTAATACAAATAATGCATATTCTACATTAATATATGTATATTACATATAATTCATCTTCGTTTATTATTTTTATGAGTTAAATAACTTATCTCTAATATCTCACTATATCTAGACGCTCGAATTTCAAGTTTTCAATATTTATCTACTTTAGTGATGAATTGACTTTTTCTTAAATTAATATTTTAATATGGCTTATTTTGAGAAATTGTTTTTACTTGAATGAATTCATCTAATTTTCCTATATTACTATGAAGTTTGAAATTAAATGGAAATCATAGCCTGACGCCCTAAATTTAAGGGCTTGGATCATAAGGTAATTGTATAGGCTCAAAATCTTAAGGTATTACATCCTACCACCGTCATAATAAGTTTCATTCTTAAAACTTAACTATGAGTCGAGAAAATATCATTTTTTAACTTTACTCTAGGAAAAGAATAATCAATGACAACATTACTAACCTTGTGTGAACTGTTTAGGGTATTGGGCTCTCATTGACTTAGTAGACTCCTATGTCACTTCTTTAGTGCTATGTCAACTCTATAAGACTTTCACATAATCAATGTCTTGGCTCCTCAATCTTTGAACCTTAGTATCCAAAATACGAATGGGATGCTCTACATACATAAGTATGTCCTTTAATTCCACTGAAGGTACATATAATATCCTTATGGGATCACCTACAAATTTCCTTAAAGTTAAGACAAGAAATACGTAATGAATTCCTACCATCTCATTGGGTAATTTAAGTTCATAGGCAACTTTCCCAATTCTTTTCTTAATTTGATATGGTCTAACATAACAAAGACTTAACTTTTCCTTAATAGCAAATCACCTTATACCCTTCATTGGTGATATCTTCAATAACACCTAATCACCTACTTTAAATTCTAACAATTTTCTTCTAACATCAGCATAAATTTTCTAACAACTTTGGGCAGTTTGTATACATTCCCTTATTATGTGTACCTTTTCCTTAAGATCTTGTAACATTGATGGTCTAATGACTTGTTTGCTTCTTACTTCATCCCGATATACAGGGAATCTATATTTACGTCCATACAATGTTTCATATGGAGCCATCTGAATGGTATTATGATAACTATCATTATAAGAAAATTCTACCAATGGCAAATGGACATCCCAACAACCTCTAAAGTCCATCACACATGCCCTCAACATATCCTCTAAAGTTTGGATTAATCGCTCTAATTACCCATCACTTTGGGGATAATAAGTAGCATTAAAGTTCAACTTCTTTCCCATTTATACTTGTAAGGATTGATAAAATCAAGACATAAAACGAGAATCATAGTCAAATATTATTGATACGAGAATACTTTACAAACAAGCTTTCTCCTTGATGTAAAGTTCTGCTAGTTGAGAGAATGTCGTCGTTTGCCTTGTAGCTAAGAAATGCGCTAATTTCATGAGCCCATCTATTATAACCCATATCATATCATGTTGTCTCCTTATCCTTTGGTACACAAAGTCCTTCTTTAAATCGTAACATTCCTGCATCATCAATCCTAAAGTTAGGGTGATATCCAATATCATTTCGAATCCTTTGTAGCCCTACATCTCCCTTTTAAGCTTCTTTAATGCTCTCAAGTAATGTAGGTTACACCTTTAGATTAGCTAACATACTACTTTCTTCTCTTGTTACAACTTCTAAGCTCAATTTCTTGATTTCTTTGATCAATTCTCGTTAATTTGTAATGAGTGCAACAAACTACCAAACTTTTTCCTACTAAATGAGTTAGCTATTGCATTAGCTTTCCTAAGATGATAATGAATTGTAAGATCATAATCCTTCAATAATTCCAACTGCCACCTTTGTCTCAAGTTCAATTGTTTTTAGGTAAAGATATACTTAAACTCTTGTGACCAATATATTCCTTACATTTCACCCTATATAAGTAATGCCTCTATATTTTTAAAGCGAATATTACAGTTGCGAGTTCCAAATCATGAGTTGGATAGGTCTACTCATGTGGTCTGAGTTGTCATGAAGCATAGGCAATTACTTTATCATTTTGCATTAATACACACCCCAATCCACTTCTAGAGGCATCATAATAGATCGCATATCCATTCGATATCGTTAATACTGAAGTAGTTACCAATCTTCTTTTAAGTTTCTGAAAACTCTCTTTATACCTATCATTCTATTAAAATCTAATACCTTTTCGTATTAGTTGGATCAATGGTATAGCTAATTTAGAGAAGCCTTGCACAAATCTCCAATAATAACTAGTCATTCCCAAGAAACTCCTCACTTCTATTACAGTAGTTAGCCTTGTCCATTCCATTCTTATTTTCACTTTTGCAAGTTCAACTGCTATTCCTATGTCGGATACTATATGTCCAAGAAATTCTACTTGATCCAACCAAAACTCACACTTCTTTAGCTTCGCGTAAAGTTGTTGTGTTTAAGAGTCTAGAGTACAACCCTCAAGTGATCCACATCTTCCTCCTTACTCCTTAAGTACATTAAGATATCATCAATGAACACAACTACAAATTCATCTATGTACTTTTTAAAGACACAGTTCATCATATCCATAAAATGCAATAGGAGCATTTGTTAACCCAAATGGCATCATTAAAAATTCATAATGTTCATACTTAGTCCTAAAAGCACTCTTCCGTATATCGTCTTCCTTAATTTTCAACTGGTGGTAACTGGATTATAAATCTATTTTCGAGAATACTATAGATCCTTTTAATTGATTGAATAAGTCATCAATCCTACAAAATGGCTATTTGTTCTTTATTGTCACTTTGTTCAATTCTCAATAATCTATGCACAATCGAAGACTTCCATCTTTCTTCCTAACAAATAACACAAGTATGGCCCACAGAGATGTACTTGGCCTTATGAATCCTTTTTCTAGTAGCTCCTATAGTTGCTTCTTCAATTCCACCAATTCTGTAGGAGCCATTTGATAGGGTGCCTTAGAGATAGGTACAGTACTTGGTATAAGATCTATGGTAAACTCGATCTCCCTATCTAGTGGTAATCCAAACAAATCCTTAAGAAAAACCTTAGGATATTTAGACACTATTGGTATATCCTCTAATCTCACTTCTTAAACTTAGGTTTCTATAATTAAAGTAAGGAATCCTATGTTACCATTTCTTATAAGCTTCCAAGCTTTGCTTGCTGAAATTATTTGAGGGGGTATCTTTGTAGAACATCCTTCAAAGTGAAATTCTTCTCCATTGAGCTTCTTAAATACCACCATCTTTCCTTCATAGTCTACATTAGCTCGATGCTTAGTTAGCCAATCCATTCCTAATATAGCATCAAATTCTTTCATATCTAATACTACTAATTCTACAGGCAATGTATATATATCTATATATACATTGCCTCTCCTCAACATTTGTTACACAACTTGCTCTCCTCCATAAAGAGTTGTCACTATCAGATCATACCTTAAAATCTCTATTGGAAGTCTATTCCTATCAACATAGTCCATAGACACATATGATTACGTTGCTTCCGTATGAAACAATGTATAAGCATAGTTATCTTCTAAGTGAACCAATCCTAAAATAATAATCATAATTATATCATTATTCTAGGGTACAAAGTTCAAGTAAACATACAACATAATCATATAAAGAAATCTAGAAATCATAAGGTTTGGGACTCATACCTACAACTATGTTGTCATGTTTACCTTCCTCATCCTGGATCGAATATACCCTTCTTTGAACTTTAGGTCTGGCTCCAGCATCTCCTAATCGGTTATTTCTATTGGTAAGTCCTAGACTATTGGCTTGAGTTTGGTATAATCTTACCTATTGATCTCTAGTATACTGAGTAGATTATGTCCAGTTTGATGACACTTATAGTAGTATACCCCTTCTAGGGTTTGGGTTTTAGCATTGCCTAGCCATATGCCCAGCTTCTCCATACCTAAAACATATCTCTTGTAGTTCTAGACACTACATGGCTTGATGCCTATCATTATATTTTCATTAGGGTGGCATAGCTACACCCAACCACCAGTTCTTGTTAAGGGTTTGATATGCCGTCTTTCCTCTTATCATTTTATGATTATTGCTACAACTCACCATAAATTTCCTTCTCTTACTTTCTATTTCTTCAGCTACCCTTCATAAGTTACGAGCTTGCTCAATCAAATGAGTCTTATTGATCAGATCAGCATATTGCACCAACCTTGTCCTTTTCAACTCAACTTGAAAATAAAGATCGAGTTTAACCCTAAACTGACCAACCTTTGCAAGTTCATCATTTTGTATTGCTTCTGGGGAAAATTTTAACAACCTATTAAACTCCTGTTCATATTCTTCAATAGTCCTACCTGCTTACCTCAATTTATAATATTCTTCACACATTTCCTCCTTTACACATTGAGGGAAATACTGCTCTAAAAATGCATCCCTAAAGGCATTCCAATCTATAGGTTATGCCATAGTCCGTTTCTTACTTCCCCATTAATTATTCGTATGCCCATCTAATAAAACACTAGCAATCCTTACCTTTCTATTATCTTCAACCTCGTGTACTTTAAAAGATTTTTCTAATGAGTCGATCCATTCTTCTACAACTAAAGGGTCAGTTTTTATCCCGTTAAACAGTTTCACTATACATTGTACCGGAGCTAACTTATCCCCATTTGCTCCACCATCCCCAACCAAAGTAGTAGCAAGTTGCTGTATTACATCCATTACTTGTATAGCTGGTGCTTGATTTGGTTGAGGTTGTTGCTCTTCCCTAATTTGTCTCTTGGGAGTAGTTGATGAACTAGGATCCCCACTTGCACGGGTTTACATGTTTTCTAGATGGTAGTAAACACAATAGACATGATCAATTTTCTTATAATGGTCACTATTAACAAAGTAAGTTTCATATGGTACTTAGCTATCCCGTACACCTCATACATGTATAGCACTATGGTCCCTAATTTAGGCTTTGATTCCACCAAATTGATGTCACATCCCGACATAGCACAAAATATACCATCACACAAGAATACCTATTTATATTCTAAAAAAGTTGTCCTTGTAACAAAAGATTACTACATCAAAGTTTAGCTTAGCACCTATTTATACAAAAGATTACATCTGTCAAACTTAACCAAACCAAACATACAATATTTTTTTTTTCTCATATGTATAGATCCATCATGAAACTAAGATCAAAATGTAGCAAGACTTCTTCAAAAGTGCCTGACTCCATCTTAAGTACTCTCAAATGACTTCCCCTACAACACCCATCCCCCTGACCCCCCCAAGCTGATGTTAACCAATCAATACTCTTCATAACCTAAGAATACATAAGTATCTACTCAGCTCTTTGTCAGTTAAGTGAGAATGGATAAGACAAAACCCAGGACACACATAACATACATTCGCAAAGATCAATACTATAGGATATTCAACCTCATAGCTCGAATTATCAATACAAATTAGTTATGTGGAAAATCAATGCCGTGCTCATACACGTGACATGCATCGGTACCGATATTGTATACTATTCCAATTCTTCATCAGATTAGTCGACATACTCAGGCATCTGGATGCAATGTCTAGGAACCTAAGGCAATAAGGAGCTTCCTAGGAGTAGGAACCCTTACAAAACAACCTATTGTGGTTTGAAAATCCAATACGTAGTCTATCACACAATGTAGCCAAAATAAGATGAGCAATGCATTTCTATATACTTAAAAGCCAACTCAGCAGTTTTCAAACTTTTTAGAAACTCAACCCATAGGTCCTTTCATGCCATGCAATGAATGTAGTAGAAAATACAATAACCCAATATTAGGCATGAATCTTAAGTTCTATGTTATAGACAATTCAACTATCTCAACCTCAGCTTTGTTCCTCAACTTCATATTACATTCCTTCACATAGGGTTCACTTAGGTGAATACCATTGAGAATAGTTCAATTTTCAAGTTTTCCAAATAGAAATACATATCGATGAATCGGTCATACACAAGGAAAAATTTCACTTAGTTAAAACACATTCACCAAAATTAGGTATCCAATCAATCCAGCACATCATTACAATTCACAACATGACTTAAGTAGACATAAGTCTACTTCTACAAAAACAAAAATATCCACTAACCCGAGCTTGATAGTAGTATAAAATCTTAAGTTTCATGACGTGATCCTTCGTTACCTATCACACCTAGGAAAATACACACAAACCCCAAGTCAACTACAGGTCGATACTAAGTTCTTATGCGTTTTTACTATTGTGTTTCTAAACTTAATTCGATTGTATCTTATTCATTTCTTATCTGATTTCAATAAAATTTATATCTTCACGATCATTATTCTAAGTACTATTAAGCTATCATAAGAATCAAGGTTAATCAATTTTGTAAAAGATCCAAAAATACTCTTTTGTGTTACCGATTCAGCCATATGTTATTATAACCTTAGTAATTAACTCAAATAAACCCTAAATCTAAACTAAAAATCCTAAAATTGCTTATTCCCTAAGTTGGTCAACATTCATTATGTACTCAAAAATGCAAATCTTTACATATTTAACAAATATTACATTTGTACTAATTAGTATGTCATATATTAGAATAATATATAGGTTTATATTATGAAAATACCTAATAAATAGTATACGAACCCGATTGATTTCATGAAAAATCCTGTAGACTCACAAAGTTATATAGTTTAATTGTTGACCCTAAATTATACTAAACTAGCTATTATATATTTTTATGAAAATAGAGATTTTAACTCAAAATTAGCAAAAATTAAGCAAACAAGTGAATTTAATCACAAGATAAAATTTAAGTGCCCTAATCATCATTATGAACTTCTAGAATTCATAATACATAAGGATCGTACTTTAATTTTGTTAAAAACTAATTAATTCACTAAAACATCGAAATTTCTAATTTTATCCAAAATAATTACAATAAATATTAAACATGATTATTTTCAAAAATAATTATTACTGTAATTAAATAAATATATTCAGTATGTTACATACAAATTTTGAACTTGAATGAACATTATTTAGTATTTCTAAAATTTAATTCAATTTTCGTTCAAACAAAGCCATTTCTTAATGACCTTGAATTGCCAATAATTATTTATCAAAAATAAAATTATTACATTAATCTAAACATAAAATAACTCTAGAAAACTAAGTTTTATATTTAAATAATATCATTTGCTACTTTTAGAAAAATTAGAAAATTTCGCTCGGAAATTTAATACACCTAAACTAACTACCTCTGGCTACCTAACCCTATTGGAACACCTCCTTTAGTCGTGCTTTCTTTGAACTCAAATGTCCACCACAACCAAACACCAACAACCTATTGAACCGACTTGATCAGATTCCGTGCTCTATTTTTGCTCCAGTTTTCTTTTTTTTTTTTCTGATTTGTTTCGAAATTTTCTTGCATGCTTTTCTTATATTTTCAGACTTCCAATTTTTTTTTTTTTGAAGTGTAAATGCCTTATTTATATTTTCCAAATGGATTAGGATTTATAAAAATTGAACATGTGACTTACGTATGTCATTTTCTTGAATTTTCAATGCTTGAGGTATCAATTTCTTATTTCTTACCTTTTGACTCATCAATTGTAATTGATCTTACATTGCCACATCATGGGATGACTCATCCTTTCATTTTTTTAATAATTTTTCCATTTTTTATATTAATTTACCTTATTTTAATAATAATTTCTTATTATATGTATATATTTAATACAAATAATGCATATTCTATGTTAATACGTGTATATTACATATAATTCAACATTGTTTATTATTTTTATGAGTTAAATAACTTATCTCTAATATCTTGCTATATTTAGATGCTCGAATTTTACGTTTTCAATATTTATCAACTTTAGCATTGAATTGACTTGTTCTTAAATTAATATTTTAATATAGCTTATTTTGAGAATTTGAATTTACTTAAATAATGTCGTCTAATTTTCCTAATCTTATTATGAAGTTTGAAATTAAATAGATATTATAGCTTAGCGCCCTAAATTTAGGAACTTAGATCTTAGGGTAATTGTATGGGCTCAAAATCTTGAGATATTACACCTATTAATTCTAAATTGATCTATTTCATTAACATATTCTTTAACGTAGTCACTATAACTTTACACATCATTATATTGTAATATGTATTTGCTTTTATATGTATTAGTTAGTATTTAAACTCATTTATTTATCATTAGTAATAATACTGCTGTTGCAGTTGTTAACTTTATATGTAATCAATGGTAAACCATCTTACTATTTAATACTAAATCAAATTTCCAATCTCAGAAAGCCATTTTTATTCTTTCACATATACATACATACACATATATATACATACACATACAAGGAAGTTATAAGTCTCATATATTTCAAGTAAAAGGTGTTTAAAAGAATTAAGTATGATTTCTTAAGTTTAAATTAATTTAATATTTTAAGTTCTTATCAAATAAACAAACCAATGGAAGAATACAATATGCATAAGTCAATAAATATAGCAGTAGTAAAATAACTTAGTCACTTCTTATAATACAAAGGTAGCATTATTAATAGTAACACCATTCATACATAAATACATGCATATATTTATATATATATATCATATACTGTATGAAGAATTGCTAAACACAATCTTTAGGTTGCTTTCTTTGTTTACGAGGTAGAACAACTGTTCTAAAGCATCACAACTAGGAAACTAAAGTATAGAAATGTCTTAACCTCTTACATATACTAAACAAATGAATTTACATATACCTATTGTAAAGCTTTGTTTTCTTCCCTCTCGGTTTTTGTAAATTAGATTTCTTTAAACCAACCAATATTAAACCCTACCCATTTAATATTAATCCTCAACTAGGGTTTATAGAAAACCAATTATTTTTATATTTTGAAATCACTTTGAAGTCGCTACCCAGCCTAGGTCAAGAAAAAGAGTTAAGTTATAACCAATTAGGTGAATTGGTTATAACTTAGCTACTGTTCTAATGATAAAATCAATTTTGTAAAAATGGTTTTAAAACTAGAGATCTAGATCCAGGGATTAGAACTTTTAAATTCTTATAGGTAGCATTAATTTTCTAAATTTAACCTTAATCATAAAAATCACCTTTTAATTTTATAAAATAGAACTCGATTATTTACCTAAATTGGATAACTTGAATAAAAAAAAAGGAAATTATATTTTTATATTTTTTACCATTGACCTACAGTTGCCTACATATCCACTATTCGGGATCAAACGTACATAGTTTTTTTTAATGAAAACTTTAGTGGGTTGTTGATTTTAATTATTGAAAAAGATCGAGTTTTACATTTTTAACTCAATTTATTTTATTTAAAAAAATTTCTAAAAAAAGGTCCCAAATTAGAACTCTTATTTGAAAAATTCTAAAGTACCCTAATTTGAAAAAGGTCAATTTATTTATTATTTCTTTCAAAACTCGATTTTTCTAAGTGTCAAAATGATTTTTTATTCATTAACATATATATTTTATTTTTGTTATACTATCTTATTTATTTCTCGATCTTTTTTTTATCTATTCTTATTAAACTAAATAAATAAAAAAATTCTAATTTTCTTTTCTTCTTATGTTTTTCTTCTTCTTTTTTTTCTCTTTTCCTTCTTTTTTCTTTCTTCTTTTTTTTTTCCTTTTTTATTACATTATAAGAAAAATAAATAAATAATTAAAGGACATCAATCAATTTAACAATGCAGAAGGGTCGGACCAAGGGGGATATGCACGGATCGACTAGTTTGGGCACTTGGTTGGAACTCGAGTTGAACTTAGTTCGTAGATCGGATCTCAGGTAAGGCTCTACTGGATTCAGGTTACAGTTGAAAGAGGGAAGAGCAGTGGTGTTGGCAAGGGGACAATCTAAAGGTTATTTAAGGGCAATTTTTTATGGGTAAGGACGAATTGATGTGTGGTATATTGGACTTGAGGGGGGTAGACACGATGCTGTAGCTTGGGGTGGTGGTTTGGTGATAGTGGTGTTCCTTGTCATTTTAGGGCAGTGGCACCCTCTAAGTGTGGCTAAAGAGGGGAAGTTGAAGAGAGAGAGAAGGTTTAGTGGGTGTAAAGAGAGAATGGTCGAGAAGAGAGAGAGAGAGAGAGAGAGCTTGTGATTGGTTTCCAATTCTCTTATGTGTTTGCGTATGTCCTAAGACCCCTATTTATACACCAAATCGACATAGTAAGTAAGGAAAGCTTGAATTTGGATTAAATGAAGATTTCTAAAAATCAAGTTTTTTCTGATTTTTAAAGCTTGAATTGAATATGCAAATGCATGAATCTAGATGTGTTCTTCGGTTCTACTCGAAGTAAGCCATGCGAGGGATGATATTACACCATTAATTGGTGTGTTTAAGCAAGGAAGTTGTGCAAAATCTGAGACTAAAGTGAAGGGATTGAAGCTATTTTGCTGGGGAAAGTAGAGGACAATCAAGGAAAAAGAAGGGAAAGGGAGAGAAAGGAAAATGTTGATGTAGCGCCACATCAACCAAATCTAACCAACCACAGTATGCCACATATCCAATAGTGACATGTGATAGTTAATGTGGCATGCTACGTAGCGTTATGTCAACTTCAGCCAATTTGAGGCTGTTACGTGTTAAGACACGTAGCACAATGAAACCCTAACATGTAGTAGATGTAAATATGGCAGTGTATTAGCTGAAAAAGAAAAAAAAAAAAAAAAGAAGGCTTTCATGCCTTTACCAAGGTTTGAACCCCTAATCTCTAAGTTAAACCCAATGCTATGTCCATACGCTTATCTATTATGCCATTAGCAAATGCCTTGTCCATATGTACAATACATATAAACTAAGTCAACATAGACTATATTCAAATTTAAGCCTAAGCCCAATGTTTTCCTATTAAATTATTATTTACTAAATTCTCTAAATCTTCTATTTTCAATTTTTTGTAACTTTCAATTTTCGAAATTTTTTCATTTTTTTGTATTTTCTAAATTTCTTAGCTTTTGGATATTTTTCGATTTTCTATTTTTTCGTATTTTTCTTGATTTAGGACCCCTTTATCCTAATGTAAAAAGGGTAAGAGATAAAAATTGAGTGTCTACATCTATTAATTCTAAAGTTTTTATGTATTCCTTTTTGTTTAATTCTAACAATTCACTATTGTTAACCACACGTGTAATAAAATAGGAGATTTTAAGTACTAAAGATTACTTTTTCATTCATGTCTGGGTATATTTATGTGTGTGTACATTTGTTCCTTCAAGGTTTTAAACAATTATTAATTATTTATTTATTATTAATTAGTTATTATTAATGGTATCAATACGTATTATATCATTGTAATCATAATGTTCAAGTCATCTGCAAGAAAGCTGCTTACCTATGTGGGCATGTAACATCCACATTCTTAGTTCACTTTCCGATGATGTCATGCGAAAGTTCACTACAACAGCACGATTACGACCAAGAAAAGGGAAGAAAAAGAAATGAAGTTAATTTCCTGGCTTAAATAATCATGAGTGAGCCCAAGTGAGAATCGACATTTACCTTAGCCAGGTTAGGTCGTCGGAGCACGAAATGATAAGCTTAGCTTGCTATCTTGTTTGACTTCTTCTCAATAGGGTAAGCTAGCTGGTACTAGTACCATCTTAGTGGTTTTCGCTCACCGTCATGCTCGCCAATGTTTCTTTGTTGACTCACCAAGCTGCCCTATTTTCAACTATCCAAAACAAGGGCTGGCTTTTAGTGAGAAGGCAATGGAAAGAAAAAAAGAAAGAAAGTAGAAAGCCAGGCCAACAAGAAAGATAAGGAGGAAAGGAGGGCTAAGATGTTTCCCTTAGCTGATTAAGCAAATGGCCCAAAAATCAAAATGAAAGAGGACAAATAGTATTAAGAACTGAATCGAGACCAAAGCTTCACTCATGCATACAATTGAATGAGGGTGAGTGTAGGCGATAGATTGAGAGCTGAGACAAACTAAACAAATCCCAACTTAAAAATGTTGTGGACTGTACTCAATATTGTGGTTCTAACAAATTAACAATGTTCAGTTCCTCCATTTAATATTCTATAATTTCTTCAAAGTATATATCATGTATTTTCGAGGTTTCACATATTTTATATTTGCTTAGTTATACATATATTTATATGTAGGATATGTAAAATATGTGATGTATACTTATTTTAATATACATATGTATGAAGAATATTAAGAAATAGTATAAATATATATAAATATATAAGAAGTAAACTATACGTGTAGATGTATGTGCCTATATGTATATATATTACTTTATTTTTTTTCTAAGATTTAAATAAATATACATATAATATAGTATAAGTATATGTATATACCTAAAGATACAAGTATATGTATAATAATACCCTAATTTCTTAAAATAAGTTACAAAATAAATATGTGTGTGTATGTGTGCATGTGTGCGCGCGCGCGCGTACATGAACTCACAAGGAAGATGGCAATCATTTTTTCTATAATTTAATTATTTTAGGATGTTATATATCTATATATTAATATTATAAATTGGTAGAAATACAAAAATTGGACAAAATATGAAAATTACATTTTGAACTAATAAGAAGCTACCACATCAGCATCTCCCAATTTTTTTTATTAAAACTGCGTATTACAAAAATAATAAGAAAATAATAATAACAAATTAATAAAAAAATTATAATTGTAACAAAAATTAAGTTAATTAATAATTTAAACTTAAAATAATGAAATGAAGAAAGTATTACAAAATGGACCCAAAAATAAAAATTTTTAGAAAATATAAAAATTCAACATTATTTAAGTCTAGTACAAAATTTAAAATTAAAGCAATAAATAAAGTCATCAAGAAAAGTAAAAATAATAATAATTAAAAAAAATTGGGCCAAAAATAAATAAATTTGTAACATTCTTTCCCATAATAAAAGAAAATATGAGTTCTAACGTTCAAAATAAACTTTGCTATATGAAAGTACATCTAAAAGTAATAAAAATAGACTATAAAATCATAAAAATTGAAGTTAAAATGAAATGTTATACTCAACTAAAGATTTAAGATAAGCTTAAAATAAATAGATAAGATATCTAAGTTAATTGGCCTTATAAACTAATAATGAGGATAAACCCTTAAAATAAATAAATAAATACATACATAAGATAGAGTTATTTACAAATATACCCATATATTTCCTATTTACCCCAATAAATAAATTAAATTACACTCATACCATAATTAAGTTATATTGAGAAATTAGGCAAACTAAGATAGATATTTAGTTAATTAAGTTTTGAAAATTCCAAAGATATGTAAAGTAAGCATTAATCTAGGTAAGAGAGTTCTAATAATCTACTATTTGCTTGTGCATGATACTTGCTTAATATTTTACTGGTTGTTATTGCTTACGTATTTAAACAATTGTTTTTCCTTATGTGCTATCATTAGTGTGATCATCTCCTTAAATCGATAAATATAAATATTTGACCAAAATAATTAGTTATATTTGTCGTATGTTTATGATTCAATTAATATACTTATAGAGAGTACTAACTTTACAATTTTTTGAAAAAAATATTTTTGGAAACATTTTCCTAATCTTAAACAGATTCTTATATAATTTCTACGAGGGCTCGAAGTGCCTATTGATGATATTTTTATTGTTGAGATAAAACTAATATGAGATCTCTAATTAATTGATAGTGAGAGGACTCATATAGTTAAGCTTATAGGGCCTTAGATATGATTTGTTGATAGTGGATGGCATTAGTTAGGGTCCACCTGTTTAGATTGGTGTTTCTTTCTCGACTAGGGTAATTGTCGAATGTTTTCTAGAGAGACTGAACCCCCAAGCAATCTCGTGTGGATAAGGTAAGGTACCTCGTGTAGGTAAGTATAGGAGATAATCAACATGTAGACGATATAAATCTACACTTTCCATAGTTCCGGAATCCTAAGGATGTATTGCTTGCATTCACTATGTATGCATCCATTTTGTATATAGATAAACTTGCAAGTATACTAATAATGTTTGATAACTTACTTAAGCAGTAATGGTGAGGAATAAATTCACTAGGTTATGGTTTGCTTATTCTCTTATAACTTCTTTTGCAAGTTCATTTAAACTGGGATTAAGTTAAATTTTAAGGGCATAGTGCAAATCAAAGATATATAAGATGATGCTAAAGTTAATTGAGAAATGCATAGTTAGTAGAAAAAAACATCTTTTGTAGAAAGTATTTATATAACAGGATTCTATATAATTTAGTATTTTTTGTAATTTATAAAGATCATTTACCCTATCATACTATTTGGTAGGGGATACCGATTCTTTGTGGTTATGATGGACTGTAGAATATTGGATATCCATAGTTATTTATATTTTACAATAAGTTAATAAAATAAAAATTGAATATCTTAGTGATTAATTATTTAGAGTCTTGCAATCTCTAACTTGTAAGACGATTTTTGTATTATGGGTGCACATGTGATATGAAAATTTTAAACTATCCTACCATGCTCCCTTTAAGGTCTTGATAAAGGCCGAGGTTGCAAATTCTAAGTTTTACTTGTAATGGCCATGCTAAGGATTATCTTTATTGGATAGATAAGATAGAAAAGCAATTTAAGTATCATGGAGTCCTTGATAACGCTAAGATGAGACTTACTGTGTTAGAATTTTCAGAGTACACCGCCTTATGGTGGAAAAATCTATAAGCTACATTAAGGAAGGATGGAGAGAGAGAAATTAGAGACTGGGAAGAAATGAAGAGAGTATGAAGAGAAGGTTCATTTTGAGCTTCTATTTATAGGATGCCTTTAAAAGGTTGCAAGAGTTTTAGATGTTAATGATTTGTTGTGAAGCTATCGAACCATAAGATAGGAATATCTCCATGTTTATTAGTGGATTAATGTGTGAGATTAGAGATATCTCAAGAACAAAGGACATTAGGTCATTAGATGAGGCAATCTGAGCTGTTCGGAGAATTAAACAACGTTGAATGAACAGATTCCAAGGATTAGTGAATCGAACTACCTCTAGCCAACTTATTCTAAATAAACCTGTGTGATTGAAATCAAGTAAGGTTAGTTATGTCTGACCAGTTCCAGTTGTTAGAGCTGAAGAGGAGGAGCTCCCAAGCAAGTTTGAGAAAGGACATAGCTCAAGAAGGAAGAAGAGTGAGATTAAGTGCTTCAAGTGTCAAAGATTTGGATACATGGCACCATAGTGTTTGAACAAAAGAATCATGGTTGTCAAGGGAGAAATGCTAACCATAGATGTTGATAGCACTAATGAAGAAGTAAAAGAGTTAACAAAGTTCAGATAAGCTGACTTGTCCAAGGATGAAGAAGTCATCTATAGTAAAGAGGGGAATTTTATGCCTATAAGCAAGGTATTGAGGTGAGTGATGAGTGTGAGCCTAGCACCAGAAGAGGAGCAATGAGAGAACCTGTTTCATATTGGTTGTAAGGTCAATGGGTCATTGTATGTACTTATTGCTAACAGTAGCAGTTGTAGTAGCAATTGAAGTTACTGATGTCGCCACACTCCAAGCCTTACAAACTACATTAGCTTAGTGATAAAGGAGCCTTACAGGTGGCTAGGTAAGTTCCTATGCTGATCTATATTAGAAATTACCAAGATGAGGTGCTCTATGATGTGTTGCCTATGAATGTCTGCCATATTCTACTTAGAAGACCATCGATGTTTGATCAAAAGGTAATTTTGATGGAACAAAGAACACGTGTTCATTAGAGTACAAAGGTAGGAACATGAAGCTGAGCCTCATGACTACTGAGTAAGTTAAAACCATGCAAGCTCAATTGAGTCGAGTTTTAAAGAAAGAGGATTTGGTAATGACCCGAGTCGAGTTGAAGAGAGAGTTAAAGCTTGAAGAGTCAACATATGCACTAGTTAGAAGATTACTTGAAATGAGGGAACTAAATGTTAAACTGATTGTTGAGATGAAAGCCTTACTAAGTAAGTTTACCAACCTATTCCTAGGCAGGCTACAAGGAGGTGTGCCACTAATCAAAGGAATTGAACATGCAATAGATTTACAGCTAAGAGCTTCACTACCAAAAAAGCTTACATACATACTGAATCATGAACAAGTTGCAAATCTATAGAGGTAGGTTGATGAATTAGTGAAAAGAGGATATGTTTGAGAATACTTAAGCCCCTATGTCATGCCAGCTCCATTGGCAGTAAAGAAGAATGGCATGTAGAGGATGTGCATAGACAGTTGAGCTATTAATTATATCACTATCAAGTACAAGTACCCCATACGTATGCTTAATGACATGTTTGATGAGCCTCATGGAGTAAAGATATATTTAAAGATTGACCTCATATCTAAGTACCATCAATTTAGAATGCAGGAAGAAAATGAGTAAAAGACCACATTCACAACCCGCAATAGATTGTATGAGTAGCTAGTAATGCCATTTGGCTTATCAAACACATCGAGTACATTCATGAGGTTAATAAATCATATGCTCCAAGAACTAATTGGGAAGTTTGTTGCTATGCATTTTGACAATATTCTTATCTATAGTCCTAACCTTAAGACTCATTGTAAGCATCTCTAAGCTATTTTCTTAAAACTCTGAGCTGAAAAGCTTTTTGTCAATCTAAAGAAGTGTGACTTCCACAAATTGAAATAATCTTCTTAGGATTTGTCGTAAGTGGTCGTATTATATGAGTAGATGAAGAGAAGGTAAAGGTGATTATTAAGTTCTTGTGCTGACTTATTTTACTAATGTGCGAAGCTTCAATGTCTTGGCATCATTTTACCATTATTTCATAAGAAATTTTAAAACTATTGTAGCCTTGTGCGAAGCTTCAATGGCTTAGCATCATTTTACCATTGTTTCATAAGAAATTTTAGTACTATTATAGCCTTGTTTATTGAATTGTCCAAGAAGAACATTAAATTAAGGTAAGGAGAGAAAGAGCAGAGGAATTTTGAGGAGGTGAAGATGAAGTTGACCACCACTCCTATCTTAGCTTTGCCGAGCTTTAACAAAGTGTTTAAAGTAGAATGTGATACATTTAGATTAGATATAGGAGCTATGCTAATGCAAGAGGATCGACCTATTACCTACTTCAATGAGAATCTCCAAGGAGTCACACTTAACTATTTTGTATATGATAAGGATTTCACTCCTTGATTTAAGCTCTTATCGTTTAGTAACATTACTTATTGCTTAGAGAATTTGTAATTTATATAGACCATAAGTCATTAAAGTACTTGAATAGCTTGCCCAAGTTATATATGAGACAAGCTAAATGGGTTAAATTCACAAAGGGATTTTCTTATGTCATTAAATATAAGAACGGCAAGAACAATGTAGTAGCCAACACTCTATCTTGATGGTATACCCTCTTGATTGAGCTGTAGACTAAATTGCTTGGGTTTTCTATGATTAAGATTCTATACGTGAATATTTGCACTTTGGTCCGATTTATGCCTAGTGTGAAGATGGTTGAATTCTTAATGACTATTATAAAGAGGACAAATACTTATTCAACAAGAGGAGGTTGTACATCCTAACCTATTTGATGCAAGAATTACTTATGCACGAGGTGCATGGGGGAGGATTATCTAAACACTTCGACTAGTACTGAACTCATGAGGTATTAGCCCCTAGATTCTCTTAGTCAAGAATGATGAAAAATGTTCAAGCCATACTAGAGAGCTATGCTACCTGTATAAGGGTTAAGGGATAAGTCAAATAAGGACTATGTCTACCGTTGCCAATCTTGACTAAACCATAGTTCAAGCTAAGCATGGACATTGTGTTAGGTTTGCTAAGGACATCTCGAGGAAAGGACTCCATCATAGTAATCGTGGAACAATTTAGCAAAACGATACACTTTTTACCCTATTCTTGAACTAACAATACTTCAGCTATTTCTTTTCTTTTCTTTTCTTGTAGGAAATCATCAAGCTCCATAGAATGCCCAGAACCATCAGACAGACTAAGACCGAAAATTTATGAGCCACTTCTAGAGGACATTATAGAGGTTAATGGGAATGAAATTGCTATTCAACACATCCTGCCACCCTCAAACAGACTGTCAAACTGAGGTCATCAATAGGATCATGGGGACTTTGCTCAGAGTTACTATTGGTTGAATCCTAACTAATTGGTATCTATGTCTACCTATAATAGAAATTGCCTATAATAGGACTGCATACAATGTTAAGAGCATGTCACCTTTTAAGGTCGCCTATAGTTTCAACCTTGAGCTTCTATTCGATTGGACACCTTGCCTAAACAAGTACGAAGACCAATCAATTGTAAAAAGATTAAAGGCTGTCAAGGAAATGCAACAAAAGGTCGTAGAGCACCTGACCAAGCGGCTTCCAAGTTGGAGAAGCGAAGCTAAGGATAGAAAATCAAAGAGTTTTAGCCAGCAATTTGGTTTGGATACATCTCAATAAAGACAAATTACCAAATTTGAGGAAGAATAAGCTATCTCTAAGGGCTGCTAGACCTTTCAAATTGCTTGAAGGGGATGATAGGCATAAAAGGCCAATTACTTGCTCTTAAGCTTAAAGACTTGCTAACTTAGTCCATTGAGCTATCCTAGGAGAGTTAACCCTTAAAGAGTAGGAACTCGACTAACCTAACCTACCAAGCTCATTCATTCTGCATTCGCTCTTCGTTATCTTAAATTCAAGTACCCTTGATGCAATTGAGTAGTAGCCAAGTGGATCTACCGAGTTTGAGCTGATATGTTCCTATTTTCCTAGACACATGTTCTTAACCTCCGAGTGGTATTATCAAAAGTCAATTTTTGTGAAGTAACCATCAATGTTAGACTCAAGTGTTCATGGAACTTTAGGAAATCAAGAAAGTGCTACTCAATATGGCCAAGGGCAAGAAGGAAGCTTCACACCTTAATCAATGGGTCAACCACTTGGATAGGCATACTAACTTGGTCGCCAATTTGGTGACTGTTATCCAAGAAGATAGGCAATAAGCTAAGGATAGCCTTAATAGAGAACATAAGTAGTAAAGGCGAAGCGATGGTCAGTTTAGTCAAGTTAATGCCATAACTCGACTACCCCATGCTGAAGGAGTTGGTAGGGATGTGAAATGAAGGCTAGCGCTTGAAGAGATTAAGGAAGAAGTGGAGGAAGACAACAAAGTAGAGGAGTACTACGAGCTTAAAGAAAGAAATGTACAAGCCCCTAGATTCGAAGGATTAAGGATACGCATCTCGAGTTTTTATGGAAGTAATGATGTTGAAGACTACTTAGATTGGGTAGATGGGATTAAAAAGTGATTTGAATGCCATGATGTACCCGATAATGCAAAGGTTAGACTTGCTGTATTGGAATTTATTGACTACGTTGCCTTTTGGTAGAAGAACTTGCAAGCTACTCGAAGAAGGGAAGAGGAATGAGAAATTAGGAGTTAAGACGAAATGAAGAGGCTTATGCGGAGAAGGTTTGAACTGAGTTATTATTTGCAGGATGCCTCCAAAAGACTGCAAGAGTTCAGACAAGGAAGGTCAAGTGTAAACACTTATGTTAAGGAATTCCAAATGTTAATGATTTGATGTGAAGTCGTAAAGCTGGAGGACCGAATTGTATCTCGATTCATATGTGCATTGAAGTATGAGATTGGGAATGTCCTGGAAACCCTAGATATTAGAATGCTTGATGGCATAATCCGAGCCCCCCAGAGGATAAAAAGGCACCAAATAAGAAGGTTTAGACCACCAGTCAGCCGACCAGGCAGTAGCCAAACTGTTCTAAGTAGACCACTACGAACGAAACCAAGTAAGGTTATTGAGACTTGACCCGTTTCAGCTACATGAGCTAAGGAGAATGAACAAGTTTGAGAAGGGCCAAAGTTCAAGGAGGAAGATGAGTGAGATCAAGTGTTTCAAATGCAAAGGATTTGGACACATAGTCGCTTAAGTCTCTGAATAGGTAAACAATGGTGATTTGAGGCACGGTGCCAACTGTTGAGGTCGATAGTACTGATGAAGAAGTAAAGGATGGACAAACTGAAATATCTAAGGAAGAAGTTATCTACAACAAGTTAGGCAATTTTATGCCAGCCACTCTAGTGTTGAGAAAGATGATGAGTGTCAGTCTTGTACCTGAAGATGAACAAAGGGAAAATCTCTTCTATATTAGATGTAAGGTGAATGAATCACTGTGCGTACTAATCGTTGATAGTAGGAGCTACACCAATACAGCCTTTACATTTATAGTCTAGTAGTTAAGATTACCAACTAAGCCCTACCTAAAACCTTACAAGCTTCATTGGCTTAATGATAAGGGAGCCTTACAGGTGAATAAGCAGGTGTCTGTGCTAATTTATATTAGCAAGTATTGAGACGAAGTGCTATGTGATATGCGGCCTATGAGTTCATTCTACATTCTACATTCTACTTAGACGACCATGGATATTTGATCGAGCAATTATATATGATAGAAGGAAGAATACATATTATGTGGAGCATGTAGGCAGGAGAATGAAATTGAGTCTTATGACTATCAAGCAGGTAAAGGTTATCCAGTCCCAACTTAGTCGAACCCTAAAGAAGGAGGCTTTGGTGATGACCTGAGCCAAACTAAAAAGGGAAGTGGAGCTCGAAAGACGGACCTATCTACTTATTTGAAGAATTTTGGAGATGAGATATGAGGAAGAGTTGCTTGCTGAGGTGAAAACCTTAATAGAGGAATTGTCGACTTGTTTCCAAAGGAACTACCTAAAGGTCTGCCCTTAATTTAAAACATCAAGCATGTGATCGACCTACAACTAGGAGCCGCATTGCCAAACAAGCTTGCTTATAAGCTGAATCTTAAACAAGCCACTAAGTTACAAAAGCAAGTAGACAAGCTAATGGAGAAGGGGCTTGTGTGTGAACCCCTTAGACCCTGTGCCATTCCAGTCTTGTTAGTGCTGAAGAAAGATGGTTCTCAAAGGATTTATGTTAATAGCCGAATGATCAATCGAATCACCATCAAGTATAGATATCTCATACCTAGGCTTGATGACATGTTAGATGAATTAAGCAAAGCAAGAGTGTTCTCTAAGATCGAACTTAAATCTAGATACCATCAAATTTAAATATGCAAGGGTAATGAGTGGAAAACCACATTCAAGACACAACATAGTTTATATAAATGGCTTGTAATTCCATTTGGACTATCCAATACACCAAGTACATTTATGTGCCTAATGAATCATGTGATTTAAGAACTAATAGCAAGGTTTGTCATAGTTTATTTTGATGAAATTCTATTGTATAGCCTCAACCTGGAGATTCACCAAAAGCATCTCCGAAGAGTCTTTGCAAAACTCTGAGCTAAACAGCTCTATGCCAATTTAAAGAAGTGCAACTTTTTCCAATCCAAGGTGATCTTCTTAGGGTTTGTTATGAGTAGAGGTCGCATCTAAGTTAATGATGAGAAAACAAGAGTGATCATAGAATGGCCTGAACCGACCTGTTTTATAGACGTGAGAAGTTTCCACAGCTTAGCATCATTCTATTATAGATTTATAAAGAATTTTAGTAAGATTGTAGCCCCACTTATCGAATTGTCAATGAAGAGCATTGAATTCAGGTAGGTAGAGAAAGAGAAGAGGAGTTTTAAGGTAACGAAGGATAGGCTAACTATAGCTCCCGTCTTAGCTCTTGTTACGCCCCGAAGTCGCGAAGTCGCAACAGTCCCGCCGTGTAAACCATTCTATGATAGAAACTGGCCTCACAATTCCTACCATAGAGATAATCTACACAAGGCGTCAACGACCACTCGCTTTGAAGTAAACAGTTCGATTAATGATTATACTACAAATATGATGAGTAACTCAAATTACTATTAAACATAGATAATCATATAAATAAGTCCACAGAGCTTCCCAGGAAGATTTACATAATAACTACAGTTTACTAATTTACAGAATAACTAACAGTCTTCATCCTTTAACTACAAGGTCAGTCCGGTTACACATTAAGCTAAATAACTTGATCCTCACACCCCTGGCTTCAAAAAGACTAACCTCTGGATAATTGTAGGGCGGCATGGTACTTGAAGAGATTACAAATCAGAACCTGCAAAAGGATCTATAAGGGTATGAGCAACTACAGCTCAGTAAGTTGAATTGGAGACTCATGAATGCATACAAGCACAAACAGGATTATCAAACAATTATTTTCATGCAATGCAACAATCAAGTGTCATCACACAACGTAGTCCGGTCCGTTGTGAAATCAGAGAAATTTCACCCGCTCCGATCCGGGTTGAGGAGTTCCATGTTATGCAGCAGCTCACAACCAAACCCAGGCTTGTGCAATGGAGACCTCGCTCCTCCCGCGACTACCTTCGAACCATTGACTTCACCCCCGCCGCGACCTCCTCTCCTATAACTTAGTTCGACTGAGGATGAAGAAGGGACCATTTTGCAATCCTGCGCTATCCCTTTCGAAGGGGTCGGTATTTGGTTGGAGAGTCCTATGATCCCCTAACGGGTTGCAATGCATGACGTTTTCGGTTGTTACGGTCGACTAAGATTAAATTCCGGTTAGGGTGTTCCAAACAAGACCACAACAATTCAATCAGTCACAAAATCACTCACAGTACAAATTCCAGCACGAATTCAGATACATCACACATGCACAAACTACTTACAATCACAAGCATATACAAGCCTAAGTCTCCGAGCACTACAAAACTAGTACTATATTACAATAAGCAATAACCCAACTTACTTGAATTTGCTCGGTCACTCGATCCTCAAATTGCGAGCTGATTTGTTTCTGGGTGTCCTATAATGCAAAGAGGTCCTTTTAGTACTTATTTTTATGGATTCTTATTCTAATTTATAATGTAACTCATTTTCCTCATGTATACCTACAACGTATTAATAATTCGTTGTATTTTATTTCGGGGTTCGGTTCCTAAACTAGATTCTAGTTTTAATTCTTAGGTCGTAATTAGGCTCGAATCCCAATGTGATATTAATCACCTTATGCTCGGGTATTCAAATATCCTATTGGGTCGTAATTTTGGTATTCTAACTATTCGGTACACACTAACCCCAATTGGGATATCGGATTTATTCCCGAGGTGTAAAAATCTTACATTTTAAGATATTTACTTAAAATTAAATATTAATTCCGATTTATTATTTTTCTGATTTCAATTATAATATTATCTAAATAACTTTATTTTTTTAAATTTAGTAATTTATATTTTCACATATTCCTAATTTCTCATATTCTTTACCTAATTTCCCTAATTAACCATAATTAGTATCTAAAAGCTTGGATTAGGGTTCCACTGCAGAGATTAACTTCCTTAATCATCTAATCAAGATCCAAATCAGTAATTAACATTCTAATTACCTAATTAATCCCAAATCACCCAATTTTACCATCATTTTAGGGCTAAAAATTAACTTAAAATTTTCGAAAATTAATTTTAAAAAAAAGGCTTCATAGCACTGTTCTAAATCATATAAGAGTCCTACAGAAAAATTTTGAGCCCCAAACTACATCCCTAAGCCTATTTAATTTCCAGTTTAATCATGCTCGGTTTTGAACAATTTCTTAAGAACCGTATATTTCCAGACATAATTAAACTAAATCAATATTTTTCCCTAAATCTACATACAATAAAACCTCGGAATAACAAGTTTCATAATTTTCTAGGCAAAATAACTAATTTTACAAAATTATATAAAAATCGGGATGAGTAAATGACTAACCGGTTCAAGGATTTCTGGCCGTCCAAAACCGGTCCAAGGCTGTCGGCCGGTCCAGACGCTGGTCCTAGGGTAGGGTGGTGGTGGTGGTTCGGTCCCAGGTGGTGGTGGGTGGTGGTTCCAGTTCACCTTGCTAATCTGCACAGTTTTTTTTTTTTATTTTCTGGAATTTCTCTCGATTTTTCTTGTGTTTCGATTTTTCTCAGATTACAAACTGTCCAAATGTCTTCTGTGAATTTTTTCCTTATTTATAGACAAACATAGTAATTAATGTGCATTAATTTGATGTGATTTTGCCCATTTCCTTGATTTTAGGCTTTTAGTTTGGCACATTTTTATTGGCCAATTTTTTTTTTCTTTTCAGTCACGAGCTGATCCGGTTGCAGACCTCTCCTTCTGATTTTTTTCTGATTTTTTTATAATTATTTTGTATTTTTCTTTAATTATTTACTTAATTTTCGGCCTATTTTAGCAATTACGCGTATTTATATCTACACGTAAATACATGTAGGGTACACGTGAACATTCCTAAATATTATTTTGGTCATTTTAAAATTTTTAGTATACATATAATCTATCTCTACTAATTTATTAGTTATTATATTACACTTTTTGCCTTTTCAGTAATTAGTAGTTATTATGCTTAAAATTTGAAAATTTTATAGTCTCCTATTTTACTACTTACTTTCTTAAATTTAAGTTTACAGGGTCATTTTTACTGGTATTTTGTTAAATAGTTTATAATTTGGGTTTGATCGGATCCTTTAGCCGATCGTCCTAAACCTTGGGTTTTAAGTTCAAACCTATGGTTACTTGGCTTGGCTTTAGGGTTTACAGCTCTGCTAAGCTTTGATGAAGTGTTTGAAGTAGAGTGTAATACATCTAGACTAGGAATAGATGTTGAGGTGATGCAAGAAGGTCGACCTATTACTTTAGCAAGAAACTTCGAAGAGCTACACTCAACTATTCTATCTATAATAAGGAGTTCTACTCCTTAATCCAAGCCTTAATGGTATGGCTACACTATTTGCTACCTAAAGAATTTGTGATTTACACCAATCATGAATCCTTAAGATATTTAAAAAGCTAGCCCAAGTTGTCTAGGAGGCAAGTCAAATGGGTTAAGTTCATGAAGGGTTTTTCTTGTATCATAAAATACAAGAATGGAAGGAATAATATAGTGGCTAATGCCTTATCAAAACGACATACCCTCCTAATCAAGGTACAAACAAGGTTAATTGGTTTTTCAACCATAAAGAATTTGTATGCTAAGGATCCACACTTTGATACTATCTATGCCTGATGTAAGGAAGGATGGACATTGGACAACTATCACAGAAAAGAAGGATACTTATTCAGGAAAAGGAGGTTATGTATGTTGACTTATTCCACGAGAGAACTACTAGTATACGAAACGCATAAAGGAGGATTGACAAGATATTTTGGCTACCGCCAAACACATGCAGTACTATCTGCGAGATTCTTTTGGCCAAAAATGATGAGAAACATATAATCCATATTGGAGAAGTGTACAACTTGCCGAAAGGCAAAGAGCTAAGCTAAGCAAGGACATTATTTACCCTTGCTCATCTTAACCAAATCGTGGTCTGAGCTAAGTATGGACTTCATGTTAGGATTACCAAGGACGTCCCAATGAAGGACTCTATCATGGTAGTTATGGATTGATTTAGCAAGATAGCACATTTTGTGCCCTGCTCCAAAAATAATGATGCTTCAGTTATCTCTTTTCTTTTCTTATAGGAAATAATCAAGCTTTACGAAGGTACGAAAACCATTGTTTCGAACCGTGACCCAAAGTTCATGAGCCACTTCTATAGGACACTTTAGAAGCGAATGGGAACCAAGCTATTGTATACCATGTCCTAACACCTACAAACTGATGGATAGACTAAGGTTGTCAATAGAACCAATGGAACTTTGTCGTATATTGCTATCAGACGAAATACGGTCAACTGGGATTTGTGCCTGCAAGTCATTGAGTTTTCCTACAACAAGACTGCCCACAAAAGTAACAAGCATGTCTCCATTCGAGATTGCCTATAAGTTAAACCCTAAGTTCTCGATAGGCTAAATACCCTAACCAAAGCTTGATGATGACTAGCCAGTCGTTGAAAGAGTTGAGGCCATCAAAGCCATATGCCAGAAGGTTGTAGAACAATTGAGCTAAGCTAATGCTAAGCTCGAGAAGTGATTCCGATGATAGAGGAAGAGAGAATTTCGGCTAGCTGATTTAATCTAGATACATCTCAGTAAGGAACGATTCCCAAATATGAGGAAGAGTAAGTTGTCTCCCAAAGCTAACAAACCTTTCACAGTGCTTGAAAAGATCAATTATAATGCCTATAAGATTAAATTATGTGAAGGATATGGAGTCTCAAACTCTCTCAACATTTCCAATCTTCAACCTTACACTCTTGATGATGAATAACCTAAACCTAAACAAGATTTGATCCAAAATCTTAAACAACTCGAAGGGAGATCAAGGACTGATCACTCACTCTAAAGCCTAAAGGCTTTGTCAGATAGTTTGTCGAGCTGTCTGAGGTGAGTTAAGCACCAAGGAGTAGTGTTTACCCCAATTCGATATGCCGAGCTACTTCACTCTCTATACCATCCAAGAAGCTGCTAAGGTGAACAATCGACCTACAGATCTAACCCCTTTATAACTCCCTAGTCTAAGCGCCAAATCAAGAAAACAACTATCTCCACAATATCGAAGCCAAGCTAACAATTGTCAAGAGCCGACCATCCAATGCTAACCTGAATAAAAGTCATCCCCAAGCCAACCTTTGTCCAACCCTAGCAATCAGAGTGCTGAACTACCGATGCTAACCAAGCCTGATCAAAGGCCCATCCCTGTTTGGCTCATAGTATTATTAGAACCACAAATTGAGTAAAACACATATGCATTGTCCTTTTTGACATCTATACTGTCCTTTCTGATAAAGGATGTTCTTTTACATGATTCCATGCATCTCCTATAAATTATTCTTCTTTTTGTTTAGTAAGTAGGGATCAATTTCTGTAATTTTCTATAATTTAGGACTTATCCTAACTAGGTACTATAAATACTCCCATATTATAACAATCAAAAGAAGAGTCATATAGAGAGAATATACTAAACTTTTATTCCCTCTTGAGCCAAGTATCCTTGTGCTTACTCTTGAGCCAAGTATCCTTCTGCTTACTCTTGAGCCAAGTATCCTCTACTTACTCTTAAGCTACTCTTATCTAGCCCATTGAGTATGAACTAGTGGTGAATGACCTCTAATCATACTTGTGGGTCATATCAAGTGTGACCCGAGTACGTATGAGGTGTTGGTGCATCATATTTATCGTCGGCATACGGGAACCCCTTCTTACTCTCGACTATCATTTACTTTTTAAGACATCTTGTAGCCTAAACCTGCCCTTTTGGCTATACATGATATTGGGTTTGTATTTTCATCTACAAATCCATGTCACATAAGCTGCCTCAAATGTCATATGAGGACATAATAACTAAGTTGCATAAGATGGATGATGTCATCCATTAGCTTATAGGCATCCATCTAAGTGACCCACCAGTATCTGATCTAAATATAGAGTATGATGACTCTCCATCGAATGAGCTACAACAGGGAAGGGGCCATCAGGACGTAGTCGTGGAATGGAAGAGGTCAATGACTTAAAGAGGCTGACCTAGAAATTTGAGATGATGTGTCTCTGCCATACTACTCACTACCAGCATCCCCTATTGCACCTCATTTCCAATTTCACGCCCTGTTCAGCAAGGTTCCATTAGATAGATGTAGACTCCCATAGCTCCATTTACGAGATGACTTGGAGATTGTGATTTTAACATGGGTGAAGGGGTTACGTAGGTTGATCCTACTCTGATACCTATGCATTACATTGAGTCTGGTGCCTTCTTAAGGGATAGAGTGCAAATCACTCAACTAGATGTAAGTCAAATGGTTTAACCCTAACCTGACGTAGATGTATAGGAAAGGCATCCTGATAAAAATCAAACCACTAGACCCTTGACCCAAGCATAAAGATTAGAAAGCATAGCTAAACAAATTCTTTCCTTATGCCCAATTGAGGAATCCGAGCTATTGCAGTTTGGTGACCTAATGCCTTGGCTAAGCAGAACCCTCTTATACTCATCAACAGTCACTAATTATTGACTAAAGGTGTAATTGATCAACAATTAGGCACACCTGACCAACTCTTCATCCGACCTGTACCTAATACATTTAAGCTTAATTCACCTTAGAAGAATCGATTGGTCAGCTCAACGTTACTAAACTATCACTTTAGCTCGACATCATCATTCAATAACACCTAAGCTAGCCAAACAGCTGTCCATCTTTTGCAAGGCATACAACTACTAACCATCTATTATGTGTCCAAGGACCCCCTATGACAGAATTTTCTATACAAGATACCTATTTTTGTTTTATTTTCAATTATACCCTTTGGAAATTCCTTATATCATACTTGTTTTAGACATTGCTCTTTTAGTCTTTTCCATTTTAGGTAAGATGCCCTAGCATTTTGGGTGTAAATACCCTTGTAATATATAGCCACAAGATATCATCTTACATTCTCTAACATTGAATATACTCCCTTTCATAAACATGTCTCATGGCTTGTTTACTTCACTCTTATCTTAACCCTAAAGCAAGGCTAAGTTGTGAGTACCCTCACTAGACCAACTTGTGCACTACATCGAGTTAAGCCATGAGTTCCTTTTAATTGTTTGAGGGTTGTCTATTTACTTTCTTTGTTATTCATGCATTCCTTCAATCTTTCAACAACTTAGACCCACCCCCAATACTATTACCCTCGTTAGTCCTTGGCTGCAACCTACTACATCCCTACATATGTAGGCGATGTAGGCAGTAGATTATGATTGGTCATATTTACTAAATATTTGGACTTATAGTCAACATTGTAGACATTTGTACATATTCCTAAGTTTAACTTTAGTTATGTCTTCCCAAACTTTTATCCATTAACTGCCATGCTTGATAAGTAACTATATCGAATAATTTTAGCCTCTATATGTGTTATGAAGTTCAATAGTGCTTAATTCATTTTTGTTCAAGTCTGGATTATGTTGGGAATTTTTGAAACAAATTACATTGCCTATTGTAAAAAGGGTAAGGGTATTGGGTTAAGTTGTACGAATTGGGATCGCTTGTTTATGAAAGTTGGACTTTGGGGTTAGGGGTGGGCGCAAGGTAGGGTAGTTTTCAATAAACTTGTCTCTTAAAAAGGCAATTTCATCATAAATTAGATAATGAAATGACCTTTTGAAGAGGCGAGTTCACCTTCTACTAAAATCACTTCTTAAAGAAGCAATTTTTAAATGAACTGAATTCGCTTTTTAAAGAGTCGATTTCATCATGAATAAGATGAAATCGCCTCTTTAGTTAATTTAGAAATTGCCTTTTCAAAAAGGGATTGCAATTACCATAATCTTAGGATTATTTTCCTAAGCTTGTACTTTTGGAATTGCTTTTCTTTTCATTTTTTTTGCAATTTTTTTTCCTTTTTCCTTATATGTTATATTGTTAAAATTCAAAAACTAATATCTATATAATAATATATGTATATAAATATATATCATGTTATAAAATAATATATAATATATAATCTAATCTTTATTCGCTATTCCTTAATCTATTTATTTATATATTTTTTATTTTATATATTTAAACTTATAAGCACAAACTTGAGTTTAGCTCACTTTAAGTCTACTTAGTTGAAACTCAATTAGTAAATAAGCAGAGATCGACCTTTAGACAAAGTTTGTTTATCCAAATGGTTTGAGCTCAGGCTTCAATTTGTAAGCTTGATAAAAACTTGACTCAAGTTTGAGATTAATAATTTTAAATGAGTTGAGTTAAGCTTTCAAAAGCTGGCTTGGTTGGGCTCATTTGCAACCTATGCATGTTATATGTAATTGAACTTTCTAATTAGTCATTAGCAGATTAAAACATACTAGGGTATTTATGTTTTGATGGGATGGCATGTATTGTGCATGTCTAATTCCATTGATATGATTATTAGATTATTTAACATTAGTGCCCACTTAAGGTCTTACTAATGACTATTTGGCTTAATAATTAAATAAAACATGTATTTCACCATACAACACATGTTCGGTTGGGAAGGAAATGTGATTCCCCACCAATATCCAATCTAACTACACGGTAATGACGAAGGTGGTAGTGGAGTGAGAGCTTCCTAGTCAATAGCTTCTTATGAATGGTTGAATATCTCTTAAAACCTAAGATAAGATAAGGTGGTCTTATTTTCTTTAATCTCTCATATCATGGCATATTGGCCTTTTTTTTTTTCAATGAACAGCAATAATTATTTGTTTGACAACTTTGATTGACCTTATTATGAATATTACCTAGTCAACCTAAAATACTAAAGCTAGTACAATAGAATTTACCAACATTTGAGATGATTTATGATAGGAGTTTTTCAATCCTCTAAGATGATTTGTAGTTCGCTCATTCTTATTCCTTTAATAGTTTTTTAATGATGAGCACTCATCCATTTATCGTTTTGAGCACATCATGCTAAATAATGTTAAAGCAAATGGGAGAGATAGTTTCATCCTAATTTTATTGGATGTCTCCTAAGAGACAAATTGGATAGATAGTTGATATGTACCAACTTAAGAAAAGACGAGTATATGTATATAGAAATAAAGAAGCATACAAGTAACAATGAGAATTGATAATCATCCATCACATACAAAGACTTCAAAACAACATCTTATAGAAATTGAAAAGCACACACAAAAAGAAATAATAATAACAACAACAACAACAATAATGATAACAAAAGAAAATAACTAACCGTCCACCATCTACTACATTCAATTCAATAACATTTATTTTGAAACCTATATCTAAAAAATACCAAGATGGATACGGTATGTGTTTTTAATTAACCTGATTGACACATGTAGCATCCTTATTTCTTTAGCAAAGCACATTGATATCTAGATATTGTCACGACCTGAGGAAATTCGTCGTGGCAATCGTTGTATATCATATAAAGGACTGTAGATTGATTTCCCTTACAATCGACAACCCTTTATACGATACACAAGGCTATAATTACAACTAACAATCAAGAGTTGCACAAGTATAAGCAATATCATTTCATGATAATAATAATAATAACACGCTAAAGAAATATAAAACACATCTATTTACATAGAAATTTACAAATAAGAAGTTTATGGTACTTCTTAACTCAAACTGATATCATTTCATTATATAATAAGATTCATAATCAAAATGCACTATCATAAGTACACTCCGATCATATCTTACTTACACATCAACCTCCTAATGTACAACTAACATCGGGCATGCAACGGCCTGACTTTACGAAATCAGTCTACAAAAGAAAACTACAAGGGTATAAACTAACTAGCTTAGTGAGATAATCCCCTCAACCATACAGCAATCAAGTTATACATAAATTAATTTCAATCAAATGAATGCATATCAATCAGTATGCTAAACAAATACATGCAGGTGATCAGGTACTGCATGCAACTCAGATTTAACGCCCTTCAAAGTCAGGGTAAGAGATACATCGGCATAGTCAGATCTGGGTATCATATTAAAACTTATCTCATAATGAAACTCCACGTTTCGTATTTAAAATATAATAGTATATCTATTCTCAATTTTATCAAAAACGAGTTCTACGTATGATTGTGAATAAACTCATGCAATCCTCACTCACCCTTAAACGAGGGCCTCTAGACTCGACCCTTAGCCAGGCGGTTAGCACCTCCAATGCCTAATATCCCGCAGGTTAGGGTAAAGTCATATCGCACGTGTACACCATACGAAATCCATATCAATCAAATAATCAACCCATGTATGATCTCTTGCTACTTTCATGTAATGTAATGGTCGGAATTAATTATGCGGTGTATAATTATGTGTGTTTCGAGTTAGTTCTTTCAAGTCGAGTAAGATTAGGTTTTATTACTTAGTGATCAATAAGGTCATAGATAATCAATTCCTATTGAGTTTACTATATAACAATCAATATGTTATCATACTTTAAAGTAAATTCACTAGCAATAAATAATATCATACACAAGCATAACCCAACTCCACAAAATATTCAATTATTAATCATAATTTATATTTATTAATTACAAATAAAAGAAAGCATGGAATTATTAGGAAAAACTCACTCAATCATGATCGACTCAGGGGTCGTAATATTTCGATGGCAACTTAGAGTTAAGGTCAAATCGCATATAACTTTTTCGATTTAGCTCGGATGTTGTGAACTTATAATCTATTTTGATCGTTTTTTAGCATATTTTCTCATAATGAGGTTCCTTTTAGATGTTGTGACTCATAGTTTAAATAATAATATAAAAGTATCACAAAATTTATTATTTTAATTTAAAAAGTTATAAAATATCAATTTAAGCTTTTTCTTAGTATATTTACGATTTAATAATTATTTAAATCATATGATTAATAATTTTCTTATTTTAAGCTTATTTTACTCTAATTATTTATTTTGACCTATTTTTGGATTTTGAGAATTCCTAATTCAATTTTTTCTACTTTATTATTTTTCTATTTAATTAATTAATTTTTATTATTATTATTTACAAAAATTAATTAATTTATAACAAACAGTGACGTGGTAACATGTAAGAGTGCCATGTATCAAGTTTGAACTTTTTTATTTCGAATTTTCCATTATTTCCTATTTTACGATATAAATATATATAAATAATTATGATTATACTTTATTAAATTTTCTAATTTACGTAATTATTAAGCCTTTTTTTAATTTATGGTATTTATGCATATATACATATATTTATTTATTTATTTATAAAATGGTATATTGTATACATTAGTTAATTATACTCATATTTGTATGTATACATCAGTATTCATATATGTACATTTACATGTATACTATACTTTATGTAATAAATTATTTTGACTTTAATTAGATACTATATACTATACATATAAGTATAATATGGATGTATTTATATTTTATATACATATATCTAATTTTATACATGTACACATATACATATATAAAATATAAAATACTATGTTTATTATACATACATGTCATCATGCCACATATATATACATATATGTACATAAAAAAATACTTACATGAGCACATAAATATGAGAATACCTAATACATATATATAAATAATATACCAAATACTAATCATCCATACATATATAATACACACATACCTATATATATTTACGTGTACATGCATATATATATATATATATACCCAAATAGTGAAAATTCTAAATACCTACATATATATTCTTATTTGTACATACATATATATACAAATACCATATGTTCTACATAATAATATATATTTATATATACATGTCTATATACATATGTTTATACACAAATAAAAGAAATACACATATATATATTCATCTATTCATGCATACATATATGTACATGTAATATATAACAAAATACTTAGTATATACATGCACATACTATATAATATACATATGTACAAAGAAATTAAACACATACTTACCTAACTTTTAATTAATTGAAATAATATTTCCTTCTTCTTCTTATTCTTGGTCTTTGTTTTTTTTTTTTTTTGCTTTGCTTTTCTTTTTCTTCTTCTTTTCCCCTTTTTTCTCTTTATGTGTTCGGTTTGGTTTTCATTTTTTTTTTCCTTCTTCTAGATTTGGCGTGTCATCAGTAGAAATAAATAAAAAAAAAACCAAGAGGATCATCCACTTAGATTAAGCATTAATTAGGATAGGAAATTTACTTTATTATTTTATCCTTTGTCCCTTAATTATGTGACACACGTATAAGAAATAAAAATCACATGGCCAGTTGAATATGTAGCTGCAATTCACGTAGAGGAAAGGAAAAAAATAGAAGAGGAAAAGAAAAGAAGAAAAAAAGAAAGTAAAGAAAATAGAAGAAAAAGAAAATTAGAAATAATTATATATAATTTTCTAAACATAAAAAATCATAAAAATAATAATTATAAATTAATTTTGGAATTTTATGAAAATTTATCAATTTAATTGGTATCTATTACAATTATAATTTTTACGAGTTATTTTAACGTTTTTGTTAAAAATTTTACACGATTTAGTCGATAATTGTAATCGATTAAATTATATCTCTATTGAGTGATATTTAATTATTTTATAAGTTTAAAGTTATAGTGTTAGAGTTTCAATCAAGTTCGGGTTCGATTTCGAGTAATTACACGTAGATTAAATTTAGGGTTTTTGCGTATAATTTAAGTTTCAATTAATTTCTAATGTTTTTAGTATCGATACTATGTTCAATTTATTAAATTTCATAAAATTTTATTATTTCTAATTTTATCAACTCATGACATAGTTTAAGATATTCGAATTTAAATTAGTATTCGAACTACTAATTTTATAGAGTTTATAGATATAGCTATAAGCCTTACAAGTGGGCCAACCTTTTAAAGGCACTCTTCCCTGGAAATTCAACCTACTTAGATATGCCTAAATGTGCCATGAGAAGCTAGACATGAGTGAGAAACTCTCTTCCATAACTCAATTGCTTAGCATGATCATATCCACTAAAGTGATAAGTTGAGTACAAAAGTGCCTTTATCCAAACAATTATGATCACGTTCCATTGTCGTTCTATAGTCTCAATGCCTTTCAGTTGTTGTGCAAGATGGCATGCACGAATCAATATCGACTGGTTTGCTTCACCCTTAACCAACTTTGGTTCTATGTTGGCATCATATAAGACATCTAGTAACATACGACAAATCCCGTGTAAATCCGATTCCCTTTGTGATGTATGTTCATTAGTGTTGGATTTATCGAGAGGGATACTCGAGCTTTGGACTTCATAATCATTGATTTACTTCATAAACTTTCAAAGTATTGTAAATCATTTCATTAAACTTTAATAAATTGGTAAATAAACCTAATAAGTTGCAAATGACCTCTTTAAATTTTGATTTTAGTATAGAAATATCTCACAAACTTATCAAAATATACTTTAAAACTCATTAATAACTTTCAGTATAGTATGACTTTCTTTAATAAAAAATAATGGACTTATCTTTTATGTTATAGATTTATCAAAGTTTAAGAAGGTGATTTGCAGTATTTAAAAATTTTAGGATTGAGTTCGTATTTAGGTTAAAGTTTAAGAAAATTATTTGCAATTTCACAAATAAAGAATTATTAAGTAATATACACCATGTCTATGTATATCTAGCATGCAAATACCAACATGGTAGCAAAATGGATAGTATTCAAAATAGCTACCATCTCTAGTTTGCACATACTACATATATTAAACTTTTATGGGTATTCACACACACACACTATATATATATATAATACATAGTATGTACTAATGCTTTGTTAGTCGATAGGACTATTATTTGCAATTATTGCTATTTTGATAATGTTAAGTCCAAGGGAGTATATATATAATAATATCGATGATGAAACTTTAAGAATGATCGATCAAACCAATGGGCAACATAGCTGGTTTATGGACAAGCATTTAGATGAGATAGTTTGAGAGAGTCCTGCTCATCCCACGCTTCATCCGCAAATCACCATTTTCATTGAAAGATCCCAAGACTGTGTCCTTGTTGTATAAAAGCTCGGCCGCAATATGCCAAATTAAGATACTTTGGGAGAATTCCATCTCAGTACTCCACTTCAATTCATCATAGTTCAACACACTTAGTCTTTTCGCTGCCCCAAAACCTGGAAACCACGACCCATCATTTATCGAATGATGCTCATCATCAACTTTCTCCTTCAAATCCATATGAATCCATATCCTCAAGCCGTCAAGCAACGGTTGATAAGTGATGGAAAAATACTGCCTCATCTTCAGGTATTGCTTCTTTATCCATGGATTAAATGAAAATATTCTGTAGGGTTTGATGACTGCGGGACAAAGTAGATTGAATTGGCTCAAACTTCCTGACCAACGACGACCTTCCGTGGTAAATCCAAACCACCTGAGAAAACGGTTCGATTTTATGCACGATACTAACGGATACCCGAGACTCGATTCCCTCTCTATGAAACAAGCATACATGCGATCCGAGGAGATGATTCTGATTATCGAATGTATCTCACTTAGTAAAAGACCAAGGATGACGATGAATGTGATGGAGACATCAAGCTTTAATTCGTATACTCGTTTATCAACCATGCAAAATGCTAATAGCACTCCTAGGGTTAAAACGAATGTAATAGTCTTACTGATAGTACCCAAATTCTATAAATCGTACTCGCCTTTATGTATAGGGATTCAAACATCAAATTCAATTCGATGTCGATGATTTTAAATGCGTTTTCAGAGGTCATCTGCCTGGCGAACAAGGTTTTGATCATCTCTCTAGTGCCTTGTGATTGATAAAGAGATCACCAAACAGGGACTCGAAAAATTTGAGCAAGTGATAAGCGACAAAGACGTTTCGGTCTTGATGCTTCTCCAGGTTGTGGTATTTGGAAAGGGACAGAGCCACTGGAGCTTGGTTCTCAGGGATACTATCTAGCGTGACTATTGCTCCTTCTTCCTTTCTCAGGCTAAAGCTCTCAGATAATCTTGGATACAATAGGCTGGATCGAGGAGGGGAGATCAGCGAGTCACGAAATTCATCCTTGCTAGCATGACGCAGTGAAACTATCCTTTCGATATTCTTAAGGATCCCAACTAGGATAATCGCGATTGCGAGATAGGAAAGCGGGGAGCTTGATAATGCCAAGAAGTCAATGTAACACGTCCATCCAACTTGGACACAAACCGTAGCCAAATACCTTAACCACAGCTCATTGTGTTCCAAGGAATAGGCAGTGATGGAGTCCGATCCTCCTAGGTGTACTAAAACTACGGGTGCCCATAAAGCGATGAGCTCTTATTTTCGCGCTATGGCACCCGTTGAGCTCTGATTCTTCAAGTTGGAGAGCCAATTTGAAATGACACCAAGGGTCATGATTGGTATGGATTCAGTTGTCAAATAAGCAGTCCAGGCTAGGAAATGTATCCTTCCTACTGGTGTGGCCTTCCTGCGAGTACCAACTGGGAGAAGAATCATTTGCAAAAGAAGACTAAAGAGTACTAGTAACCGAACCTCCCAATCCTTCCAATGTGTTCGAAAACTGTCGGGATTATATGCCACATTTGTCTCACCTCGATTGACCAAAACCAAACAACTATCCTGCAAATAATGAAAACGTCGAGATTCGGTGAGCATGTTTAGGATAGTAATAACTTATTGGTCTCCGTTAGTTTTGCTGTTAATTATAAACACGTGGAAAATTTTGATTTATCGAAATAATTAATTGAATTAAATAAAATAATAATATGTACTATATAACTAAAATATTATAAAAATAATAAGAAAAACAAAAAATAAAAAAAAATAAAAAAATGAAAATAGTATATATATTATTTAGTAATATATATTTATCTATAGTAATATTTAATGTAAAATAAATTAATATAAATTTTAAAATATAAAAAAATTTATTTTCCAATCACTCTAAAACCAGAGAATGGCTGATGACCACTCAGGAGGAGGAAGGGGTCACAATCCCTTACAAGTGGCCACCAAACACTCCAAGGAAGTGATAAAAAAACAGCCAAATCTCAACAATGGTAGTGACTTACTTTGGAAAGTAGGACTTGCTATCCACCAATAGCTGTCAGATTTTGCTTCTTCTTTTTTGTTCTTTTTAAATTCTAAGCAGCCATGAGATTCGGCCATTTTCTTAGGGCTAGGGCATTTGGTGTTGCTAGCCACCCCATAGCTTTAAGGTGGTTAAAAAACAATTTTTTTGATTTTATTTTTGTTTTTTATTAATTTATTTGAAAATAGATTTTAATATATATATATATGCATATAAATTTCTATAATTATTATAGATAAATTTTAATATATTCTATATTTTTATAACAAATAATCAAAATAACTAGCTTCTACAAGAAAAGATTAAGTCTGAAAATTTCTTAAATAAAATGTCACTTTAATTTGCAATTATTTCACCATATTCATATGACTTCTATAAAATATGTATATATATATATATATATATATGAGTTGAGAAAGTTACCTTTGGTGTCTCAAGGTTAAATTTCCAAGTATAATCTATTTATAGTGGTGCTTCAATAAAAAAAAAAATTAAACAATAAACTATTATAAAAAGATACCACGAGCTAAAAAAAGGGATAAATTATTGTAGCACTCATGAAAATTATCAAAATTAAACAGAAACGATGAACATAAAAGGTAACGCACTTATACCCTTGAAGATCACAACCACAAAATCTCTCGCAGTTTGCTGCATAAAATTACTTGTTGAGATTATTTAATCAATGGATTTTGGTTTTTCCTTAATTAATTTGACATTTTGGCAATCAATATAATTTGACTTTGGTGATTAATTGGTCTAAAATAGAAAATATAATTATATATCGATGTAATTATATTGCATTGGGGGAAAAATTCCATGATGCCAATATTTTTAAGAAATAAATATGCTATGCTTTAATATTGAAAATATCTCTATAATGTTAACAATTTTCAAACCATATCATTATAATTTACTCTGAAAAAAATATTATGATAAAAGATAAGTTTGAGAGTACGATGATGATTTAGGTGTGTATTATTTTTGGAAATGTGGTGTAACTGTGAGACAAGACAACACATGACCTGGAGAGCCCTGCTTGGAAACTGCCCTTTTTATGCACCTAAGATTAGAAATACCTCCAAAGGAAAAAACATAATATGATACATAGACTCAAGGTATCTCTTTATTGCGGCTTCACTCTAGGAATCTATTGTTTTCTAATTTGGTTGCAATTGTAGAAAGCTAAATTCTTATTCCCCTATTCTTTCTCCTGCAATCCATGGTCGTTGGTTGGGCTTCAATATTTCTTCCACCGTTAGAGAAAGCCTTATATTTTCCCTCTTTGTTTTAGTACTAGTATAGCTTTAGAATTTTGCAAATTGCAACTATTTGCGAGCCGTGAATACAGATCTAAACTTTCAAAATTGTTTCTGTTTATTATGGTGCCTGTAAGGATTCTAGTAACAGTTTCAATTTAATTTACATGTTTTTAAAAGTTCTAGAATAGTGAAGTCATAATTTAGAATCTTAAAATTTTATCTACGACTATAGATTTTTATAGAGCATATATTTTGTAATAAGGCTTTTCTTCATAAAAAAACGTGATGTTCCTACGTATAACGTTGATGCTTGAGTTGTTTTATTCTTATATTCCAATGTATATCTCGTTGATTCACATGGCTCGCTCTTTTCCATCATAGTATCTATATGTTATTTTAAATATTTGTTTAGTTACAGTAATTAGTTAATAAGCAAGTTCATGATATATGAGGTAACTCGCTCATCCACAAATTCTCTTTGTAATGTCTAAGATTAAAAATGTTAATCAACAAGTTAACAAATACTGATGTATCCATTTTAACCATTTGATTAAAAGTTTTTAACTAGTATTAATATGTCATTGACTACATATCTTGTATCACTATAAAAATAAGTTTCTATACATCCAAGAAAAAAAAAATTCAATAATAAGCTTTTTTTCACCGGTGAAAGCCTTATTGTCAAAAATATTTCTCTAAAGATGGTCGCCACTAAAAATCTCACTATCAGACCAAACTAGCGACTTTTATTCACCAAAAATTATCATTTGGTGAAATTAGTTTGCCACTTAATTCGCTGCTTAACACTTGTCGAATTTGGTCTCATTGGCGAAATTGTCATCTGCATACCATTTTATGTTTGTGGTTTTAGCAATCAAATGTTAGCTTATCTATTTGCAAAGAAATCTGAAAAATCTTAAACTGCAAAGGTTTAAGAAGCTTAGATAATGTATATTGTCAAAACATGTCGTTTGAATCTATACCATTATGCTATATTGACAAATGCTATGTTTTTCGATCAACTTTGAAAGCTCGACCAGAACCTTGTTTTGACAGTGTACTTCATTTTTAAAGCAGAAGTACGGAATTACGAGTTTGACGAGCACTTCATTTTTAACATACTTATTTTTATAACAAATAGAAACACCATGTAAATATCATATAAATTTATGTTTTATAATTAATATGTAAATCTCATGTAGAAAAACAAGTTATAGACACCCTTTATAGTGCTATTTACATGAAAAGAATAAAATATGAGCAAGTATTAAATGTGAAACACACTAATAAGACCATTATGCTTTGATATATATGACAAAGCAATCATTTCAAAATTATATACTATAACTATGAGTACATTATAAATTACGTTTTGCAATATAGTAATATTAATTATAATATATAAATCTAATATAAATATATATTATTAATATATACACATAATAAATCTATATATATATATACATACTAAATAAGTAATGTGGGTTTTATATCTATTTTAAAGGTATAAGTACTCAATTTTGAAAGTGAAGGGTGCTTGCACAATTGCCAAAGTTTATAGGGAAAGTCAACATAATTTACCAAAAAAAAAAAAGTTAACTCACTTACACCCCTTGAAAGATATAAACACCATAAAAAATTTCTCCTACAAATTTGATACCAAATCAACCTTTTGTATAACCAACATTTACACATATTTATTAACTAATTTTTATTTCTTTTAATTCATTTGACATTTTAACAATTACTACAATTCATTAATATTGACATAATTATAATTGCATTAAAAGATTGACTTGATATTATATTAGATGAAAAATATTAGGAGAAATTGTATATAACCCCTAAAACTTTGACATAGATATAAATTTACCTGATAAACCTTCAAGTGTTGCAAATCACAGGCAAAGTTTTAATAAATTACTAACATAAAAGGCATTTCCACTTCTAATTGAAAAAGTTATGCTATGGTTAAAGTTTAAGAGATTTTAAAGTACATTTTGACAAATTTAAGTGCGTATTTCTATACTAATATCAAAGTTTATGGGAGATATTTACAACCTATAGAGATTATTTATGAATTTATCAATATTTAAGGGAATGATTTGAAGTATTTGAAAGCTTAATGAGTAAATCCGTGCACTAGTTAAAATTTATGGAGGTTATTTATATTTTTTCCCAAAATATTATGATGCTAACACTTTTGAAGAGGCATAAATGTAAGTGTACATACCTTTTAAAAAAATATTTAAGATATCTCTATATTTTATTAATTGTCTGCGAGAGATCATACTATAATTTACTCTCAATAAAATATCTTATTAGATAGCATTATAAAGAAAATTATAAAATACATGAAAATTAAAAAAAAAATACATAAATTACACACATTAAGTATAGGTAAAGTAGCTAACCTTTTTCAATATGAATTCAAAAGAAACCACCTGCATAATGCTCTAGGGTTCTAAGCCCGTAAATTTAGGGAATCAAGTAACGTTATCTATTTTAGTTCAAACTCCACGATAAGGTTAAAAAAGTTAGAAGAAGGAACTTGATAAAGCCAATTTCTCAAAATACAGTATATGAAAAGTTTAATTTGATAAAAAAAAAGTAAGTGATAAAAGCAAATTACTCTATACTTTCGAGACATATTTAGGTATAAATTATTCATAATTGTATTCAATTCTAAAGTTTTTTATACTTAATTGTGTAAGATAATAATATCAAATGATTCAAGAGTAAGAAGATGAAGTTTATGAAAAAACAATGCAATTTAAGGCAATTACGATCGTAAACAAGGAAAACTTTGAAGGAAAACCAAAATATGTTTAATCACTACTATAATAAGGAAATGTTTGAATATCTAACACTAATCATGCCCTCCATCACAAGTGTGGTTAAGGGAGTTATTGTGATCCCCCTATTAGTCATGCCGCGATTGGTTATCAGAAGGGTGATTACTTCTTTGATCACGAATGTAAGGAGATGAATATGTTTGACAAGAAGTTCTGGTCTATCACCCTGTGTCATGGGCATGACTGTTCTTTTTTAACTTTTACATACGAATCGGTGCTTGCAACAGGTTTTGATACCAAGTTATGCCTTGAAGTGGTGTATTTTGAGTTCTTTTGATGAGAAGAATATAAATATACCATAATTTCTAGACAAAAAGGAATTATTACATTAGATCATCATAATCAACATCATTAAGAACATCACATTACCAACCTATAACACATCTATTCATCTATCTTTATACCCATTGTGTTGCCATTTTCAATATATTTTCTAAGTGTTGTATTGTACTTTCCCAGAATTATTGGAGAGAAGCGATGAGAATTCATCGTTCGTGTATTTGTGAGACTTCTACAGTAAAATAAAAAGGGGGGTTTACTTTTTACTTATTCTATGTTTCATTTCTGTTTAATTATAATTCATGTTAGTTTATATTATTGTTTTATCATGTGTGAGTAATACTTTAAGACTTGCTACATCCACTTAGTACGATCAAGTACATAGAATGGTAGTTTTCTAAGGTTGTTATTCCCGATGAATTGAACTCAATTAATGTAAGTACGGTGTAATGCACGACATTGACTTAGGCTAGATTTCAATAGAATAAGTCGAGAGACAATTCTATTAAATAAATCTAATTGGTTGTAACAATTTACTCTTGGTGATAGAGATATTACTAGAAAAGTTGTTGCATCTTTAGAGGAATTGATAAATTAATATGACATTAATGTGATCCGAGTTGACTATTAATTCGAAAAAGATTTCAATAGACACAATTAGGATTAGAAATAAGTAATTCTAAGAGGAATGGTTACATGCATGTAATTTCCAGCAAATAACAAGCATTAGGACAAAAACTATATTGATAGTATCATGCTAGGTGATGAAGTAAGTCTACATATTAAGTGTGTTGTTAGTAACCATTGTGTTAGTTGGCATTAGTTTATGGATTAGTATAATTTAGTCAGTAATTTAGAGTTTTAATAATTAATCGCTTCATAAATTGATTTGCTAGATAATAAGAAGATTAATTAGTATTAGTATTTGTAGCTATCCCTAGTAGAGACGACCCTATACTCGCCTGTACTAAAAACGATAAGTATAATTGCCTATTGAACCGAGTTAAGAATAGAATATAGGCTTACAAATTGTAAAACTCGTAAGCTTTATTTAAAGGCGATCAAGTTTTTAGCACCGTTACTAAAGAATAGCATCATTAAGATAATTTTTTTTTCTGTAAATCTAGTCTTTTATTTTTGTTGTTTTGTTATTTCCAAGAAATAAGTTGTGCTAAATTTGAATTAAACTACTAGTTTTTACGTTTACGATCAGGAGTAGCACCATTGATCTAGTTGACTTTGATCCTAAACCCGAGAGAATACTTAAAAGTAACTTAAAGAAAGTCTTAGAGTATTTTGACAAAACAAGCATCTAATAAGCATTTGGTAGTAAGGAAATATGAGCATGTAAACTGTTAAGGATAAGAATAGAGACATCAGGGTCATTCAGAATGAATAACCAAAACGAGAATGTCAAGCCAACATTAGGGAACTAGTTCATGAATCTAGAAGATGACATCTAAAGACTTCCGCCATTGAATTTGGACTCATCTCTTAATGAAAATTGGAATGTAATACAAGCAAGAAATGAGCTAGGAGTAAATCCACTTATGGCTCCAAGAAAAATGCTAGATTATTGTAGACCCAACTTAGATTAGAGCTAGCACCAGCATTGCTCAGCCTCGTGTTTAAGTGAACACTTTCAAGAGAAAGTTGAGTGTTATTTAGATGATTCAATAACGCATCCAGTTTGATGGATTCAGTGAGGAAGACCCTAGCAATCACTTATAGCAATTTCTAGAAATGTATGACACATTCAAGATAAGTGGTGTGTCAAAGGATACTATTAGTCTAAGATTGTTCTCATTTTCATTGAGAAATAATACTAAACAGTGGCTGAGCTCTATGCCAAGAAACTCTATCAGTACTTAGCAAGAGATGGTGAGCTGTTTATGAGGAAATATTTCTTGCCATCAAGAACAACTAAGTTGAGACCAAATATCTCTGCGTTTGGACATTTGGAGATGGAAACATTATATGAGGCGTAGGAGAGATGGAAGGATCTACTTAAGAAATGTCCTCATCGTGAGCTTCCAGAATTGTATCAAGTTCAAACTTTCTACAATGGGTTGAACTACACTACTAAGCGGCTCATTAATGCAGTTGCTGGTGGAAGCTTCAATCATAAGTCACCGGATGCATCCAATTATTTGAAGACATGGCCAATAACTACTATCAGTAGTCAATTGTGAAAGCTAAAGAGAGAAGACCAGTAGGAAAATATGAATTGGATGCTACTTCCTCCTTATCTCATAAGGTGGAAAAGTTAACAAAGAAGTTGGACAACATAACGATGAGTTAGACAAAGCTTTAGTAGTAGTGGATTTTGATTTCACAAGTTCATCCAAGTCAAATCAATTAGAGTAAGTTGACTACATTGGAAATGCTATCGAGCCTCACAATGATTCATTCAACAACACATATAACCCAAGTTGGAGGAACCATCTAAATTTTCAGTGGAGTAATAACAACGAACAAGGTTTGAACATGCAACCTCCTACATTTCAAAAACAAATTCCTCCACCTCAAGATAAACTAGGATCATTAAAAGAATGCCGATGTAATTTATCATGTCTTCTAAAGCACGTCATCAAGCCACTAAAACTACTTTAAGAAATCAAGGTGCATCCATGTCAAGGTGCATCCATTTATAACTTAGAAAACTAAGTTAGTTAGATTGCAAAAGGCATTTTCAAAAAGGATGCTAAGATCTCTTCTAGGAAATATTAAGGAAAACCTAAAATTAACAAGTTAAGGCTGTGATTTTAAGGAATGGGAAAGAGTTGCAAGCTCTCAAGGGAGTTAAGGAAAAAGAGAGTGAGGATGATTGAGTGGCAAGGCAATCAATACAAATCGATTAACTAGAAGAAAATGGGCTTCCTATCCCAATTAAGGAATATAAGCCATCACTATTATATCCAACCCAATTAAGAAAGGCAAGGGATGAAGAGTAGTATAGCGAATTCTTAAAATTATTTAAACAGTTGCACATTTATCTACCCTTAGTGAAAGCATTAGGACAAATGCCTAAATATGCTAAGTTTCTTAAGGAATTGTTATCCAATAAGAAGAAGTTGGAAGAGTTGTCTATTATCATTATTGGGGGAGTGTGCTCTACTGTAATTCTAAACAAGCTATCTATTAAGCTCAAGGACCTAGGTAGTTTTACCATACCATGTTTCGTTGGTGATCTACTGATAGAAAGAGCTTTGGCAAACCTTGGAAAAAGCATCAATCTCATGCCATATAGCTTATTCAAAAGATTGAATTTGAGTGGACCTAAAGCTATAAGAATAGGGTTTGTAATTGGCTAACAGGTCTATGAGGTTTCCAATTGGCATAGTAGAAGATGTGTTAGTGAAGATTCGAGATTTCATCTTCCTAGTAGATTTCATAATTTTGGATATGGATAAGGATAGAGATGTTCCACTCATATTAGGAAGACCATGTTTTGCTACAATAGGAGCAATAATTGATGTTAAAGATAGTAGGCTTGTCCCTAAAGTAGGAAGAGATGAGATGGTGATTTAGATGCTAGACGTTTTCAAGCAATCCATGACAAGTGGCAATGAATATTTTGCTTTTAACTCTTTTGATTTCACTGTTTCTAACTTTATGCAGGAATTGTTATTGCTAAGCATTGTGCAAAAGTGTGGGGAAATTCATTGTAACTCTCAAAAAAATTACTAATTTTTGCAAAAATTAATGGAGATACATTTTAAGTGAACTTAGAGAAAGATTATGTAAACTTGCAATTTGGAAGAAAGATATGATCATGTGAATTGTTGAGTTCTATGTACAAGGTTTTTTCAGATAGTGTAACTATGGTGTTAAGAACTGTATCCCTGGATGTAGGTTAGAATAGTGGACTAACGAACAAGACAAAACCGATATATATCACTACTTGATGATCTAAACTCTATCTTTTTTATTTTACTTGCTTTTATTTACTATTTATGTGATTATTCGATGGAATGTGCATTACACATTTATATGAAGTATCATCACACTATGAGATCTTAAAAGAGTGATCAAATTAAAAGTTAATTAGTTTTGTATTCATACGCAAGTTTTTTATCTAAGTTTGTTAATATTAATGATACATTAAGAAGTAAAGAACAAATTTAATATAGTTAATTAATATGGAACATCAAGAAGAAAAAAAAATTATTTAAGACCCTAACCACTTGTAACGCTTCATTTTCTAAACGTCTACTTAAAAATTTCTCAACTTTTCATGCTTAAAGACGATTTGTTACTACCATCCCTAAGTTAAAGATAAAGCAAAACATGTATCCAAATTGACTCTTTTACTCCATAACCATATACTTTTAAGTCATTTCTCATTCAAAATAACAAACAACAGCACAAGCTTTAAATAACAAGCCATGCTAAGAGTCTCACAGTCATATACTTCAATATAGCATTACAGTAACTATGCCAAATCCTTTGTAAGATAATTCTAGCTTCTTTCTTGGAAAGTGGCCTTCATGTGTTTAAGTCATACTCTAAAGTCAGTCACTTTTTCCAAAAACTCATCCTTGACCAGTGTTTCAAAATCTCCTTGTCTCTATGATGAAATGCTCTATCTAACTCCATTTTTACTTGAGGATAAGAGGAACTTACTCCTTAACTACTATGAGCTAAGTAAGAGTGAATAACAAGCAAAGTATTACATACAATATCACAACTCAAGCATTTCATTTATAAACTATCAATTCAACTTTATACACATATTAGCCAAGCCAAGTATCTATTACTAGTAATGTTATATGCTATGCTTATGCATATAGCATGCATTAATACTAATATCCTATGCCATTCTAGCTCATTCATTCAGTTAGTCGACATACCAAGGTATCTAGATATAATATCCAAGAACCTAAAGGTAACAAGGAGCTGCTTGAGAGTAGGACCTCCCAACTCTATTTTTACCAAATTAAACTACAAAGAGTAGTTAGGTTACTAGGGTAATGTGTATCTATATGCTTCCAAAACTATGTTCATAAAATCATTCTTTTTCCTTTATCACTTGGAAGCCTCATTTTGAAAATTCTAACTTATAGGTCTCTTTTGTACCGTACCATGCCAACAACAATTCAAGTATATGATTCCACACAATTAGTCTTTAAGTTATATTCAATCTAGTTATCTAAGTCTAATTTTCAATCTCTCCTTATTGGAAATCTACTGTCTTACTTAAGGTTTATTAAAGTGAACACCCAAAAGATTAGGTTAGCAATCGCTCTTCTCTCTAAGTCAATACAAACATTCACAGATATTATATCAACATTCCACATAATAGCATAACTATTTAACTAAGATATGGCTACGATCATTGAAAAATGCCACATCAACATCTAATATGGCAACATAATAGTTTAACCAAGACATAGCCATATACAACATCAAAAAACATACAGTGTTATGAATAATACTATATTTACTCCAAGCATGAGTGAGATCTACTTACCTGGCCAGCGATACATTTCTACACTTAGTTGTTATCATGATCTCCTTTCTTCATACTTTCACCTAACAAGAGTAAATATTTCTAAGGTCAATTATAGGTCATATATATATATATATATATATTTCAAATTAATATTTGCTTGTTGGTTCTTGGCTTACTTTAAGTTGTTTTTTATTTAGTCTTTGAATTTAATTTTGACTTAGCTTTTGAAACAGCTTCTAAATTATTCTCTAATTCGACCTTCTTTCCAATTCTTGATCAAATGTTAGTTAACTTATATCTCCAGTTTATCAACTAAAATCTCCAATATTATACCTAAATCAGTTGTCTAGGTTCAACTTACACAAAAATATTTAAGCATAATAGTTTTCGATTCCAGTTCTAATTCACCCAAAATTTCATGTTTACTAATATAATCCCTGCTTTTCAAATATACCAAACTAAGATCATTATAGATTACTCCAAATACAACTACAACCAGAACTCTCACATGCTACATTGCCACACACACCAATTTTACTCTTTATCAACATATTGTCCAAAATATGTATAAATAATTGAAAAATATACAATAGTTAGTATTTGTACTCCATAAAAGCCAGATAAAATACATTATAATCAAATAATAATGGTGATTATATTGTAGTCTTGAAAAACATCAATATAGTATAGTATATAATAGACTTCTATAATACGTATTTTGGCTCTATTTTACTAATAAATAGGTAAAAATAGGTAAATAATTGTACTTTCCACCAAAATAAAAAAAATAACATATATTTTGATGATATGAAACTCCAAAAATTAGATCAAATTGGTTTTGTACACAAATTACATTAAAATCCTTTAATTTAGCACAATTGATAAAACTTCCAACAAATACTAAATAATTTATAATAAATAGTAAACATAATATTATTCAAAAATTATTTTTACCATAATTTATTATATAGTATAGGAGTGTCATATATAATTTTTCAATCCGAAACAACATCTTTTAATATTTTGAAAAATTCAACAAAAAATTGTAATAATAAGGCATGTTTTTAAGTAAGTACCCTAAATCAATATTATTTCAATAAAATAAAATTACTAAATGAAATTACATGTAAAATGACCAAGGGAAATCAAATTTCATAATTTTCTAAGTTGATTTGATATTTTTTGAAAATAAAACAAAATCATATGGAAAATAACTCACCCACCAATATATGGTGCGCCGACCACCCTTGGGCCACTCAACCCACCTTCTCTTACCCCTAAAAGCTTAAGTCCAAGGCTACGCAACATCATGTCTTCATTTACTATAGAAACCTTAAGTACCCCACGTCCAATCCAAATTTGCCTAATAATTTTCTTATTTTGTCTTCCTTTCTAATCCTAGTTTTTCAGATAATTCCTAACATTCTAAATGTGTTTAAGTGTCCAAAGTTTGCTATAAATGGATATTTAAAGCTTGAGTCAGTTGGAAAGGGAAAAAGTAAAATCACAAGTGTCATTTGCATAATTAACTAAGTATTTTGTGTTGAAAATGTGTTTGTTCCTAAGAGATAGCTCATAGGATACTTAATTTACGGATTTAGGAGTGAGCCATGCTAATGTCATGGTGTATTCAAGTGTTTTGCTTTTTTTTTTATAATTTTTTCTTTAATTTGTTATAATTTTAAGCATGTCTTAATATATTATATTAATATATTTATATAACATGTACGCATAGCACGTATAGCACTATTATATAATTATACTATATGATATGTGACTCCTAAAACTGCATTTATAAGTTAAATAGTTTATCTCTAAGGTTTCTATTTGTTCAAATCTCAAATTCTGAGTTTCCAATAAATATCGAGTGGACCTAGTAAAAATGCATTTTGAAATTAAATGTTATGTAAACCTTGTTTTGAGAAATTGGCCTCATTAAGATTTTTTATCTAACTTTTGTGACCTTATATTAGAATTTGGTTCAATTCAAACAAAATGGTCCAAAGGCTCTAATTCGCATCAATGACAAATAGTTCAAGTACAATGACATGACTAACTCTTATGCTAAGCTTCTTTTAATAAACTTATTTTGTTATTTCATTCAGTTATACTTCTTAAGTCCCTATGTGTAGTAAAAGTGGTATATCGCTTCAAGCCTCAAGTAGTAGGTTGAAGACCAAGGTCTCACACTACTGAAAAAAAAAAGTTCCTTCCTTAATAGTTCACTAGGACCAACAAATTCAAAACCAAATTAAGAAAAAGAAAAACATGATTTTCAACTTGACATAGGTATCTGTTTCTATATTAAGTGTGTACTCCCGATATGAAAAGAATTTTATTAAAGATGATCATGTAATGGTTTATATAAATTAGATCATTTGCAAATGCATAAATTTATCTAACATTATTTCATTAGGGTATTTTTATTTTAACATAATTTCATAAGGGTTTTTTATTCTTTAATTAATTGTAGTTATTGCTTATACGTTAAAACTATCCTATATACAATAATTTTAAGTTTCGAGTAAGAGATAATGGGGTTGAGAGAAAAATTATGAGACAACGAATATGTTATTTTGTTTCTTTATTTCTTTAAATGAATATCATTGCAATATGTTCATTAATTGTTTAAATAGCAAATTTATCAAAAAATGAAAGTAGAAGTGGCATCATTTTTTTCAATGAAAGCAATATTATCATTTAAATAAATGAAATAATGATTTCTTAGTGTAACCATAAAACAACAAATATAAATAAGTAAAACTCTCATACATCATATAATATTAAAAAGAGATTCTAAGTAAATATGAAGAATACCATAATAGAAGGATAAAGTTAATAGAAATATCCGAACTTTCATATTTTTTTTTCATTTTACTACATAAACTTTAAAATTGTTTATTTTAGTATCACAACTTTTTAAATAGGATAAATTAATATCTCTAATGTAATGACTATTATAAAGAATACCTATTTGTTTCACTTTAAAAAGCTAACATATCAAAATAAAATAAAAAATTAAATTTGAGTATCAAAATGGTAATAAAATAAAAGTTGATATACTTATATTTTTATTATACCATGTTATAATGATAGTCGTTATAATGGAGATACTATTTTCTCTCATTCAAAAAATTATGATACTAAAATGAATAAGTTTAAAATTTAAGTAATAAAATGAAAAAAAATATATATAAAAGTTCAGATAGTTATACTAACTTTATCCCTTATGATAGATATGGAGTTTGTTATAATCATGAAATTCCATTAATGACATAACTTCAATATTATCTTAGTTAACGTGTTGATAATATAAGACAAATACTATTTTCAATTATTTATAGATATCACAAATCTATGTGATATGTTTTGATTGATTTTTAGTATATAATATACCCATCTAGACTATACTCAACTAGGTAGGTTGTAGGTAGGTATTTAAGGTCATAAGGTAAATTATGAACAATAATTTCTTAGATTTACTCACATAAGATGGGATATAGCTATAAAATTTGGATACCCAATATTCATTTTAAAACCTAAATTTTGAGATATATATAGTATAAATTCAAAAGTACTCTTTACTCATCCTTTAATATAGTTAAATAATGTCAATATATAAAAAAGAATGCTGCTACATTTTTTTAGGGCCTTAAAAGGATATACCTCTTATTAGCTTATATATTAAAGCTGTACATGCTCTTGATTATTGTTTGATAAATTTATTAAAGAGAAAATTACAAAAAGTTCCTCTATTATTTTTTTATTATATGTGGACATGTTAAGGGTTAAAATGGACTAAATAAAAATGTTAAGGAATGATTTGTATATATAAGTAAATGTTAGAGATTTTTTTTATACTTACATAGACCAATTATATGCTGATACGTGTCCACAATAACAAAAAAATTAATAGAGTTTAACAGAATGACTTATTTGATATGATTTGAAAAAGTTAAGAACTAAAATGGATTAAATAAAAAATTAAGAACTAATTTGTAAAAATATAAAATGTTAGGGACTTTTTTGTACTTTTCTCTTTTTTAAAAAGGGTTAGATGTATATAATTTTTTGCTATTATTAAGAGATTATTTGTCGAGGACAAAATGAAATCTATTGTTAAAAGGGTCAAGTTTATTTTTTAATTTATCATTTGTGAAGATAAAAATAGCATATATTTAGATCCAATTCAATAAGTTTATCCATTGATGAATGAATACATTTTTCATGGACTCCATTATTGAAAAAGTACCATTTTAAATTTATAAGAGAGGAAAAAAAAAACTATAAGTTCCATAAGATATACTATACCGTATAAAATATATAGGATACAAGATATATAGTGGTTCCAAGGAGTTACGAGATAGATTCTATTGCCAATAATTTAGGAATTTATACCTACATGATAAGGGGTAGAGCAATATATCCTATACACATTATACTTGCTCACCTTAAGTCTTTGCTGATAATTACTTATTAATCTTTCTCCTTAAAGTGCTTCTTATTTTAAATTTTAAAATAAAACAATGATTTTTTCGTGCAACCATAGAAAATATAAATATTAATAAGTAAAATATTTACATACCATATATTATTATAGAAAGAAAGATGCCTATGAAGAGTTTGATAAGAAAAATTAATATTGCTTATTACATTATCACTATTACCTTATAAAAATTCTGAGTAAATATGAGAAATATTGTGATAGAAGTCTATAGTTTATATTACAAACAAATGTAATGAATTAAAATGTAGAGTATATAGAAAGACAAAACTTAGGAAATTATATTGAGGATTATGGAAAGAGATCTTAAGTGTTAAAACTACAACTTTCTTCGTAAAGTAAAGGTATCAGTTTTTCACGTGACTTAGTTTTTTCTTTTTCTTTTATTGCAAGAGGGAGGCATATGGTATGTGTTTTTTCATTAGTTGTTATTACGTAGTAGTGGGATCAATGATGTTTGATGATTTGGAACAAATTGTGGTTAATTTGTTTTTTGGTTTGAGTCCCCTGTTTTCTTTTATTTTTCTGTTAATTGGTTTGTTTGATCATTAATTTTTATTTTAGTTTTTCAATTGTTTTTATAATTAAAATTGCCAGGTTAGCATTTTGTTTAAAGTTTTTACACGTCAACATCCAACATGTCAACTTTAGGTGCCACATAAGCCTTTTTTATGCTGTTATAACTGTTCTAAAATGGAATTTTCTATTTGACTTACTTAGATAAACGTTTATTTTTTATTTTAATTTCTTAAAATATTATCCATAAAATGAATTTATCCCAAAACATTAATCTTTTCTAATATAATTCATATTAATATATCATTTGATATCTTGCGAATGTAAGATTTGCATCATAATGGGAAATGTCTTGGACATTTCATTAATTCAATCGAATATATAAAGAGAATCTGCTACTTTCTTGGAAAGGTCTTGCAAGGAAAATGGCTTTTTATCAACTTAAAATTTTCCACCATATAGGCGCTGATGTGGATTGTCCCTCAGCAGAATAAAATATTCCAAGAGAAAATATTTAAACTATACAGTACAAAAAGGTTAGGTAAAATAAATAAATAAATATAAATAAAAAGAAAAGAGAGTAAAGTAGAGAGGAGTGGTGCCTGCGGGGCTACGGCTACTGCTGCCAGCCTTTGGGTTGCTCACCTAGTTAATCGGGTTAAAAATTTAAAAAAAAATTCATATATTTTAAGTGTTTATTTATTAGGAGCTTATTTAACGTATACTTCAAAATAATAGTTAATAAGTTTAAAAAATCTTCTAATCGTTTTAAATTTGATTATATATTTTAGAAAAAGTAAATATTTTAAAAATATAATTTTAGCACTTAACAAGTATCCTATGATACCAGCAGACATTTTCCAACTTTTAATCGTATGAAAAATATAAAATAGGGACAATATTTGAGTGTAAAATTCTTATAGAAGGTTGTGTATTTATTTTTCTGGGTAAACAAGATTGTGTATTAATTAATATAACAAAAAGCAGACTTTACAAATGGGAAAGGTAGTTCAATTGTCCTTTTTTTTCCCATTTTGCTCCTTTTTGACCAACATGGTGCATATATATTTAATAAAGCTAAAGGTGGTTGTATTATGAAATATAAACATGGGCCAGATATGCTTTATCGAGTTAGAGGGGGAAAAAAGGAATTAAAAAAAAATGTCCACACAATCTTACCATTTAAATCTAAAAGTTAAATTTTATCCAAAAGGAGAATGACTTGTTGCAAGATATAGAAAACTAAAATAAAAGAAGCAATGTTAATTATAGTAAAATATTTAAAAACTTAAAGAGAAAATAGATTTTTCATATAAACCTTTTCCTCCCAAAAATTATTTAAATTATTTTTCAATTTTAGTGAATTCCTTTTCATTTTTACGTAGAGTAAAATGACAATAAGAAATTACTAAGAAGACAAATTCTTTTTCTTTTTAAGATTGAAAGATTTGGTACTGATATAAACTAAATAAAATTATGTTTGGGAAGCAAACATTAGATGCATATTTGCATTTTTCATGGAACCTTATAACTATGACTGTAATAGGACCATTCAAATTCAGAACTTTGATTTTGATAACACATTAAATTTTAATTGTAACATCATGTGACTTTAAACGGGTGCTACAACTCGCTACATATCCCAACTAGTTTGGAATATATAAAGACTTCTAAGTCTACAAATCAATAAACATAAAATAATCATACCACAAATAATACATAAAAATCACAAAAGAGTAGATAGCCGCATCCACTCATAACCTCATAAAAAGCTAAAATATTCAACAGAGTTCGAAAGCATATCGACTCATAACAAAAAACATAAGACAAATCAAGTAATTAAATCCTCAAGTATAAAAAAAGGAGTACATCTCCCCAAAAGGATATAAACTTCAACATAATATAAATCTCCAATAAAACAAAAAAGAATCATAGCCTAATCATCATAGTAATAAAGATATTTGACTTCATTCTCCTCTTGAATGTTATCAATAAAAAAGAAAAAAATGAGCCGAAGTATAGTACGAGTGCACAAAATACATACGAATGCCAAGCCTGATTGTTCACATGCAGAAATGCAAATATAACAAAATAATACAACAATAGTTTAATTGTCTTTCATTAGGCTAACAAACAGCAAATGTGTATTTATAATCCTGCAACACCTGATCTTTGTCCACATATATAGGTGAATATAAATATGCGTTTTCTTTTAAGTCTTTTACGGCTAGAGTTTAAAGTCTAAAAACCTAATATTCCAGTTGCGTTGTCCCATGTGAAAGTTCACTAGGGAAACCTCTTACATGATTAGCAGTTGCCTCTCTAAAAGTCTGCTACTGTCAGCCCCTAGAGCAAGCGGGTTAATTACAATCAACAATTAAGATTATTTAAGCCAAATATATACATATATATATATATCTTAGATCAATTACAGTCTAAATCTTAACATGCATATCCATATAACTAAGCACCACGTACCTAGAATTGCTCCACAATAAAAAATAGGACTTTGATCTCACAACTCGCGCAAACGTTCAAACCTCAACAAAGGAAACCAAACACTACGAATCTAAATGAAAAACAAGTAACATATTAACCTTTAAATACTCTACGACTAAGTTCTACCTAAAAGTTATCTATGAACTTATAATCTATCCAATCAAGGCCCCAAAAGAAATCATCGAATCAAATGATAAATTTCAGAATAGAAATAGAATGTAATATGATTAAGCTAAAAAATCGATATAACTATATAAGATCATTTATTTATAATAAATCGTAAGATACGTTATATATATATATATATATATTTGTCTATATATAAAAAGAAAATATAAAGGGGACACATGATCAAAATATAAAGATTATTGAATCAATATGATAATAAAATAATACATACTTAATTAAAGAATAGTATGATTCGTAGAATTTCGTAAGAAGTGACATGATAATAATCAACAAATAAAACGGATATACTATGCATAATATAATATGCTATACATTTGTAATACTAATGTGATAAAATACTTAAATCATAATACTATCAATATCAATAATAGAGTATACTAATAATAAAATAGTATTATAGTATACCAAATCGACACTTAAGACTTATATAAAATACTATCATTAACATACTCTATAATAAAACAGAAAAGAGTGACCCAACTTGAATACGATAGAAAATAGAAATATGACCTCAATATATATATCTAATAAATTGTAGACATTCGATTTTTTCCTATAGTAGTTATAATTTTTTTTTTAGGGTCGTAATTTAAAAAATAATAAAAGAAATTAAAAATGATAAAAAGACAAAAAAAATAGAAAATTGTTGGAAAAAAAAAAAGAAAAAATTCAAAAAAATTAATTTGATGAAATCATGATTAAATAGTTGTTGAAAAAAAAAAAGAAAATCTGATACGATAACCTTAAATCTAATAAAATCAAATTTGTAAGATTCAAATCTATTTTAGATATTTATCAATTTAAATTCAATTTAATTTGATTTGATTCAATTCGATTTAAAAGATTTTTTTTTTTTAGTTTTATAAATAGGGGTTATATAGTGGGAGCCAAAAAGAACAATTACATATTTGTTAAAAATACGTTCAAACCCACTCCATAAATCAATTCTATAGTTGTACACACGATAAGACTGGGGATCCATTCTATTCCCTTTCATCAACTTTGCATGTTTTGCCTTGCAGGTATATAATTGCGGTTTTTAATTATTATTTATAGCTTATTTTATTTATTTATTTTTATCTCTTAGTATATGCGCAGTTATTTTTAAGGCTTGTACTATTTTTTTTTATCATGTCTTTAATTGCTAATAATTAGTTATAGCATTAGTATCTAGTGAACATGTGTTAAGTTAAATTTTATTTTATTTTTTTTTAGATTTCATATTTTTAAAATAACATTTTTATAAAATCTCGTATTTTATAAAATCTCATTCTTGCATATTGTATTAATTTAGAAAAATTGCATTAGGCATATTAGAGTTTTTTAGATTAAAAAAAAAAATCATTTTGATGTTCATAAAATAACTTTGATATAAAAATATCATAATATAAAGTGTTAATAAAATTTTTATATTTTATAGGTAAAATAAAATTTAATATACTTAATATATATGTAAAATAAGAATTTTAGAATAATTAAATCAATACCTTAATTTTAATTTTTATATTAAAAAAAGGAGTTAAAATGAAATTAGAATTACCTAAAATTTACTAAAATGAGTAATTAACTGTTAAGAAGCGATTTTTAACAAAATCAACTTAATAAATTTTATAATTTAATTTAATCACTAAACTAACCGGACTGTTTCATTAATATAGCCACTAACCACTAATTAGAAAAGCTTATGCCTTCATGATTATACAGTATTTTTACATTTGTTTAATAATGTTCACTTGAAACATGTATAGTAACAAAATAAAGTAGTGTAAAGGACAAGGTGAGCCAAATAATCTTGCCATTATTTTAGTCTATCTCCTGCTTGACCTAAACCTTTTTAAATTAATTCAGTAACAGCTTTAGCTCTACCTATTATATATGTTTGACGAAATAATGACCAGATATATTTCATTATTCCAACTACCTTTCATCAAGAGAAACTTAAAAATAAAAGAGACTTCACCAAAATAGCGGCTCTATATTTTTTAAACGAATTTCATTTTATATACCCGTATTAATGCTTTAATATTTTACACTATTTTTAACAAAATATGTTTACATTAATAGGCAACACGCATCGACCCCGACCCCTCTTCTTATCCCGCCAAACTCCTACCACCACTACAATCATTACAGCAGATTCTGGCCATCACCAATTGGACTCGACTCCGACATAGACTTGCTATAATTATTTTATGCAAATCTCAGAATTTCCAGTTCCTAAATTACTTTCTCAAATCGTTGCAAAATCTTATACAGAATTACATGATTATACGATAATTGAAAATTATATAAACACTAATAGTTGGTACATATAGTATGAAATGCTAGTAATAATTTATCAAAATTTCAGAATTTACCATGTAATAATTTTTTTTCCCTTCTTCTCATGACCTAACAGCATGTGAAATGCTTAGGAATGTGGGATTGCTTTCATTACTGTGTAAATTATAATAGGGTGTGTTTATAAGTTGATACTTAGTGTTTAGGATGTCACATAGTATTCTCAGCATCTTTTTTTTATAAGTATCTATTTAATTTATAAAGGAGTGTTTAACCAAAGTTTCTTACTAAGTTTTAAAATCTTTTATAGATCCTATATTATTACTACTTTTCAAATTAATATATAAAATATAATATTTTTTATTATTATATGTTATATTAATAATATTTTATTTACTTTTACTAAAATTAAGGGGGGGGGAAAAAGGAAAGAAGATTGGACTACAACGGCATTGCCATGGGAAAAAGGCATCTGACTTGTGTTAGACTGAAAATGGAGAAAGGAAATTAAAAAGAAAAAAAATGCAATCGGTACCTAATTATGTATCCAAGTACCTATAAGTATTGACAATATAAAGCATGCAGTTATACGGGAATTTGTATCATATATTCCTTATAAACATACTTTTAAATAGTCTATACTTAGTCTTTCCTTAATATAAAGCATGCAGTTAAAATGTGCTTTCATATACTATTCACAATTCTATGTGCCATCATTTTAATCGTCCCTTATTTTATAATTACTTGTTTAATCTTTCTCCTTAATGTGCTTCTTTTTTCAAAATGTTAAAATAAAACATTGATTATATAAAAATTAGTAAGTAATACATTCACATACCATGTATTATTACGGAAAGACGCTTCTTAAGAGTTTGATAAGAAAAATTAATACTGCTTATTACATTATCATTATTACCTTATAAAAATTTCGACTAATTATGAGGAGTATTATGATAGAAATTTAAAGATTATATCATAAATTGTAATGCCCAAAGAACCTAAATAAGCATTACAACACGCCAGATATTTTAACTAACTCAAAATATGCTAAGGCATTTAAGTCCACCAAGTTACAACCATAACATATTTAAACCACAAATATAAATATACGTAAGAATCCATAAGGGAGTGGGTAACTAAATCTACTCAAATTCTCATAAAACATTGATTAATTAGCATGATTGTAACGCCCCATAACTGTAGGGCACCATAACCTATCGTATGTCCCTACTATTTAGAAACATACTAAGGCTCTAAAACCAATTATAATATCTAAAATTACTTATAATAATTTCTTAACAAATACAAAACGACAAATCTTCAAATACATCAATTCAAGTGACTAACAGGTAAGTCACTTTAGCACTACAACCCATCGTGTGTCCCTATTATTTAAAAATATGTTAAGGCTCTAAAACCAATTATAATATCTAAAATTACTTGCAATAACTTCTTAACAAATATAAAATGACAAATCTCTAAATACATCAATTTAAGTGATTTATAGGTAAGTCACTTTAGCTCCAAATATACTAAATAACTAGATTTTGATCTTTTACAGCATATTAAGCTAATTTTCTCTCTTTTCCAACCCGATGATAACAATTTTCATCATTGATGTAAATTTATCGAATTAACCTGCAATTGCAAAAATAGAAAAATAAACCAAAGCCCAATATAAGTATACAAACACACATAGATGCCAAGCTCAAAATATTCACATACACATAATGCAACTATAACAGAATATAAGCACATAATAATTTAAATTATCTTTAATTTAGGCCAGCATACAATATAGAGGTAATCATAACTCCAACATACCTTAATCTTTATCTACATATATAAATAGATATAATATAAGTTTTTCTTTAAATCCTTTATGCTTAGGCTCGAAAGTTCAAAAACTAAAAACCTAATATTTTAGTTGTATCATCTCATATAAAAGCCTACTAAGGAAACCACACATATGATCAGCAGTTACCCCTTTAGGGATCCACCACTATGGGCCCTTAGAGTAAGCAGGTTAAGCATAACCAATAGTCAAGGTCAATTAAGCCGTATATGAATTAGTCCGATTACTGTCTAAGTCATAAGAATCATAGCCATACAAACAAGTACCATGTACCTAACATCGCTTCTCAATCGCTAACTGGAATTCCACAACTTTAAGTCCTGAACCAATTAGTCCTAACTACCCATCCAAGAAAAAACTTGATATCCAGCGTAGGCCTATTGGCTTAATAAAATAAATTTGATAACATTATTAGTGTAACACTAAATTGTGAAATGACTTAAATAAAATAGGACAGTCCATCTAGTTTGATCCCTATTCATGAAGCTATTGCTAGAATTATTGGTTTCTTGAATCATTAAAACTTATAATAAAAGCTATAGCAAATTAAGTGTAGTACTTATTAAACAAGCTAAGATAATTAATTATAATAGAAATAGGACAATGGCTTACGGAATCAGAAATAGAAAATAATAACAATAAGTCATTTTCCTTTACGGTACCGATATAAAGTAATAAAACATATCATTTATGTATTAAAGCTGGAATATAATTAATACATACCTCAAATTATTAGTAACATGTCAATCCATTCACTATTATTGCACCCTAATAATAAAATATATAAAAGAAGTGGTAAAAACAGGTTTATCACTTCAACAAATGAATCAATGAATATGTATTTGTAAAGGGTGAGAAGCCGTGCAAATATTAAGGTTAAAGTCGACTTCAGCGAAGAAATAAGAAAAATAACTCACCGAAAGGTTAAACCTCACACAAGTATACTATTATGATTATTATATTTTATGTGATTTATTAAGTAAACTCATGACATTTTTATATATGCTAAAGAATTGATAAAACAGAAAAGGAATGTGAGTTGGAAATTATCAAAAAAGAAAAGAAAAAAAACACTATATGTTAGTAAATAGAAGATGGACGACAACGACAAAACGTATACTTACACGGTAAAGGAAGAAATGAAACGAGTTAACTCAGCGATGGCTAGGAGACCATTACTCACCAAGAAATAAAATGAGAAACAGAGTAGTGATCCACGAATGATGAGAATGCGATGACGTTGCAGTACTGTGAACTTGCGATGGGGTCTCAACTCTTAAGGTATCTTGCTACCTAAACAAAAGATACGAGACGTGACAGTTCGGCTCGGACCAAAGCTCTTTGGAGATACAACGAAAACATGGCAAACAATTAAAATGTATGAAGGGATAGAAATGCATTTTTCGAACCAAGTGGGTTACTCACCAAGAATGGGGTCGAAGTGGGGAAAAAGGAAGGAAAAACAAGTCGCATTGAAGAGTTTAGATGACAGAGCTGCAACCTTGGCGGAGAGAGGACCAAAAGTTAAACAAAACAGAGCTCCATACTTCATCTCCTTCAACGAGCAAAGATGAAGAATGGAAAAAAAAATGTGCCATCCTTATAGTCGTTAGCTTGGACTGAGTTACCGAAGCTCCGGCATCTAGTTGGTTGAACAAAAAATGCAAAAACTTATGTCTGAAGCTGAGTTCAAAGACTGGCATTCTTGTTTCAGAATATACTCCGACAAAAACTTCGATAAATGTAACAGGGCTCAACCATGACGGTGATTGGAGCAAGAGAGAGGAACATTAGAGAGGTTAGTCGAGGAGGCATGAAGAAGAAAGGATTAAAAAAAAAAAGAAAGAAAGAAAGTCTTTATATGGAGAGAAGATTCAGAGGTCAGTGTGCCTGTTTGTGGGTGACAAAATTCAAAGAGAGAATTAGCCAGTGGCTGTTTTGGGTTTCACGAATTGAGGTATTTGCTGATGATTTATGGGTGGGCCATTTGCAGGGTTTCGAATGGGTATCTGTTTAGGATTTTAGGAAAAAGAAAGGAAGACAATTATTCCAAAAGCAAGATAAGAAGTAGTAAGACAATTAAAATCAAATAGACTATATTATTAACTAATGGTAATGATAAGAATAAGTTATATACTAAAATTAATGATAATATATATTAACAAAGTATTAGTAACAAGGCACTATTATAATAAAATGAAATTAATTCATAAATAAACAATATCCATGTCATTGATAATAACTATATTATATTGATAATAAATAAGGTTGTGCAAAAAAAAAAAATCACTATAAATTAAATTAATAGCTATATGTATTTTTACTACTTACAATCATAACATCTATTGAACACTTATATGTTATAATTCAAGATCAATATTAGCCAATGGTAAAATCTCCAACTATATTTGTTTAAAGGAAAATTAGATTCTTTCGAAATTAGTTGTATCAACTTTTCTTGATTTGCTTACTTATAAATTCTTTTATTACGTGATCACTTCCACTTTTGATTTTTAGATTGTTTCAATGATAGTCCAGGAGTATACCAAGTCATAACTCCATAAAACAAAGGAAACACCAAAAGTAGGTAAACTCCTCATAATAATCCAACCTCACATAATAAAGTAGAAAGGAGTCTATCTCCTCAACTAATCATAACTCTCTCAATACAACATAACATATCTCTAAGGAATACATGACTGAGCTTAACTCCATCAAACAAGACTCCAATAAATGTACAAATCCTCACAACTCTAGTCATCATAATAAAAGAGATACTCAACACCCTCTTCCTCCTAGATGTCATCCATAAATTTCTCTTAATAAATAAGATAGTTATTAATCCCTATACTTGAAAAGGAATAAGGAATGAGCCAAAGACCAATATGAGTGCACAAACACACACGGATACTATATTAAAGCATACATACACACGTGGTGCAAATATAATAAGGATAGACAAGTAACCAATTAATTATCTTTAATTTAATTCCACAAACATTAGAAGAGTACTCATAACTCCACCACACCTTGGTCTTTGTCCACATACATAAGTAAATATATATATATAATTTTTTCTTTGAGTCATTTACGTCCAAGTCCAAAGTCTAGAAATCCTAGTATTTTAACTGCATCATTCCATATGAAAATCTACTAGGAAATCCTTACATATGATCAGCAGTGATTCCTTTAAGAATTCACCATTACGGGTCTCTAAAGCGAGCAAGTTAAGCACAATCAGCAGTCGAGATCAATTAGGTCGTATATGATTTAGTTTGGTTACATTTTAAGCCCTAACAAGCAAAAGCAACAATCAAGCATCATGTACCTGAATCCTTAACAAGTAAGCAACCTTGACAAGAGAAAGCTAAAGTAAAAGTGTGAAAAACCTGACCCAAAGACAAAGTTATTAGTTTAAATCCTCATCTCCCAATCATACTTCTCAAACAAGGTCCTCTTTTCATTAAATTACATATCATAAGCCAACTAAAGAATCTCTTGAAATCGTTCTTAAACTCCAGGTTCTTAATTAAAGATCTAAGTTTTTGGAAGTGAAAAGGTTAGATGAGGAATTAGTTGGGCTAAACTTTGATCGTAAGCTAACTTAGGATGCCATAAAGAACAGCATCTAGACGTTACCCTTTTGTCTAATACAAAGGCTTAGTAACTGGATGTTACAAGGTAAGGTATCTAGATGCCTTGCTCCTGTTTCATGGAATTATGCAGATCAAAACTCCTTGACCTAAAAGCAAAAATGCCCAAATCCTTGTCTAACTTGCACTTCTTCGAAACTCAATGTAAGATCAAAAATCTTAATGATTCTATAACCAAAAACTCTACTAATCTTCTAATCTCAACTCTATAAACCATTTCTCAACTTAAAAGTCATGATTTGAATTTATAGATCAATATACTTACTTGTAATACTATAAACACTTGGTGAAGTCAAATTGGATAGGCCTTAAATCTTCAATAATCTAGAAATGTTTCCCAACTTAGAATCAAACTAATCTTATTCCAAGTTTAGCTTCATTCAAATTCGTTTTTCTAGCAAAGAATCAACATAACTCAAGAATCCTTCAAGATACATACCTTAAACACTTAAGAAAGGTTGTTAACCAAAAGAACCATATATCCCTTCTTGAAAAAACTTAGGAGAGATCTAGAAACAACAAGAAATAAGGAGTTTTGGAGGGTTAGAAAGCTTATTACGAATTATTTGAGTTAAGTTTTAATGACCCTTACCTTAATCCTCCTTGCTTTGCATCTTGGAGTACGGTTCAAAGAAGGTTTTTGATTTTTTCCATAAGAAGAGTAAGAATTAGTCCTCTTTGGTAAGGTTTAGAGTTTAAGAAATTGTGGTTGCTTAAGGGAAAGTAGGGTTTTTAGTAAACTTTGAAAAAGGCAAAAATGCCCTTGGTCTTGAAAATAATTTTTTTGATTATTACATCCCCTCCCCCCCCCATTTAAGAAACTTTGGTCTTGAAAGTTTACTTGAACTCAAGAACTACTCTAGATAATTCCGCCTTACATCATCCTCCAACTCCTATGTAGCCTCGTGCTCAAAGTGATTCTCCCATTGAATTTTCAAATAGGAAATTGCTCTTCTTCTTCTTAATTTATGAACTTTCTTATCAACTATCTTAAGGGGTCTTTCCTTAGTAATGAAATTTAGTTGTAAGTCTAAAGTTTCTAAATCCATAGTAGGCACATCTACATCTCTTGATCTCTGATCTAACTTAAGTATGAACTTCTTCAACATCGACACATGAAAGACATTGTATACCCACTCTAAAATTGCTGGCAAAGCTAAACGATAAATTACTTTGCTAATCTACTCGATCACTTAAAAAGGACTGATGAATCTAGGGCTCAACTTTCCCCTTAAGCCAAGTCTGACCGCACCCTTGAGTGGAGAAATATTCAACAAGAATTGATCACCTTCTTGAAACTCTAAAGGCCTTTTCCTTTTGTCTACATAGCTCTTTTATTTACTCTATGCTGCTAGCATCTTCTATTATATGACTCTAAGTTTGTTAACTGTCTCTTGCACCAAATTTGGACCCAAAAGTTGTCTTCTACCCAATTCATCCCAATGAATAGGTGATCTACGCTTCTTACCATATAAGGCCTCAAAGGGCATTGTTTGAATCGTTACTTAGTAGACTTTTCCAAAACTTGCTCACAAATCAAGTATCCCTATCTGAAGTTATTTTCAAGGGTACACCATGCAATCTAACCGCTTCTCTACTATAAGCTTTTGCAAGCCTATCCAAGGTATAACTAATAATGGTTGGAAGAAAATAGGCTAACTTAGTCAATATATCAACTATCACCTAAATTGTATCATGTCTTTCCCTTGTTCTTGGAAGGTAAGTGACAAAATCCAGCATTATGTGCTCTTATTTCCGCTCCAGTTGTAACTTCTCTGTTGATCTCTTATTCTCAAACTTAACCTTTTAACAGGTAGGACACTATGAAACAAACTCAGCTATATCATGCTTCATGTTTCTCTATCAATAATGATCCTTCAAATCCTCATACATCTTAGCACTTCTGGGGTGTACCAAATATGCTCAATAGTGAGCTTCTTGCAACACTTTAATTTTCAACTCTAAATCCCTCAAATAAGCATAACCTCACCCTATATCTCAAGATCGCATCCATATTTAACTTGAACTCAAATGCCAAACCATACTCTACTTTACTCTTTTAAGTCTCGAATCTCTTGATTTTCTATCTAAACTACTTTGATCCAATCCACTAAAGTTGGCTGGATGTGCAAACTTGCAAGTCTTACTCCAACTTCACTAGTCACCACTTCTAAGTCCATGCTACACATATCCTCAAATAAATGCTTCTAAGTAATAATCAAAGTTGCAATACTACCCTATTTCTTTTTGCTAAGTGCATCAACCACCATATTCGCCTTTCCTAAGTGGTACTAAATATCCACATCATAGTCCTTTATCAATTCCAACCACTTACTCTATCTCATATTCAAATGTCTTTGAGTGAAGATGTACTTTAGACTTTTATGATCCGTGAATATTTTACACTTCTCTCCATATAGGTAATGTCTCCACAACTTTAAAGCCAATAGGATCGCTGCCAACTCTAAATCGTGAGTTGGGTAATTCTTCTCATAAAGCTTAAGCTGTCTTGAGGCATAAGCAACTAATTTCCCATATTACATCAATATACAACCCAAACCTTAGCTTAAGGCGTCAATGAAAATAGTAAACTCTTTTCCACTCTTAGGTAAAGTCAACACTAGAGTTGTACTCAACTTTTCTTTCAACTTTTGGAAACTAGCTCCATAATGGTAATCCATTCAAACTTCACACCTTTCCTAGTTAGTCTAGTGAGTGGTGCTACCAAACTTGAAAATCCCTTAATAAATCTTCAATAATACCCTATTAGTCCCAAGAAGCTTATGATCTTAGTTACTAACTTCGGTCTCTACTAATCAATAACTACTTTCACCTTAACTAGATCTACTAAAATCCCATTCTTATCCACTACATTACCTAAAAACACCATATGTTCAAGCCAAAACTCACATTATTTTGCATAGATTTGCTCTTCTTTTAATCAGCCCAAAACTAACCTCAAGTGCTCTTCATGCTTCTCCATGCTCCTAGAGTATGTCAAGATATCATCTATAAGCACAATAACAATCCTGTCCAAGAAGTCTTTGAGCACTCGATTCATTAAATCCATAAAAGTTGCTGGGGTGTTCATTAACCCAAAAGGCATCACTAGGAACTTGAAGTGCCCATATCTCATCATGAAAGCCATCTTTTGTATATCCCCCTCTTTAATCCTCAATTGAAGGCAACCGTACCTCAAGTCAATCTTAGAAAGCACCTCAAGTCCTTACAACTGATCAAACAAGTTGTTGATCTTACGAAGTGGATACTTATTCTTAATTGTGAGTCGGTTCAACTCTCAGTAATCTATATAAAGCCTCACAGTGTCATCATTTTTCTTAACAAACAAAACCAAAGCTCCCCAAGGTGAGATACTTTGTCTGATAAATCCTTTTTCTTGCATGTCCTGTAACTATTTCTTCAATTGCACTAACTTAACTGGAGCCATCCTATACACTTGTTTTGAAATAAGAGTGGTCTCAAGCATTAAGTCAATATAAGACTTAATCTCCCTCTTAGGTAGTAGCCTTAGAAACTCTTCAAGAACCACTTCAAGGTATTCATTCAACACAGGGCTCTATTATAGCCTCATAGGTTCTTTGCTTTCCAAAGACATAGCTGCCATCCTCTCTTTTTCCCATAATTCATAAATGTACAACTTAATTGGCTTTTGACCATCTAATTTAAAACTAAACTCACTCCCATCATCTAAAGTAAAGCATACCACCAATCCACAATAATCAATAATAGCTTGATACTTTGCTAACCAATCCATACCTAAGATAACATCAAACTCAAACAAACTCAAAACTAAGAAATCTGCTAGCAGCATTCTACCTTCTACTTTTACACTGACCCCTTGACAAATCCTCTCCAAAGCTTTTTCAACTCCTAAAGGTGTATAAACATTCAAAGATGCTATTAACAGCTTAGGAATCAAATCACAAGCATGCATAAATGACTTAGAGATATAGGAATTTGTAGCACTAGTATCTGACAAAGCATATGCACTATGGGAGTATATAAGGAGCAAACCTACAACAGTATCCTCATTAAGCAGATCTTGGTGTTGTTGATGTAGTACAAAAACCCTCATTGGGTCTCCCTATTTCAGTCCACTAGTTTGTTGTCACCTGGTCTTTTCCCTAGATAAAGGCCTAATAGCCTGTTAGCCTAGAAGTAGCATAGATTTGATAAGACAATCTCTACTGAAATAACTAGTCTTACCATAGGAAAAATAGGCGTCCGCCGACTACCTGCAAGCCCTTATCTCATGAAGTCCATAACACCTATGGTACTTAACAATAAGAGGTACCGATGCTTGAAGAGCTGGGAATAGAGCTGGGAATAGAGCTCTAATTTGAATAAAAGAAAGTGCCCTACTCATTATTCTAATCATAACTTGCTATCTCTTCTCATTACCTTGTGTCACATCACTAGAAGTACTCCTCTTCCCTACCATAGAGCTAGATCATCCTACTAAGGTGTCCTTTTTTTTAATATTCTTTTCCATATACTTCGCCTTCATAACAATCTTTACGTATGACTTTAGTTGGAATACATCTACCACACTTTGCAGCTCTGGCTCCAAACTACCTAAACCTATATGCTCTAGCCCCATCATCTGCCTGGGTAGTTGGTGGCAAAAATCTAAACAAATGGCTCATCTTAGCCTCATACTTCTCTACTAACCTATGGCCCCTTTAATAACTAAAGTAAGCATCTTGCAAACAGACCTTTACATTAATAGGGAAAAACTTAGCATAAAACAAATTCTTGAATTCTTACTAAGTAAGCGACCCCTTCGTCCTCTTAAGCTCACTAGCCTACTAAGTAACAGTAGCTCCCTTCAGTTTGTAAGTAGCACAATCAACTTTCCTCTCATCAGGCACATGGAAAGCAATGAAAGCACTCCCTAAATACTCCATCCATCTATTATTGGCTAAGAAGTCCTCCCCTCTAAGGTTAAAGTCACTGATCTGTTAAGCAGACATATCCAAACAGATGACCCTCTCTATAGGAGTAGTCTGCTGGGCTAACACTCTAATCAAATAGTTCATAGTCTCCAATAGCATGGTAATGGTAAAAGGGCTAAGTATGTTTAAGCTGATCTCTTAGAGCTCTAGTATCTCCTCAAGGGCTTGAACCAATCTGTACCCCAACACCCCTCAGGCAAGGTAGTCTAGTAAGAAAAGTACACATTGGGTATCCTGTCCCCTAGAAGAAGAAGAAGAACCTAAACTTATGATACATCTACGTATACAAGAAAGGAATAGAAAACAATAGATAAAGTAAAGAAATTAGCTGAAGGAGTAAAGATAAGTTACTTAGAAATTCAATTAAAGGAAAATCAAAGCAACATCAATCAACAACATAAGAACCCTTTAATAATAGCAAATTAAGGTTTAGCATACAACCTTTGCAATTTCCAACTTAATGAGTCATATCTTAACCAATCTATGATCAACACTTAATTAGTGACAAGATTCATTCCTTGAGTTCTTGGTAATTAAAGGCCTAAAACTCTTAGATAAGTACACCTAAAACCATGAATCAATACCTTAGATGTCTTCTTGATCGTTTACCATAAGCCCTTTTATGATCTTCTAACAAATAACTCTAATATCATCTAAGTTGTAACACCTCAAGACCCTAAATGGGCATTACAACCCACCGCATAATCCAACTAGCCTAGAATATGCTAAGGCATTTAATTCCACCAAGTTACAACCATAAATATAAATATATGTAAGAATCCACAAGGGAGTGGGTAACTAAATCCACTCAAGTCCTCATAAAACATGGATTAACTCACATGACAGTCTAGGGGTATAGCAACTCATATCTCCATAAAACATAGGAAACATCAAAAGTAGTTAAACTCTTTAGACTAATCCAACCTCACATAATAAAGTAGAAAGGAGTCCACCTTCTCGATAAGTCATAACTCTCTTAATAATAGAACATGTCTCTAAGGAATACATAACTTAGCTCAACTCCACCAAATAAGACTCCAGTAAATACATAAATCTAGTCATCATAATAATAAAGATACTTGACTCCCTCCTCCTTCTAGATGTCATCTACAAATAGCTCCTCATAAATAAGATAGTCATCAATCCTTATGCTTAAAAAAGAATAAGGAATGAGCCAAAACCTAATACAGGTGTACAAACATATACGAATGCTATACCAAAGTATATGCATACACACGATGCAAATATAACAAGAATAGATAAGTAATCAATTAATTATCTTTAGTTTAAGTCCATAAACATCAAAGGAGTGCTCATGACTTTGCCACACCTTAGTCTTTTCCTATATATATAGGTGGACATACATATAAGTTTTCCTTTAAATTCTTTATGTCTAGGTCCAAAGTCTAGAAATCCTAATATTCTATCTATGTCATGCTATATGAATGTCCACTAAGGAAACCTCACATATGATCAGCAATTACTCCTTTAGGGATCTACCATTATGGGCTCCTAGAGCGAGTGAGTCAAGCACAATTAGCAGTCAAAGTCAATCAGGTCCTATATGATTTAGTCTTATTACATTTTAAGTCCTAACAAGTATAAATACAAGTAACAATCAAGCGCCACATACTTAAATCCTCAACAAGTGGCCTTGACAGGATAAAGCTAGAGTAAAAGTGTACAAAACTGAACCTAAAGGCAAAGTTATTAGTTTAAATCCTTATCTCCAATCATACTTCTCAAACAAGGTCCCTTTTTCATTATATTACATTTCATAAGCCAACTAAGGAATCTCTTGAAATCATTCTTAAACTTTAGATTCTTAATTAAAGATCTAAGCTTTTAGAAGTGAAAAGGCTGGATAAGGAATCGGTTATGCTAAACTTTGATCGAAAACCAACTTAGGAAGCAAAAAGGTTGGAATAGAAAACAACATCTGGATGCTACAGATAACAGCATTGGGATGTCGTAGAAGCTTAATGATTGTACAGATGCCAAACGTTACCCTTCTATCTAATATAGAAGTCTAGTGACTGTACATTACAAGGCAAGGTGTTTTAATGCCTTGCTTTTGGTCTGTAGAATAGAACTCTTCAACCCAAAAGCAAAAATGCCCAAATCCTTGTCTAACTTGCACTTCTTATAAACTTGATGTAAGATACAAAAATCCTAATGATTTTACAACAAAAAACTCTACCGATCTTCCAATCTCAATTCCAAAAACTATTTCTCAACTCAATAATCAAGATTTGAATTTATAGTTCAATACACTTACTTGCAATACTACAAATACTTGGTAAAGTCAGATTGGAGAGGCCTTAAATCTTCAATAATCTACAAATGGTTCTCAACTTAGAACAAAAACCTATCCTATTTCACATTTAGCTTCCTTTAAATTTGTTTTCTAGAAAAGAATCAACATAACTCAAGAATCCTTCAAGATACATACCTCAAACACTTAGGAAAGGTTGTTAACAAAAAAAAAAAAAAAAACTATGAATCCTCCCTTGAAAACACTTAAGAGAGAGATAGATACAACAAGAAATAAGGAGTTTTTGTAACGACCCTAAAGGGAGCTTAGAAGAATTATCCTAAAATCGTCATATTACGTATGCAACAAAAATATGAAGATTACCTTATAAGTTAGAGATTATAAGGCTTTGATTAAACATTTTCTCATTAAATTTAATCATAATATATATGTAGCACATTTATAAAAATTCTATGGAAACCAATATTCTATTGTTCATTAGAACCGTAGAAAATCAGAATCTCCTACTAAGCAATAAGATCAAGTGGTCAAAACCTTTTAATGGGTATTGGTTCAAAGTAAATCTAAAGGGATAAAGATTTTAAAAACAGAAGAACACGTGTTTTAATATTCATCCTCACATAATCTAAATTTAGTCCAAATAATATTCTATCCTAGACCTATCCTTTGTAATCTGAGTCTTGTACACTCATCACTTGGCTCTTAGCTCATTCCCAGCTTTGATATAACCTGCAAGAGATTTTAAAGGGTATTGGTTCAAAGTAAATCTAAAGGGATAGAGATTTAAAAAAAAAAGAACACGTATTATAATATTATCCTCACACAATTTAAATTTAATCCAAATAATATTCTATCATATACCTATCCTTTGTAATCTGAGTCTTATACACTTATCACTTAGCTCCTAACTCATTCCTAGCTTTGATATAAGCTGCAAAGGAAACTATTGGGGGGTGAGCAAAACCACAGCTCAATGAATTCATTCCTCACCACTACAATTTAAGTAAGTTATTAAGCATTATTATCACACATGCAAATCTATCTACATATGAAATGTATACATATACGATGATTGTAAGTAATACATCCATGGAAGCCCGGAACCATGGAAGATATAGAGTTACGTTGCTTACATGTCGATTACACTACATTCGGGTGTCAGCTACCTTTGACTCTAAACAGCACCCTTACAGGTGAACCCCACCTTAAGACATTCACCTCGCAAACCTCGACTCAAGACATTTGTATACCAAGTAAACCCGGGTTTCCAACATCATTTAATCATTATCAATACCATGAGACCAAGTTGAATGGACCCTAACTTAGGCCATCCATTTAATATCCAATTTATAATGTTATAGATCCAAACTAGGAAGACCTCGACTCAAGCTATCCACCATCAATTATCCAACAATGATCCATTTACTTTACCTCAAAATTTTCACTAATGGCTTCCTAATAGTACATATGACCGTTTTATAAGAATGATGACTTTTGAAAACTCATGAGGGATTTTAGAAAATTTGACATTTTTCAAGCCATGTCTAAGTTTATAGAACCTTTCCTCAGTAGAAAAACATTTCCAAAAAATGTTTTGTGAACAATCCATAAGAATAGCAAAGCTTGAACATTCTAACTTGTATACTTGTAGGATCAAGCGAATGTGATAGATATATTCGATTATTTACGTCAATAATTTTTATCTCTAGATATTTTGGTAACTATACGGATAATACCACACAAAGCAATCAACCATCCAATAGAAAATCAATATCAATTAATAAGCAGCATACAAACATCACACAGAAAGCATATAGTAGATCATTAAAACCTCCTCACTTGGGTATAATTGCTCACTTAACATAGTCCTTCGAATATGTTGAGTTCTGGAATTGAGTTAACTAAAGAGATAATAAAACTTAAATGAGTGTATTTTAAGAAAACTAAATTGCTGGAATGTGTTAAATACCTATTGTAATTTCCTTAGTCCTAACTTATAACCCCTTTTTAATATTTTATTTAGAGATTACTCAGCTTAGATTAAATTTTGAAATTTTAAAGTTGGCATGATAATGTTGAAGTAAGATTTTAAGAGTCATTTGTTTGATATTATTTATTACATATTTGTTGATCAACCTCGAGATCTTATTTAAACTCTATTCAATTATTAAATGACTTCGATTATTATTTGTACATTAAGTTACTGTTTTCTAAATTTGGCTCATGACAGGGGAGTTTAAATGCTAGCTCCTATACTGCCTTATACCTTTTCTAACTCAACTTCAATTTTGCCTTTTGTTTCATTTATCATTAGCTCCTATTTTATCTTCTGCCTTTCAATAAAGTTTTTACATTACGTTTTACTTTTCTTTAACATCTAGCACAATTTTCATGACTACAACAAGGATAAAAAAATAAATAAATAAATAAAAGAAATTAACGTTTTATCAATTGATTTTATGATAAATATAAGATATATTTTTCAACATATGAACTCGCTTTGTAATACATAAATTTACACAATATTAGCTATATAAAGTATTTCTTAGTATAGTATTGATATATTATTACCCTTCAATTAACGTATATTATTATTATTATATCCATCAAAACCTTTCCTCTACTTGGTTCGGTCATTCCATGGGAGGACATCAATTTCCAGCTTTCACCCCTTTTATTTTATCCTGTTATCTTACTTTTATCAACAATGAGTATCTATATAATACAGTGTGAAAGAAAAAATTATGCACTTATTTTCCTTATTAACCCAATACATGCATTAACTTATATATGTTTTATCATATATCTATATATATATATATATATATTAATTGCTTTTCAAGTTGTTGTTGAGGAAGCATGAATTAAGGCTTTAGACATTTAAAGTATCTTTCTATCATTATTATATATTTAATTAATTCCTTTCATGACTATTATATATATATATATATATTAAATTTACTTTTCATTCCGTAGGTGCTATTTAACATGGGATGAAAGTTAAATTAAGGTAGAGGAAGGCAGCACACACTTACAAAGCTTATAAGGTCTTGATTTGTGGAATCAAACACGCACGTATTGTTTGACCAAAAAAAAAAAGCACACACACCAACATATTGTCATAAATGGGTGAATAGATAATTCTTTTTCTTTATTATTTATTTATTTATTTTTTTCTCAGTCTGGGTCACATATATATTATATCATATTTTCATTTTACCCGACCAATTAGATGAGGCACGTAATTCCTCACGTTTTCTTTCCATCAAACTCCAAATGTCAGAGAAGCTAATACATATTTTAGCTCATTCCCTTCCATTGTTTATTTATTTATTACGATTATTATTATTTCATTTTATTTTAAGTTTTTAATCCAAACAATATTTAACTGTCATTTATTCCTTAATTCTTTCTTTGGCTAATTAATTAACGTTTTTGATTGAACAAAATAACCCAATACTTGGCACACAGTCAACTATTGTAACTAATACATCCTCATCATTGACCTTGATAGGAGATCGGAGATTGCGAGTTTGGCCATGGAATCGGGGATAGCAGTGACATTCTGTTCCTCAACAGAAGCTGCAAACATGGAAACTCTATCTCACGATTTGCTAATTGTCTGTCGAGAGGGTCTTGTAGATGGCGAACTCGATTCTCCGATTTAATCTAAAAGTGATGAGCGATCAGAAGCAAACCGGAGGTGGAGGAGAGTGATGAATTAGTTCAATAAGTGACTTACCAGAAATAGTGATAGGGGACCTACATCACCGAAATCGGAAATAGGGAAGATCATAGAAAGCTCCCTAACAGGTTTTTGGAAGTGATGAGCATCCTAGGACAAACTAGCGGAAAGTTACAATGTGGATCGGTCCTTCCAATGGATAATTGGAGTTTGGAGTCGTGGAAGATATTGCGATGCCACCAGAGTTGAGGAAGATTAGTTGAGGGAGGAGTTTGAATGGTGAGCGTGATTACGACGAGAGCGAAGAGTGCACAGGGAGGGTTGATATCGAACGGGACATTTGAGCGAGTGAGAACCAGAAAGGGAATATATTTACCCAGAAGAAAACGAAACGAAAGAGAAGAAATAGGAAGGAAGAAGCAGAGGATAAGAAGGGAGAGAGAGATCTTGCTGCAGATGAGAGAGAAAGAAGGAGAGATTTTGCAGGGATATTGTTGTACCCTAGATAGATTTTAGGAGATTTTCGGGATAATTTTAAAATTGAAAAAGAGTGAGGATGTGTTGGTCTGGTTGGAAAGAAAAAGGGTGATTAGATTCCAATGAGGTTTTAGTAGTTTCACGTAACTAGGTGAAAGGTAGGAACGGGTGGGATAATATAAGAATAAGATAAAAAGCAGAAAGCGGGGAAAATTTTTAGAAACGGGTTTTTATGTATCGTATAACGGTATCTAGTCATCTTAAAATAATTCTGGTTTTTTTTTTTTCTTACTGTTAAAATCTAATTAAACTACGCAATTTTATTATCTTTCAAACACAAATACTTCATCAATTATAATGCATATTTGCAGAGTCCTGTTTATTTAAATAAAATCAATTTTGATAAGATTTTCGAAATTTTACTAGAATCTAAAAAGGTCTATCTCGCAACTAATTAATGATTTCTTTTTCTCTTTTTTTTGTCATTTTTTTCCTTCTTCTCTTCTTTTTTATTTCCTCCCTTTTGGTTTAGTGACCAAATTTTCATATGTGATATGTATATTTAGATTAGTCTTCTGGTTTTGTAACAATTATAATTGCTCTCTTATTGAATTTTGTCAATAATTTTTTTTTTTTTCGTCTTGCCTATGTTTCATCTATTTAGAATTTGTTATCTTATCATTTGATTTATGAAAATAAATTTTGGCGGTAGACATTTGATATCTATATATTTATTAAATATAGTTACGATAGCTTTTGAATATTGTTAATTAATGTTGATTATTTCACTTATAATATCATTATATAGTTGTCTGTGATGTCACTAACAAAATGATATAAGTTAAACTTATAAACTATATATACATAAATATTCACATATGTACCATATGTTATAATTGAAATGACATCTAATAGGTTATCACAATAGTTTAGAAAATACATGATACCATTTTATGTATTGAGATAGGATTATTCACGTATCTCACATATGCTTTTCATGATATTTTTGAGTAAAATTTTATGTATGTCGTATTTAATTTACCGAATTAGAAAATTTTATTTTATAATTTTATTATTTAACAATTTTTTGGTATATTTATTTTTCCGTAACATCTCGTACTTTGAAGGTTTAGCAAAGTGTTGCTATAGAGTCACTCTATCAAGATTCATTGTGTTCGGCAATCACTTTTGATTACTTTATTGGGTATTTTATGGTATTTATATAATTTTGTTGTATTTGTTAATATAAATCCATTGTTATTTATAAATTAACCACTATCAATGATACTTGTACTAATGACACAGCGATAAGATATGATCTTTTGATATACACCTATTCATGTATTCTATTATAGCTATATAAACATACTATAAATTACAGCTTATACAGATGAGTTTTTTGAAGAATCGTTGCATCATATACAAAAGTATGTATCACGCATAAAATACCGTTTGTTGACATATAAAATAGAATAAACACTTATTTGGGTAGGTAATCATGAAAATATTAAAAATGGTGGTTACATTGAATGGAAAATAGACTTGTATTATGGGTAGAAATAAACATATATATTCATATAAAAACAACAAAAACACTCCAATATACCAATATATGCATACCAGTTTTTCTTTTTGGAAAACAATAATATGTAAAGAAAATTATCATATGATAAATATAATTAACTCATATATATGGATAAGTTTATACACATAACATTACTATTTTATAATAACAAAAATAAATAAATATAACTATCTTGTTCAACTGTATAATCTTTCATAATAAGTATATTTATAAGTTAATGAAAGCATAAATGGCATATAGTATTTCGAGAATACTTTATCAGCATAGGTTACAAATTAGAAAAGAAAAAAAAAGTATATATATATATGTATATATTAGTATGGATCCTTTTAAAAAAGATCCCTTTTAATACTAATATTTATTTGTAGTTGTTTACATAAATATTTCTTGTTATTGAATAAGAAATTTTGAATCATATGTTTTAGGTTACCAAATGAATTTTAGTGTTTTTGGTATTTAAGATTTTTATTATCAGTTACACTTGAATTATTGTAAACTTGCAATTGGTGATATGTTTTTATCATCTCGACATACGTATAATTTGACTTGGTTTACTGATAGATATCATACCTCGGGCTCTTTAAAAATAACTTTACATTATTAAGTTTGACATTTTTCTTATCATACCAAAAGCTGATTGAAATCTTCCAAATATTTCTTATGTGCCCTTTTTATATCAACGATATTAAATGATCTTTTTTTCCTAAAAATATTTTAGTATTCAAAGACACTCTTAAATTGATTTAAGTTTCAGAGGGTCATAAAGCTTATTATGAATTATTTGAGCTCAGTCCTCGTGACCCTTACCTTAATCCTTCTTGATTTGCCTCTTGGAGTATGACCTAGAGAGGGTTTTCAACTTTCTGCACAAGAGGAGTAAGAATTAGCCCTTTTTTGGTAAGGTTTAGGGTTTAAGAGATTGTAGCTACTTAAGCGGAAGTAAGGTTTTCGGTAGCCTTTGAAAAAGACAAAAATACCCTTGGTTTTAAAAATAATTTTTCGCATTATTACAAAAACAAATGTAATGTATTAAAATTTAGAATATATAGAAAGATAAAACTTACAAAATTATATACATAATAGGTGGCATTGAGGATTATGGTAAGATTCATTAAATGTTATAATTGCAATTTTCTTCATAAAATAAGGTAACAATTTTTCATGTGACTTGTTTTTTCTTTTTCCTTTGTTGAATGAGGGAGGCATATGGTAGGCCATTTTTCATTAGTTGTTATTAGGTAGTAGTGGGATCGATACTGTTTAATGATTTTGAACAAATTGTTGTTAATTTGTTTTAGGTTTGGTCCCTGATTTCTCTTATGTTTCTTTTAATCGGGTTTAATTTGTTTGATCATTAATTTTATTTTAGTTTTCCAACTTTTTTTTATTAAAATTGCCAAGCTAGTATTTTATTTAACGTTTTAACACATTAGCATCTAATATGTCAACTTTAGGTGCTACATAATCATTTTTGAATGCCATCATATCCACTCCTTGAGTCACTTATATAAACATTAATCTCTTATTTTAACTTTTGTAAAGGGCTAAATTTGATTCATGAGCTTTAAGCCCAATAATGAAGTGGTTAGCCCAATGATGAAGTAGTTTTGACTCTTTAGGTTAAGGTAATAGGACTCGAAGAGTTAAGCTCATAAGAATTTGGGATGATTAGAGGAGATTTGGTATGGTAGGCTTAGAGTAGAGCTCGTTGGATCGGTTTACTTGATCTAACCTTTTTTTACTTAGTTTACATTAATAAAATATAAAACTCTTTATTTAGGCTTAAACCATAGAAAAAGCCTACCTGATACCTATGTATATAAAAGGCTTCAATCTTAATCATTGATCAACATCATAATCCAACGAATCGAATCCACCTACCGTCTCCTATAAATACTCTATTCATTTCATTATTTAGACAAGAGACAAACCTCTACTAACGCCATTACTTTGTTAGAATTCTGTCTCAAAGATGAAAATATGCAAACATCTCAAGAACACCACCTCATTCTTCACCTATTGTGGAGTTTGACGCCATCGCGCTCTTTCACCTATCACCTAACGTATTAAATCCTACTAAGATTGCTTATTCCTCCTCCTTATCCCACCTTAATTGATCATCCCATATGTCCAAGTCAAATAATTTCCTTAGTCACATGTGGTGCGGTACTACATGCAACATGCACATGACCTTTTTCGTTATTGAACCCTTCTATAACTTTTCAAGAGATTAATCCCTCAAATGAACTTATCCCAAATGTTAATCTCTTCTGATGTAATTTTTTTATATTAATATATCACTTGAATGATATTAAAAGCCACATGGTAAGTTCTACATAAAATATTTTAAAACCTACTCCCATAAGGTAAAGAATGGGTATGGGGTCTTCCTATTACGTGCTCACCTTAGAACTTGTACTCTATTTATAAAGGGTATAAGTTCTTTAATACTTTATATTTACCTAAAAAAAATTATTGAATTATACTAATAAAAAAATATAATGATAATTTTATATTTTTTGGTCAACAAATGTTTTAGTAAAAAAAGGGGAAAAAAGTGCTAATATCAATAAATTAATAACCTTATATGACTAAATCTAATATTGTCTTTCTCACTTTACATTTTCATTCTTTTCTCTTATTTTTCCTCATTTCCTCTCCAACATTATATTTTCCACTCTTTTTAGCATGATCACATAAACTTAAGATGATGAAAGCATGAACTTTTTTTTTTTTTTTTTTATGTTTCACTGATTTTGCTACTACCTTCATGGATTTTACATATGAAGAGCATGTAATATCACACGTAAATTGTTTTTTTTTTTTAAATTTTTGAGATAATGTGAACTTTGGAATCCATAGGATGAAAAACAAAATGTACAAGTTCCACAAGTATCATGTATCTTATAGATTTCTAGCGTATAGTTTCAAGGTGACTCCAATGTATTATAAGATAGGTTTTAGTTTTAATGTTTGGAAGCTTATACTTTATTGAGTAGGATATGCATATACTCCCATACCTTATTTATTCTGTACCAACTCACTTTTACTGTTACATAATCTTATCATTTTTATATCAAAGTCAAATTTTATCCGATAAATGAGAATAACTAATTGGAAGATATAAAAATGAAATTAAAGGTAAAAATAAAAAGTAAAACTAGTTTTAACAAGATATGTAAAAGCTTTAAAAAATAAAAGAGGGAGTTTTCTTCTTTATTCCTAAAATTACGTTATTTCTTTTTTAATTTTAGTGAATTCTTTCTCTGTTTTTTTTAAGGAGCAAAATGATAAGGGATTGAGCAAAATTTTTACGTTTTTCAAGACAATTACTCAATCTAAGCAACTAAGCGCATGAAGTAAAGATAATGACATGTGTACGAACTCTTCGCCAAACTTAATATACGATACTATTATCAAATAACAAATGAAACATGTATAGCAGTAGCAGTAAAATAATATAATATGATGGTTGAGGTGAGGCACGCAATACTTGCATAGTAAAATAGTAGGACATGCCTGCATTATTTTAGTGTGCCTCCTCCTGACATAAACCTTTTAAGTCAATTGTAACAGCTTACAGCTTTGGCTCTACCAAAAATCTATATTCATGAAATAAGGATGAAATATCTAGTTAGCTTAATAAATTTATTTAAATCATAAATTTTTTAAGTTAATATTATTAAAAATTAAAATTAAGATTCCGATTTGATTATTTTAAAATTCTTATTTTACGTACTTATTATGTATATTGAATTTTATATTTTACGTCTAGAGTGTAACAATTTTTATTAATACTTTATATTATAATATTTATATATATATAAATTATTATCCAAAATAATATATATATCTACATTCTTATTTTAAATAAACCCTTATTTTCTTTTCTTTATAAACCTATCCTATATTCTCGAAAGCCTTAAAATAATCTACCCTAAAACCCTATCCTAATCCTCTCTCTCTTGCCTCTGTTTCGTCCTCTCCCTCTTAACATTTTTTTTTTAACCGACCCCACCCTTGCTCTTCCCTCTCGTCATCCCCTAAACATACATACAGTTGCCATTTCCTCATCATTAGACCCCACCCCTCTCAATTCTCTCGCTTGCTATCTCTCCCTCCCCAATCTCTCTTCATTTCCCCTGACCCCTCTCTCTCGTCAGTCCTCTGTCTTCTTACGCCTCTATCCTTCTCAATTCTCTCATCCCTGTCTTTGTCTCTCTCCTTTGTCAACTTCTCTCTATATTGTCTGTGTCTTCTCTCTCTCACTGAGAACACAATTCTCACCTCAACTTCTGAAGTCCTATCAGCAAGCCCAATTCATTCCTTACGAGAAAAAAAAAATCCGAATTCAACTTGAGATTTACTTAGGGTTGGGATTGGTTATTTTCATTTTTTCGCATTTCAAATTAACTCGGTAAATATTATTATTTGATTATATTATTTTATGGGTTATAACTTCCGTATTATTATTTATGTTAAGTTTTCATTCATACAATTGGGTGATTCGATCTCGATTTAAATGCGTAAACCATTTCAATTTCATATTCAGTATCGTATACATAATATATTATCTTATTATTATTATTTTATTTATTATTTCCATTGTTAGTGTAGAATTAAATATTGATAGTATTCGATTGTTGCTTTTAAATTATTCTATTATCATGTTATATAGTGTTATTTTATATAAGAGTTATTTTTAAATATATTTTATAGTAACTTGGAATATAAGTTAGATATATATATATTGGGCCAAATTTCTATTTTCTGTTGTATTCAAGTTAGATCGCTCTTTTCTATTTATTTATAGAGTATGACAATAATAGTATTTTATGTAAGTCTCGAATATCGATTTTGTGTACTATAATATTATTTTATTATTAATATGCTTTATTATTGATATTGTTGGTATGATTTAAGAATTTTTATCACAATAGTATTATTAACGTATGGCATATTATTTTAGGCATAGTATGTTCGTTTTATTTGTCTATTATTATTTTGTCATTCCTTACAAAATCCTACAAATCATACTATCCGATTAAGTACGTATTATTTGTTTACCATATTGATTCGATAATCTATATAATTTGATACTCTAATTATGTGTCTACTTATATTTTCTCTTATATATAGATAAATATATCTATAATGTAATTTACAATTTACTATAAATAAATAATTTTATATATTTATATCAACTTTTTGGCTTAATCGTATTATGTTCTATTTCTATTCTAGAATTATTATTTTGATTCGATGATTTTCTGACGGGACCTTGATTGGATAGACTTTAAGTTTATAGATAACTTTTAGGTATAACTTAGCCTTAGAATACTTAAAGGTTAACGTGTTACTTGTTTTCTTTTAAATTCATAGTGTTCAGTTTGTCTTGTTAAGGTCTAAGTTTGGGTTTTGAGATCAAAGTCTTGTTTTTTATTTTGGAGCAATTTTAGGTACACAGTGTTTGGTTATGGCTTGTGTTTAATATAAATTAGTAATCAAACCGGACTAAATTTATATTTGGCCTAATTAAATTTGATTGTTGAGTTTGCTTGATCCACTTGCTCTAGGACCCGTAGTAACAGTTCCCTAGAAAAGCAATTGCTGATCATATGTGGGGATTCTCTAATGGACATTCATATAGGATGATGTAACTAGAATACTAGGTTTTGGACTTTAGACTTTAGACTCTAGTTTTTGAGTATAAAGGACTTAAATAAAAATATATATTTATATTCACTTATGTAATGGGATAAAGACCAAGTATGGTGGGGTTATAAATACCCCTCTATTGTTTTGTTGGCCTAATGTGAGATAATTAAATTGCTATTTATACTATTCTATTATATTTTCATTGCTACATGTGAATAATCGGACTTGGTATGTGTATGTGTTTGTGCACCTGTACTGGGCTTCGGTTTATTCTTTTCTTTTTTAGGTACTGGATTTGAAGACTACCTTATTTATGAGGAGACGTATGTAGATAACATTCAGGAGGAGGATAGAGTCGAGTATCTTTACTACTATGATGACTAGGATAGGATGATATCTGTTTTACTGGTGGTTTACGTTATGTTGAGGGTTTTGTCCATTTAAGGAAATTGACTCTTTTATGATATTTGAGGATTTAGTTACTTGACTTTTTTATTGTATTTGGTATGTGGATAAAGACTAAGTGTGGTAGGGTTATGAATATTCCTTTGTTGTTTTATTGGCTTAATGTAAGATAATTAAATTGCTGTTTGTACTATTCTATTATATTTACATTTCTGCACATGAATAATCAAGCTTGGCATGCGTATGTGTTTATTCACTTATATTCGGCTTCGGTTTATTTTTTTATTTTTCATGTACTAGAGCTGAATATTACCTTATTTATGAAGAGATGTATGTAGATAACATTCAGGAGGAGGATAAAGTTGTGTACTTATTACGACTTGAGAAGGTTAGTTGTGGCAGTTGCTGTATATCGTACAAATGATTGTAGATTGATTTTCCTTTTCAATTGACAATCTTTCATTTGATATATAAAGCTACTACTAACCCATTGATGAACTAATAACCCCGGGCATCCTGCGGCCCTAATATATGAACAAATCGACTTGTGTAAGCAAATTATGGGGTTATAAGCTAACTGGCTTAGTGAGATATTCTTTCAACTATACAACAAATAAGTTAAACAACAAGTAAATTCAATCAAATGAATACATGAACAATCAGTATGCCGTACAAATATATACAAGTTGCCAAGTACTGCATGTAACTCAAATTTAGCGCTATTTAAAGTTAGGGTTGAAGATACGAGTATCATACTAGAACTTATATAACAACGAAACTCTGCATTTCGTATTAAAAAATATAATGATATATTCATTTTCATTTTTTGTTAAAACTCAATTCTACATAGGATTGTGAGTAGGTTTATATAGCCTTTTCACCCCTAAACAGAGGCCTTTAGACTCGACTCTTAATTAGGCGATTGGTGCCTCCAATGCCTAATGTTCCCGCAGGTTAAGGTAAGGTAATATTGCACGTGTATACCTTACGAAACATTATAATCACAAATAATTAACCTACATATGGCTTCTCACTACCTCCATGTGATGTGACGGCCAAAATTTGTTACGAGTGCATGATTATGCATATTTCGATTTAGTTCATTCATCTTAGATAATGTTAAGTCCTTTTATTTAGTGATCAACAAAGTTACAGACAGATCAGTTCCTATTGAATTTACTATGCAGCAAATAACACATTATCATATTTTAAAGTAAATTCACTGTTAACAAACAGTATCATACACAAGCATAACATAACCCTACATAACATTCAATTATTAATAATAATTACTATTCACTATTTACATACACAAGTAAGTATGGAATCATTAGGAATACTCAATCAGACATCCTCAAAGTTAAGAATCGTAATAATCGGCTGGTAAGTTAATGTCGATATTGTGATCACCTGGCATTAAGAGAATATGAAAAATAGTAAGTATGGGAATCAAATAACTAAACTAGTATTGTATTTTGTACTGTTTACTTAAATTAGTTATTTGTTTGTGTGAAATTGTTGATTCAAGCTTTTTACCTAATCGTATATAATTTTTTCGATTTAACTCGGATTTTTATGAACTTATAATTTATTTTGATCGTTTTTTAACATGCTTTTTCGTAATAGGGTCTATTTTGAATGTTATAACTCGCAGTTTCGACTATGGTATAAAAATATTACGAAATTCATCATTTTGACTTAAATAATTATAAAATATTATTTTAAGCTTTTCTTAACATAATTATGATTTAATAATTATTCAAATTGTATAATTTATAATTTTCTTATTTTAGGTCTATTTTACCATAATTACTTATTTTTGGTAATTTTTTTTAAGTTTAAGACTTGTTAATTCAAGTTTTCTACTTTATTACCTTTCTAATTAATTAAGTATTTTATTATTATTTTTAACGATGAAATTAATTAACTTATGCTAGGTGGTGATATGGCAGCATATGTAAGTGCCACGTGTCACCTTTGTACTTTTTTCTACATTTTCTTTTTTTTTTTGTATTTTACGTTATATATATTAATATTTATTACTATATTTTACTAAATTTTCTAAATTAATTATTTATTATATTTTCTCTAAAGTTATGGTACATATATATATATATATATACTTTCATATTTATTAAGTTACTTTATTTATTAAATTAATATTATAGTATATTATATATGTATTATTTAAATATATTCATATTTCTACATATGCGATATTATTCATAGACGTTTATTTATACGTATAATGTAATTATGTACTAAAATATCTTAACTTTAAATATATATTATATACTATACGTATGAGTATAAATATACACATAATTGTACTTTATATACCTATGTACATATATGGTTATATTACATGTATATATGTATACTAAAATACTTAATATAGATAATATTATACATAAATACATACATATATTCATCATGTCCAGCATACATATACATACAAAATTTTATAAAATGAAAATACCAAGTATATATTCATATATCTACTATACATACATACCTACATATATCATGTAATAAAGAAATAGGTATATATATATATATATATATATACATAATCACACATACTTAACATATACATACGTATATAAATAAAGGAAATACATGGTACATATATATTATATGCGTTTACATACATATACATGTAATAAAATACTAGATATGCATATATATATACTCATGCATACATATGTATATAAATACATAAATAAAGAAAATCCACAATACATACATATGTACATAAATAAGAAACACATATATAAACATAAATACTCAAATACATGTATGTACAAGAATACAAATAATTAATTATTACAAAATACATATACTATACATAATAAAACATACTTGTATTATATTTTTGGGTATAGTTCCCAGCTTCTTGTTTCTCTTTTTCTTCTTGTGTGCTTTTGAATTTTCCAACAATTGAAGAATAGAAAAGAGGGAAAACTTGCTGTTAAAAAAAAGGAAACAATTTGAAAACTTGTATATTTGTTAGACAATTTTCTCTAGACATGAAATAGCAACTATAAGGGCTTAAAAACAAAAAGAAAAAGAAAGAAAGAAAATCTTAGCTTAATCTAGCAATTAATAAGACATGATACTTGCTTTATTGATTTGTCCTTTCTCTTATAATTTTTCAACACTTGTAAATGAAAATGAATCACATGGGTAGCTGGATGTGATCTGCAAACCAACATGGAAGTAAGAGAAAAATAGGAAAAGGGAAAAGGGAAAAGAGAAAGAAAGGAAAAGGGAGGAAAAATAAAAATAAAAATTCAACTATGTAATTTTTCCAAACATACAAAAAAATTATATAATTTGTATTTATAAAATAGTTTTGAGATTTTATAAAAAATTAATAATTTAATTGTTATTTGTTACGTTTATAATATTTACAAGTTATTTTGATGTGTTTGTTAAGATTTATACATGATTACGTGTAATAGTTGATAATTACAATTGATTATAGTTTTATTATTATTAAGTTATATTTATTTATTTTATAAGTTTAAAGTTATAGTCTTAGGGTTTTCGTTAAGTTTGACTTCGATTTCGAGTATTTGTACGTACATCAAATTTTGGGTTTTTGTACGCAATTTAGATTTCAATTGAGTTATTAGAAATTTTATTACTGATATTATATTCGGTTTCTCAATTTAGTAAAAATTTTATTTTACCTAACCTTATCAACCTATGATATCGTCTAAAATACCCAGACCTAAATTAAGGCTTATATTACTGACTATGTAAGGTTTACAGTACCTTTACTACTATGATGACTAGAGTAGGGTGATATTTGTTTTACTAGCAGTTTATGTTATGTTGTAGGTTTTGTCCTTTTAAGGAAATGAACTCTTTTCTGATATTTGAGGACTTAGTTACTTGACTTGTCTATTGTATTTGGTTATGAGTCTGATACACTTCCGAAGTCTATTGGATATTTTAGGTTTTTATGAGGTTATGGGTAGATGCAACTTTCCACTCCCTTGTGGTTTTTATGTATTATTATGGTATGATTCCCTTGTGTTTTTGTTTGTGGACTTAGAAACCTTAACATATCTTAGACTAGCTGGGTTATATGGTGGGTTGTAGCGCCTATCCAGAGTCACGTGGCATTACAAAGGACCGACCGCATTTTATTATTCCAACTACATTTCATCAAGGGAAAACTAAAAATAAAAGAAACTTTACCAAATAGCAGCTGTAATTCTTTTTAACGAATTTCACTTTGTATATTGTTATTAATGTTCTCATTTTCCATACTAGTTTTGGTTATATGTGTTAACATTTTCATTGAAACATATATAAACTACATGTAATGGATGTATGATGTATAAGTATTAATAAAACTATAACATACATAGAGTATGTCTAAATATGACTAAACTATTCCACTGAATTTTTTCTCTTCTTGTGACTTAACAATGAGATTGGGCAAAAGAATTGTGAACCGAACAGTGAACCAAACTAAAAACTAGGTTTCTTTTTGTAACCCATTCAGTCACTAGTTTAGTTTGCGTTGATTAAATGGTTCATGATTCTGTTTGTATGGGCGAATCAAACTAGACTAGTTCCTTTAAAAAAAATGGTTCATCACATGATTGGCCAATTTTCTTTGGTTCTTTTGAATTCTTACCATTACTGATTTAGCATTCCTTTTTTGCTTATTTTCTTCCTTCAATTTCTGATTCATGCTGTCTTATGTAATGTTTTTGAAGCTGCTAATTACATAAACCTTGATGGCTTGCCTCATTTTGGGAGTTAATTATAATCTAAATTGTGGATTATGAACTTTGATGGAACTATACCTATGCATTCTTCATATTGGATTCAATGATCTCCAATTAAAATTTTACAAGTTATGCTTTTCAATTGTTAAACTTATAATATTTTATTGAAAAAAAAAACAATTTGAACCACAGACCTAACTGTACCGAAACAGAACCTTTTTAATTTCAAAAAATTTACTAACCAAATCTCGATTCTCGATTGTAGGGTTGTCGTCGTTGTCGTGTATATTTTTGCTATGAACTGTCTAGGCTTAAGTCTTTCTTTAATATAGAGCTTCAGGACTTAAAACTTTAACATGTGCTTTCATAGTTCATTCACTATTCTTCCCTAAATAAAATAAATTATTTATTTATTTCTTTTGTGATTTCTAAAACCTAATGTTTTTTATGTGGAGGATAAAATGATGATAGAGAGTGTTCGGGTTGACAAGGTTTTTTTCTTTTTTTCTTTTTTCAGACGGAGAAAGAAAAAGGGATATAGCTGCAAGTCGCCCGTTCATTTTCCAACACTATAACACTCTCTTCACCTTATCATTGTCCACAAGGAGTTTACAGAAGAAAGAAAGAGAATATCCATGGCTGCTGCAGAAGTTGCTCTTCTGCTTCTGCAAGATAAGCTTCAGATTTTAAACTCAGATGAAGTAATTTTCTATCCAGGATTGAGGAAAAAACTCAAGGAGGCCATCAGTAAGCTGAATGACATCTCACTTCTCTTGAAAGATGAAGAAGAAAAACATGAGAGCAATCAAGAAGAGATTCTACACAAAATTCAATTTGTGGAAGATGTCACTGATATGTTCTACCTCAAAAGAGCACGACAAAGGAGGATGAGATCCTCTTTAGTGTTCACTCCGCTGATGTCCTTGTCACCCTTATGGAGGCAAAAATATTTGAGTAATGGGATCGCCAAGTTCATCTGTGAAATGAAAATGGTGAAAGATAAGCACAAACTGATGCCAACATCGCAAGATCGAAAGCAAATAACTAAACATAGTGATGATGGCGAAGAAGCATCGAACCGTTGGAGAAAGATTTCACGCTATGCTGAAATGGAAGCTACTGTCATCGTTCGTGACGAAAAAATTGGTGAGCTCAAGGCGCGGTTGATCAATAATAAGGATGAGACGGCCAAGAACGAAATCCAAGTCATCCCAGTTGTTGGAGAAGCTGGCTCTGGCAAGACTTCCCTGGTGAGGTATGTCTACAACAACGTAGATATTAAAAACCATTTTGAGGTCCGCGCTTGGGTGTATGTTTCCAATGACTATGTCTATGGGGATGTTGTGGTTGATTTACTGAGGCAGAGTGCTTCGAGTTATGTTAAGGATGTAGATCATATGCATGGCAATAAATTAGCTGAGGTTCTTGTACAGAATCTTATGGAAAAGAGGTATCTAATCGTGTTAAATGATCTCTGGGATCTTGAAGTTTGGGAAAAGCTAACCGTAGCCTTGCCGGACTCAAGGAGTGGGAGTAGTGTGATTCTCACAACTCGTGTTCCCGGTTTAGCACATAGCATTAATCCATGGGGTTTGCTGTTTCAGCTACACATGTTGAGAGATGAGGAGAGCAGGAGGCTGATGCAGGACCGGCTTAAATGTATCGAAACTTTCGATAAAGAAAAGGAAGAAGAGATCGAAACTTGCTATGCCAGTCTTGAGGATAGAATCATCGAACTGTGTCATGGCTTGCCCATGAACATCGTCCTCCTTGGTGGTCTGTTGTCAACGACAGAATCAACTGAATGGTCATCAGTCATTGAAGATCTTGAATCTAATGGAAAGCATCAATCTTCCACATTCAATCTTGTGAAATTGAGCTACAACAGACTGCATCCTGACCAGCTAAAACCTTGCTTTCTCTATTTAAGTCTTTTTCCGAAAACCTTTGGTGTTCCATTAAGACGGCTCCTGGGATTGTGGCTTGCAGAGGGGCTGGTAACAATATCACCACATGGGGAGAACTTGCTTCCAGAAGATCAGGCAGTGCGGAATATCGAGGCACTAGTGACGAGACAAATAGTGGAAGTATCAAGATGGGGGCCAGATGGGAGTCCCAGAGCTTGTCGATTGCCTGGCCTAGTTTATGATTTCTTCTGCTCAAAAACTGCAAATAAAGATGATTTCTTCTGCTCAAAAACTGCAAATACAAATCCTTTTCTAGTCCACAGATGCACGAATAAAGATTGTGCTGGGAATCAAGAATCTAGTATCCGAAGGCAGAGGGTAGCGGAACTCTCTGACACTAATAACAGCCTGGAATCTCTCACTGATCATCATTTGCTGCGATCATTTTTCTCTTTCAACACTTCAATCCGTGGCACACCTAAGACATATGTCGGTTCCTGGCTCAAAACATTAGTGGAAAAAAAGGGGTTTGGTTTACTCAAGGTGCTTGATCTTGAAGGAGTTTACAAGCCGCAACTTCCGGAGTCGCTTGGGAAGTTGTATCTTCTAAGGTACTTGGGTCTAAGGTCAACAGTCTTAGATTCACTGCCAGAGTTCTTAGGAAACCTTCCTTCTTTGGAAACAATGGATGTGAAGTACACAAATATAGCCACCTTGCCTTATTCCATTTGGAAGGCCAAAAACTTGAGACATCTCCACGTGAATGAGGTTCGCCTAGATATCTTCCACCACAAGCCATCAAGAGCATTCTTGAACAATCTTTTGACTTTGACTGGACTCTACATGGGTGATGAGAAGGTTGTGACCGACATCTTGGGCAAGTTAACTAGCATCAGAAAATTGGGATTGACATGCCATTCATCAGCAGCAAAGGTTGTAGTCAAATGGATTTCAAAAATGACCAATCTTCAGTCATTGAAGCTCAGAGTGGTAGATAAATATGGAAAACCATCAGAGGTTGAACTCACTACTCCGATGCAGCAGAATACGCTCTCGAAGCTCTCGAAACTCTATCTGATGGGTTCCGTTGTGAATCCTGTAAAATTCTGTGAGCTGCTTCCGTCATCCCTACGAATCCTCACATTGTCGATGTCACGATTGGAGCAAGACCCAATGCAATTCCTAGGAAAGCTGAAGTTCCTCAAGATCCTCAAGCTTCTAGCTTCTTCCTACACAGGAAAAAGAATGACTTGTCTCCAAGGAGATTTTCCTGAACTCCGTGTCCTCAAATTGTGGAAGCTGGAGGTGAAAGAATTTCTGGTGGAGGAAAAGGCCATGACTAAGCTGCAAGAATTGGAAATAAGGGGTTGTGACAATCTGGAGACTTGCATGGGATTAGAGGAGGTCTCATCATTGAAGGAACTTGTCTTGACAAACATGAAACAGAACTTCATTGAAGCTGTCAAAAGTCAGATGAAAAGTCATGTCTTTGTTAAAGTAAACAATTGGAATGATTCTCATGCTTAGATTTTCCCATAACACGGATGTCTGAAGTTCAAGGAATTATGCTCAGCTGCATGCAGGACTGGCAATTTGTGCTAGTAGGTCATCTCCATGTCCTTACTTCGTGTTGAATTCGTGTTAATGCCAAAAGCACGTGAAATTAAATAAAGATCATGAATAACTAAGTTACAATGTAGTTATTTTTGTTTGTATCACAATTGTGTCTTCATGCTGTTTGTGTTGCGTGACGTGTTTTCTCTGTGTCATAATGTTCATTATGATGTTATGTTCATGTCTACATTATAACATCTTGTCAGTAATAGCCAGCCCTAGTTACATGGAATATTAAGTTACTTTTGTAGGGTGTTTTTAATTTTTCCTTTTGATCTTTACAAAGTTTCCCTGTAACAATTGATGCTGCAATCTGAGAAGCCTCTTAGAAAATAATGATGCAAGTTCGTGGTATGACTTGAGTTGAGCAAATCGATTCAACAACCAATTCCAGTTGATATGGACTTACTTCTGGTCAATGAAGAATGGAAGAAGAGTGAATTTGAAGTTTAAAATGATATCTGAGTAGAAACAATTTAGTACATGCTCATCTCATAACAACGACACTCATCATAGATACAGTACAAATGCATAAGAAAATATGTAAGTCTGGTTGTATACAGATATAAAAGAAAACTTCCTTAAATTTTTCTATACACAAGATATCGAGGCCCATCCATACTTTAATTTTCTATGTACAGGTCCAAGCATTAAAGCTACCCATTTCTCCGCACAAAGATAACTAGTTATATAAAACTTTAGATGTGCCTGGTGTTAGAACCAGGACTTGTGTACATACCACAAATTAAAATAACGCAAATGGACATGTATCCAATCCACAAATTTATGGATTTGTTTGATCAAATCATCAACACAACACAAAAATCCACATTCTTTTTTTTTTATTGAAATTGAAACCTTCTTTTGCCACAAGTAAAAAAGAGATTGTTGAGGTTAAGGCATCAGATTGACCCATATTATCTTGAGGTTAATGTTTAGAGTTTGCCTTGATTTGATAATGCATTCGTGTCCAGTACTAAAACAGTGATTTATCCCTAATTGTCCAGCTCAGTACTGCGCCTCAAGGCATTTCAAGGAGAATCAGACAAGCTAGCTTTGGTTGGTAAGGAAAAAAGAAAAGGGAGACAAACTAGCTTTGGGTTTGAGTTACTGATTATTTCAAGGAGAATCAGACAAGCTAGCTTTGCTTGGAATAAAAAAAATAAAGAATGACACCGCCTTATAGATTATCCATGATCACTTCCTAAATCATACATGACATTATCATCCCCTCTAATTTTATATCATTTAATTACCAAATGGCTAAAAAATATTATGCATTACTATTATTCTGGCAATTATTGTAGACAAGCTTTTTCTTAAAGAAAGAAAAAGAAAAAAGAAAAGAAAAAAAGGTGTAACTACTTTGAAATTGTCTCCACATGCTATTTTGATAGACTTAGTCGATCACGGATAATGACTTGGTTATCATATTGGAAATCTTTCAAATGGATAGAAAGTGGGGTATTATATTCACTCGACATTGACTTGACTTGCAGATACTGCCAGAGAGATATTAGTTGAAGGCACACAACAAGATGGGACCACATGAATTAATGACCTGTATGTTGTAATGCTAGAAACAGCATATGTTATTGCATATTGAGTGCATTACTAGAATTTTGGAGAAAAAAAAAAAAAAAGAGAAAAGATATTACATATTGCAAGGATTTTATTCTCTCTTATAGTATGTACAATTCTCATACTTCCATTACGTATCACCAATTTTATGGAAATTACTTTGTCGCAAATAGCCAAAAGTTGCATGCCCAGGTTTTTTCGAGAATTTTAAATCATCGCATACAATTTGCTAACAAACCAATCCTAGCTATATAGAAAAGTTGACGGAGTTATTGCAAGGGTTCACTTGTGTTTATTAAAATTCTCATGATAGAGCTATTCTAACAATTTGTGTCAAAAGAAAGTCCTCACATTTAATAAATTTTGTTGTAGTGCATTACGGCAGAGTCCGACCATAACCAACTGGACCCAACTCCAACACATAGACTTACTATAATTATTTATGCAAATCTCAGAATTTCATGTTCCTAAATTACTTTCTCAAATCATTGTAGAATCTAATACAGAACTGTATGATTATACGATAGTTTAAAATTATATAAATACTAATTAAAATTTAATACATACAATATGAAATACTAATAGTGATTTATCCAAATTTTAGAATTTACCATGTAATGATTTTCTTTTTCCCTCTTTTCGTGATCCAGCAGCACGTGTAACGCCCAAGAATATGGGATTGCTGTCATTATGTGTAAATTATATTAGGGTATGTTTATAAGTTGACATTTAAAAGAGCTGCTTAGGTTGTTACATTAGCATCTTAGGTACATTTCCTTTACAAGCATCATTTTTTTTACAAAAGAGTGCTTAATTAAAATTACTTTCCAATTTTTTAATCTTTTGGAAATCCTTTGTTGTCATTACTTTTCAAATCAATTTATTAAATATAATATTTGTCATTATTATATATCATATTAATAATATTTTATTTACTTTTACTAAAATTAGGAAAAGGAATAAAAATAAAAGAAGCAGATTGGATTGCAGCGACAAAATTTGCTGTGGGGATAAGGCGTATGACTCGTGTTAGACCGAAAATGGAGAAAGAAATTAAAAAAAAAAAAAAAGAAAGTATCCAATCGGTATCTAATTAGATACCATAGTACCTATAACTACCGACAAATATAAACATGTAATTATATGGGAATTTGTATAAAGTTTCCCTTATAAACATACTCTTTAATTGCCTATGATGGTCTTTCTGTAATATAAAGCATGTAATTAAAATATGCTTTTATATATTATTCACAATTTTACGTGACATCTTTTTAATCATGTTTATTGTTAATTACTTATTTAATCCTTCTCCTCAAAGTGTTTCATTTCTAAATATTAAAATAAAAAATGATTTTTTTGTGTAACCATAAAAATGTAAATATTAATAAATAAAACATTCCCATACCATATATTATTACAGAAAGATGCCTCTGAAGAGTTTGACAAGAAAAATTAATACTGCTTATTACATTATCATTATTACCTTATAAAAATTTTGAGTAAATATAAGGAATATTATGATAGAAATCTGAGTATATCATATAAACAAATGTAATGGATTAAAATCTAGAATATATAAAAAGATAAAACTTACAAAATTATACACATAACAGGTGGCATTAGGGATCATGGTATGAAATGTTAAATGTTATAACTACAATTTTCTTCATAAAATAAAGGTTACCAGTTCTACACGCGACTTAATTTCTTTTTCCTTTATTGAACGAGGGAGGCATATGGTATGCGTTTTTTCATTAGTTGGTATTACGTAGCAGTGGGATCGATCATGTTTAATAATTTTGAACAAATTGTGGTTAATTTGTTTTGGGTTTAGGTCAACTGTTTTCTTTTATTTTTCTTTCAATCCGCATAATTTGTTTAATAATTAATTTTTATTTTAGTTTTCCAATTGTTTTTTTTATTAAAATTACCAAGCTAGTATTTTATTTAAAGTTTTTACATGTTAGAGTCCAACATGTCAACTTTAAGTGCCACATAAGCATTTTTAACACCATTATAACTACTCTATAATGAAATCCACTCTTTAACTCACTTATGTAAACATTCATTTCTTATTTTAACTTCTTAAGAGATTAATCCTTCAAATAAACTTACCTCAAACGCTAATCTTTTCTTATATAATTTTCTCTATATCAATATATCACTTAAATGATACTAAGAGCTATAGGATAAGTTTTGCATATAATATTGTGGAACCTGCTCTCATAAGGTAAAGTATGGGTACAAGGTCTACCTATTATGTTTCCACATTAAAACTTATACTCTATGTTATAAATAGCATAGGCTCCAAGATACCTTTGTATCTACCCATAAAAAAATTATTAAATTATATTAATAAATATAATGATAATATTATATTTTTCGGTCAACAAATATTTTAGTGAAAAGGAAAAAAAAAAGAGCTAATAACCATAAGTTAATAACCTATATATTTAAATCCAATATTTCCTTTCTCTTTTACAATTTTCATTCTTTTCTTTTATTTTTCCCCATTGCCTCTCCAACATTATGTTTTCCACTCTTACTCTTTATTCTTTCTCCTTTACTAAGTAGTAAGATCACATAATTTGAAATAATAATAATGAAAGTAGGAATTTTTTTTTTATATGTTTCATTGATTTTACATATGGAGAGCATGTACATGTAAATTATTATTATTTTTATATAACGTAAACTTGGAATTTATAAGATGAGATATGAAATTTACACATTCCATAAGTACCCTATATGTTGTAGTTTTTTAGCATACAATTCTAGGATGATTCCAATATGCTATAGGGTAAGTTTTGATTTTAACAATTGGAGCTTATACTTTATAGAGTAAGGTATGTATATGCTCCCAAATATCCCACTTACGCTATACAATTCACTCCTACTGTTGTATAATCTTACCATTTTAATACCAAAGTCAAATTTTATCTAATAAATGAGAATAAGTAGTTGCAAGACATAAGAATAAAATTAAAAATAAAAAGTAACACTAATTTTAATAAGATACTTAAAAACTAAAAAAAAAAAAATAGAAAAGGGAGTTTTCTTCTTTTTTTCTAAAGCTATGTTATTCCTTTTTCAATTTTAGTGAATTCTCTCTTCTTCTTCTTCTTTTAATTTCTATATAGAGTAAAATGATAAGACATTGAACAAACTTTTTGTGTTTTTCATGACTTAGAGCATCCAATTACTCAATCTAAGTAGCGAAGTGCATGAAGTGAAGACTAGCGAATGACATATCAGCGTTATATATGCATAAAATAAATAAAGTAGTATAGTATGATCAAATATATTATAATATTAATAGAAGATATTAATATATGGGGAAGAGAGAGAGATGAGCATCGTGGAAAGAGGAATAAGAGGTAGTAAGAATATTGGAAGAGGGAAAGAAAGAGAGAGAGGAATAGGGAGTAGTGGGAATGTGGAAATAGTGGAGAGAGTGAGAATACTATAAACATAAAATGTGATAATAGTGAGGAGAGAGAGAATAAATGAGAAAAAAGAGAGGAATTATGAGAAAAAAATTTTTAGAAAATTAATAAATTTGTTCATAGTATCCTACACTTATAGTTAATTTAGTATTAGGTTATTTTGTTATATATTATAAGATTAGAAGGTCAAATAGCAATTTTAAAGAGAAGACAACCATAGCAGTTATTTAAGTCTAGATCGACTTTAATATTATAGCTTCTAGACTTAAAATGTGCTTTCATAACTCATTCGCTGATCTTCCCTAAATAAAAATAACAAATTCTACTGCCTAATGTTTTTTTGTGTCGAGGATAAAATGGTGATAGAGAGTGTTCGGGGTGACAAGGTTTTTTTCTTCTTTTTTTTTTTTTTTCTTTTTTTAGACAGACAAAGAAAAAGGAATATAACTGCAATTTGCCGGATCATTTTCCAACACTTGTAAACCTTCTTCACCTTATTATTGTCCATAACGGGTTTACAGAAGAAAGAGAGAGAACATTTGCAGAAGTTGCTCTTCTGCTTCTGCAAGATAAGCTTCAGATTTTAAACTCGGATGAAGTAATTTTCTATCCAGGATTAAGGAAAAAACTCAAAGAGGCCATCAGGAAGCTGAATGACATCTCACCACTTTTGAAAAATGAAGAAGAGAAACATGAGAGCAATCAAGAAGTCCAGATTCTGCGCAAAATTCAATTTGCGGAAGATGTCACTGATATGTTCTACCTCAAAAGAGCACGGCAAAGGAGGATGAGATCCTCTTCACTGTTCACTCTGTTGATGTCCTTGTCACCCTTATGGAGGCAAATATATTTGAGTAATGGAATAGCCAGCTTCATCTCAGAAATGAAAATGGTGAAGGACAAGAATGAACTGACGCCAAGATCGCAAGATCAAAAGCTAATAGCCAAAGAAAGCAGCAGCTTCTTCAGCATTCAACAAAGCAATGATAGCGAAGAAGCATTGAACCGTTTGAGAAAGATTTCACTCCATGCAGAAATGGAAGCTACTGTCATCGGGCATGACAAGGAAATTGGTGAGCTCATGGCGCGGTTAGTCAATAATGAGGATGAGACGGACGACAAAGAAATCCAAGTCATCCCAGTTGTTGGAGAAACTGGCTCTGGCAAAACTTCCCTGGTGAGGTATGTCTACAACAACCTAGATATTAAAAACCATTTTGAGGTCCGAGCTTGGGTGCATGTTTCCTATGACTATGTCTATAGGGATGTTGTGGTTGATTTACTGAGACAGAGTGCTTCGGGTTACGTTAAGGATGTAGATCATATGCATGGCAATAAATTAGCTGAGGTTCTTGTACAGAATCTTATGGAAAAGAGGTATCTAATCGTGTTAAATGATCTCTGGGATCTTGAAGTTTGGGAAAAGCTAACCGTAGCCTTGCCGGACTCAAGGAGTGGGAGTAGTGTGATTCTCACAACTCGTGTTCCCGGTTTAGCACATAGCATTAATCCATGGGGTTTGCTGTTTCAGCTACACATGTTGAGAGATGAGGAGAGCAGGAGGCTGATGCAGGACCGGCTTAAATGTATCGAAACTTTCGATAAAGAAAAGGAAGAAGAGATCGAAACTTGCTATGCCAGTCTTGAGGATAGAATCATCGAACTGTGTCATGGCTTGCCCATGAACATCGTCCTCCTTGGTGGTCTGTTGTCAACGACAGAATCAACTGAATGGTCATCAGTCATTGAAGATCTTGAATCTAATGGAAAGGATCAAGCTTCCACATTCAATCTTGTGAAAATGAGCTACAACAGACTGCATCCTGCCCTAAAACCTTGCTTTCTCTATTTAAGTCTTTTTCCGAAAACCTTTGGTGCTCCATTAAGACGGCTCCTGGGATTGTGGCTTGCAGAGGGGCTGGTAATAATATCAGCACATGGGGAGAAATTGCTTCTAGAAGATCTGGCAGTGAGGTATATCGAGGCACTAGTGGCTAGAAAGATAGTGGAAGTATCAAGATGGGGGTCAGATGGGAGTCCAAGAGCATGTCAAATGCCTGGCCTAAGTTTATGATTACTTCTGCTCAAGAACTGCAAATACAGATCCTTTTCTAGTCCACAGAAGCACGAATAAAGATTGTGCCAGGAAACAAAAGTCTAGTATCCGGAGGGTAGCGGAACTCTTTGACGTTAAGAACAGCCTGGATTCTCTCATTGATCATCATTTGTTGCGATCATTTGTCTCTTTCAACACTCAAATCTGCGGCACACCTAAGACAGATGCCGGTTCCTTGCTCAAAACAGTAGTGGAAAAAAAGGGGTTTGATTTTCTAAAGGTGCTTGATCTTGAAGGAGTTTACAAGCCGCAACTTCCCGTGTCTCTTGGGAAACTGTATCTTCTAAGGTACTTGAGCTTAAGGTCAACAGTCTTAGATTCACTGCCAGAGTTCTTAGGAAACCTTCCTTCTTTGGAAACATTGTATGTGAAGTACACAAATATAGCCACCTTGCCTTATTCCATTTGGAAGGCCAAAAACTTGAGACATCTCCACATGAATGAGGTTCGCCTAGATATCTTTCACCACAAGCCGTCAAGAGCATTGTTAAACAATCTTTTGACTTTGACTGGACTCTACATAGGTGATGAGAAGGTTGTGACCGATATCTTGGGCAAGTTAACTAGCATCAGAAAATTGGGATTGACATGCCATTCATCAGCAGCAAAGGTTGTAGTCAAATGGATTTAAAAAATGACCAATCTTCAGTCATTGAAGCTCAGAGTGGTAGATAAATATGGAAAGCCATCAGAGCTTGAACTCGCTACTCCGATGCAGCAGAATACACTCTCGGGGCTCTCGAAACTCTATCTGATGGATTCCCTTGTGAAATCTTTAAAATTCTGTGAGCTGCTTTCGTCATCTCTAAGAATCCTCACATTGTCGATGTCACGATTAGATCAAGACCCAATGCAAGTCCTAGGAAAGCTGAAGTTCCTCAAGATCCTCAAGCTTCTTGCTTCTTCCTACACAGGAGAAAGAATGACTTGTCTCCAGGGAGGTTTTCCTGAGCTCCGTATCCTCAAATTGTGGAAGCTATAGGTGGAAGAATTTGTGGTGGAGGAATGTGCCATGCCTAAACTCCAAGAATTGGAAATAAGGGGGTGTGACAAGCTGAAGAGTTGCAGGGGATTAGAGGAGGCCTCATCATTGAAGGAACTTGTCTTGACAAACATGCAAGAAAACTTCATTGCGGCTGTCAAAAGTCATATGAAAAGTCGTGTCTTTGTTAAAGTAAACAATTGGAATGATTCTCCAGCTTAGATTTTCCCAGAACACAGATGTCCGAAGTTCAAGGAATTATGTTCAGCTGCATGCAGGACTGGCAATTTGTGTTAGCAGGTCATCTCCATGTCCCTACTTTGTGTCAAATTCGCCAAAAGCACATGAAATTAATAAAGATCATGAATAACTAAGTGACAATGTAATTATGTTTGTTCGTGTCACAATTGTGTCTTCATGTTGTTTGTCGAGTTACGTGACCTGTTTTCTCTATGTAATCAAGTTCATGATGGTGTCATGTTCGTGTCCATACTATAGCATCTTGTCAGTAATTTCCAGCCCTGATTGCATGGAATCTCAAGTTACTTTTGTACTGTGTTTTTAGTTTTTCCTTTTGAGCTTTACAAAGTTTCCCTGTAATATTTGATGCTGTAATCTGAGAAGCCTCTCAGGAAATAATAACGCAAGTTCGTGGTGTGACTTGAGTTGAGCAAATCGATTCAACAACCAATTCCAGTAGTTGTGGACATACTTCTTGTCATTGAAGAACGCCAAGAAGAGAGAATTTGAATTTTAAAATGCTATCTGAGTAGAAACAATTTAGTAAATGCTCATCTCACAACGACACTCATCACAGCTATAGTACAAAGGCATAAGAAAATATGTAAGTTTAATTGTATATAGAAATAAAAGAAAACTTCATTAAATTTTTCTGTACACAAGATGTCGAGGCCCATCTACACCTTAATTTTCTATGCACAGGTCCAAACTTCAGATACTAGTAGTATAAAACTTCAGATGTGCCCAGTGTAAGATCCAGGGCTTGTGTACTTACCACAAATTAAAACAACGAAAATGGACATGTATCCAATCCACAAATTTATGGATTGGTTTGATCAAATCATCAACACAACACAAAATATACACATTCTTGTTTGCGATTGAAATTGAAACCTTCTTTTGCCACAAGTAGAAAGGAGGTTGTCGACGTTAAGGCATCGGATTACCCATATTATCTTGAGGTCAATGTTTAGGGTTTGCCTTGATTTGATAATGCACTTGCGTCCAATACTAAAACGGTGCTTTGTCCTATATGTCCAGCTCAGTACTGCGCCTCAACGCATTTCGAGGAGAATCGGACAAGCAAGATTTGGTTGGGAAAAAAAAAATAATAATTGTCACCACCTTGTAGATTATCCATGTTCACTTCCTAAATCATACATGATAAATCATCCCCTCTAATTTTATATCATTTAATTACCAAATGGCTCAAAAATATTATGCATTAATATTATTTTCTGGCAATCATTGTAAAAAAGCTTTTTCTTAAAGAAAGAAAAAGAAAAAAAAAAGAAAACAAAAAAAGAAAAGAGCTGTAACTACTTCGAAATTGTCTCCACATGCTATTTTGATGGACTTGGTCGATCACCTTACATTACTGATAATGACTTGGTTATCATATTGGAAATCGTTCAAATGGACAGAAAGTGGGGTATTATATTTACTCAACATTGACTTGACTTGCAGATACTGCCAGAGGGATATTAGTTGAAGGCACACAGTAAGATAATGAACTGTATATTGTAATGTTAGAAACAGCATATGTCGTTTCAACAGTAAGCAAAATTTGTTCTAATCATTTCATTTTTCATTTTAATAATACGAGACATCACCAACTATTATTGAAGGGCAAGTGAAATATTTAGCACTTTAAGTTGGTATTTAGATATAACGTCCGAAAATCTAAGGGCACTATAATCTACCACATGTTCATATGTTTTAGGAACATATTAAAACTCTAAAACCAATTATATTCTCCAAAATCACTTATAATAATCACTTAATAACTATAAAACAACAATTCTTCAAATATATCAATTTAAGTTACTTACAGACGAATCACTTTAGCCACAAATATACTAAATAACTAGATCTTGTTTTTCTACAACATGTAGAGCTAATCGCCTCTCTTTCTAACCGATGATAGCAATTTTCATACTTATTGTAAATTCATAGAATTGATGTTGTAAAAAAAAAAAAGAGCCGAATCCTAATACATGATGCACAAGCACACACAGACGCCAAGCTACATCATGCAAATACTTATAATGGAATTATAACAAAAATAAGGCAAACATATTAATTATCTTTTATTTAAGCCTACAACCATCAAAGGGGTACTTTAGTCCTCACTACACTACGATCTTTTCCACATATATTGGTGAATATAAATATACATTTTCTTTTAAATCCTTTACGTCTGAGTCCTGAGTCCAGAGTCCAAACAATCTAGTCGTCCCATATGAAAGTCCATTAGAAAATCCCTACATATGATTAGCAATTGCTCCTCTAGAGAACTGCCACTGAAAACCCCTAGAGCGAGTAAGTTAAGTACAATTAGCAAACCATTCATTTAGGTCAATTATAGACTAATCTGGTTATATCTTTTCAAACCCAGCAAATACAACCATACAAAAAAGTAGCATATACTTGGGTAGCCAAACAAGACCAAAACTAGACCCAAATAGTGATAATAGAGATAACTTCAACAAAAGAACTTGTTAACAATAGACCAACTTAGACACTTCACAAAATCAAACTAAGAATGAAAAACATACTTCCTAACTCCCTTATCCACCATCTTCAACACTTCTCCAATCTACTATACCCTTCCTTCTCGATAAACTACTTCAATAGTCTCAACTATTTACCTCATCTTAGATAATAGAGCTTGGCCTTTACCACTGTCTCTAACCCAACTCCCTAATATACTTAATATGATGGCATTAATTTAATATTAGAGATAGCTTATACTTATCTTTAAAAGATTACTACTTTCATCTCAACTCATAAAAAGTCAATTAAAAAAAAATTGCCACCACCTTATAGATTATCCATGTTCACTTCCTAAATCATACATGATAAATCATCCCCTCTAATTTTATATCATTTAATTACCAAATGGCTAAAAAATATTATGCATTACTATTATTTTCTAGCAATTATTGTACAAAAGCTTTTTCTTAAAGAAAGAAAAAGAAAAAGAAAAAAGGTGTAACTACTTTGAAATTGTGTCCACATGCTTTTTTGATGGATTTAGTCGATCACCTTACATTGCTATAATGACTTTGTTATCATATTGGAAATTGTTCAAATGGACAGAAAGTGAAAGTGGGGTATTATATTTACTCAACATTGACTTGACTTGCAGATAATGCCAGAGAGAAATTAGTTGAAGGCACCCATTAAGATGGGACCACATGAATTAATGACTTGTATATTGTAATGTTAGAAACAGCATATGTCGTTTCAACAGTAAGATAAATTTGTTCTAATCATTTCATTTTTCATTTTAATGAAATGAGAGATCACCAACTATTATTGAAGGGCAAGTGAAATATTTAGCACTTTAAGTCGGTATTTAGGTGCGTTTATTTCACTAATCAACATTATCTTTCCATGTAGCTAAGATATTGCTTCCATCCAAACGCCACCTCCCAACCCACACATACACATAAATTAAAAAAAAAAAATTATAGCTAAGATATTGCAAGGGAATAAGTTATTGGTTGTAAACTCTTTTCTTTTTCTTTTTTTTTTTTATTTTGTTCAATGTCATGAATGGGGTGGATAAAAAAACCAACTTACCAATCCAATCTGCAAACCAAACTAAGTCAAACTGAAAAAAATGTTTGTTGGAAATTAGGTTTAGAAAATTCCTAAAATGAATCGAACAATTGATATAAAAATTCATATTTTACTAGTGACTAGAAAAATTCTTTTTATTGTAATATAACACTTAAAAGGAATTTGTTAATTCACAATTATTGGAATGTATAAATATTGAACATGTATTCCATAATTTATCAATACTTATTGTAAATAGATGAATTTAGTACTTTTCTTATTAGATGGCATGTTATATAAATATACTTTCTTAAACTACAAAATACGATTCAATTTACATACCAAAATTAGAGCTCATCTTAAGATAAGTAGCTAACGTTAATGTTATCGCAAGGACAAGTTACCGACAAAAAGTCAAAGTTTTGGTTGGGAGCATGTCATCACATCCTATTTCTTGTTGAGAGTATGTCCCTATACTTGTTTCAAATAGGGTCTCTTCAACAACTAATATTCATATATAATGGACTCCTTAGAAGATCTTTTTGCTAGGGGTGTTTGTGGTTCCATTAGGTTCCATCTCGATTTAGTCTAGAGGTCAAATTAAACTAACCAGCATTTGAAATGATTCAATTTAGATGCTTAATGAATTAAACGCCTTGTATCGGTATAAGCTTTGAATCGAACAACATCTTGAATTGATTCAAATGTAGTTCAATTAAAATTCTTTTCTAATCATCATTTTCTTTTTGATAACATTGATAATCATCAGTTTTCAACCAATATTGATATCTAAATTGAGGAATATTATGTCAGAACTAAAGTTACATAACATTATTTCAAGACAAGATTACCTCTTAGATGATAGTGGAGGTCCATGGGTAAAACCCAAGTTAAAAATAAAAATAATAAATAATTTAATTTAAGGGAATTAAAGAAAATAAGTGATTTTTATGTCTAGCCTTTGGTATGGCATGTATACTGATATTAAGTACCAAAGGCAAAATTGTCATGGGAAAAGATCTAAACATCAGTATGGCTTATGATTACACATTAATGCCAGGGGTATTTTAATTCGGGGAAAAGTTACACTTCCTACTAATCAACTAACCGTGCTTTATAGTGCCATAACTCTCTCTCATACAAAAACTTACGATACTTTCCAAGGGACTTGCAGAACTCATCCTAACCCCAAATCCCTAATCAAGATTCGTATTCTCGAAAGCGGAATTCAATAAGGATCAATCTTTCCTCCATATTCAAGTAAGTCTTCTCTCTATCTCCATTCTACTTTTTTCAATTTATGTTTGTAGGGTTCCTTTAAGTTTTAGGAATAGAGGTGCTAATGTTGTTAGTGTAGTTGTAGTGATGTGGTTATGATGTAATTACATCTTGATAATGTTGTGAAGTGGTGTTGGAATGTATAGTGTACATATACCATGTCTTGTATGGGTTTGTGTATGTGTATGAAAGTTATAATTTTAGGTAATGTATGTGTGTATGCACGCATGGATTGGAGTAACGATGTGCACTATGTATGTACGTATGGGATAACATGCTAGAAATTATGTGAATGTTGGTGTCACACATGTGTTTATATTAAGAGGATATTAAAAGGATATATTGAATACGGTTTGGAATCTTAGAGTATAGAGTAAAGGGTAGAGTTAAGGAGAAAGAAGTATCGAGTTGCAAATATATTAAATTCTAAGCTAGCTTTTATATTTTGAACAAGTACTAAAGGATACGTGGTCTTGGATCAATTTGAGATAGGAACTCCAGATATGGGATACATGTTTGTTGAATGTGTGTGTTAGGTTAACGAATGTAAACTAGACTAATTGAAGCTTGGACTTAATTGTGTTGCTGGTTGTACTTGGCTTTGACCACCAACTGGTCGAGTTTAGTGGTGTTAGTGAGACACTTGGGGATCTTTACATGACGCTGTCTCTTATAGAGTCTCGTACTGAAATAACCCAGGTAGATTTAGGTTAGTTTATAGCACTTGAGTGTTAAGGTGTACCCAACACCAATACTATGTAGTATCTATATATATTATGTGTTAGGAGTTATGAGTAACCGTAAGTCTTAAGACGCTGAGAATGTGATGGTTGCGAGCTTAAATGAAACATGTAAAACTATTGCTTGTTACATTTAATAGCAGTATTTGTGTATGTATTTTACTAATATTTGTATTTCATGCACATGCATATGTTATCATATGCTAAGCATTGGCTTACCTTATGGGGATTGTTATTATTCAGTTGCAAGGACAGATTATGTGATAGATTATGGGGTTTATACGGAGGATTATGAATCTGATTATCTATACTATGATGAGTAAGGAGAATTTTACTATTATAAAGATGGAGCCAGGGCATCACAGTTTAGCTGTAGGGGTGAACTTGTGAACGTGTTTAATTTTGTCGTAAATACTTGGTAATGAGACTTATGTGGTTATGGAGTCACATGTGACTCTTGTTGCTAGGTTTCATAAGTTTATTTGATGTTGGAGCTATGAAATTCCAGTTTATGATCTAAAGTCCTTTCATGTTTTAAATTGTGAAGTTATGGTAGATTTCGATTATGTTATTACCCTTGGAATTTATGGAATTCAAGTGGATGACATTTTACTCTTATTTATACTTGAGGATATTAAATTGTGAATTTGCAGATTTCATGTAATTATTCCATGGATTTTAGACAAGTGGTAAGTTCCTAAACGCTTGACGTATCAGTAGAAGTTAGGGGAACATGGTGGAGTTGTTGCATCTTAGGTTCTGAGGCATTATACCATGAGTTTGCTAAAGATGAGAGACGACGATGATGGGAAAGGAACAGATCATGGAGACTAAGAGTGAAATGAGAAATAACAAAAAAAGGAATGGTAAATAAGGTTAAACAAAAATATCTATAGGGCATAACACTAAAAAATGTCACTTATTTTTTGTTTTTTAATATGAAGTACTTTGTTTCAGTTTGATCCCTTCAACCAACCACAAATCCTTTAAAGCATCTGATATCAGGCAAGTGTACCTATCAGTTTTAATATAGCGGATGTAAGTCCGAGTCAATCTCTTAGAGACTTCGAGTACTAATATTAACCTTAGCTTTATTATCTAACCGGAAAATTATGAAAGTTTGAATTAATTAAAAAATACTAAAATTAACAAACTACTTTAATTAAAAGACTTAATTAAGTAATTGAAAAAACGATAAAATCAAAAACGACTTCAAGAAAGTAATAACGTATTTAGGAATTATTTCCCCTAGAGTTAATCATGTGATCGCTTAAAATATTTTCAATTCGGTTTCTATTTTTCTTGACCGGAGGGATTCACAACTAAAGTTAATACCTTTCTCAAGCATATTAACCCTAATCCTAAATTATTTACCGGAATCTCTTTACTTAGTAATATAATTTAAAATTGCATTAATGTATAATGAATTCCCATACAAATAATTAACTTTCTGAAAGAAACATGTATCTTATCTCTAAGTATACATGTAATCCTCTTCAATTATGTAAAGATCTAATTACACATGCAATTTCTCAATTAACATGCATAATATCATATATTGATATTCTAGAAATATCATATATTGATATTCTATAAATATCAATCAATAATTAACGACATAATTGAATCAAGTAAAGATAGAAACTTTATTGAAATTTCTAAATCAATCCAAGAATCACATGAAACACTAGGTTCCATAATCCTAAATACTCGAATTCTAAACTATCATACTGAATCTAAAAACGAGTTTCATCAATAATATAAAATAAAACATGGAAACCCCTTTTGATTGATGAACAATCTCTCTAATCTTGAAGTTGATGTTGTTTCCGCCTCTTTCTTGATGTTCTTCTTAAGTCTCTTTCTTTTTTCTTGTGTCTCCTCGTTTCTGTAATGTCTCTCTCGTCTTTTGAAACCCTAAGATATCCTTTTATATGTGTATTACAAAGATTCTGTTTTCGTCACCAGACACGGCCGTATCCTCAGGTCATGTAACTTTCTGCACTAAGACAAAATTTTCTGTACAACTTCAAAACTTCTTCATTTGAACTCCGATTTGAGTGAAACTTGATTCTTTTTCTTCGTTTTCTATCCTAGAACGCGTTCAAACCTAGAAATCAAAATTTTACTCAATTAAGTATCAATTTCTTTAAAGAAAACAAAAAATGTGAGGAAAATACTATAAAATCACCCTATGAAATATGTTTAAAACCCGAGTTATCAGCATCCAAGATCACTTCACCCTCTAATTCTATATTACTCAATTACTGCTAAGGAATAGTAAACATAAAAGGACTTACCAAACTTTAAATGGTATTAAGTTAGAAGGTCTTGAGTTCAAACTCCGCATCCTCATTCGACCTTGCTAAATTAAGTTATTTACTCGATGAGTCTTAGCCTAAATTCTAGCCAATAAGAATAGGAGTGTCAACTAACAAATATAAACTTTATATCAACTCATAAGTTTATACGTTTAGATTAAGTGCTTAAATATCAACCTTAACAACTAGTAAATGGCTTAAAAATCTTTTAAAATTACCCTGTTGTCTGGTGATTAAGAAGAAAAGGTTTTTTTTTTTCCTCCATTAAGTATGAAAAGAAAGTTTAACTACTATCAAGATGTCTCCACATGCCATTTTGTTGGTCCCCACATCCTTTAACAATAGATAATAATTTCTCATCATGGAGAACGCTAATATGACAGAAGACTGTGTTTTCTATTAATCAAAACTAACTTGACTTGCAGACCACATGAATCAATGACCTACTGATAAAATAGAAGAGTTCTATGAGATATTAATGTTAGGTAGCTATAATTTTCCAAGTGATGCACTGAAGAAATAATATATTTTATATTGTATGATATATACAAAATAGTCTCTTCACATGAGTCACATTAATTCTTATATTGCTATTGTGGACAAATTCTACAATTGAAACTATTTTAATTCTTATATTGTTAGATAACTTGGATTGAAAATATAACATTTGAAAACAAAATAAAAAAAAGAAAGAAAAAAATAGAGTAGTTGGATTAGATTTGGCTTGCTTTTCTATGCTTGTATGTAAAAAAATAAAAAGGTAAGTAATCAAATATGTCTAGTACCGTCAATTGGTACATAGGTGCACTTCCTTTCCTAATCACCATTTTCTTTCACTGTGTGCAAACACTAAGGTAGCAATTTATTAAGAAATTAGGGCATCTCGTAGCTTTTTGTGATAGATGATGGTAGATGAGTAGCACCATGTATGATTTAGAAGAGAATTTCCTCCCTTGCTATTGGTATATTGGCAATGAAAAATATGCTTTTATATATTTGATTTTGAGTTAAGCATATGTTTGTTTCATAGATGATGTTTTCTAAAACTTTTTCAATAGTTGTTAACTATTGCCAACCCCTTGGGGTTATCCCGTACTTGGAAGGAGAAGTAATAAAAGAAATAAATAAAGTGACAATTTGATTCTTTGTCGCCATAGTAATTAGTAAATATGAGAAAATAGATATCATATTCATGGAATACGATTCACTTTCACAATGCCACTCAATATGGAATCTATTCCAACTATATGTACCATGGATCCTTACCTATATAGGGAACAAATATCTAAATTTACTATTTAAAGATACTTTTTCAAACGACCATAAAATGTTTATCGTAAATGAGAAGAGTGATTATGAATAAAAAGGAAGATAGATCCATATTCACATATATAAGAATTATGAGGGAGCAAGAATAATCTTGGATTATCTTTTGATAACATGAAAATACATCATATCAAGAATTTGTGCTCATTAGTGGCTTTTATTGAGAAGTGATTGTAAGAGATAAAGTTGAGGGTGTGATTAACTATCATAATATATATATATATCTAAAGAAAATGAGAAAATGATTTTCAATTTAGTAAAAGGAAATTATTTTTTTCATTTTCCTTTTATCTACTTTTTTTTTGTATTTTTAATTCTGAAAAAGATGATTTATCTATAATCATAAAACCTTGAGGAGCGGCAACTAACATTATTTCCCACTGTCGAGCCTCTTTTTTTTTTTCCTCTTGGTTATTATCAATTAGTTTTCTTTAAAATGATCAATATTAAACCATACTCATTTAATACTGACCCTTAATTAGAATTTAAAGAAAACTGGTTTTTACTTTAAAAATTGTTTGGAGTTGCCATCCAACCGTAATAAAAAAAAAGGGAGTTAAATTTTAATCAATTTGATATATTGGTTATAATTTAGCTACTAATCTTTCAATAAAATCGATTTTTGTTAAAATGATTTTTGAAAACCAAAGATTTGGATCCATGAGCTATCATATTAAACCCTAAACGGGTACTACTTTTAAACTTTCTGAATTTAAATTTATTATTCAATATATCCTTATAATGACATTTATGTACGAGCTATAACTGAAATTATGCCTATTTACAAAAAAATAAGGATTTAAAGAATTAACTACTAGAGGAGAAAATAATTTTTTTTTTTAAGTCACCCCATACGTACAGATACCTACTACCCGCTATTTGGTATTAAACTTCCATAGTTTGCTCACGAAAATTTTAGCCGGTTGATTTATTTTAACTTTTGAAAACAGTCGACTTTACATTTTTTACCCATTTTGATTTATTTAAAGAAAATTTTCGAAGGGTCCTAATTAGGGCTTTGTTTTTGAAAACTTTATAGTAATCCTAATTTGGAAATGATCCATTTATTTTTATTTATTTTTGGAAAGTTGATTTTCGAAGTGATTATTATTTTTATTATATTATTTTTTACTATTTATTTATTTTCTTTTTATTTTTCATTTTAATTTTTTGGTTTTTTGGTTAAAACGTGAAGATAAATAAATATGAAACTAAATACTTCTTTCTTTTTTCTTTTTTTTTTTTTTTTTTCCCTTCTCCCCCACCCGCTCTTTTTATTACATTTACAATTGGAATAAATAAACAAAACAAAATTACAACAATGAAATTGAGAGAATGACGAACCTAAAGGCAAGGGGATTCGAATCAGAGCTACAACACGAGTCAGTTAGGTCCAGTTATGTGACCTGCACATGCGCGAGTGAGTTCCAAGCGATGGCAACCATGTTGTAGGTTATTTAAAAGTCCAAAATGAGTGAAAGGTGGTTTTTTATGTGCCTCTTATCGATTTTGGGGGGTTAGGCCAAGTACCACCACCTTCCATAGCTGTTTAATGGTTACGCAAGTAGGTGGTGGTGGCATTAAGGTATAGTTGGAGATTAAATGCAATAAGGGTTGCAACTATTAGTGGGGGCAATAGCTATCAGAAGCCAAGATCCTAGGGGTTGTGTTGATGGTGATCTTGAGCTTCATCAATATGAGACGAGAGAGTAAGGCGTAAAGAGAGAGCAAGTTCATATTCAAACATCTAAGGAGGATTTTGAGTGATTCTTCCACATTGAAATGAGTCCCCATTCTCTAATTTATAATATTCGATCTTTGTTTAAGCTTGGAAAGTCAAAAAACATATTGAATTGATGAATTGCATTGATGAGCTTTGACCCATGACATGATCTTTTTTTTTTTGTTTCTTAATCTAATCTTAACCCATTAAATGAACGTTTTTAGGCAATATTTTGGGTCAAATTCAAGAAATGCCATGTATACTACACAACTCCATCAATAATTTTGACGGAATCATGTAGTGAACGCCTAAAAAGGTGGCTCAAACATGAGCCATTCGGATTTTTTTTTTAAGAATTAGTTGGGGAAAGTGAGGGAACGAAGGAGAAAATGATCGAAAATCTTGCCAAGCATGTGCCACGCACATAGAATGCGCCCATCCAAAAATAAAAAAAGCAGGTGCCAAAGCGCCTGCTATCTTTTTGGGCCTAACTAGGGCCTTCGGCCTCATTTCGTATAGACCAGGCTTTTGACCTAGTCTGATCCCCTTAACTTCCTCTTCTCTCTCTCTTTTTTTTTTTTTAAATAAGAACTAAAACTAAAAAAAAAATCCTATCTTAAATGCACATTAAGATTTATTATTACTATTATTTACTTTTCCTTTTAAAAAAGAAAAATACATTTTGTGCTTGGTGAGATTCGAACTCCAAACCTCCATGACATACCAAATGCTAATGTCTAAGTGTTTATCCGTTAAGCCATTAACCTATGAATTGTTCATATGTATAATTAAATTGTACTTATGGACAAAGTCAACTTAAACTAGATTCAAATTTAAGCCTAAAATCAATGACTCTCTCTTTATTTTATCTAAATTAAAAATTATATTCTACTAAACTATCTAAAAGATTTATTATTTTCTAAATCTTTTTTTTTTGTATTTTCTAAATTTTATATTTTTGTGATTGTTCCTAAATTTCTTATTTTTTAATTTTTCTTAAATCTTCTATTTTTCTATATTTTTATTTTATGTTTTTCTAAATTTCTTATTTTATGGGTTTTTTCTAATTTTTTGTATTTTTCCTAATTTAGGACTCTTTACCCTATCCTAAAAAATTTGAACAATAAAATAAAAGAAAAAGGAAGGGCTACACCACAGATTGTAATGCCGACATTGGCCCGAGTAAATGTTAGTTGTTGGAAGCAGAAGAAGCACAAGGGTCACGTAGATGAAACGATTGGAGGTATGGGTTAGCAACATCTGTGGACGTGGTTGGGATGTTAGAACCCATGCCTCTCTACACATCAAGTGTAAGGGATGGATTGGTAGCATCTAATGATAGTATAAGTAGTGATGAATGGAGCTTCAGTGATGAATGAAGGCGAGCATGTGGTTCAAGAATAAAAAACATCTATAGATAGCTATAAGGCTACATCATGTTATGAACCACCATGACTTCATTGTAAAGGAGTCCAAACTAATATTATGGTCTATCAGATGCATTGATTTGGAATAGGGCTTCAAGTGGAGACTCAGAACTTATAAGAAGCAACATGTAGGATGTTTTATGATAACCAGGTTTGTGGGTCCACATACGTACTTCAATCTTACAATTAGCCAGGAATACTCAAAATTAAACTCAAACATGCTATCCTACTTTCTAATTAAGGATGTTCAAGAGTCACCAAGCGTTAAGGTAAGACACTTGCGAGCAACTATTTGCAAGCAATACAATTATATTGTCTACCTCAAGAGAATTAAGGAAGCAAAGCACAAAGCGATTGAATTGGTTTATGGTAAGTAGGAGGAATCGTATGTGGTGTTCCTACATATACTAAATGTGATTTGAGATGCTAATCCCAGTGCTATGGTAAAGTGGAAATGGCAAGATAGTGATACTACCGAGCACATGTTCTTTGATAGAGTCTTCTAGGCATTCAAACCTTGTATTAAGGTATTTATACATTACAAGCCTATAGTTACGATCGATAGAATATTCCTGTATGAGAAGTACAAGCATAAACTGCTAATTGCGATCGGATTTGATGGTCAGAATTACATAATCCCACTTAGTTTCATCGTAGTTGATGAGGAATATTTCGATAATCAAAGTTGGTTCCTAATGTATGTGTTCATGCATGTTATAAGAGATCGTACCAATATATGTTTGATTTCAGACTATTATGCTGGGATCCAATTTATAATAGAAGGCGAGAATGCAGTATCGCCAAGGGGTTAGCCTTAGCGATGGTGTATTTGACATGTTGCTAGTAACTTCAATACTCGAGCTAAGAACAAAAAATGTAAAGAGCTGATAAAGAAGGTCGCTTACAAGTTGTAACCTCGAAAGTTTCGCACCTACTATAATAAGGCTAAGACTATGAGCCCCCATACTAAAGCTTACTTTAGAAGCCTCTATCCTAAAATATGGACACTGGCATACAACAACAAAGCTCATTTGGTCATGGGATGACTAACATTATAGAAAGTTATAATAATGCTTTGCATGATGCTAGGAACTTACCGGTCACAACATTATTTAAGAAAACTTTCTACAACTACAACGATTACTTCAATAAGCGTAGGATCGAGTTAATGGAGCAAATGGGCATTGGTAAAGTATTGACCAAATTCGCGAAGAGAAAGTTTGACAGGTGGCGAAAAGTGGCCAGTAGTCACCGAGTTATGATTTTTTACTACAATGAGCAGATATTTATGGTCATCACAATGCCAAGACCAATGGTGTACAGGTAAAAAGGAGAGTACAACCATACAATCGACCTCAAGACCGCATGGTGTACTTGCAATAAGTGGCAAACATACAAAATTCCATGCTCATACGCTATAGTTGTTATAGGAAAAATGAGTATAGACTATGTTGTACACATAGGGTATTGGTACACATCATAGAATTAGCTACGTATATACATACATCCCTTCATGCCCTATACCGATAAGTCCTGTTGGTCATATCTTGATATTCCTATGTGGCATCAAACAAGGTTAGAAATTCGGGCAGGGCATAAGAGAAACAATTCTAGAATGAGATGGACATCTGGGAGGGATTGGGAGGGACCGGGAAGGACCGTTAACTTACACCTATGGTCTATGCGGTAGGGATGGACATAATAGGAGAAGATGTCCACAGTGAGGAAGATAACCAACATTCAGTAGATCCATCAGTAGTTGACTTAGTGAAAAAAAAACCTGTGATAATATTTATTAATTATATATATAGAAGTGTATTTAAGAAGTCGTTCTTTTTTATATCTTTTTATTTTTACCATAAGGTTTTTCTAGTAAACTTACAAATTTTTTCCCTCTTTTGTACTTATTGGAGTAAATGGATCCAGGACCAGCAGATAGGTCACTACTTCACTTACAGCCATCCCATACATTTGAGCTAGTATAGGGTGGTCAAGTAAGGAATAGCAAATGGAAAACATACTTACGATTTGTTTCATTCCTATATTGATTGTAAAAATATTTCTTCTTCTTTAGTTACAAGAAAACTACTAACTCAAGTTTTATAGACGTAAGGCGATATTTAGGCATCAGGATGGCTAAGAGATCCCGATAGATCCACATATAATCTCGTATCTAGAGCAATCAAGCTTCATTGGTGCACACTAGGTTCCCTTCATACAATTGGATTTGCACTTAATTATTGCCCTGGTTGAATGATGGAGGAGGAGATGCATACGCTTCACTTCCATACTAGCGAGATGACAATGACTCTACAGGATATATCTCTGCTCCTAACTCTGCCAGCTGAGGGTGATGCAATTACTGGAGTGACTGCTTCTACTAGCTGAGTCAAGTTATGTCACCGCCTATTAGGAATTCACCCACCAGAAAGTGCCCTAAAGGGTGTCGGATTGAAGTTGTCTTGACTAAAGGACAATTTCACCAATTTGCCTTTTCATGCGAACAAAGAGACAATGCAGCACTTCATGAAGGCACATATCATGTAGTTGATCAGGGGTATGCCATTCTCAAACAAGTTTAACAATGTCGTATACCTTATGTTCCTCCCTCTCTTATCAAACCTCACTATAGCTAGGCGATATGCGTGGGGAGCAACTTGCTTGGTGTGGCGTATCACTAATTATGCCTAGCTTCAAGGGTAAACGTATGAGAGATTAGTAGTCCATTGGTGATTCTATAGGTGTGGGTATGGGAGCATTTCCTACACATTATCCCTTTACATTGTTAGATTACAATAGTTGTCAACGTTTAACCACTTATGAGTTGATGAGGAGCAAAGTTTGACATAACTGAGCTGCCTACGCATGTGGATGGATAATACAAAAGTGCATTTGATTACCAGTGTCCAGAGCATGTACATATTTATCGAAACTGTTCTCCTTATTCATTTAATAATTGTTACTTTTTTCATCCTCATTGTTGATCATCAATTCAGGTTGTTTAGATTCCAGACGACTACGATGATGTTACCAAACTCCCTATTTATTGTCGATATAGGAGTGATGTATGGCTAGCCTGTATATAGCTTATATGCTTCCACATCGTGGAGATGCACTATCCTGACCACGTGGCTCAATAGTTTAATGGGATGTAAGAGATCCCAGCCCACCCTAATAAGGGACGAGCACTACATAATATCAACTTGAGGGGCAGGATAGAGATAAATTGGGTGACACACCATGCAGATTGGATAGTACAATAGGAGGATTACCGAAACTGAATAGTTTAGATACGACCACCACTTAGTGTAGATTCTGTTTACGTCCCCTAATACCAACAAGTTACCCATAGATACATCGGTCAATTTAGGGCTTCTTGGATGTATATGGTACGTACAGTTACTTTTTCATTTACACTTTTATTTTTCTATTTATATGTAACTCAAACTTTTACATTCGAAATGTAGGCGGACTTCATACATAGAATACCGCATATGTCATACGATGACGTAATATCTTAGCAACATTGAGTAGATGACCTCGTCCAATGGATTATTGGGGTCTACCTAAGCGATCGAACTCCACCAAGTCCAGATGTTGATGAAGATGAATCCCCACCAAACAAGCCATAGAGAGATAAGGGCCATGAGGCACGTGGTTGTCAACGAGTTAGGGGTCGAAGACGTAGATAACCTAGCATGGAGATTTGCAATAATGCTTCTCCCCTACACTTCTTGCCGCCAGCATCTCTTAGACTGCCTGGGTTTGAGTTCCATGGGCCATTCATCAAGGAGAGCTCCAAGGATCCTATGTGCTACACCTTTGTCGTCAGAGCGATCTCCATTAGTTAAGTCCATACCACCCTGCACTATTGAAGAGGCTGATTAGAAATCTTTACTATGACATGGGCGAGAGAGTCATGCAAATGCACCCTTCTCCAGTCCACATGCATGCATCATTTTCGAGTGCTTACAGTTAAGATGATGGATAGATTACCCAGCTGGATGCAACCCAAATGGTTGAGCCCCAAGATAATGCAAAACCCTAGGATGCTCGGCTACTAGCTCGACAACAACGTCAACTTCATTAGATTTGGATATTTCACTTCTGATTTACTTTTCTTATTTTCAAAACACTCTTTAGCTATTTCAATAGTGTAATTACACTTCCTACAATTGTTTCATTTCTTCATAATTTAAAGTTATTAACATGTTTCGATGTCGATTCAAAACTTGTATCTGTTTAGTACTGAAAGAGGGCAAAACCGAATATTTTACAAATAAATAACTGGATATAATTTAATTGATTGACTAAAAAAATAGCTATCTATTGAACATGACGTTCCGATTACGTTTTCAATTAAAATTGCATATAGACTCGACTAAATTTAAGGTGATTAAGTTTTTAACTACAATCGCATATGGGTTAGACTAAATTTAATATGGAGGAATCAATGAAAATGTAAAATGTGGATGCACTAAAATTGCCTCTTCAAGGGGCGATTTCAGTAAGAAATGATTTCAAGTACGATATTTCTAGGATTATTTTTTCAGATACCATTTTTTTTGCATTTTTTTCCTTTTCCCTAAATTTGATTATATATTTTACAAAAAGCTAATATATAAAAGTTTACTTTTTAGCGTTTAATAGATCTCCCAAGCTAAAGCTAGTGATAAACATTTTCCAATCTTTAATCGTGGGAAAAATATTAGACGGCAACGATATGTACCTATAAAATTATTATAGAAAGTTGTATATTTATTAATCGAACAAACTTTACAAATGGGAAGGTAGTTTCATTTTCAATTGTCCTTTTTTCCCCATTTTCCTTCTTTTGATCAACGTAGAGCATACTTAATAAAGCTAGAGGTTGTTGCATTGAAATTCTAGCAGCGCTACACCAATATTGTGCGTGCAAATTTAACATAGAAATAATAATTATCATAAAAGCAGTTTCAAACGGAGTTTAGAAACAATTTTAAAATGGTAGGCATGTATAACTTTTATAATTGAGGGATGTGGGAGTGGGATAGTTTTTATTCTTGCAGTTGACAACACAGTGAGAACTGATCACATTTAAATTTTATTATAATGTTAAGAAATAATTAAAAATTATATAAACAACAACCATAGTACAACCCCTTTAATAAAGGTATTTAAGTGGATTAAACGAGCCAACTTAACTGAGCCACTCTTGACTTGTAAGTTAAACAAACCGGATTTTCTTTCGCTTGCTTTTTAAATAAGTCAAAAGACCTTAACTCTAACCCGTTTCAAGTAAGTTAAATAGGTTGATTCACAGGTCAAAAGTATAAATATATTAAATAGATCAATCTAAACTAGCTCACTTTAGCCTATGGGTTAAGTAGGTCGGTTCATTTGACTCGTTTTTTAAACGAATCGAAAACCTCAATCCAAACTCATTTAAAAAGCGGGTTAAACAAGTGGATTTGTAGACTAAAACTCATTTGCACAACTTTATTCTTTAATAATATAGATAAACATGGACTAGATATATGAGGTACCAGATTAGAGGAATTATAAAAAATTAAAAAAAAAAAAGCATAGAAGTCCACATAGTGTTACCATTTTAAATTAATACCAAAGCCAGACATTATCCAAAAAGAGAATGACTAGTTGGAAGATATGTGAAATAAACTAAAGGAAAATTTCGATCTACGTATGCGAAGCCTTCTAAATCTTTTAGATCCTTATATAATTATCTTGCTCCTGAAAGATTGAATGTAAAAGTAAAAATAAAAATGAACAATAATATAATAATATATTTAAAAACTTAGAAAGTAAAACAAAAAAAAAAAAGATTTCCTCTTTCTTCCAAAAATTATGTAATTTCTATTTCAATTTTTAGAAAATTCCTTTCTAATTTTACACAAATTAAAATGATAATAAGGGATTGAGAGAACATTTTTTTTTCTTTTTTCTTTATTTTAAAAAAAAAAAAGATTGAAAGATTCAGTTGCTCAATTTAAGTAGGAAACAAACATGAGGATGTATAACTGCAATTCTTGCGAAACTTTATATCTAACATTGTTATCAGCTAAAAACAATAAGAAGATTCGAATTCAGAATCTCTCTACCACTATCAGCTAATTTAAGAACCTAATGCTCCATGATACTGCAATATTTTCATACTTGCTTGACAGTGCTCTAAATAAAAATAAAGTAATATAATGTTTGAGGTGAGGCACGCAATGCCTGCAATGTAAAAGCAGAACATGTCTGCATTATTTTAGTTTGCCTCCTGCTGACCTAAACCTTTTTAAGTCAATTATAACAGCTTTATCTCTACCGATCATATATAATTGATGAAATAAGGACCAACTGTAAATTTTTCAAACCAATTTCGCTTTATAGATCCATATTAATGGTTTAATTTTTTACACTAGTTTTGATTATAAGTGCTGCCATTTTAACAGAAACATGCATCAACAATGAGTTATTTTATTTTATTTTATTGCCAAGAACCATGAGTTATATACACGTACATATATAAATACTGACAAAATCATAACATATGCCAAATGTATCTAAACATGAATGATTATTATTTTAAAACCTACCTATCCCACTTAATTTTTTCTCTTCTTTGTCACCCTGCATCGTGTGGAATGCTCATCAGGATTGTGGGGTTGCTGTCATTGTTGTCTATTCTTCCCGTGTATGGTCTACGCCTTGTCTTTCTTAATATTGAGCTCTTAGACTTGCAACTTTAACATGTCCTTTCATAACATATTTACCATTCTTCTCCAAATAAAATTAACCAAAAAAAAATTTAATTGAGAAAAATTACATAAAATTGGAGAAAAAAAATTATCATTTATTATTATTTAGTGTTTTAGATATCTTTAATACTTAATGTTTTTTCTTTTTATTATTTTTATCTAGGATAAAATGATTATGGAGAATGTTCGAGATGATAAAGCTCTAAATAATTATTCACTAACTAAATCTCATAATAATAAAATAAACATAAATTAATGTCTCATAAACAATGAAAAATCATTAACGAGTCTTTAAATCCCCTGCAAATCTCCTTCAAGCCACAATGAATTACTAAACTAATTAACTACGTAGTTTGATCCCTGCCAACCCGTGTAATGCACCATAACAAAACTAGGACTTGTATACATACTAAAAGATTTTTCAGGATAGAGATCTCCAACACATTATAACATAAAATGGGTGTAAACTAAACCATAAAAACGGGCCTTCTTCAATCAAATCTATAAATAGATAGAATAACCCATCGTATCATCTTGTACGACCAGTTGTGGTTCCTTGATGCTTTTTAGGGAGAATTGGCTACCTCTAGGTTTAAGTCATCATTTACCAAGCCTTATGGTTATGGACCATCTATATTCACTTTCGACATTCTAGTTATTGTTTATTTATTGCTAAATATTAAAAGACATAAAAAGAGCACCCCAAAAGAACACCCAAGCTTAACATAGTATCAAAAGAGAGTTTTTGAGTTCAAACTCCATGTACCCCATTGAATAAAATTTTTCATTTGACAAATCTTACTCAAAATTCTAAGACTATAAAAGTGCACAAGCCTTTTACATCGGAGTAAATCTTACTCCAATCATTGAAGGCGCCCTACACTCCGCTGATTCCACATGGTTGTAATCAAATAGAAATAACAATGCTCTGCCGCTACACAGTGAACAACAAGCAAGGTCCCATTCTCTTTCTTTTTCTCTTTTATTATCTTTATTTATTTGTTTCTTTGTTTATTTGGTTGTTATTATTTTGATTAGTTAGCTAGTCAAGTTTATAACATATCACATATATATATTTATATATATGAGTTCAGTTGTTTTTTTTTTTTTTTTAGGATTTCTTCACATAGAAAATTTTTAACAAAAATCCTTTCAAAAAAAATTTGGAACTTTTAGAGAGTTTTTTTATATAAGATAAAATCACTTAAGAGTTAGGACCCTATATATTTTTTAAGAAATAAACAGAATTAATTAAAACATAAATCTCATCAATTTCAAAATTATAATCAACTAACACACTAAAGATTTTTTAAAAGAACTACAGTCGTCTGATTCCAGTTAATGGGTACGTAAGCACTTTCGGGGAAAACTTAGGTTTTTTTTTATTTTGATTTTTTTAAAAATATTATAATTAGAAAAATAATCCTAATTTCGATAAATAAATAGTAATACCCGTTAGGTTTTAATAGGTTAGCTCCCGAATTTAGAATCCTCTAGTTTTTCATTTAAATTGAAATCAAAGACCAGTAGCTAATAAGTCCACCTAATTAATTATGATTTCTCTTTTTCCCAACTTCGGTCAGGTGGCGACTCCAAAAACTTTTCCTAAATAAGAAATCGGAATTTCTCAATTTCTTTAATCAATGATTAATATTAAATGGGTTAGAGTTTAGTATTGACTGAAAATGGGGAAATTAATTAAATGAAAGAAACCGAAAAATTAGACTCAACAACCATAAAGGAAATAGAAATGATTTTTCTAATACTTAATTATTTTAGGATGTAATATATGTGTATATTAATATTACAAATTAGAAAAAAAATGTAAAAATTGGAACAATTAAGAAATTGCCATGTGAACCAATAGAAAACTACTGCGTCAACTTTCCTAATTTTCTAATTAAAATAGTAAATTACAAAAAATAATAATAAAATAATAATTAATTAATTAATTAAGAAATTACAATTATAACAAAAAGTTACATAATTAGTAATTTAAGCTTAAAATGGTGAAATAAAGAAGTTGTGACAAAATTAACCTAAAAATAAAAATATTTCAAAAGTTTATATTTAGAAATTGATTAAGTTATAAAATCAATAAAGAAAAGCTTAAATTGATAAATAAAACCATTTAGGCCAAAATAACAAAATTTGTAAAAATTCAGGCCCATAATGAACAATGCAAGTTTTAACATCCAAAATAAATCTCGCTATATGAAAGTATATCTAAAAACGATAAAAATCGGCTACAAGATCATAAAAATTAAAGTTAAAATGAAAAAGTTATACACGATTGAAGATTTAAGATAAACCGAAAAGGATATGTAGGATAACTAAGTTAATTGGCCCTATAAACTAATAATGAGAATAAATAAATATATAAAATATAATTTTTTATAAATGTACAAATATATATTTTCTATTTACTCTAATAAATAAGTTAAACTATGTTCCTACCATGCTTAGATTATAGTAGAAAATTAAGCAAACTACGATAGACATTTAGTTAACTAAGAAGCTTAACTTTTCCTAAATACTTAGAAGTCTTACTATCTTTTAGATACTCAATTTTCAAGTTCTAGACATTCCAAAGGGCTATAAAGTGAGTATTAATCTAAGTGAAGGAGTTCTAATGACACGCTTTATACTTATGCGTAATACTTGCTTGATGTTTTGTTGGTTGTTATTGGTTATGTGTCTGAATGACTGTTTTTCCTATGTGCTATCATCCATATGATTATCTCCTTAAGCTAGTAAATATAAATATCTGACCAAGATAACCTCTTATATTTGTCGCATATCTATAACTCAACTACTATACTTATGGAGAGTACTAACTTTGCAAATTTTGAGAAAATTATTTTGGAAACATATTCTTATATAATTTATATGAGGGCTTATAACACCTATTGATGATATTTTATCATTAAGGTAAAGCTAGCATAGGATCTCTAATTAATTAGATAGCGAAAGGACTCACATAGTTGTAATCGTGGGGCCTTAGATATATTTTGATAGCGAGAGGACTCACATATTTGTGCCCATATAGGCTTTGATATGATTTGTTTATGGTGAATGGCCTTAATTGGGGTTCACTTACTTAGATTTGTATTTCTTTCTTAGCTAGGGTAATGATCAAGTGTCATCTACAAGGATGGTGCCCCTAAGTAGCATTATGCGGTTAAGGTAAAGTGTCCTGTACGGGTAAGTATGAAGGATAATCGACGTATAGATGACATAAATCTATACCTTCTATAGTTCCAGACTCCTATAAATGTATTGCTTGTAGTCACTATGTATGCATTCATTTCGTTTGAAGATAAATTTGCATGTATGCTAATAATGTTTAATAACTTACTTGAACAATAGTGGTGAGGAACAAGCTTACTAAGTTATAGTTTGTTCATTCTCTTCTAATTTCTTTTGCAGATTCCATTAAGCTAGGACTAGGATAAATTTCAAGTGCTAAGTGTAAATTAAAGATAGGTTTAATAACATTAAAGTTAATTAAAGAGTGTATGGTTGGTACAAAAGTATCCTTTGTAGAAAATATTTATCTATTAGGATTTTGTACAATTTAGTATTTCTTATAATTTACAAAATTAACTTACCCTATCTTCTTATTGGTAAGAGATATCGATTTTTTATGGTTCTGATGAACTATAGAGCATTAGATATCCATAATTATTTATACTTTTACATTTTACAATAAGTTAATAAATTAAAAAATGGAAATCCTAATAATTAATTAATTAACGTCTTACAATCTCTAACTTATAAGGTGATCTTTGTATCATAAGTGTACATGTGATATGGAGATTTTAGGCAATCATACTAGGCTTCCCTTAAAGTTATGACAAAATAACAGCGTAATAGAATTTGAATTCATATGGAATGGAATAGGGTCGTAATAGGTCTAAATGTGTATACTTTATTCAGTTGAATCTTCTAGAATTCCTATTACGTTGTTCAGTTGATAGAATTACAAATGAAATAAATCATGAATAGATAATAATATTACCAAATTGGTCATTATTTAATTAAACAATAATAATAAATTGAAGAATATATATATATATATATGTAAAAGAAAACCAATTGAACAACACTATTGATGAATAGATCCATATTTGCAATACGAATACGAATAAACAAATTAAAAAAAGAAACAACTCAACAATTATTAACAAATAGATCCATAACTGCAATTGCTATTACAAATAGATTTGCAATTATCATTATGAACAACTTAACCTAATTTGCAATGTCATCACATACAACTTTGTTCAATATTAAAGCTTAGAAATTTAAGAACTCTCAAAACCAATAGTGAAGAATACAACTATCATGCAAGGAATCAAGAAACAAAACTTTTTAGTATCTTAAATGCTATTCAAATCGCGAACTCTCTAAGACCCCTTCTTTAATAAGATCCCCAAATTAGATTTGGCCCTATCACTTTTCTCTCTCCTTGTCATCTTGATTTCTGCTTTTAAGACTATAAACGAGATGAGTAGAGTTGAGCTTCTAAAGGCTCAAGTTTAGCTCATTTAAAAATTATTAAGCTCGAATTTAAGCTAAACTTTTCATCGAGCCTACAATTGAGGCTCGAGCTTAGCGCGTTTAGATAATTGAGTTTTATTTTGAGCTTAAGTTTAGCTTGTTTACTAATCAATCTTAAGTTGAGCCAAAATTAAAGCAAGCCGATCTCGATCTTACTTACAAGTCTAAATATATAAAATAAAGAAATATATAAATAAATAATTTAACAAATAATAAACGAATATTAGTTTATATATTATATATTATTATATAACATATTATATGAAGATTAGTTTTTGGGTTTTAATAATATATAATATATGATATTTGTAATATGTGTGTGTGTGTGTGTGTGTAACTGATAAGTCTACTCAAGAGCCTAAATAAGCCAACTTGCAAGCCTAAAACAAAGCTTAAACTAAGCTCATTTAAATAAACAAGCTTTATCTTAAGCTTGGACTTATCTCATTTACTATTCTAGCTTGAGTCAAAATAAGCTTAAAATGAGTTAAGCTCCAGCAGCTTCGCTTATTTGTAGCCATACGCGCTTCCTCCAAATCCTAACTCCACCACTATATGCAACATCCTTCTGAAGTTTGGTTTTCCCAATGGATTCCTCCCTAACTCAATCAAATTCAACAATCTCTCTTCCATTTTATCATTTAGATAAACATTACTACATACAAATCAAGTAATTGGTGTATTACGAGACCAAAATCATGTGAAAGAGAGAGAACAATGGAGAGAGAAGGAGAGAGAAGGAGAGAGAACCATGTTCACATGAAACATGTAAAGCAACAAAGTAGTGTAAAGGATAAGGTGAGGCAAGCAATCTTGCATTATTTTAGTCTCCCTCCTTCTTGACCTAAACCTTTTTAAGTCAATTGTATGGCGACTTTAGCTCTCCCTATCATATATGTTTGATGACATTTCATTATTCCAACTACCTTTCGTCAGGAGAAAGTTAAAAATAAAAGAGACTTCACCAAAATAGCAGCTCTATATTTTTTAAAGGAATTTCAATTTATATACTTGTATTAATGCTTTCATTTTTTACACTAGTTTTAACAAAATATGTTACCATTAATAGGCGACACACATCAACCCCAACCCCTCTTCTTATCCCGCCAAAACCCAATCATCACTACAATCATTACAGCAGATTCCGGCCGTCACTAGCTAGACTCAACTCCTACACAGACTTACTATAATTATTTTATGCAAATCTCAGAATTTCCTGTTCCTAATCTACTTTCTCAAATCGTTGCAAAATCTTATATAGAATTACATGATTATACGATAATTTAAAATTATATAAACACTAATAATTGGTACATGTAGTATGAAATGCTTGCAATAATTTATCCAAATTTCAGAAATTACCATGTAATAATTTTTTTTCCCCATCTTTTCGTGACCCAATGGCATGTGAAATGCTTAGGAATGTGGGTTTGCTATCATTACCATGTAAATTTTATTAGGGTATGTTTATGAGTTGATACTTAGTGTTTAGGGTGTCGCTTAGCATTCTAATTACTTTTTTCTTTATAAACACCCTTCTAATTTATAAAAGATTGTTTAATCAATTTTTTTTTGGGTAAATATTGTTTAACCAAAGTCACTTACCAAGTGTTTAAATCTTTTACAAATCCTGTATTATTATTACTTTTTAAATTAATATATAAAATATAATATTTTTCATTATTGTATATTATATTAATAATATTTTATTTACTTTTACTAAAATTAAGAAAAAGAAAAAGAAAGGAAGAAGATTGGACTAGGATGGTTTTGCCATGGGAAAAAGGCGTCTGACTTGTGTTAGGCTAAAAATGGAGAAAAAAAATTAAAAGAAAAAAATATGCAATAGGTACCTAATTAGGTACCTGAGTACCTATAAATACTAACAAATATAAAACATGTTATATCGGAATATGTACCAAATATTTTTTATAAATATACTCTTAAATGATCTACACTTAGTCTTTCTTTAATATAAAGCATGTAATTAAATTTATATTTAAATATGCTTTCATATATTATTCACAATTCTATGTGACATCATTTTAATTGTCCTTTTTTATAATTACTTATTTGATCTTTCTCATAAAGTGCTTTTTTTTCAAAATGTTAAAATAAAACAATGATTTTTTTTTGTAATCATAAAAAATATGAATATTAATAAGTAATACATTCCTATGCCATGTATTATTATAGAAAGACACCTCTTAAGAGTATGATAAGAAAAATTAATACTACTTATTACATTATCATAATTACCTCATAAAAATTCTGAATAATTATGAGGAATATTACGATAGAAACCTAAAGACTATATCATAGGCAAATGTAATGTATTAAAATGTAGAATATATAGAAAGATAAAACTTATGAAATTATATACATAATAGGTGGTATTGAAGATTATGGTAAGAAACATTAAATGTTATAATTGCAATTTTCTTCATAAAATAAAGTATCAGATATTCATGCGACTTGTTTTTTCTTTTTCCTTTATTGAACAAGGCAGGCATATGGTTTGCCTTTTTTCATCAGTTGTTATTACGGAATAGAGGGATTAATGATGTTTAATGATTTCGAACAAATTGTAGTTAATTGGTTTTGGGTTTGGGTCCCTGTTTTCTTTTATATTTTTTTAATTGGGTTTAATTTGTTTGATCATTAATTTTTATTTTACTTTTCCAACTTTTTTTTAATTAAAATTGCTAAGCTAGTATATTATTTAAAGTTTTTACACATCAGCATCCAACATCTGAACTTTAGGTGCCACATAAGCATTTTTTAATGCCGTCATATCCTTTCTTTGACTCACTCATATAAACATTTATTTCTTATTTTAACTTTTCAAAAAATTAATCTCTCGAATGAACTTATCCCAAACGTTAATTTTTTCTAATGTAATTTTCTTTATATTAAAATATCACTTGAATGGTACTAAGAGCCACATGGTAGGTTCCTCATATAATATTTTAGAACTTACTCCTCTAGAATGAAACATGGGTACAGAGTCATCTTATTACATGCTCACTTTAAAACTTATACTCTAGGTTATAAAAGGTATAAGTTCCTTGATACTTTATATCTACCCATAAAAAATTATTAAATTATACTAATAAACAAATACAATGATAATTTTATATTTTTTGTCAACAAATATTTTAGTGAAAAAGGAAAACATGCTCTATTTCAAGCCTTATTTCAATTACTCTAGATGAATTTACTTCTATCAACAAGCAGAAAATTTTACTTCTATCAGAGCAAAAGGTACTTTTCTACTTTTAATAGAGATCATACTTAATTTTTAAAGTTCGCCTCCATTTAGTACCTTTCTAGCAGCCTATGTCAAAACATTGCTTTATCCCTAGATGTTTAGTAAACTGCTGCACCTCAATGCATTTCAAGGAGAATTAGCTAGCTTTGGGTTTAAGTTGACTTTTACCTCCTAGACATTCACCAGTTGCCATATGGACCATCCAAAATCACTTTTCGCCCTCCAATTCTATAAACTCAATTACTTCTTAGTAATAGCAAACATAAAGGGACATACCAAACATAACATGGTATTAGATTGGCAGGCCTTGAGTTCAAACTTCACATCCTCATTCAACCTTGCTGAATTAAGTTATTTAATTGATAAGCCTTGGCCTGAATTCAAGCCAATAAAAGCAGGTGTGTCTACTAATAAATATAAACTCTACCAAATTCACAAGTTTATACTTTTAGATTAGACACTTAAATACCAAATTTAACAATTAGTAACTGGCTTTAAAAATATTTTACGATTACCCTGTTTTCTAGCAATTAAGAGGAAAAGGTTTTTTTCCCCCTTTTAAGCATAAAAAAGAAACTCTCACTACTTTCAAGATGACTCCACATGCCATTTTGTTGGTCCCTGCGTCCTTCAATAATAGATAATAATTTGTCATCATGGAGAATGCCAAAATGGCAGGAAGCTGAGTTTTCTATTACTCAAATTTGGCTTTGACTTGCAGATACTGCCTAAGATCGAACATGGGAACACATGAATTAATGATCTACTGATAAATTAGAACGAATTCTATCAGATATTAATGTTAGGTAGCTATAATTTTCCAAATGATGCAGTGAAGAAATAATAGATTTTATATTGTATGATATATGTGAAACAGTCTCCTCACATGAGTCACATTGCTTTCATAAAATAACAAAATTAAGTTCACCACAAGCACACCAAACATCGTCCTCTACTACAATCTGCAGAAACCACCACAACTTGGATTAAAAATATAGCACTTGAAAACAAAATTTAAAAAAAAAAAGGAAAAAATGGAGCACTTGGATTAGAATTGGCTTGCTTTTCTATGCTCCGTACATCAAAATGCTTTTCTCTTGTTCTTTTCATTCTTTCTTTTCACAAACATTGAGACATCACCAGCTGCACAGTTTTTCGGTTGAATAGCTGTTCAGATTTTAAACATTATAAGCAGAAACTTGCTACTTGCTACATGTGATTAGATTTGCAAACTTCCAGTACTGAGTGCTAATACAGTAATACTCATTATTCAGTCACAAACCTGGAGACACGCAGCATTCTCTGATACATAAATATCCATTTGGCTCTTCAGCAACTGTGACCATTCTTGAAAGGTAAGTGATTGAATATGTCTTGTACTTTCAATTGTTACATACCGACAAACACTAAGGCAGCAATTATTAAGAAATTAGGGTGTCTAGTAGCTTTTTGTGATAGGTAGTGGTAGAGCAGCAGTCCTATGTATGATCTAGAAGAGAAGTTCCCTGCTATAAGTATATTGGCACTGAAAAACATGCTTTTATGCATATGATTTTGAGTTAAGCGTAAGTTTGTTTCACAGATAATGTTTTTTGAACCTTTTTGGATAGTTGTTAACTATTGCCAATCAAGAATTTGTGCTCATTAGTGGCTTTTATTGACAAGTGATTGTAAGAGATAAAGCCAACAGTGTGGTTAACTATCTTAGAAAAATATCCATAGAAAATGAGAAAAGTTTTTTTCAATTTTGAAAAAAGGCAATAATTCTGCTCTTTTTCCTTTTCTATTTTTTATATTTTCAATTTTCAAAAAGATGACATATTATCATAAACACCGAGGACTGTATACTACCATTATTCCCCAACACCATTTAATACCCAATGTCACTTGTATTTAAAATCTCTTAAGTGTAATACGATAATGTTTGATAGTTGTAAAGTTACTCTTTTATAGCAAATATTGGGAAACAAAGTGTGAAAAAAACACATCCTACAAAATGGTGGACATTTTGCCACCTCAATAAAAGGAAATACTCTTGATAGTGATAGGTTTCTAGGAGGAAATCCATGTGCTCATGCTTGCTTTCTATGTCTTCTTAATGCAAGCAGCATCTCCTTTGAGAAGGCAAGCAATGGAGCTTATTAGTTCAAGACTCAGAAACCTGTGGAATGAATGGGACCTAAGGCTTATGGTTTTGTTATGCCTAGCCTTGCAAACGGTACTCATCCTTGTAGGAAACCACCGAAAATTTAATCACAGTCTCTGGATCAGAATAGTCACCTGGTGTGCGTATTTGTCGGCAGATTCCCTAGCTACCGTAGCACTTGGCATATTGTCAAGTAAGCTTGGAGATGTTAATGAGGATTCTGGCAAACTGGATGACAGGAGTAGGCTCGTAGCATTTTGGGCGCCATGTCTTCTGCTGCTTTTAGGAGGACCAGATAATATTACAGCTTATGCCCTGGAAGACAATGAATTGTGGTTAAGGCATTTGCTTGGAGTAGCGGTACAAACAGGGGTGACAGCTTACATCTACTTCATGGCATGGTCAATTTCTTATCTCTCTCTGCTATCTTTCTTCATGATTATAGCAGGGGTAACTAAATACGGGGAGAGGACTTGGGTTCTCTGGTTGGCAAGCAGCGAGAAGCGGAAAGACTCCATGCTTGCACCTCCAGATCCTAGTCCTAACTACCCAAGATTTATGGAGGAATACAGCTTGAGAAAGGCTGAAGGGTACGATGTAACAGCAGATGAGATAGTGGAGGTTCAAATCAGGGCTGATTATTACACCAAAGTGAATTCTTCCATCAAGGATGCAGCTGAACTTGTTAAAGCTTACAGTCTGATCGAAATATTCAAGCGTCTTTTTGCCAAGCTTATTCTTAGTAATGATGATAGAGATGCTAGTCGAGCAGTATTCAAGGACATTTCTTGGGAGAATGCTTTTAAAATAATTGAAATTGAACTGGGATTTGTGTATGACATGCTATATAGCAAGGCTGCAGTGCTGTATTCCAAGTGGGGTTGCAGTCGCCGTTTGATCACTTTTTCCATCACATGCTCCGTGTTGGCAAGTTTTTCCTTCACTGAAAAACCTCGTTATAAAATGGTCGACCTCGCAATTACTTACTTGTTGCTGGTGGGAGTGATTCTTCTGGAAATATATTCCATCGCAATGCTTCTATCTTCAGACTGGACCGATGTATGGCTAAGCACAGGTGACAGAAATCCTTTATTTCTTAGGGCTATCACTTCTCTTCAGTTATGTAAACAGCCTAGATGGTCAAATTCTATGGGACAATTCAGTCTTCTAAGTTTTTGCTTAAAGGAGAGGCCACTTGCTTGTCCAAGGATGCTGAAGTTAATAAAGGTACACAATAAGTTAGACAAGTACTGTTACACGGTCCATGAAGAGATTCCTGATGACCTAAAAGACTCAATCTTTAGGCATGTTAAAGCCAGATATCAAAGGCCATGGGAAGGGCCAGTGGGTTACCCAGGCCATATAAGCTATGTATTAGAAGGATATGGAAGTAACAGACTGAAATGGAGTACTGAAGGACCATTAGATCAAATCATCATTACATGGCATGTTGCTTCAGAGTTATGCTACTACTCAGATCGAAAAAAGGGTATCACTGAAATGCACCCTGATGTTCCGCATCTAAGGTTGGGGAGGCTGCTGGCTAGGTATATGTTTTATTTGCTAGTCATGTACCCTTCTATGCTACCTAGTGGAATTGGTCAGATTCGGCTTCGAGACACCAAGGCTGAAGCAATAAAGTTTTTCCAAGAGCGTATATCCAACAAAGCTGAGGAAACATGGTGCAGCTTTCCCAAAAACTTGTTCAAAAAGAAGAAACATGAATTAGATGATTTGCAACAATTGCAAGGTTTTTTCAATGCTACCAAAATGCTGCTTGAAGTAAATACTGAGTTGCAACCTCATAAAGTTAAAGGTGGAAGGAGTAAATCAGTCTTATTTGATGGATGCATCGTCGCTTCAGCATTAGATGAGATATTCGGGCTAGATCTTAATCTGAAATGGGAAATGATTTCCAAGCTGTGGACTGAGATGCTTCTTTATGCAGCATTTCACTGCGAAGGTGACCACCACGCTGAGCAGTTGAGACGGGGTGGAGAGCTTATTACTCATGTATGGCTTATGCTTGCACATTTTGGCCTAACTGATCACTTTCAGATGACAGAAGGCCATGCTATAGCTAAGTTGATTTTGAGATAAATTGTTGACTTATCAGAGGAAATTCTATTTTATTTGTATCTGCATTACAAAAGTAGGTAGTTGACTTGTATGATTTAAGAGTATGCATATAAACTTTCTGTCCTCTTGTTTATTATATATGTCTCTTATGGAATAAAGTAATCAAAGGAGTGAACATATTAAGCAACTTCTTATGCTGCTGCAGCATCTTACCACTAAGGATATATATATATATATATATATATATATATATATATATATATATATATATATATACTTCAAGGCTATTGAACAGAAATCCAAGGATCGCCTGAACCTGAAACATGTCTTCATAGGTTGTGACAAGGTCAGGCAAAGCCACTATATACAACCCACAATTTTAAAGCATCCCACTCATGGTTAATAGTGGAGGTAGCACCCATGTTAAATATTAATGTAAATAAATTATGTACGGGATTGTTTTAAATAAATGCAATTTTTTCTCAATGTGGTAATTATTATTCCAAGATGAATGAAATACACATCTCAACTTAACGATCCCAAAGTAACTTTTTATTTTTTATTTTCATAAATTATAAATACACTCCCGTAGATTTACTTTATGTATGCTTAGACCTCTTATACTTAAAATTGAGCACTTATGCCTCAAATCTTTAAAGAATATGTTTTTCGATCATATTTTACTATATTGTAGTTCAATAAAGTAATTTAACAAATACTAATATCTTTTTGTTAGTTTTTACGATGCAGAATAGTTATTAAGGGAACCCCAAAGAGTTGGCCTAATAGTTATGGCTTAAAATACATTCATAACAACTTGCATGAGGTCATAATACGGTTGTGCCCCTCTGTTATAAAAAGAAAAAAAAGAAAAAAAAAAAGAAAGAGGTTATTAAGTGATTAAAGGCACTCTTTAATAGATTTTTTGGGGTCTAAATTTCAATTTTAAAATGGTCAGCATATCACTGCTAATTTCTTGTTTTTGTATTCAATTGAAACACAGCAAAGCATTGAGGCCCTCAATTGTGTATTTGAACCGAACAGGAGCTGCATGAATTGAGTCCATAGCATTCAAAGAAAACAGAATCCTGAAGCAAGAGACCGAGAGCAGCTGCCAAGTCGAAAAAACAGAATGAGCATAACCGAGAGAAGAATATAAAACATTGCAACTCACTAAGTTTGCAGACTCATCATCATTTTTTATTCCACTAAGTCATCATTCTTATCCAAAAAATCAAATGAAGCAAGACGTTTCTATTCAGTTGATTCCCATTCTTCCATGCTATTGAGCAGCTTAGTTTTCTTCTTGAAAGTAGCTTAGCTTCTTTGTTTCCTCCGTGTTTAGTTTCGTTCTTAGGCATTAAATCCTTTTTCTCAGCATACTAAAGGAGTTCCTAGAGCCTCTGAATCACCGAGTTAGGCCTTTCAAGTCTAACACTCCGCAATTGGTTTTCATTGGTGAAAACCTCAAGTTTACGCTAACAATTTGATGTCTAACGTTTATTTTCCCTAGCGGTTCAACAATTGTCCAGCCGAATTCATTCTCTACCCATTAGAGCAAACTCTTAAGCATTGATTTTTTCTGTGCTATATACTATATTTAAAAGAGTTTATAAATAAAAAAATACTATTCTATCACTATATTATTATAGTACGTTAATATACAAGAATAGAATTAGCTAGCTCTGGGTTTGAGTCAACATTCACCCCCTAGACAGTCAGCAGTTGCCTTATGGACCATCCAGAATCACTTCCCACCCTCTAATACTATATTTCTTAATTACACCTAAGTAATAAAAAACGTAAAAGGGACATAACCAAACTTGACATGGTATCAGATTACAAAGTCCCAAGTTCTAACTCTTTGTCATCATTCAAGCTTGTCAAATTAAGTTATTTACTTGATGAGCCTTAGCCTAAATTGTAGCCAATAATAGCAGGAGTGTCAACTAATAAATATAAAGCCGGTATCAAATTTACAACCTTATACTTTTAAATTAGAAGCTTGAATACTAACAGTAAAGGCTAAAAAATATTTTACAATTCTATTGTCTTCTGGCAATTAAGAGGAGGAATATTTTCTTTTTTTCCCCTTTTAAGTATAAAAAGAAAGTTTAACTGCTTTCAAGTCGTCTCCACATATGCCATTTTGTAGGTTCCTACATACTTTAATCACAGATGATGGTTTCACATTGTGGAGAATGCCAATATGACAGAAAACTGAATTTTTAATTACTCAAAATTGACTTGACTTGCAGATGCTGCCAAATAGACTTTAATTGGAGGCATCTTTAACATGGGAACAGATGAGTTTTCATCGAATATTTTAATATCTTAAACTGCACATGATGTCTTAGGTAGCTATAGTTTTCCAACAACGCACAGCATTAAACAGTGACGGTGAATCAAACTTGCAGTACTGAATGGTAATACTCATTATTCGCTTTCAAATCAGGAGACATACAGCACTATCAGACACATAATATCCATTTGGCTCTTCAGCAACGGTGACCATTCTTGAAAGGTAAGTGATTGAATCTCTAAGTTGGTACAAGGTGCACTTGTTATCCTAGTCAGCTTTTATTCTTTCAGGGTATGCAAATGCGAAGATAGCATTAATTATAAAAAAATCAGGGTATTTAGCAGCTTTTTGTGATAGGTAGTGGTAGAAGAGCTAGTGCTATGTATCATTTAGAAGAAAAAGTTCCTTGCTATCAGTATACTGGCATTGCAAAACATGCTTTTATGTATATGATTTGAGTTAAGCATGCGTTCTTTTCACAGATGATGTTTTTCCAACCTTTTTTGATAGTTGTTGACTATTATCAAATAATATCATAATAATCTCAAGAAGTTGACTCATCAGTAGTGGCTTTTATTGACAAGTGACGGTGAGAGATAAAGATGAAGCCTAATGGCCGATGATGGAGGTTAACTATCACAGAAAATATCCATAGAAAATGAAAAAAATGATTTTCAATTTTGGAAGATGAAATCATTCTCCTCATTGTCTTTATATATTTTCCATAGCGATTGGTCATCAATACTAGAGACCGACTACAACTGTTATTTCCCAAAACCATTTCTTACTCAAAGTTATTAGTATTTACAATCTCTTGAGATTATTACAATAATGTTTGATAATCATAAAGTTTTCTTTATAGCAATTATTAGGGGGGGAAAAGTTTGTGAAACAAGCACACCCTACAAAGAGGTGGACATTTTGCCACCTCAATGATCAAAGGAAATAATCTTGATAGTGATAGGTTTCTAGGAGAAAATCCATGAGCTCATGCTTGCTTTCTATGTCTTCCAATTGCAAGCAGCATCTCTTTTGAGAAGGCAGTCAATGGAGCTGATCAGTTCAAGACTGAGAAACTTATGGAATGAATGGGACCTGAGGCTTATGGTTTTGTTATGCCTTTACCTGCAAACTATACTCATCCTTGTAGGAAACCGCCAAAAATTCAATCACCGTCTCTGGATCAAAATAGTCACCTGGTGTGCATATTTGTCGGCAGATTCCCTAGCTACCGTAGCACTTGGCATATTGTCAAGCAAGCTTGGAGATGTTAAAGAGGAATCTGGCAAGCTGGATGAGAGAAGTAAGCTCATAGCACTTTGGGCCCCATGTCTTCTGTTGCTTTTAGGAGGACCGGATAATATTACAGCTTATGCCCTGGAAGACAATGAATTATGGTTAAGGCATTTGCTTGGAGTAGCAGCACAAACAGGGTTGACAGCTTACATCTACCTCATGGCATGGTCATTTTCTTATCTCTCTCTACTGTCTTTCCTCATGATCATCGCGGGGCTAACTAAATACGGAGAGAGGACTTGGGTTCTCTGGTTGGCAAGCAGCGAGAAGCGGAAATACTCCATGCTTACATCTCCAGATCCTGGCCCTAACTACCCAAGATTTATGGAGGAATACAGCTTGAAGAAGGATGAGGGGTACAATGTGGCAGCAGATGAGATAGTAGAGGTTCAAATCAGGGCTGATTCTTGCGCCAAAGTAAATTCTCCCATCAAGGTTGCAGCTAAACTTGTTAAAGCATACAGCCTGATCCAAATATTCAAGCGTCTTTTTGCCAAGCTTATCCTTAGTTATGATGATAGAGATGCTAGTCGAGCAGTATTCAAGGATATTTCTTGGGAGAATGCTTTTAAAATAATTGAAATTGAATTGGGATTCATGTATGACATGCTATATAGCAAGGCTGCCGTGCTGTATTCCAAGTGGGGTTTCTGCCGCCGTTTGATCACTTTTTCCATCACATGCTCTGTGTTGGCAAGTTTTTCTGTCTCTGAAAAGCCTCATTACAAAAGATCGATCTTGCGGTTACTTACTTGTTGCTGGTGGGAGTGATTCTTTTAGAGGTGTATTCCATTGCAATGCTACTGTCTTCAGACTGGACAGATGTATGGCTAAGCACAGGTGACAGAAATCGTTTATTTCTTAGAGCTGTCACTTCTCTTCAGTTATGTAAAGAACCTAGATGGTCAAATTCTATAAGTCAATTCAGTCTTCTAAGCTTTTGCTTGAAGGAGAGACCACTTGCTTGTACAAGGATGCTGAAGTTAATAAATGTACACGATAAGGTAGAAAAGTACAACTATGCATTTCATGAAGAGATCCCAGATGACCTAAAAGGCTCGATCTTTAGGGGGTGTAAGAACCAAATATCATAGGAAAGTGGAACGACCGGAAGAATCGGCTGGTAACCCAGGCCATATAAGCACTGTATTAGGTGGATATGGAAGTAATAGTCTGAAATGGAGTAATGAAGGACCATTAGATCAAATCATCATTACATGGCATGTTGCCACGGAGTTATGCTACTACTCAGACCAGAAAAATGGTGTGATGGATTATCGGTTTCAGAGTTGGGGGAGGCTGCTGGCTAGGTATATGTTTTATTTGCTAGTCATGTACCCTTCTATGCTGCCTAGTGGCATTGGCCAGATTCGGCTTCGAGACACCATGGCTGAAGCTATCAAGTTTTTCCAAGAGCGTCAATCCAGCAAAGGTGGAAAAACAAGCTTTTGTTCTTACTTCAAGGATTGGTGCAGCTTCCCCAAAAACTTGTTCAAAAAGAAAGAACTTGCATCAAACAATTTGCATTCAGGTTACTACAAAGCTACCAAAATGCTGCTCAAGGTGAACACCGAGTTACCCCCTAAGAAAGTTAAAGGGGGAAGAAGCAAATCAGTTTTATTTGACGGATGCAATGTCGCTTCAGAATTAAATGAGATATTTAAGAGAGACAATAATCTGAAATGGGAAATGATTTCCAAATTATGGCAAGAGATACTTGTTTATGCAGGATTTCACCGTGAGGGAGACCGCCATGCTGAGCAGTTGCAACGGGGTGGGGAGCTTATTACTCATGTATGGCTTATGCTTGCACATTTTGGCCTAACTGATCACTATCAGATGACAGACGGCCATGCCATAGCCAAGCTAATTCTGAGATAAATTATCCACTTATGAGGGGAGATTTTATCTTATTTACGCCATAAATTCCCATTTCTATTCGAATCTCTTGCTCTAATATTCTCATTTGCAATGTAAAAATACTTTATTTCTTGATAGTACAATTCAAAGTATCCATATAAACTTCTTTTCTCTTGTTTATATAGGTCTGCTCCCTAAGAAAGTAATCAAAGTAGTGAGCATATTACACAAGTACAATGACACTAAGCAACTTCTTTTTCTGCTTCATCATTCTTTCACTGAGGATAAATATCCATGCTTATAGACTATACTTCAAAGGTATTGAACAGGGACGTTGTCATGCTCGGAACCAACGAGCGTGTAAATCTGCCACTAGGTCCTTATTAGACTGTGGCAAGGACAAGAAAAGCTTACCCGTATGCAAACCACTTCATAAGACCCAGAATTTAACACATAATTATGGATGGAGATATTCTAGATTTAGAATTGGCGCAAAACATCAGCTGAACTCTTACAACCTCAAATATCCACCAAGAAATTGAAAATAGTAAATTGTACAATACGATCTTGATTGCCCATGAAAACCATAAGTTGGTGGTGGTTACCGCCACTTTCATTCTCGGATTTAAGTATCATATCCTACACCAAAGTCATCGCTGTGATCACATAGCTATCAATACCTGAGATGTTGCTAGCAAGAAGTCTAAAAGATAGGAACTATAATACCCAATAAATATGTTACATCCCGACTTAGCAAGGAATGCACCATCATATAGGATTGCTTAACTCAATTTGCTCATTCACTAAAAAATAACTTTATTTACATGATAAAGAGATTGCTACATCAAATTTCAACAGGATATTCTATTACAACTTTATTTGTATAATAAAATATTTACATTAAAATATGAACTAGCTTTTTCTTTTATCATCTTCACAATAGTAGGATTCCCAACTTAGTATAGGTGCTATACAAAAGTCGTCAACTCCAACTCGCACTCTTAGTATACATTCCCCCTAGTGTTAGGCCCTTCACGATGATGTTAACCTGAGGATAAAATATTTTATCTCCTCAACTACTGAAACTGAGTGAGTGGATAACAAACAATATAATATAGATAATAGGATAGATAATATTGCATAACACAACTGAAACATCTTAACCATAAGTCGTAGGTTCAACTTCACATATGCATTCGCTCAATTAGGCATTTATCATTAGCAATGTAGCATACTACACTCATGCACATGGTATGCATCAGTTTAATATCCTATGCCTTTCCAATCTTCTTTTAGTTAGGCGATATAGTCAAGTATCTGGATATAACGTCTAGGAACCTATAGGCAATAAAGAGTTACCTGGGAGTGAGACCCCCACCAAATTGGACTACATACTGTAGTCTACCAACATCAAAAAGGCCAACAAAGAGCTGCCTAGAAGTAGGACCCCTAACTTTGTTTTACAAAATTAGACTATGTACTATAGTTCATCAAATCAAAGAGGCAACATTGCAAATTTAGACTACATACTGTAGTCTACCAAAACTGACTATCAAAATAGTCACAATGTTCGGGTAATACAAATCTATATACTTCCAAAAATTGAGTTCGTAAAGCCATTCTTTTCCCATGATCACTTGGAAGTCTCATTTTAAAAGTTCTAACTTGTATGTCCTTTTTTATGCCATGCCATACCATGATATGCAATAACAACTCAATTATATTACTTAGCACAACCGGTCTTTTAGTTTTATTTAACCTAGTGATCTAATTCTAATTTCCGAACTCTCTTTAACAGAATTCTAGCATCTTACTTAGGGTTCGCTTAAGTGAATACCTAGAAAAATGAGTTAGAAATCACTCAACTTCCCTAGTTAGCGTAATTATTCGCAAGCACAAATCGTCACTTAACATAGCAGTATCATAGTTTAACTAAGATACAATTACTGTTATTCAAAATCATTACATTAACATCCATTATAGTAACATATCAATTCATTCAAGATATACCCATATTCAATCAACACAGTATCAAACAATATACAGTGTTATGAGTAGCAATATATCTACTCCAAGCATTGGTTAGATTCACTTACCTGGACTTAGTAATAATGCAAAATCCTAAACTTCGCCATGTAGTTCTTCCTTACTTGTTATACTTATAAAAATATAAACATAGCTTCTAAGTCAAGTATTGATCGAATCAAAATTCTCATAAACTTTCTCTATCATGCATTTAAACTTCATTTGACCTTATCTTACTCATTTCCTATCTGATTTCGGTACACTTTATATCATTATGATTGTTATTTCGAGTATTATTAAGATATCTTAAGAATCAAGTCTATCAATGTTGTCAAAGTCCAAAAATACCATTTTCTCACTATGACTTGACCATACATTATCGTATATTATCGTAACTCCGTAATTAACTCGATTAAGCTTTAATAAGAAACTAAAATCCTAAAAATCACACTTTCCAAACTTATCCAGTATACCCTAATGTGTTCATTTTATGTAAATTTGACAAGTAATTTACTAGTATTAATTAATATATTACATATTAAGATAATATATAAGCTTATATTAGGAAAATACATAATAAATAGTATACAAGCCTGATTAATTTCATGAAAAATCCTATAGAATCATAAAAATATATAGTTTAATCATAAAAGATGAATTACACTAAATTGGCTAGTATTTATTTTTTTTTGCGAAAATAGCAGTTTTAGCTTAAAATTATAGAAAATTAAGGAAAATATGCTGCTTTACATGTGATATAATAATTAAGTGTTCCGAATATCTTTATAAACCTCTAGAAGTCAAAACATATAGGGCTCAATCATTAATTCATCGAAAACTAATTATTTTAACAATTTAGTAAAACAAGAAATTTTATTCAAAATAATTATAAAAAATAGTAAACATGCTTAATTTAAAAAATTCTTATTACCACAATTAAATATATATATATATATTAGGTATACAAAAATTGAGGTTGAAACAATATCATATAATATTTATAAAAATTTAGTTTAATTTTCACCTAAACAGAGCATTTTCTTAAGGACCCTATGTTTATACTAATTATTTAATTAAAATAAAATTACTACATTAGTATATACCTAAAATAATCTTAGAAAACCAAATTTTATAATTAAATGATAACATTTAATTTTTTTATAAAATTAAATAAGTTACGAACGAAATTTTAGTTCACCTGAAGCAACTGCTTCTAGCCACCCTATGGCTACTGTACCTTATCAAAAAAGCTTCTTCGGCTACCCTCTATTAGACCCCAAAAGGCCACCACAACAGGATATCAACATTATTGGACCAACCTAGACCAATTTCGATCAAATTTCTTATTCTATTTTTATTTTATTTTTTTCGAATTTTCTAAAATTATGTTCTTGTGTTTTTAAGTTCCAAATATTGCAAATGATGTTTGGAGCCTTATATATAGGCTTTTGGATTTTTACATGTCAAAAAGTGAAATTACACATAATTTTCCTCTTTTTCCTATGTGTCATTCTCTAAATGATCAAGTATTTACTCATGTTTTCCAATTAATTCTAAGCTGCCACATCATTTGATGACTCATTCATTCGTTTTTTAATTAATTTTTCATTATTTTATATTATTTTACGATATTTTAATAACAATTTATTATATATATGTATTTAATAGATATAATGTATATTCTATGTTAATACATGTACATTACGTACAATTCAACTTCATTTATTATTTTTAAAAGTTAATTAACTTATTTGTAATATCTCGCTATATCGAAAATCTTGAATTTAATTTTTTTTATAATTATTGGTTTTACCAATAAATTAACATTTTTCTCAAATTAATTTTTTTATATAGCTTATTTTGAGAAATTAACTTTACTTGAATTATTTTATTTAACTTTTCTAACGTTACCGTAAATTTTGAAATAAAACGAATAATATAGCCTAGCGCCCTAAATTTTGGAGGCTCGGATCATAGGGTTATTGTATGGGCTCGAAATCCTGAGGTATTACAAAATATACTCACCATCTAACACAAACATTTATCATGCTCAGAATGCAAATATGACCTGATTACAAAATCCATTAATAGCTCCATACCACACAATTACACTCTAATAGCAAACACAACCTACCCTTCTAAGCTAATCAAGCACAACACAATACGATTCATCTCTCCTAAGCTACAGGCAATCATAAAAGAAAAATAGGCTAATCCCTCATGGAATACTAGAAACCAATACCTAAAACCTCCCGAGCTATAGGCTATAGAACATAAATAAACCAATCCCTCCTATACTACAACCATAAAGATTAAAAACACTTCCACAATATCATCTTGTTATCACATTGAGTAACAATCATTTGCAACCAATCACAACCATTGACAATCAATCACAATCAAGAGGGAATCAATATGAACATAAATAAACATCACACCAATGGAGATATGACTACCTACAAGCACAACCAATTACAAGCAACTAGATGACAACCAGAATTTAACTAAGCAAGCTAACTAGCATTAATAACCTTTTCCAATAGTTTTCAATCAGTTACCTAGAAGTCCATTGCCTACTTATACATTGATGCTCAAGGCCTACAAGAAAATAGAATTGATTTAATCTCTTATCTAAACATAGTGCGGGTGGGTTTTAGTTGACCGAGGGCAAAAGCAGTCTAGAATTGTGGTTTAGTTGACAAAGTGAAGGGTTAAGTCCACTAAAATAAGGGTTTTATTGGCTAATTAAGAGGAGTAATAGGTGGCTAATGGAAGGGTTTAATCAACTAACAAGATTATCTAGTCATTAGGTTAGTCGACTAACCGGGTATTGCTTGTTACAGGGGATTTCCCATGGCTAACTGGAATTTCCATCCAGCGGCAAATCATTTTAAAATTTTGTGCCTTCATACTAAGTTCAATCAACCAAGTACATGTTTAGTAAATTAAACTCATGGTTCCTAGTACAAAGCAGCTTCTTCCTTAAACCACGAAACCCTAAATTGAATCCTCCTTTCCATTCTAATAGTTAGCAATCAGTTCTAATTGGCAAAAGATCTCAAGTTTACAGTAACAATTCAACATCTGACATTTATTCTCCCCAAAGGTTCAACAATTGTTCAGTCGAATTCATTTTTCACCAATTATAGCAAAATCTTAAGCATCGATCTCATCTGTTTTATATAATAAACCTGAAAGGGTTTATCAAAAGATTACAATTTACCGCAAATTTGCAATTGCTTGAAAAACTAGAATTGCTCTTGTACTGATTCTATATTTTTCACCAAAAGATCTTCGTATTTGGTTTATAGGAATGGAATTGTAATTTCTCTTTATTGGATTTGCAAAATATTAAGCTATTAAGTAATATATATTTGTTGTAATGCAAAATAAATAAGGAATTCTCGTTCCTTCCCTTCACTAGAGTAACTGCTATTCCTCAAACAATGTAATTTTTATTTTAAAAATTGCCCCAATTATAGAAGAAAATAATACTAGAATGATTAGTATTCATTGCTAACTGTATTTTATTCTAGTAAACTAAACATGAAGAAATTTTTAAATAGAATCTTATGTTATGAGACAATTAGTTACAGTACCTTATCTATCTAAGCAACGTTTTGCCCTATATTCTAGATGTGGGTCATGTGGCCTTCCAATATGCTCACCATTAAGAAACACGAGCAACAGAAATTAATAAAAACAAAAACTACATTTAGACTTGGATCGTAAGAAATTATTTGTAAAAAACTAGGCAGCAGTTCTCAACGATAAAAATAGAGGTGTTATGAGTCTCCACAAAGAGTAGTGCTTTTATTTGTCTGTATTTGTTAATTATGAAAATTAACAACAAAGTTTTATATATAATGACAAAATTACAAGAAAACCTCTAAAGTAAGACCTATATTATACGCAATACCGATTTTGTTAAGGTAATAAAATGGTGATATAATAGTTTTTGCAAAATAGTGTTTCCTTATTTACATAGAACTTAACCTGGGAAATGACTGTTCTGTGAGTTAATTCTATTCCTCCTTTATAAGGACTAATTAGGGCCTTCCATCAAGTAGTATTAGGCTATCAGCCATTCCATCTAGATAGAGAATAAGTTTATAATTATGCGGTGCTTGTCGACTCAATCATACTATTAAAGGTATCAATCTTTTACATCTACAAGGACTCACCTTCCTTTGTACGGCACTACTGTAGAGCCTAGTGGTAAAGGTGGGTGTTGGGCTGAACTAGTTCAAAACTCGCCCGGAATCATTAGTTCACCGGTCAGGGTCACAGTGAATTGTGATGGGCTCATGAGTTGGCGGTTCAGGGCTAGTTCAATGAGCCTTATTGGTTCAAGGGTCAGTTCAAGGTCCTTGAACCATTTTTTTTTTCTCAATTTTTTCTTGTTTTTTCCCTTCCATTACATAATTTTTTTCCCTCTTTCCTTACTGATCCTTCAACTCTTTTTTTCCTTACATCATTCCATAAAGTATACATTAAAAACAAACTAAAATTAAAATATAGAAAGAGGCAAATAACTAATCTGATTAAGTAAAATGAAGTGGTCAGAGGGAAAATATTTTTTACTGTATTTTACGGTCGCCTGAAAAGTGCTTACGTATCTACTAATCGAAATCAAACCGCTATAGTTTAGTTTGAATTTTTAGAAAACCTTTAATTTATTGGTCAATTTTATGTTTTGCAAAAAGAATCGAAGTGTATGTAATTATCCGATTTAAATTTTTTGAATGAAAATAATTTTACTCGATCATAATTTAGAAAAACCTAATGCTAGATCACTACTTTTAGGAAAACCATGCCATTTACTCTTTACGAATAATTAAGACAAAAAGATTTTTCTACGTGATAAAACTTTTTTAAAAAGGATAAAAAGAAAACTTAGTGTGTCTTCTCTTGAGGTAACTGTTCATGTTCATGATTAGGAGTAAAACTCGCAGCTAAACTTGGGCTTCTATTAGATTGGTTCCAATCACTAAAGTAATCATCCTCCTCGCTTGATATCCCATATGATTTTTATCATCTGCAGGTAGTAATCTTTTGTGTAAGCATTTGCCTTAATGTTGACAACAGATAGGGAAGATCGGCGTTCATCGACAATTAGCCTGCTGTACTAAATGCTTGCTCAAAGGTGACGATTGAAGCCAAAGCAACGAGTACTTCATGGGCGATGCGAGATAAGAGTGGGTAGTCCCTTCTGTGTCTTTGCCACCACTCTAACATATCAAAGTTCTTGATGGAGATATTTTCAAAATACTCAAAATTCATATTGGTGTAGTGTTGCATCTTAGACATTAGACCACTGGACTGTTGTCTCTTCAATTTTTGCGCTAGTAATTGCTTACCTGTAAATAAGTAATGCCGCTCCTTGTTAGGTAACAAAGGAGAGACTAATAATTAGCCATCGTACTAACTTTGGTAGTGGTTAAGCATCTCCTCTATGTCGGCCGTCACTACCGACACTTCTTACTGTACTTCCAAGCTGTATACGTCTTAGGAATCCGTTAGATTTTGAATGTAACCGCAATAAGTTTTTAAATACATTAGTCTCAAATAGTTGTTACAAGATAAATACGAGGAATGTTTTTATAATAAGTTAAACACTTCAATGTCATATTGTAGACACATGCATACAGGTTTGGGTCATCACGGTCCTGAAGTAGCATGCCAAGTATACTAACGGCTGATATAACAAACAAGTAAACATTAGGCCTGTAAACCTATGAAAAATTTTTAGTAGCATCATGAAAAACTTTCAAAACTTTTAGTAGATGAATACAAATATCCCAATTACTAGGGAAAATATCAACTTCCTACATGTTGTACATTGCAAAGTCATACAGCAATTCGCTGTAAAGAATTATGCTATGCAACAACTCATAATTTGAGTTCCAATAGTGTTGCACATCCATCTTAAACTTCTGGAACCTCTTCTCTTGCTCCATGTAGAAGTTCCTTCACTTTTTTGTGAAGGGACAATCTCTTTGTTATTGTATTGACGATATTCTTAGTTGGAGCTACAAAGCTGCAATGTCATCCTTGACACATAAGTTAAGAATATGACATGCATAATGTATATGGAGACCCACCCCCAACCCCCACCCCTCCTCCCCCCAATGCTGGTTGATAGTAATTTTGAAAATCAGATATTAATGTAGTATTGGTGCTTGCATTATCAAAACCAACAGAAAAATTTTTCCTCACTAATTCGTGCTCATTTAGGATTTTTCTAATAATTTTATAGATGTTTTGTGCCATGTGTTGCTTGTTAAATACCCTTAAAGCCAATAGTCGTTTATTAAGTTGCCAATTATCATCTGCCCAGTGAACAGTAATATCTACATAAGAATTATTATAAAAAGGATCTATCCATATGTCTATACATATGGACACATGCATATCGAGGGAAGAGAGCTTACCTATGAGTTCCCTCTTACCTTTATGGTAGGGATCCTGCGTAGTTTAAGTAAACGTTCTGCAGCTAAGCTGTCGCGAGCTAGGGTTGAACGTCTCCTGCTCGTATCAACTTTGCCACTTTGATGCACTCGCATTGAATAATAGGTGCATGTTCGCTAAGTGCTATGCCAGGTTATACTTATACCTCTCTTCATCATACCTCATTAGTAGTTAACCAAATGAACCACCGCCTAAGGTAATTTGTTGTTGCATACTATCTATTTCCACCTCTTAAGGACACTTTAACCTCAAGTGCCTGGTAAGGGTACCATATCCCTCTCTCGTTTTCCATGAGTAACTCGTGTTACAGTAGTTGTAGAATACCCTCAAGTTCCCTCTTTCGTTTGTACCTTCATAAAAATGCATAGTAAAAATATTAGACTTACCAGGTTTATGAGGCTTACCTGAGCTGGATGGTCTCAAACTATTAGGCCCATATTGACCCATATATTGCTCTTCTTTTTTAAGAATAATTTCTATCTCATCGTTGTCCTCCTTATCCTCGAACATGCTTGTAGGGCAACTCATCCGTAGGGGTTTAAATCCTACGGGTCGTGATACGAACCACGCCAAGAACAAACAAGGCCAGTCATAGGGGTGGGTCTAATCCTGCTGAAGGAACGAAAATGGAACGAGTCTAGTGCGAGTTTTAGCAAAATTCATCAACCACCTAGTGCAATATAACGCACTAATTGGGTTTTACACAGCCTAAGACTCATCGAATGTAATGCACCAATCCTAATGATAAGGTTGCCCGCCACAATCCTTGTTGAAGGGTTAATAAGAGCTAATAAGGGAAAGTCTTTCTAAGAGAAAATACTCAAAAGGGTTTTCATTAATCTTCTATATCTATATTGTTACAAATATTGCTATTTATAGTATGTCCCAAACCTTAGTTGTAAAATTGTAAATAATGTACAAAGCCTTAAACCTTAAAGAATTTAGGCCCATAAATAAAATAAAGACAAACATGTACAAAAATATAAAACGCTGCGTTTTACAGGAGGAAGTCGGCATGCAATCATTGGAAGTAGCCTTGCATTGCTTGGCCAAAACATTAGAGAGGTCAGCCCATAATTGCCGAGTTCTGAACTTAGTCGGTATTAGTCTCTTCGAGCCTTACCAAATGGATCCAACTCTCGACAATGTGATCTTTCGGCTACTAACTTAACAATAGACCTTGAGTAGATCTAACTCTTGGTAACATGATCTCTCGGCCACTAACTCGACGATAGACTTTGCCGAATCGTTCTTTTTCTTCTTCTAGTTCTTTCGGCTTTAGCTCAATCTTTGCAAGAGTTGATGGGCCTCAACTTGGGTTGGGTTAGCACCCTGAATCCTATCAAGTTGTGTAGGGATACTCATATAAGGAGGTTCGAATCTAGTAAGACATTCAAGGACACTCATGCTTGGAGGTTCGAAACTAAAAGGTGGCATACCCTAGTAACTCATGCATTAATGTTCAACGTCAAAGCCAGGAGGTAATATGTCACGATTACTTGTGCGATGAGGTTTTACATCAAATCTTAGAGGTGGTATAGCTTGTTCGTCTACATTCTTAACCACATCGTGTGCCCTCTAATCATTGAGGTCGTACTCGTTATCCAAGTATGCCTAAATGTCCTTGAACTGTTGTGGCTTAAACAACATATTGGAACTTCCAGTGCCTTTACCCTTACTTTTCCTACTAAATGATGAACTGTGCTTTTTACTGGAAAAGGTACAATGCAAAAATCATTATATGGATGCTAATAATTTTTTCTCTTATTTACTACAACAAATATTTACGAATGAAAGACAAAGATAATATGTAAGACAAAATAAAGCGGACATTATATCACTGGTATGTGTATGTCAATGTTGTTTAGTAATACAAATGGTTCAGTGCAGTGGAATTGAGAATTATGCGTAGATATTGGTGATTAGTAGAAGGAAATATTTCTATGACAACATTTTAAAATTGAAAAAATTCGAAGGCATAATGGTTAGAGTTTGAGTGATTTAATTAGTTTGTGAAGTAACAGCTGTTACATATCAGAAGCTGCAATTTATAAGGACCAAGGAATGTGTGAACATGTCTTTGAAAATTCATATTCATAAGGCCCAGCGATTCGGCCCAACCACTATCGGGCCAGTTTCAAGCCAGTTCACGGTTCAAAAACAGTTTAGACTGCCTTTGCCTGAATCTACCCAGTAGTCCTTCCACTTACTTGTACATTCTCTAAAATAAATTCATTTGCTTGTGAAAGGCATTTTGTAAAGTGCAATGGCCATACAAGTGTAATATAACAACTGAGTACAATGTACAAGATTGATATCATTGAGAACTCTAACTAACTACTACATTATAGTGGTTTTGCCTAAAGTTATTAAACTTGCAATTTTATCTAAAATCGCTAAAGAATGTTTAGAATCGAAATATAGAATTGGAGCGTTAAAATGCAAGTTTGTTCAACACATGTAAAATGGCTTTGAGAAATTATAAATATGTTTAAAATAGTTATAAAAAAAACTTGAAATATATTATGGAAATAAATAAATGAATAAACTAAGTTCTTTTTTCATAAAGAACTCTTGATTCATAATCTAATATGCATAAAAGAAAGATAAGTTGAGTCAAAACAAATTCTTTTTTAATTATTTTATTTGGAAAAAGTTAAGAACCGAAGGAACTCTCTCAACTCATCTTGAATAATTGATGGTATAAACTATAGAAAAGGGATTTCTTGTAGCTAAAGCTTATATTAATGAAGGTTACATACATTGGACAAGGGAAGAGAGGAAGAGGAAACAAAATTGGAACATTTAGGGAAAATGATGTAGCACCTTAAAAGCTAATGGTCTTGTTGATGCCTAATTGTTTTGTTTACATTTTAGCCCATTTAACTCAAATAGGTAAAATTAACAAATTCAATAAGAAGTAAGTTCCCATTAAGTTTTGTAGACTCCCATTAAGTTTTGTAGACACCCAATTTTTACCCTATTTATTTTATTTTATTTTTATTTTATAAGGGGTCCTAAATTAGGAAAAAAAATACAAAAAATAGAAAAAAAACACAAAAAATAAGAAAATAAAAAAATAAGAAATTTAGAAAATACAACAAAAAGGTGAAAAAATGAAAAAAGTTTGGAAAAATTTAGAAAATTGAAAAGTCAGACGACAAAATTGAGAATAGAATATTTATAGAATTTAGAAAATAATAATTTGATAGAATAGATTTTTAATTTTAATAAATCGAGGAAGGAGACCGTTGGGCCTAAGCTTAGATTTGAACCTAGACCAAACTGACTTAATCCATATGTACAATTAAATTGCACATATTGACAAAGTACAAACCAACGACTTAACGAATAAGCATATGTACGTGGCATTGGGTTTAACTTAGAGGTCAGGGGTTTGAATTTTGGTGAAGGCATACAAAGCCTTTTTATTTTTTTTTAGCTGATCAAGAACTGCCACGTATCAAGATCTCATTGTGCTAAGTGTCCTGACATATGGCAGCATTAGGTTAGACGCGACTAACGTAGCGCTACATGGCATGCCATGTCAACTGCTACGTGTTACGTGAGGATACCTAGCACATTGTGGTTGGTAGGTACGGCTGATGTGGCACCACGTCAACCCCTCTTTCCCTCTTTTTCCTTCCTTTTTCTCTCCCTTTCCTGCAATTTCCTCCGTTTTCCCCAACCAAAACAGCCTAACCCCTTCACTTTAGATCCAATTTCAACACAAATTCCATACATAAACGCATGGTTTCATGCTCTAATCTTGTTCACAACTTGGCCTACTTCAAATAGAACCAATAAATGCATCCAGATTAGGTTTAATACACATTCAAATCGAGCATCAAAAGTTGGAAAAAAAAAAACTGAAAATCTGGGAATTTGCATTTAACTCGATCTCGATTTTCCTTGTTTTTTGAGCTAAATTGATGTATAAATAGGAGTCCTACGCTTATTTCACAACACACACAATCACTCGAGCTTCAAAAAGGATTCACGAGCTCTCTCTCTCTCTCTTCTTGTTTACTCTCTCTCTTCCGAACTCTCTCTCTTTCCTTGGCTCTCTCTTTCTACTCAACTTCGAACAGAACTACCACCCTAGCTAGCTCCACCACCGTGCGAGCTTCCAAACGCAACTACCCCTAACTCTTACCATAACTTGAAGCTCCTCCACCATTGAAACCCTAGCCACCGCTACCCCAAGCTTGAAACACCACCACAACGAAGCAAACTAAACCTACTATGACAATCTTCGACCTCAAAAACTTAAAACCCAATATCTCCTTAACCCCCAGTAGCTGCTGTACGACGCCAAGCTACACCATTACCACCACTCATCTCCAACCACCACTCCAAGCCACGGCATCATGTCTACCCCCCTTAAGCCCAATAAACCAGTCATCAATCCATCCTCACTTAGGAAAAATTCTCCCCAAATTGCCTTGAACCGCCCTCTATTGCCATTGCTACTATGGAAGACATTAAAGCTCGACCCATACGTCCAAGCCCTCCCCCTAGTCTGATTCTCTTCAGATTGATTTTTGGTTTATTTATTTTATGATGTAAATGTAATAAAAGTAACAAGAAGAAAAAAGAAAAGAAAAGAAAAAAAGGAAAAAGAGAAAAGAAAAAGTGGTATATTTATTTAGTTATTTATTTTTTAAGTCTAATAGATAAAATAGAATAAAAAATAACAAATAAGATAAAAAAAAAAGTAAAAAAAAAATTAAATAAGTTAAGGAATAAAGATTGCTTTTAACACTTAGAAAGATTAGGCTTTCCAAAAAAAAATAATAATTAGACTTTTTTTAAAATTTAGGGCACCTTTGAATTTTCCAAAATAAAATTTCCAATTTAAGACCTTCTTTTTTAGAAATTTCCTTAAATAAATCAAATTGAATTAAAAACATAAATCCAACGTATTTTCAAATTAAAATAAACTTAACCCACTAAAGTTTTACAAAAAGAACTAAGTACGTCTGATCCCGAATAGTGACTATGTAGGCATTTACAAGGTAATGGTAAAAAAAAAAAAAAAAAAAAGGCAAACCTAATTTTTCTTTTTTAGTTTCGATTACTTAAGATCTAATTAGAGTAACTAATAATTGAGTTTTTTTTGTTTTGAAAGGTGATTTTTAAAGGTTAAAATTAAATTTGGAAAGTTAGTGATACCCGTAAGGGCTTAAAATTCCTAACCTCCAGATCCAGATCTTTGGTTTCAAAAACCATTTTTATAAAATGATTTAATCAATAGACTAATAGTTAAGTTATAACTAATCCACCCAATTGGTTAATTGGTTATAACTTAATTCTTTTTTCCAACTCCGGTTAGGTGACGACTCTAAAGTGTTTTCAAAATATATAAAAACCAATTTTCTTTAAACCCTAGTCAAGGGTAAGTATTAAACGGAAAGAGTTTAATATTAGTTAACTTAAGGAAGACCTAATTTATAAAAAAAATAAAAAATAAATAAAAACAGGAAGTGAAAAACCAAACTCAAGAACTTAGTGACTCCACTAAGGACTTGCCAAGAAGGTTAGTCATTTAATTTTTCAAAATCAAAATTAATCCCTCAAAATCAACTTAGTATAATTTATTTACTTTTTAGTTCTTTGTTATTTGTATCATAATTGTATTAACGTTTTTACAGGTTTAGTTTTATGTATTTAACTATTTTGAAGGGAAGGGGGAATTTATTTTTCGTACCATGAATGCGTGATAGATACGATCGAACCTGAGCGATCTTAACACCTTAGGACAAGGAGACATTGTGTAAGTTCCGGATATAGTGGGGCAACCACTATTCGAGACTGATTAGGCTACCCCACTTAAACTTCAATGTAACCAAGGAACTGTTTGTTTTTTTAAAACGCATAACGTTACAGAGTTTAAGGATCTTTAGAACCCACCCTTTTTTACATACATTCTATGGGATCGACGAATAACTACCAAGGTAGCAATGTTATAAAAAAAATGAAAAATGACAAAACCCGAAGTTTTTTTCCTTGTATTTTTCCTAAAATTCATGTATATAAGGAATCTTTTGTAATTTCTTTTCATGTAAATAGTCTTTTCTTTGTAATTTATGCTTTCCTTGTAATATTTCAGAAATGGCTAGCTCATCCAACGTCAAGGTCTTCGCCAAGGAGATTCATGTCCACAAACCCACAAACCTAAAGCCCATACTCATCCAATAGTTTCAAACCTTCAACCTAAGAGAACAAGAGTTCATTACCAATAAGATTAGACCCATACTCTCACTAACTAGGGTGAATGTTAACATCATGTCGGTGAGGGCTTTAGTCCATTTATAGGAGCTAAAGAAGTGGCATTTCATTTTAGGCCACACCTAATCAATCCAACTTTGGAAGAATACACCTAATTGCTCCAAGCTCCTCCTTTAAATGAAATATACATTCCAGAGCTCAACTTCGGTCTAACCTACATTTTTTCAAAATTCTTAAGGATCCGTACGACTGAGATAAATGAGGCCCTAAATGATTGCAACAAACACACTATCAAGATATAAGATCGAATCTATTGGTTCCAGAACGAACCCAGCTTCAATAAACAAGCTCTGTTTCTTAGAAATTGGAAGGAGAATCGAATCAAGGCCTATGTATTAGCAGTATTTGCTACCATCTTATTTCCAAGTATATCTTTTCTTATAAACTTTAGGGTAGCAAAATTAGTGGCTCAGTTCTGGGAATAGAAGTCTTATATTCCTACCCTACTTGCTGAATGAATAAGGAACCTTAATTTCCTTAAGAAAAGAAGTTGTGGAGATCTTAGGTTAAGCATAGTACTATTAATAGTGTGGTTCATCAGTTACATCAAATGTTTAGGGTTAGACTTAATAAAGTGTACATTCACCAATAAGATTGATCTTATTGACTCTTTCATTGATAAGATCAAATTAGCAGAAGATATCCCTACCCTTCTCTAGATAGAAGTTCTACAAGATTTTCGGGTCGAAGACATACTGTAGACCACCAAATTAAGCAATTACACTAAGGTCATACTAGTTTATAAAGGTTATCATGTCGTACCATTGATCGAAATAAGTTGGTGAATAGGCTACTATCTAAACAACATGGCAATTTGGGGGGGATCCAAGACATAGTTCACAGGCCTTCATTGGAGCTATTTACCCTTAACCTTGAAGAGCCTCACTCTACAAAAAAGGTACCTAAGCTTCATAAGATCAAAGGTTGGTATGATACAAGGACCATAAGCCCTAACATCGATTTTAGTGAATTCATAGGAAAAGTAGACAAGCACAGAGTCACCAAAGAGTACTTATACGATCAACTTCACAAGGTAGGCAAAATGCAGTATCGGGTATCGGAAGTCCTTCAACCTTCCCCCATGCATCCTTGCTTTGAAATGGCAACCTATATGGACTAGGTAAAAGCTCATATAGAGGTCCTCTACGATGAAAAAGACAAGTAGGAAAACCTATTTCAAGAGTCTAAGCAAAGGTTGCATGCCCTGGAACACCAATTGAAGATGGCTTAAAAGAAAATTCAAGAGTTTGAAGAAGCGACTAAGCATGGTTAAAAGAAGGAGAAGAAAATGCCATCCAGTTCACAGAAGAAAATAAAATTAGTATAGATGAATTTATATCTTTTCTTTTCTTTTATGTAATAAAACTCTAGGAACTTAAGAATAATAAATAACTTACCATTTTATTAGTTAATCATCAATTCTCTCCTTTTCATCAGTGTGACCCATGTGCAGTTCATTCATTTATTTCAGATCCATATTTTCAACAAATTAAGATATTCACGTGCTAACTTGTTGAGAAGTGATCCTAAATCTAGGTCGCCAACATAGCTCCCAAACATCAAACCTTTCAGAGAAGTCCTATCAGAACTCGTTCTGAAACTAGAATTGCCAACCAAGGAAACTACAACACCAACATCAACAACAGCAATGTCAATCCCGAGGTTATTAATCCCATTGAGCTGAGGTTCCAATCCTTGGAACGAACAGTGGGGAAGATTCCAAATCAACTGAGCTTTCTTGCTAACAGCATCGCCTTACTTAGGTCCATGGCTCCATCAAATGAAGAAAGTTCTAAAGCTCGATATGGAAAGAATGCTAAAGCCCTACCCCTCTAAGTAAAAGAAAGCTACCTTAAGGTCAACCAGGCCTTCGAATCCTTCGAAATGGAAGGGGTCTTTCCAAAGGTCAACCCAACTTTTGAGCCAAATACTTACTCGTTCCCAGTCAATCCAAAGCCTGAAGCTGATCAAGATAGACTAAAAGAGCTTGAGAAACGACTAACTTAACAAATCACTGAAAAGATGAAAATGCTCGAAGGGTATGATGGATTCGAGTAGGCCGATATAACAGATTTCTCTGCCTACAATTATGGAAGCTTCCCAGAAAAATTCAATGTACCCAACTTCGAAAAATACAATGAGACTGGATGCCCTAAGCTACATACTCGACTGTATGTACGCAAAATAGGTAAGTATATGCAATATGACCAGCTCATGGTCTAAACTTTTCAAGACAACCTAACTGGCCCTACTTTGACCTGGTATGCCCGATTGGATCTGAATCAAGTGAACACATGGGAAAAGCTAGCTAGAGCATTCTATGAGCAATATAGATTCAACATTGAAGTGGCACCAACCATAATAGATTTGGTTGCCTTAAGGAAGAGGTATAATGAATCTTTCAAAGAGTACGCCCAAAGGTAGAGGTCCATAGTTGCAAGGGTATCTACCCACGTAACTGAAAAGGAACTAACTGCAACTTTTCTCAAAACTCTTGAGAGACCCTGCTTCGTTCACCTAATCAGACAAGCCTCTTTTAGCTTTGCAAAAGTAGTGGCAGCGAGGTGTCGGATTGAAAGTATTGTCTGTTCCGACAAATTATAAGAGACATCAAATAGTAGACTACCCTCTACTAAACCCACCACTAATAAGCCTAAAGAAGCTACTATTAGCATGGTTAATTTGAATGCCAAACTTAACGTACAGGTCTCTTTCGGGGAAAATCCTCCATTAGCTCAACAACAATACAGAAGCTAACCACAAGTTAGTAGGGCCCTAAGGTAGTTCACCAAAATACCTGTCCTACTCAATCAGGTACTTGAAAAACTAAGAAAAGATAATCTGCTCCATTTTGAGGCTCCCAGAGAAAGGTACAGGCTAAGACTTTTTTTATCCCAATGCAAGGTGCCATTACCATCTAGGGTGAGTGGGCCATTCAACCGACTCGTACTGGAGGTTAAGAAACAAAATTCAAGACTTAATTGACGAAGGCATAGTCCAACTGGATTTTGTAGAGGTTCCTACTCCAAACATCAACAATAACCCCCTGCTTAACCATAGGCACATCATCAATATAATATTTGATGACTCAAAGTTCGCCATTAACATGATCAGTTCCAACCAAAAGCCCATGATCTATAGATTCTACAGATAAAAAGAGAAGTAAGTCCTATAAACCAAATGATACACCTTTCATGTGCTTGTGGCCCTCGAAAATTATAAAACCGCCCCCCTTAACTACCAGGTAATAAATTAAAGGTAGTCAAGCTCACTTGTAGGAGGGATTAGCCACTTGGTAGAATCTATGATCCAAGGGAGGACCTAAAAAAGAAAGTCATGCTAAAAAGGCCAAACAATGAACCAGCTGAACATGAAGAAGGATTGTCCGCCTTCACTAAGATGATCAAGCTTAGTGAGTATAAAGTAATGGATCAACTCGCTAAGACTCCAGCACAAATATCCCTCATGAGTTTATTGATGGCATCGAATCCGCATCAAGAAGCTTTGTTCAAAATATTGAGGGAAGTCAAAGTCCCTTGTGAAATACTGGTTGAAAGGATTGGGTCTATCACCAACTCTATCCTCATTATGAATCAGATTTCTTTTTGTGCTAAGAAACTGAGTGAAGAAGGTAACCAACACACCAAGCCTCTATTCATAATAGTAAGGGTAAACAACATCATTACAACAAGAGTCCTCATTGACAATGGGTCATCCTTAAATATCTTCCCTCTAGCCACCCTAGATCTATTGGACGTTGATACGACCGCTATCAAGATAAGTTCAACAATAGTGAGAGCTTTTGATGAATCTAGGAGAGAAATTATATGGGAGATCGACTTACCAGTTGATACCGTCCTACAGACGTTCAACATCCATTTCTTAGTTTTAGACATCCCAAGGACCTTCAACCTATTATTGGGAAGGCCTTAGATATATTCGGTAGGGGCTATACCTTCAAGTCTTCACCAAAAGGTTAAGTTCATCTCTAATGGCCAGGTTATCACAATTCTAGGTGACCAGGATTATGAAATTTACAAAGAAACGGCCATGCCCTATATTGGCACTAAGGAATAAGAGGACTTTGGGCTCCAAATGTTTGAGGAGGTGTACATGATCATTGATTGGGAGAAAGACGAGAGGCCAAAGTTTAAAGAAGGTCAGTTTGGAACCTATGGGTTAGGCTACATCCCAACCCTGATGGAAGAGTTGCAAAGAATGCAAACTCGGGGTAGAAAAGGTAACAGGTTGTATCACGCCCAAATGACCTTCCCACCATTGTCAGGAACTTTCATCCAGGCCGATGTCCAAAATTCAGAGCTTGCCAAAGAGGACACCTCTAGTAGAAATAAAGTAGCTAGCCTATCCAATAAGTCCCAATACTTGAATAATTGGTTCTCTATCCCTATGAATAGCAATAAGTCTTCCCTAGGGTAAAGGATGAATTATGGTCCAGTATTTTATAGAGTTTTGTAATAAATTACCTTTTTCCCTACAAATAATTGTACTTGAAAGAAGCTTCCTCTAAATAAGAATTAATCTCTTTTCTCTTCACTTCTTCCTTACTTACACTTTTTCTTTTACATACTTTTCTTTTTCTCAGATCCAATGCTCCAAATAAAGGCCATGGATACTGCTGTAAACTGTGATCAAGAATAGATAAGGCCGATTGCTAAATGGATCCAAACTTGCAAAAAGCTTGAAAGAAAGTGATGGGGTATGTGTATAAAGGAAAAAATGCGAATAGAAAAGAGTAAGCAAAACCTACAAACAACTTGAGAGGATATGAAGAACCAATGGAACTTCTGAGGACTCATGACATAATTTAATATGACGCACAAATTGGCCTAGTGAGGTTACTCGCCACCTAGCCTTGCTCAAAGGTTAGGATAAGAGTGATGCCGAAAGTAAATAAAGTATTTACACAAGAAAGAAAATACTCAAGTGTATTAAAGATAATATGTCTTCTTACAGCTATAAGTACAAGGGTATTTGTACTTATAAGTTAGAGCAACTTACTTAAAAAAGAAAAGACAAAAGGGCATTTCCTAAGGAAGTAGTAGACAAGATAGAAAAGGGTAAAAATGAATATACAAGAAAAATAATCATTGGTACAACAGATTCTGCACATGATCCTGTACACATAGCGATGTTACATTAGCAAGGTTGTTAGAAAATGGAGACAAAAGTACGAACAGCTAGCTTGTCCAAACAGGGATGGCTTAATCAATCCGGAGTCTCTCTTTCTCGACTTCTAGGCAAGGAAGATGCCGAGTGATTGATCGGCTGAAGCACAAGTGAGTAATTTTCAATTCGATGCATTATAGAAAGATGGGTAGTCATACAGCTCGGCATGAAGGGTGACTTAACAAGGAAGTACTCGGCCTTGACAAAGGTCGACTGGAATAAAAGGATTCATCATACTAGTCCCTCTAGTCCTTAAGCTCGGTTGCGGGCCAGAGGTCCGGTAGCCAGATTCCCATCAGATATCTTATACAGATAGGTGATGAAAATATTGATATCACCTTCGGTCATACTGGGTTAGTCGTCGAGAGTGATGTCAATAACCATAATGACGTGTAAGAAATTTAGCAAAAACATAAAATGAGTAAAATTTCTATTGACGAGCCAATTGAGATAATTAATGTTAGGATTGATGACTACCTTAAGGTATTGAAAATTGGAGGAAATTTGAAAGAAGATCAAAAGGCAGAAATGATGACATTACTATCTAAATACCAAGAGGTATTCGCATGGTCTTATGAAGATATGCTTATGAAGATATGCCCTGATTAGATCCATCAATCATGGTCCATCGTTCACCCACACAAGAGGATATCAAACCTAAGAAACGGAAGTTAAGAAGGTTCTAACCGGATATCCTATTGAAGATCAAGGAAGAAGTCAAAAAATTATTGGAAGTCGATTTTATTGAGGTATCTGATTATCTCGAGTAGGTAGCCAACATTGTTCCAGTAATGAAGAAGAATGGAAAAGTCAAAGTGTATGTGGACTTTCGAGACCTTAATCAAGCAACTCTTAAAGATAATTTAACCTTGCCTCATATTGATGTCTTGGTCAATAACACAGTTGGAAACCATCCTTTCTCTTTCATGAATGGATTCTCTAGATATAATCAAATTCGAATGTCTGGAGAAGATAAAGCCAAGACAACATTTATCACAACTTAGGGCACATTTTGCTACAAAGTAATGCCTTTCGGACTCAAAAATATCGAGGCACCTTATCAAAGGGCCATGATAGCAATCTTTCATGACATGATGTACAAAGTTGAAGTATATGTTGATGATATGATTACAAAGTCTAAGGAAGGAGAAAGTCATGTAGATAATCTAAGGAGATTGTTTGATAGGTTAAGAAAATTCCAGTTGAAGCTTAACCCAAAGAAGTATACCTTTAGAGTGACTTCAAGGAAATTGTTAGATTTTATAATCAGCCAAAGGGGCATCGAAGTGGACTCTGATAAAGTCAAAGCAATAGTTAACTTGCCCCCTCCATGTACACTCAAATAAATCAAAGGTTTGTTGGGCCATTTTAACTATATAGCCCAGTTCATATCTTAACTCATAGATAAGTGTCATCCTTTGTTTAAGTTGTTGAAAAAGAATGCCAAGATCAATTGGGACGAAGAGTACGAGAAAACCCTTACAACGATCAAAAAATACCTCACGAACCCTCCAATTTTGGTAACCCCAAAACTTGGGAGGCCTTTATTTCTATACATGACAATATTACCAGAGTCCATAAAGTCTATGCTCGGCCAAAAAGACAAGGAAGGAAAAGAATGGGTTGTATGCTACTTGACCAAGAAATTCACTAACGGGGAACAAAAATATTCAAAAATTGAAAGAACCAATTATGCTTTAGTCTGGGTAATGTATCGGCTCAAACAATACACGCTATACTACTTGGTTGAATTGCTAACTTAGTACGATCCCCTGAAGTACTTGGCAGACAAATCGGCCTTAATTGGTAAAATCTCAAAGTGGCAAGTGTTACTATCAGAGTTTGACATTACGTATGTGAACCAGAATTCAATCAAAGGGTAAGCTTTAGCAGATTAGTTAGCAGAAAATCCGTCCAATAGTCCCCCTCAAGAGGTACAAGTTAATTTCCCCAATGAGGATATTTTAGCAGTCGAGGAAGGCTCTAATAAAGGAGAAGATGATGAGCTACCAAAATGGAAGATGTTCTTCGATGGGGCATCCAACGTGTTTGGGTGTGGAATTGGCACAATACTAATATCCCCTAAAGGTACTCAATACCCTATGGCTATAAGGCTTGTTTTCCCATACACTAATAATATTGCTGAATGCGAAGCATACATCATGGGACTTAAAATGGCCCCAGATAAAGACATTCAAGAATTAGAAGTATATAGGAACTCTTCACTCATTATCGGCTAAGCTTAAGGAGAGTATAAGACAAAAGATTCTAAACCGGTACCTTATTACCGGCATTTGATTGAATTGACGGGGAAATTCAAAACAAATCACTTTTAATCACGTACCAAGAACTTAGAATCAGTTTGCTGATGCCTTAGCTACTTTAGCATCTATGATCCAGATATCCGGTACAGTCGAGATTCAGCCCCTTACTATTAAAATTAAAGACAAGCCTGCTTTTTGTCTAACAATTAAAGGTACAAATGACCAAAAGTTGTAGCACCATGATGTTAAGGTATTCCTCGAACAAGGTACATACCCTGAAGAGGCCGAGAAAAAGGATAGAAGGATGATTAGGAGATTGGCCACTCAATGCTTAATAAGTGGATCCACTTTATACTGGCGCTCTTTTGAAGGTACACTTTTAAGGTGTGTGGACAATAAGAAGGCTGAGATGTTAATGAAAGAAGTACACGAAGGAGTATGTGGCCCTCACTTGAACGGTTACATGCTAGCTAAGAAAATTATGAGGCTAGGGTATTATTGGTCAACAATGGAATGTGATTGCATCAAACACGTGCTTAATAATGGTAACGGCTAAGGATACCAACTTTGCTTGTAGATAATAAAAATTAGACCACATTGACATTCAAAATGACTGATATTTTTGTGTTTTGAGTAAAAATTTCCATTGACTTCTCATGGGTATTACAATTTTACTGTATCGGCATTTACAAGGTCTCTCAAATCTGGACCATCCATTTGGGACAAAATTAGAGCCCCTCCTAGTAATACTCACTTCACAACATAAGGGCCTCTGAAATTGGGAGCAAATTTCCCTTTAGTGTCTTATGCATTAGGAAGAGCTTTTCTCAACACCATATCACCCTCTTTGAAGTTTTGGGGTCGTACCCTTCTATTGAAAACCTGAGCCATTCTTTGTTGATGACACTGATTATGACACAAGGCTGTCAATCTCCTCTTATCGGTCGGATTCAACTGCTCGATGAATTTCTTTACCCAATCGACTTCGTCTAACTGAGTTTCTGATAGTATCCTAAGCGATAGGATCTTAACCTCTACTAGTAACACTGCTTCAATACTGTACACCAAAGAATAAGGTGTTGCTCCAGTCAACATTCTAATGGAAGTTCGATAGGCCATAAGTTCGAATGGTAACATCTCATGCCAGTTCTTATATGTAACAACCATTTTTTCAATGATTCTTCTGAGATTTTTGTTAGCTACTTCAATAACTCCATTCCTTTGGGGTCGATAAGGAATAGAGTTCTTATGAATAATCCTGAACTATTGGCACAATTCTAACATAAGCTTGTTGTTGAGAATGGTGCCATTGTTAGTGATGATCATTTCTAGGGTCCCATATTGAGTCAAGATATTTCTATTGATGAACTTAACTACGAACCCTTTAGTAACGCTCGAGTAAGATGAGGCCTCAACCCATTTGCTGAAGTAGTTGATGGAGACTAGTATAAAGCAATGCCCATCAGATGATTTTAGAGTAATCGGGCCAATGAAATCTATGCCTCATATTGAAAAAGGTCCAGTGCTAAGAGTGTATATGGTTCTTGAGGCGGGGCATTTATCTTATTTGCATAAACTTAGCATGAGTGACAATGTTTGATGTGTTTGATGCAATCACTTTCAATTGTTGACCAATAATACCTTAGCCTCATAATTTTCTTAGCCAGCATGTAACCATTATGTGAGGGCCACATACTCCTTCGTGTACTTCTTTCATTAACATCTCAGACTTCTTGTCATCTACACACCTTAAAAGTGTACCTTCAAAAGATCGTCGGTATAAAGTGGACTCGCTTATTAAGTATTGAGTGGCCAATCTCCTAATCATCTTTCTATCCTTTTTCTCGACCTCTTCAGGGTATGTACTTTGTTCGAGGAATACCTTAACATCATGGTACCATAGCTTTTGGTCATTCGTACCCTCAATTGTTAGACAGAAGGCAGGCTTATCTTCAATTTCAATAGTAAGGGGTTGAATCTTAACTCTACTGGATATCTAGATTATAGATGCTAAAGTAGCTAAGGCATTAGCAAACTGATTCTAAGTTCTTGGTACGTGATTAAAAGTGATTTGTTTGAATTTCCCCGTCAATTCAATCAAATGCCGGTAATAAGGTACCGGTTTAGAATCTTTTGTCTTATACTCTCCCTAAGCTTAGCCGATAATGTGTGAAGAGTTCCTATATACTTTTAATTCTTGAATGTCTTTATCTGGGGCCATTTTAAGTCCCATGATGTATGCTTCGTATTCAGCAATATTATTAGTGTATGGGAAAACAAGCCTTATAGCCATAGGGTATTGAGTACCTTTAGGGGATATTAGTATTGTGCCAATTCCACACCCAAACACGTTGGATGCCCCATCAAAGAACATCTTCCATTTCGGTAGCTCATCATCTTCTCCTTTATCAGAGCCTTCCTTGACTGCTAAAATATCTTCATTGGGGAAATTAACTTATACCTCTTAGGGGGTACTATGGGAGGGATTTTCTACTAATCGATCTGTTAAAGCTCGCCCTGTGAATTTCAGTTCACATATGTAATGTCGAACTCTAATAGTAACATTTGCCACTTTAAGATTCTGCCAATTAGAGCCGATTTGTCTGCTAAGTACTTCAAGGGATTGCGTTGAGTCAGCATTTCAACCTGGTAATAGAACATGTATTGTCTAAGCCGATGCATTACCTAGACCAAAGCACAGTAGCTTCTTTCAATTTCTGAATATTTATATTCCCCTTCAGTAAATTTCTTGCTCAACTAGTATACAGCCTGTTCTTTTCCTTCCTCATCTTTCCGGTTGAGTACACACCCTAGGGACTCCAATAATATTATCAAGTATAGAAATAAAGGTCTCCCAAGTTTTAAGGCTACCAAAATTAAAGGGTTCATGAGGTATTCTTTAATCGTTATAAAAGCTTGCTCACACTCTTCGTCCCAATTAATCTTGGCATTCTTTTTCAACAACTTAAACAAAGGATGACACTTGTCCGTGAGTCGAGATATAAATCGGGCTATATAGTTTAAACGGCCCAACAAACCTCTTATTTCTTTGAATGTGCATAGAAGGGGCAAGTCAACTATTGCTTTGACTTTATCAAGATCCACTTCGATACCCCTTTAGATGATTATAAAACCTAATAATTTCCCTGAAGTCACTCTGAAGGTATACTTCTTTAGGTTAAGCTTCAATCGGAATTTTCTCAACCTATCAAATAATCTCCTCAGATTATCCACATGACTTTCTCCTTCCTTGGACTTTGCTATCATATCATTAACATATACTTTAACTTCTTTATGCATCATGTTATAAAAGATTACTACCATGGCCTTTTGATAAGTTTCCCTGGCATTTTTGAGTCCAAAAGTCATTACTTTGTAGCAAAATGTGCCCCAAGTTGTGATAAATGTTGTCTTGGATTTATCTGCTTTAGAAATTCGAATTTGATTATATCCGGAGAATCCATCCATGAAAGAGAAAGGATGGTTTCCAACTATGTTATCGACCAAGACATCGATATGGGACAAGGGGAAATTATCTTTAGGGGTTGCTTGATTATGGTCTTGAAAGTCCATGCATACTCTAACTTTTCCATTCTTCTTCATTACTGGCACAAATGTTGGCTACCCACTCGGGATAATCAGATACCTCAATGAAACCAACTTCCAGTAATTTTCTGACTTCTTCCTTAATCTTCAACAGGACATCCAGTCGGAACCTTCTTAACTTCTATTTCTTAGGTTTGATATTCTCTCGTATGGATAAACGATGAACTACGATTAATGGATCTAATCTAGGCATATCTTCATAAGACCATGCGAATATATCTTGGTACTCAGACAGTATTGTCACCATTTCTGCCTTTTAGTCTTCTTGCAAATTTCTTCCAATTTTCAACACCTTAAGGTGGTCATCGGTCCCAACATTAATTATCTCAGTTAGCTCATCAATGGAAATTCTACTCATTTCATGTTTTTACTAGCTTTCTTGCACATCATTATGGTCATTGACATTACTCCCAAAGAGTAACCCAGTAGAGTCGAAGGTGATATCAATATTTTCATCACTTATCTGCGCGAGGTATTTATGACCTTTATTCGGAGCATGAGATTTAAGAGAAAGAAAAGTATGTAAAAGAAAGAGTGTAAGGAAGGAAGAAGTGAAGAGAAAAGAGACCGATTTGTATGGCAAAAGGTAATTTATTAAAAAACTCTATAAAATACTGAACAGTGATTCATCCTTTACTCTAAGGAAGACTTATTGCTATTCATAAGGATAGAGAACCAATTATTTAAGTGCTAAGACTTGTTGAATGGGCCAACTACTTTATATCTAATGGAGGTGTCCTCTTTGGCAGGTTCTAAATTTTAGACATTGGCCCAGATGAAAGTTTTTGACAATGGTAGGAAGGTTATCGAGATGTGAGACAACCTGTCACATTTTATGCCCTTAACTTACATTCTTTACAACTCTTCCATCGGAGTTGGGATGTAACCTAACCCATAGGTTCCAAACTGGCCTTCTTTAAACTTTGGCCTCTCATCCTTCTTCTGATCAATGATCATGTACACCTCCTCAAACATTAAGAGCCCAAAGTCCTCTTGCTCTTCAATGCTAATATAAGGTATGGTTGTTTCTTTGTAAATTTCAAAATCTTGGCCATCCAAAATCGTGATTACCTAGCCATTGGAGATCAACTTAATCTTTTGGCGAAGACTTAAAGGAATGGTCCATACTGAATGTATCTAAGGCCTTCCTAATAACAGGTTGAAGGTCCCTGGGATGTCCAAAACTTGGAAATGGATGTTGAATGTATGTGGGTTGATATCAACTGGTAAGTCAATCTCCCTTATAATTTCTCTCTTGGATCCATCAAAAGATCTCACTGTTGTTGAACTTAGCTTGATAGCTATCGTATCAACGCCCAATAGATCCAAGATGGCTAAAGGCAGACATTTAGGGATGATCCGTTGTCAATGAAGACTCTTGTTGTGATGATGTTGTTTACCTTCGCTATTATGAATAGAGGCTTGGTGTGTCGGCTACCTTCTTCACGCAGTTTCTCGACAGAGAAAGAAATATGATCCATAATGAGGATAGAGTTAGTGATAGACCCAATCCTTTCAACTGATATTTCATAAAGGACTTTAACTTCCCTTAATGTTCTAAACAAAGTTTCCCGATGCAGATCCATTGCCATCAATAAACTCATGAAGGATATTTTTGCTAAAGTCTTAGTGAGTTGATCCATTACTTTATACTCGCTAAACTTGATCATCTTGGTGAAGGCGGACAATCCTTCTTCATGTTTATCCGGTTTGTTGTTTGTCCTTTCCAATACGGCTTTCTTTTTCAGGTCCTCCCTTGGATCGTAAATTCTACCAAAGAGGGTAATCCCTCTTACAAGTGAGCTTGACTGCCCCTGATTTACTACCTGGTAGTTAAGAGGGGCAATTTTATAATTTTTGAAGGCCACAGGCACATGGAAGGTGTACCGTTTGGTTTGTTAGACTTTCTTCTTTTTTTGTCCGTAGAATCTATAGATCATGGGCTCTCGATTGGAACCAACCATGTTAATGGCTGGCTCTAAGTCATCAAATATCATATCGATGATGGGCCTATGGTTAAGCAAGGGGTTATTGTTGACGTTTGGAGTAGGAACCTCCATAAAATCCAGTTAGATTATGCTTTCGTCAATTAAGTCTTGAATTTTGTTTCTTAACCTCTAGTACGAGTCAATTGAATGGCTTACTTTCCCTAGATGGTACTGGCACCTTGCATTGGGATAAAAAAAAATATTGGCCCGTACCTTGCTCTAAGAGCCTCAGAATAGAGCAAATTGTCTTTTCTTAGTTTTTCAAGTACCTGATTGAATAGAACGGGCATTTTGGTGAACTGCCTTGGGGCCCTACTAACCTATAGTTAGCTTCTATATTGTTGTTAAGCTGGTGGAGAATTTACCTTGAAAGAGACCCGTACGTTAGGTCTGGCATTCGAATTAACCATGCTGACAGTAACTTCTCTAGGCTTGCCGGTGGTGGGTTTAATAGAGGGTAGTCTTCTGTCTGATGTCTCTTGTAACTTGCCGAAGCAGATGGAACTTTCAATCCGATACCCTGCTGCCACTACTTCTGCAAAGCTAGAAAAGGCTTGTCTGATTAGGTGAACAAAGTAGGGTTTCTTAAGAGTATTGATAAAAGTTACAGTTAGTTCCTTTTCAGTCACGTGAGTGGATACCCTTGCAGTTACAAACCTCCACCTTTGGGCATACCCTTTCAAAGATTCATTGTGCCACTTCCTTAAGGCAACCAAATCTATCACGGTTGGTGCCACTTCAACATTGAATCTATATTGCTCATAGAGTGCTCTAGCTAGCTTTTCCCATGTGTTCACTTGATTCAGATCCAATTGGGAGTACCAGGTCAAAGTAAGGCCAGTTGGGCTATCCTAAAAAGTTTAGACCATGAGCTGGTCATATTGCACATACTTGCCAATCTTGCGTACATACAGTCGGGTGTGTAGCTTAGTACATCTAATCCCATTGTATTTTTTTAAGTCAGGTACATTGAATTTTTCTAGGAAGCTTCCATAATTATAGGCAGAGAAATCTGTCATACCAGCATACTCGAATCCATCATACCTTTCAAGCATTTTCATCTTTTTAGTGATTTGTTAAGTTAGTCGCTTCTCAAGCTCTTTCAATCTATCTTGATCAGCTTCAGGCTTTGGATTAACCAGGAACGAGTAAGTATTCGACTCAAAAGTTGGGTTGACCTTTGGAAAGACCCCTTTCGTTTCAAATGCCTAGTTGACCTTGGGGTAGGCTTCTTCTACTTAGAGGGGTAAGGCTTTAGCATTCTTTCCATATCGAGCTTTAGAACTTTCTTCATTTGATGGAGCCATGGACCTAAGCAAAGCGATGCTATCAACAAGAAAGCTCAATTGATTTGCAATCTTCCCTACTGTTTGTTCCAAAGATTAGAACCTTAACTCAATGGGATCAATAACCTCAGGATTAACATTGTTGTTGTTGATGTTGGTATTGTTATTTCCTTAGTTGGCCAATTTTGGTTTAAGAGCAAGTTCCGATAAGATTTCTTTGGAAGGTTTGACGTTTGGGAGCTATGTTGGTGACTTGGATTCAGGACCACTTCTCAACAAGTTAGCACATGGATATCTTAATTTGTTGAAAATATGGAATTGAAATAAATGAATGAAATGCACATGGGGCACATGGATGAAAAGGAGAGAATTGACGATTAACTAACAAAACGGCAAGTTATTTATTATTCTTGAATTCTCAAAGTTTTATTACGTAAAGGAAAAGAAAAGATACAAATTCATCTATACTAATTTTATTTTCTTCTGCGGACCGGATGAAATTTTCTTCTCCTTCTTTTGACCATGCTTAGTCGCTTCTTCAAACTCTTGAATTTTCTTTTATGCCATCGTCAATTGGTATTCCAGAGCATGTGACATTTGCCTAGACTCTCAAAATAAGTTTTCCTACCTGTCTTTTTCATCGTAGAGGACCTCCATATGAGCTTTTACCCAGTCTATATAGGTTACCATTTCAAAGCTAGGATGTACGGGGGAAGGTTGAAGGACTTCTGGTGCCCGATACTGCATTATGCCTACCTTGTGAAGTTGATCGTATAAGTACTCTTTGGTGACTTTGTGCTTATCTACTTCTCCTATGAATTCACTCAAATTGATGTTAGGGCTTATGGTCTTTATATGCTACCAAGCTTTGATCTTATGAAGCTTGGGTACCTTTTCTGTGGAGTGAGGCTCTTCAAGGTTAAGGATGGATGGCTCTAATGAAGGCCTGTAAACTATGTCCTAGCTCCCCCCAAATTGCCATGTTGTTTAGATAGTAGCCTGTACACCAACTTATTTTGATCAATGGTACAACATGACAACTTTTATAAACCTGTATAACCTTAGTATAATTGCTCAATCCAACAGTCTACAGTACGTCTTCGACCCAAAAATCTTATAGAACTTATATCTAGAGAAGGGTAGGAGTATCTTCTGGTAATTTGATCTTATCAACGAAAGAGTCAATAAGATTAATCTTATTGGTGAATGCACCCCTTATCAAGTCTAACCAAAAACATTTGATGTGACTGACAAACCATACCATTAATAATGCCATGCTTAACCTGAGATCTCCACAGCCTCTTTTCTTAAGGAAATTAAGGTTCTTTATTTGTTCAACACGTAGGATAGGAATATAAGACTTCCCTTCCTAGAACTGAGCCACTAATTCTGCCACCCTAAAGTGTATAAGAAAAGATCCACTTGGAAATAAGATGGTGGCAAATACTACTAACACATATGCCTCAATTCGATTCCCACTCCAATTTCTAAGAAACAGAGCCCGTTTATTAGAGATGGGTTCATTCTGGAATTGATGGATTAGATCCCATATCTTAATAGCGTGTTTGTTGTAATCATTTAGGGCCTCATTTATCTTAGTCTTACAGATCCCTAAGAATTTTGAAAAAAATGTAAGCTGGATTGAAGCTGAGCTCTGGATCGTATATTTCATCTAAAGGAGGAGCTTAGAGTAGTTAGGTATATTCTTCCAAAGTTAGACCAATTAGGTGCGGCCTCAAACAAAATACCACTTCTCTGGGCTCCTAGAAATTGACTAAGGCCCTCACCAGCATGATGTTAACATTCATCCTGGTTAGTGAGAGTATAGGTCTAATCTTACTGGTAATGAACTCTTGTTCTCTTGGGTTGAAGATTCGAAACCATTGGCTGAGTATGGACTTTGGGTTTGTGGGTTTGTAGACATTAATCTCCTTGGCGAAGACCTTGACGTTGGATGAGCTAGAAATTTCTAAAATATTACAAGGAAAGCATAAATTACAAAGAAAAGACTATCTACATGAAAATAAATTACAAAAGATTCCCTATATACATGAATTCTAAGAAAAATACAAGAAAAGAAACTTCGAGTTTTATCATTTTTTCATTCTTTTTTATAACATTGCTGCCTTGTTAGCTATTCATCGATCCCATAAAATGTATGCAAAAAAGGGTAGGTTCTAGAGGTCCTTAAACTTTGTAACCTCACGTGTTCTAAAAAAAAAGTGATTCCTTAGTCACATTGAAGTTTAAGTGGGGTAACCTAATCGGCCCCAAACGGTGGTTATCCCATTATGCCCGTAACTTACACAATGGCTCTATGTCCTAAGGTCCTAAGATCGCTCGGGTTCAACCAAATCTATCATGCATTCATCCCCCCCCCCTCCCTCTCTCTCTCTCTCTCTCTAAAACAGTTAAATACATAAAGCTAAACCTGTAAAAACGTTAGTACAATTATGATACAAGAAACAAAGAACGAAAAAGTAAATAAATTACACTAAGGTGATTTTTAGAGATTAATTTTAGTTTTGAAAAGTTAAATGACTAACCCTTTTGATAAGTCCCTAGTAGAGTTGCCAAGCTGTCAAGCTTGATTTTTCACATCTCGGTTTTTTTATAAATTAGGTCTTCTTTTATCCGACTAGTAATAAACCCTTCCCATTTAATACTAACCATCGATTAGGGTTTAAAGAAAACTAATTCTATTAAATTTTGAAAATACTTTAGACTCGTCACCCGACTAGAGTTGGGAAAAAGAGTTAAGTTATAACTAATTGAGTAAATTGGTTATAACCTAGCTACTGGTCTATCGATTAAACTATTTTATAAAAACAATTTTTAAAAACAGAGATCTGGATCCAGGATTAGGAATTTTAAACCTTTACGAGTACCATTAACTTTCCAAATTTAATTTTAACCTTTAAAAATCACCTTTAAAAAAAAACTCAATTATTAGTTACTCTAATTAAATCTTAAGTAATCTAAACTAAAAAAGAAAAATTAGATTTTTTTATTTTTTTACCATCGCCTCATATGTGCCTACATACCTGTTATTCGAGATCAGATGTACGTAGTTCTTTTTGTAAAACGTTAGTAGGTTAGATTTGTTTTAATTCAAAAATATGTCAGATTTACTTTTTTAATTCAATTTGATTTATTTAAGTAAATTTCTAAAAAAGAAGATCCTAAATTGAAAATTTTATTTCTATTTTATTTTTTTGGAAAATTCTAAAGTGCCCTAAATTTAAAAAAAAGTCCAATTATTTTTTTTTTATTTTGGAAAACCTAATCTTTCAAGTGTTAAAAAACAATCTTTATTCCTTAACTTGTTTACTTATTTTTTCACCTTTTTATCATTTTTTTTATTATCTTATTTGTTATTTTTATTCTATTTTATCTATTAAACTTAAAAAAATAAATAACTAAATAAATAGACCACTTTTTCTTTTCTCTTTTTTTCTTCTTCTTTCTTTTATTATATTTACATCATAAAACAAACAAACAAACAAATAAATAAAATCAATCCAAAGAGAATCGGACCAAGGAGAGGGCTTAGACGTACGGGTCAAGTAGGTACGTAGGTCAGACTCAGCTTGTCGAGTTGGATGGTCGAGTCGAAGCTCGGATCGAGTTAGGCTCCAATGTCTTCCATAGCAAGGATGGCAGCAGAAGGCAGTTCAAGGTGCTTCGAAGGGAATTTTTCGTGGGTGAGGACGGATTGATGAGTGGTTTATTAGGCTTAAAGGGAGTAGATACGATGCAGCAGCTTGGAGTGGTGGTTTAGTGGTAGTTGGAGATGAGTGGTGGCGGTGGTGTAGCTTGGTGTCGTGCAGTGGTTGTTGGGGGTTAAGGGGATATTAGGTCTTAAGTTTTTGAGGTTAAAGAGTGTCATGGTGGGTTTAGTTTGCTCTACCGTGGTGGTTAGGGTGGTGTTTCGAGCTTGGGGTAGCGATGGCTAAGGTTTCGATGGTAGAGAAGTTTCAGGTTACGGAAAGAGTTAGGGGTGGTTGCATTTGGAAGCTCACATGGTGGTGGAGTTAGCTAAGGTGGTAATTCTGTTCGAAGTTGAGTAGAGCAAGAAAGCCGAGGAGAGAGAGAGTGAGAGTTTGGTAGAGAAAGAATGAACAATAAGAGAGAAAGAGAGTTCATGAATCCGTTTTTAAGCTCGTGTGATTGTGTTTGTTGTGAAACAAGCTTAAGACTCTTATTTATACATCAATTTGGTTTAGAAAACAAGGAAAGTCGAGATCGGGTTAAATGCAAATTACTAGATTTTCAGTTTTCTTTTTCCACCTTTTAAAGCTCAATTTGAATGTGTATTTGATTAAATCCGGATACATTCATTGGTTCTATTCGAAGTAGGCTAAGTTGTGAACAAGATTAGAGCACGAAACCATGCATATGTGTATGGAATTTGTGTCGAAATTGGATCTAAAGTGAAGGGGTCGGGCTATTTTGGCTGGGGAAAATGGAGGAAATCACGGGAAAAGGAGAGAAAAAGGAAGGAAAGGGAGGGAAAGAGGGGTCGACATGGTGTTGACATGGCGCCATGTTAACCCGATGCTGCTACGTATTAAGATACATAGCATAATGAGATCCTGATATGTGGCAGTTCCTAATCAGCTGAAAAAAATAAAAAAGCTTTGAATGCTTTCAACAAGATTTGAATCCCTGATCTCGAAGTTAAACCCAATGACATATTCAATGCTTATCCATTAGGTCGTTGACCTATGCCTTATCCATATGTGCAACTAAATTGCATATATGGACTAAGCAAGCTTGAGTTAGATTTAAATCTAAATTTAGGTCTAATGGTCCCCCTTTTATTTTTATTTTAAATTAAAATCTATTCTATTAAAAATTCCCTAAATCTTTTATTTTCAAATTTTCTATTTTTTTGTGACTTTTCAATTTTCGAAATTTTTCATTTTTTCATATTTTCTAAGTTTCTTATTTTTTTTATATTTTTCTAGATTTCTTGTTTTTTTTTATGTTTTTTCCTATTTTTCTAAACTTTTTATTTTTTTTCTAAATTTCTTTTTATTTTTTGGATTTTCTATAATTTTCTTTTTTTTTTACGTTTTCCCTAATCTAAGACCTCTTATCCTATTAAAATAAAATAACGACAGCAAAAATTGGGTGTCTACAAGTTTAACATGTAAGCTAGCAATTCTATCATTGTCTAGACAAAAATAATTTTATACCTGATTTCATGATATAATGAGATAAGTAGAATTACAATTTTGACAACCACAGTACCATCTTAAGCTAAACTACCATATATAGATTTTTAAGAAGGAAAACTAAATTCTAATCCAGTAAAGTAACAAAATCCTAAAATAGCATTTACAATTAATGAGAGTGCCTATGTCATTAAGATGTGGATTGTGAATTCTTCATCCTTTAAGGAAAAAAATTTATTTATAGTATTGAATATTTTACTATTTTTTAATAAGTCTTATTCCCTTTTTTTTTTCTACAAACAAATCCTTTCTTTAACACCATTAGTTTTTCCGTTAAAAAAAATGGCATGTAGTACAATTTCATTTGTTTATGTATTTTTATTAAATAAATAAAATAATAAAATATTAGAAATATAAAAAAATAAAGCATTGAAAATTTTCAAAAAAACAAAAGGGTAATAGGTAGGATGAGGAAAAAAAAGACTAAACCGAATCAATTCACAAATCAAACTAAGCAAATTGAAAATATAGCTTTTGTTTTTTTTTTTAATTGGTTTAGAAATTTTCTAAAGTAAACCAAACATTAATTTATGGTTGGTTCATGAGGACAAATGGAATTAATCCAAAAAATCGAACCAAACTGTTTTGTAAAAAACATAATAGTATTTTAGTCCCACCTCCTCCTTACTGAACGAAACCTAAAATTAAAGATTCGATTTTATTCTAAATCAAATCTAACCATACAGTTCAATTCGTAAATTTTTCAAACGTAAAAAATAAACGATTTAAAACAGTTCAATCTATAATTCAAACCCTTTTTTTAATAAAACATTACAAATTTTACATACAGATAATTCTCATTATCTATCTCTCTATTGCTCTTCAACAAAATCTCTAACAAAAATCAATATGTTTCCTCTCAAATCTACCTTAAGACACAACTACAATAGAGAGACAATAAGAAAATAAAACCCACACAAATAGCACAATATAATATGAGGAACAAACTATTCTACATAGGGAACGCCTTTGTTCCAAAACATTTATACACTTGAGGTCGTGCATACAAGACGTTGTAGCTTCTTAGGAAGAACAAAAATGGAGTACATACTCAACCCCTAGAACAAAATAAGCTTAGCTAGCATGTTCGTTAGCAACTTGATTGAGTTCCATATAAACAAAATGGAGTTGAAATTTATCAAACTAAGGCAACTTTCCCTTAAAAGTGGGATAAAGGCAAACAACGTGGCTGTACTTTTAACTTTTGGTAGTTTAGTATCTAGACTTTTATTTTTTGTGATTAGTGATTTTTCTTTTAATTTGGGTTCAATTTAGTATCTTCGCTCACTGCAAGGTTAATGGTTGTTACAGTTTTTTGCATTTTAATGTATATACTTTAATTATTATTGCATTTATTTGTTCACTTGTTAATTTATTTAAAATCAATTTTTTTATTTTTCTTAATTAATATATTATTTTCAAAATTAAAACAATTTGTTCATATCTAATAATTTCAATTATGCATGATTTTTACATGTGATGTCTAATTTTGGAAAATCTTATAATCTTAAAGTCTTAAAATCTACTTTTATTGGAAAATAAAATCTATTATTTGTTGGGTATACAAATTAAGTAAAATTTTAAAATAGTTATAACTTGTAAATAAAGTCTTGTTTACCTTATAACTTGAATTTTCTAACTTGCTAAACAATATATATTCTATATAATAATATTCTGTTATATATTTAATAGTGTCCTAACACTGATTTTTATAATTTTATAACCTCATAATTGACAAATCAAATATCGTACAACTAGTAGTTGGAAAGCTTAAATTATGTGCTACCTAAAAATTATTATTTTTAACTCAACATCATAAGTGTACTTATCTAAATTTTTACATTTTCCATGCATTACACCTTACTTTTATGAATTTATTTATTTTTATTTTAAATGACCATTATATGTTTTAGACTTTGTGTTAGGTAATGTTGTAAACATGTTTTTAGTATATAATTTTACCAAAAAGTTTAGTAATAATATATTATTTGTAAATTTTTATACCTCTTAATGCGTCAATTACCTTAAAATTATAAATTTAAAAATTTATATTTTCCTTAAGCAAACTTGTCTAAGTCTTTTTATTGTTTTTGAAAATCAATATAATTTTAAGATTATAACTATTAAAAAAATTTAAAGAACATAGTCTTATAATTTTACGATCACATTAAGGGGTATGAAAATTCATAAATATTATATTATTATGAAATTTTTGGTAAAATTACATAATAAAAACATGTCTACAATATATAAAGGTCATTTAAAATAAAAATAAATAAATTTATAAAGTAAGGCCAATTGCAATGCATAGACAATGTAAAGATTTAAACAACTACACTTATAATTTTGAGTTAAAAATAACAATTTTTAATTAGCACATAACAACTACTATGTAATTATAGTTGTAAAATATTTGATTTATAAATTATGAGATCATAAAATCATAAAAATCGGTATCAAGACACTACTGGATATATGAAAAAAAATTATTATATAGAAGTATATTGTTTGACAAGTCAAAAAATTCATATTATAAGGTTAAATGAAACTTGATATATAAGTTAAGACTATTTCAAAATTTTACTTGATTGATGTATCCAACAAATAATAGATCTTATTTCTAATAAAAGTACATCTTAAGACTTTAACATCATAAGATTTTCTAAATTAAACATCACATGTAAAAATTATGCACGATTGAAATTATTAAATAAAAATAAATTTTTAATTTTGGATATGATATATTAATTAAGGAAAACTAAAAATTAATTTTAAATAAACTAACAAGTGGACAAACACCAAAATGTATCAAAATTAAATACAAACATAAGAATACAATAATAACTAAAGTATATATACTAAAATACAAAAAATTATAACACTATTAATTTTGCCGTTAACAGAAACATTAAATTGAAATCAAGCTGTCACGTCTAAACTTGAGGAGTCATAATAGTCCCCCTGTGTAAACTAACATAAGCTACAAGCTAAACCCTTAACTACTAACACAGGTATAGTCTACATAAGGCAAATGATAACTCAACCAACTCTGAAGCAGTTAGATGGGTACCTATAGTATATTAAACTATAGAGTATCACTTTACATTATATATTTTCTATTAATTATAAATAGATTAGTTCATTACACAATCTTAAGTACATCAAGAGTACAAAGTTTTCAAAAGAAACTTTACATCTCTATAATAAATCTACATTACATAAGTATATAACAGTAAGCCAGTAAAGACTATAAGGCCATCTAGGAAGACCTTATAATCCTTTTACAAAAGAAAAACAAAAGAGACTTTAGCTTCATTCCATTCATTAAACTCCTTCACTTTACTCCTTAACCCGTCAAAACTAACTTGTGAACAAGTGTAATGAGGCATTTTTTGGTACTATTCTATACCTACAAAACAATCTATAAAGATATGAGCTCAACTAGCTTAGTAAGAAGGAACGAAGTCATAAGAACACATTAACAAACAAGGTTATTCAATCATTAATTATATGCAAATGTAACAAACAAATAATATAGTATCTCACAATGTTTAACCGGTTCATTGTAAAGTTAGAGTAATTTCGTCCACTCCAACATGGATTCCGAGGAGTTTCAATGTAACACTATTAGACTAAATTCAGGCTTGTGAAATGGAGAGCACCCTCCCTCCAAGACAACATTTGAACTGCGGATCCCAACCTTACCGTGACCCCTCTCTTATCACTTAGTTCGACTAAAGGTAAGAAAAAGATCATTTTTGTTATCCTTAACGAATGCTTCAGCATTTAGTCTGACAACCTAATTGTTACTCCTATTGAGTTATCATGAGTATAAGGTTAGACATTTAGTCAACTTAAGATTAGTCTAAATTATTAGGTAACTAACCAAGTTCATACACTCAAGATATGATATATGTTCAAGCAGAAAATAACACTTGGAGTTCAACTACCAATCAATAATCAATGTCCCAAGCACACACATAGCATACGCACAAACAATCTAATTACAACCACAAACAAGCACTCTTACTCCTCTAAGTATTCTGATATAATACTTCAATATGCCATTAAGCATCGATCCCAACATACCTGAATGTAATGTTACGTGCTCTTATACGTCGCGTTCATGATCTTCATTAATAATCCATAGAAAGTAATATACAACTTTATTTTTAAATTCACATATAAAGTAAGAACTTATTTTCATTATTAAGTAGGTTTACAGTCTAACATAAGTAAGTTCTTTAGTTATTTATCTAACTTTTAGTTAACTTGAGATAGGTTTTTGACTAAGGTTTTAACCCATTACTGTAAGATAAGATTTTACTTAAGAAGTTCTCAACTTATATTTATCGAGCATGGTTTTTCACCCTCCCGGTTCTTTTATAAAATTAGGTCTTCTCTAAACCGATCAGTATTAAACGTTACCCATTTAATACTAATCCTCGACTAATGTTTAAGGAAAACTATTTTTTTTAATTTGAAATATATCGAAGTCGGGAACAAGGGTTAAGTTATAACTAATTGAGTGAATTGGTTATAACTTAGCTACCGGTCTATCGATCAAAAAACTAATTTATAAAACAGTTTTTTTTTTTTTTGAAAAACTAGAGATTCTGGATCCGAGGGTTAGGACTTTTAAACTCTTACGAGTACCATTGACTTTCTAAAATTAACTTTAATCTTTAAAAATCACCTTTTTATTTTATAAGATGGAACTTAATTTAACTATTATAATTGGACAAATGAAATACTCTAAACTAAAGAAAAAGGAAAAGTAAGTGTTTTTTATTTTTATCATCGCCCCATAAGTACATACGTACCTGCTATTCGATATCAGACGTACGTAGTTCTTTTTTTGTAAAACTTTAGTGGATTGGTTTTATTTTAATTTGAAAACAATCGACTTTACGTTTTACTCAATTTTGATTTGTTTAAGAAAATTCCTAAAGCATCCTAATCGGTTTTTTAATTTTTGGAAACTCTAAAATAGTCCTAATTTGGAAAGATGTCTATTTATTTTTATTTACTTTTAGAAAATCAATTTTTCTAAGTGATTAATCTTATTTTATTTATTTATCCCCTTTTTTTGTCACTTTATTTATTTATTATTTATTATGGCTTATTTATTTTTATTTAAACTAGTAACAAAAAAGAATAAAGTTACCTTTTCCTTTTTTTCTTTTCTTTCTTTTTCCTCTTTTTCTTTTTTGGTGTTGATTACATTTACACGTACATAAATGTGTACATAAGTGAATAAATAAAATAATAATAAAGAAAAAGAAAATAAAAAAAAAAAGAAAAAAAAGGGTTAAATCGAATGCTGGATGGGACATGGGTCAGTTTGGGCCGAAGTGGATCTCAGATTCGGGTCTGATCACGGATCCGGGTCGGGTCACATGGATCACCAATGGTAGTAGCAACGAGACTCAATTCGACTTGTTTCAACCACCAAAATGAGCGGGTGACGGTTTTTTTGAGTATTGGATTAGGAATAGGGGTTGTAGGTTTAGTGCTTTAGTGTTTTAGAGTTGTTTAGGTAGTTTTTGAAAGTTGGTTATAGGTGGCGGTGGTGGTTCGGCCATATGGGGGTTGTTGGGTGTGATTAGTTGGTTGGGGTAGGCTTTTTGAAGTGTAAGGAGTTCGATTGTAAGTTTAGTTTCGACTGAAGGTAATTGAAGATGGTAGTTCGAGGAGAGAGAGGAGCGGCGGTTAGGGTTTGATGGAGGGTAGCTTGGGGAAACTGCTAGGGGTTACGGCGGTGGTTGAGAATGGTCGAGTTGGAGAACCTGAGCTACGGGGAGTTCAGCCATAGTGGTAGTTAGGCTTGGGTTAGAGTGGAGAAACAGAATCGAAGAGAGATAGTGTGGGTTATAGAGAGAAAACGGTCGCCAGATAGAGAGAGAGATTGGGAGTTGCTCGTGAATGGTTATGTGTCCTTGTTGATGGTCCATGAGCTCTAATTTATAGTCGAATTCAACCCAGCAACAAAGGAAAGCTCGGATCAAAGTTAATGGGAATGGTCGAATTTCCAGTTTTCTCCCAATCTTTGAAGCTCAATTTAAATGCATAATTGACTGGACTTGGATGCATTTTCTGTACCGATTCATAGTAGGCTATGTCTAGTTTGCAATTTCTTTGCCATTGATTTAGTGAAATTGCAACAAGAAAGGGTCAAAAAATCGTGCTAAAGTAGGCAATCTGAAGAGGAAAGCGCTAGAAATCTGGGGGAAATGAAAGAAGGAGGGGAAAGAGAAAGGAAAGAGAGGAAAACGAAGGGAAAAGGAAAGGAGAGGGAAAAAGTGGGTTGATGTGGCATTGACCTAACGCCACGTCAGCCGTACCAGCCAACCCTAACATGCCATGTGTCATTCGTGACACATGGTAGTTGACGTGGCATGCCATGTAGATGCCATGTGTCGCTACATCAGCAAGGCTATCCAATCTAATGATGTCACGTATCAAGACGCATAGAGCAATAAAATCCTGACACGTGACAATGTACTAGTCAACAGAAAATAAAAAACAAAAGCCTCCCTGCCTTTGCTAAGGTTCAAACCTAAGACCTCATACTCAAACCCCATACCCAATCTATATGCTTAACCATTAGGTCATTAGCCTGTGCCTTGTCAATATGTGCAATCAAATTGCACATATGGACTCGGTTAGCTTCAGCTAGATTTAAATCTAAGCCCAAGTTCAACGGCCCAACTTTTACACTAAAATTAAAATTAAAAAACTATCATAACAATATGTTATTTTCTAAAATCTTTTACTTGATCTTAAATTTTCTTTTTTTGTTTTTGTAATTTTTCAAATTTCTAAATTTTTAAACTTCATTTTCTAACTTTTTATGTTTTTAGGGTTTCTTTCTAAAATTTTCTTATTTTTTGTGATTTTCCTTATTTTTGAAAATTTTTGTATTTTTCCATGATCCTTATTTTTTTTAAATTTCTTTAAAAAAAATTTTGGGTTTTCTTTTAATTCTCTATTTTTTGAATTTTTTCTAATTTAGGGCCTATTGAGAAAAGAAAGAAAAATAATAAAAATGAAATAAATAAAATAAAAAACAAATATAAAGGGAAAAAATAAGGTGTCTACAACATTCTGACTCCAATATAGTTATAAAGTTCTAGTATCAATTACTTTCTAACCCAAAGCCCATTTTTAGCATAATCAAGTTAATTACTCCTAAAGTACATTCTAATATTCTTTCTGACATAGTTTCTAACTCTTTAGCCATTACCACAACTTATTATTTAACTCATACATAAGCTTACCTTACATTTCTAGAATTTTCACACTCGGTAATATCAGTAAATATCTACTACGAAGTTCAATTATATACACCAACTCTCGATATACTAAATACTCATTTACACTTACATAGTAACTTCAAGATTTAATTTCAAATTCACCAAATACCAACTTTTCACTTAAAAATCATCATTTCTTAAATTATAATAATCCATTTCAAGTTGTTGTAGGGTAATAATCATATATCATACTATAATTTTACAAAGAATCACTAAAGCTCTTTTGGAAACACCTGTCCAGTGCATTGTTTTGACGTAAATGAATTGTTCTCCAAAATCCAGCAACATAATCAAAATTCAACATCTTAAAAGTATAACTATAAAATTTCGAGTCAAAACTATATCAATTGATCTTTCAATTATTTGCTTAAAATTCAGTACACAGGACTTTTTCTTATGAACCTTATATCTACACTCAAAATTTTGAAAATCTAATTGAATATTTGAATTCCTCATACAAAAATACGTAGGGAAACCAAATTTCATGTTTTTTTTTTTTTGTGATCATTTGCTATTTTCCCCTAATTTTTAACAAAATTGGAAAAATTTAGCGACTTATCGAAAACCCAAGCTCTGGCCACCGTAGGGAGAGGAGGGTGTGTCGGCCACTCTTTCAAGCCATCACTTGGTTTTACTTCCAGCTACTCATCTTCCTCGGGTACTTGTAAATTCCCAAATTTACCCCTTAATTTTTGTTCTTCACTCTCTTTCTCTGTATTTACCACTTCCAGAATTTTTCCAAGCTAACAAATGACCAAACTTATTCGAGGTTCTAGAAGATGATTTTTTATATCTCCATTTGAGTTGTTTTTTTATTTTTTCTAACCTAAATACAAGTATAAATTAACATGCTTAGGTGTTAAGAGGGCTAAAATACTATTCCATGCATTTCCTAATCTCAATCCATGCAACAAATATGTTTTCTAGTTGTCAAAGAAAATTTTTTTATCATTTTTCCCAATTTTATTAATTTATTTAGTGAATTATACTTAATTTTAGGTATTTATAATAATTACAAGTATATATATTTACATAATAATCATACCCAATGTATATATATGTCTTTTATATAATATTTTATGTCTAATATTAATTATATTACTCCTATGATATATCTCTGAGTATTTATTAATTTTCGAAACCTACATTGAGCATACCTAATAATATAATAATGATATAGTAAATTCTTAATATTTTAGCTACATTTTTAATATTTTATTATATTTTTAAATTCCGAACCTACATAATCTCTTCGACTAATGTCCCAAACCTATACATAACTTTTTACGTTAATCAAGTTAATTTTACCAACACTTTAAATTTTTCCACTCGAATCCTATTCACTAAGCACAAGGCTCACACTAAGCTAAGAAAAAATGAAGCACTAAATCACAAAAAGTAATAGTTTAGACACTAAATTACGAAAAATTAAAAGTACAAGTATTTTGGTTGCCTTTGTTTCCCTCGAAAATAATCCCACCCTTATCAGACTAATAGAGAAGTAAAATGGAAGGAAATGAATCAAGGGTTTTTTATTTAATTAGCACGATGGTTCTTGTGTATATTCTTATCAGCATTAATATTGTTCACAGCTTGATTACTTCATAAATTCCACCAAATCCTTCTTCGTTGGCCCTCCTTGCGTACCCTTCTCTAAACGAGTGGGACATCACATTCCTTTAATACCAATGCCAAAATTTAGCATTCTTTAATGAAGGATTTTGCTTCCATATACTAATTAGTTTGTTGAATACATGCTTGTGCCACAATATCGAACATTATAATTAGCATAAGGATCAATCATTCAATATCGATTGTTTTGCCCATCTTTTATACCCTAATGCATGCGGCATGTTACTTGGAATGAATAAATATCTTATTTTTGGTCGAATTTCGATGTTCCTAGTCATATGTTACAATTATCTTCAAGAAACATCCAGAAATCGCGTCTTGCAAGTTAAGAGTGTAGACATACGAGTCGGGTTTCGTTCGAAATGTTCAATATGCCAAAGCGGATGGATCTTGCTTGGCCTTGTCCATGGTTCGATATATTATCTTGGTGGAGGAGTTGTATTGCTATTTTGGAATCCGAGTTAATTTCAGTAAATCGCAGCCCCATCCGTTGTCGGTAATGGAGATCCCAGAATATGCCCCAAAGTTCAGCTTGCAAAATATGAATGATACCCACCTTCCTATAAAAACCCATCATCCAATGGCCCCTTTCATCTCTAATGAAACCCCAGGAAGATACCCCATTCGTTGACAGTAATGGAGTTCCTTTTCTCCTTTTATTTTGTTTTTTAAGGAAAACAGTACGATTTGGGTCGAATTGAAAGACTAACGCCAAACCGCACCAAAGAACAAATCGCATAAAAAAAAAAAAAAAAAACCAAATTTTTTATTCGATTCGGTTTGTAGTTCAGATTTACGATTCGCGATTGTTTTTCCAACCCTAATTATAAAACTCTATTGGTTAATCTTTAATTGAATTTAATCGTAATGGATACATTTAATTAATTATGAAAATAATTAGGAAGCCAATATCTACACTTTACTAGAATTGCAAAGAATTAGAATTCCCTACTGAACAGTAAGATTAGGTAGCTAAAATCTCCTAAAGGATATAAGTCCAAACGTGAGATATTATACACATAACAAAAATAAATAAATCTATCTCTATATGGTTGAATTGTACTGATCTTTCACGATATGTATGTACTTGATATATATGAATGCATAGAACGGCATACAATCCTTTAAGAATACTTTACTAGTATAAGTAATAAATTAAAAAACATATAAATATATATATGCATAGATATTGGTTTATGATTGTTTATATAAAAAATTATTATTAAATATGGAGATCTTGAATCGCAATTATCGTGTCAAAGATCTTACTGGTATTGACTAAAAAGGAATTGGACTTCGCATAAGTGGTGAAGCCTGCAAAAGAGAACATAGTGAGGGAACGTCAGGGGTTGTCCAGCGTGGTCACTTCGATACTTAAGTCAGTTACAGATATTTAGAGAGTATAAGAGCTTGAGAGCAATTAATAGGCTTAAATATGCAAAGTACCAAGTAGTTTACCATTAATTGATGGTCTTGCTGTTATAGGGGAATGGTACCAGTAGTTGGAGAGTGGTTGATGGATAGAGCCATTTCCGCAAGTTTGGATAATGGGATCATGGTCTCTAACGTACTCTGAATATGTAGGAGGTAGTTGCTTGACTTGGTCTTCTAATCTAATCTAAAATCTTTTAGTCGTTAGAGGCTTCCTTTAACTAATTAAGTTGTGTTTTAGGCTTAGGTTAAGGACAACCAATCATAGGCTATGAGCCACATTAGGTTGGGATAGGCCTGAGGAGCCTATGTTCAAAAGGCCTTATCAACACCTACTCTACCCCCCCTCTCCTCACCCTCCTCGGCATAATCTTGTTGCCGTAGTAAAGGCAAAGAGAGGGGGAAGATGGACTTTTCAAGCATGTGGTTGATCTAGTCAAGCGAAAGTTTGAGGTGAAGACGTCTAATCTGGCCTGGCACCAAGGTAAAGACATCTAAGCTAACATGGAGCCAAGGCGAGGAGGTACGGGCTGACATAAGGTCAAGGTAGAGACATTCAAGTTAACTAACATGCGACATATTGGAATAGACTACCTTCTGGGCATAGGTTAATGTGACAATTCCGAAGTGGAGTCTAAGCAGCTAGCCTTCCATCTAATCAGAGCAAAGAATATGATAGTAAAGCTTAAGGGGCGAACCGAGGTAAAGACTACACAGCTTGAGGTAAGTACTCTAAGCCGAGGTGAGAACACATCAGGTTGTGTCATACTAGAGCCACAAGCCAAAGGCACTGAGTAGACCGGACCAAACTGAGCTCGCCATTACCTGAGTAGGTGCAATTTAATCGATCTGAGGCGTAATACCATTGGGGTATCGAGCAAGTGGAAATCGAAGGGACCTTAAGGGAACTTTCTATGGAAGTAACTTTTCAAATTATAACTTTATTACACCCGTTTTCAGTGTATTTAATGTAATGTGACAACCTGTCACAATAGACTAGTGTGCAACTGCACACGTTTTGTCTTTTAAACGTAGCTGTTCGATCAAAACTGACTCCACACGTCTACATCGCAGTGTTCCAAGAGATTTATGCTTATTCACATCCTTATAACCATTGATATAGTTTCCAAGACTCTTGGTATATATAAATACCACGATCGCTTTAACACACTATTCTTTCGCAATTTCTTCATTGCAAACTCCACTTTCTTTTCTTCCATTAACCTGCTTCATGAACTTTTCTTCAGATTTCACTCTCATTTCTTTTGATCATGTTGACCTACACAAGTGAGACTCTATCAAATACGTCAAAATACAATCTCACCGACTCTGAGACCACAAGGAGTGATCCTCCCTCTAAAGGAGAGGACGAAGTCACTTCGTAAGCACAGCTAGATGATGTCACCAAAATGGTAGTAGAGGAACTAAATAGGGTGAGGCTTATCAACATTATCCCAAGGGATGCTTACGTATATGCTCCTTTGCCACAAGCTAGAGACTTATTCAAGGTGCTTAGGACAGCCAAAGGTCTAAGTGGTCAAGTTAGTGGGAGCAAAGCCTCTACCCCCAACTAGGTGTTGAGAAATTTCATAGTCAAGCCGATTTCCAACTGAAGGATACAAGTGCCAAAGAGGAAAGAAAGGGTACCCTTGCTAACAAGAGGGCCGCTTTGTCATCTTTAAAAAATACTTGGAGTAGGGCAGCGCCTTCCTCTAAGTGGCTTTAAGAAGGACCTCTTCAATTTCCATTGGTGAAGTTCGACGCAAGTCCCTCTTAATAGGTAGAGGATGTTAAAGGCCTTCTAAGGGCCATATGAATACCTAGTGATAAGGGCCACTACCGAACTTTTCAACCACTTCTATATGTAGAAGAGCATAGGTGGGTAGCCATACTTCCAACCCCATCGGGGGAGGAAATTGTTATGTGGCCTTACAGACCTCGTCAAGGGCTGGCAAGACGATTACCTGGTGGTTGACCTTCCAGTCGAGGTAGAATTGTAGACTAGATGGACTAAATTAGTCTAAACAGGGGCCTACAAGGAGCTAAGGCCCAATGATGCTGAAGTTGTGAAGGAGATCTAAGCCTTTATAGCTATAAGCCTTAGGAAATTTCGATAACCTAAAAGCGGAATCGGATGAAGGAGTCCTTGGATAGTCCCTAATACTACCCAAACATAATAATAAAGCCTAGGTATAGGAATCAAACCTTAAGTGTTCAACCAAAAACCCTAATTAAAGTAAGCCCAAAAAACCTAACTAAACGAACAAGAACCCTAATACTTGAAAAACCTTAGAACGATAGTGAAACCTTAAAATGATGATCTAACCCTAATTAAGTGATGAAACACCTTAATACCAAAAATAAGTACTAATAGTAAGGTTGAATCAATCAATACAAGCAATCGATAGTACTAAACAATTGAAAACCATAACTTTTGAGCTTGTACGCAGATCAAATTACAATAAATGAACACCAAACCCTAAGTACACGTGTAGGGTATTTAGACTAGCTACAATATAGTAACAAAGTTCAACAAAACCCTAAATGTACCCTAAGTACACTTAATTAGCCTAATCATTCTAAATTACCATCAATTACCCTAATCAAACCCTAATCCTTAACCAACCTCATTACATCTTAATTAGCTACAAGTTAAACATAATTGAGAACCAAAAGACAAACACTTAATCATCTTAAAATATCCTATACCCTAAGGGGATAAGATCATACCCAATTTGGCAAAAAGCATTATAGTACATGGTTCCTATTTTCATACCTTGTCCTTGATTTCCCAAAACAACCAAAGCTTGTCCCCTTGACTTTCTCTCCTTTCCACGATCAGCCATCCCACTCCCCTCCTTCATTTTTGTTTTCTCAAACTCTAAACACTCTCAAACCCTTTCAAAAATCCAAACACATAAACTTTCCTTCTTCTTCTTTTCCTTCAACCACCACCAACCACCCTAGTGCCGACCACCATAAGTTCCCCACCACCACTCCAAATTACTCCACACCAAGTCTCACGCCTTATACACACCCTACCCTAACCCTTTAACATATACATACCCTCATACACGCACAAAAGCTCACGGCACATACTCATCTCAAGAAGACCTTTTACTCCTTACTTTAGTAAAAACTTAGGTTAGGTTTTCCTTAGTTTTCTTGTAAGATAATGTTAGATACTAATGTTTTTCTTTTTTGAAAATTATTTTACAGCAAATCCCTAGAATTTTTAAGGTATTTTAAGAAAGGCCAACAAAGGTTAGTAAAAGAAAAGCCACTTTAAGTAGAAGATATAGCACAAATAGGTTAAGTAGTGTAAAGTAGTGTTAGTTTGAGTAGTAAATCATCAAGTAGGTTGACAAAATCCCCATGTCCCATGCATGCCACCCCTTATTTGTGCCCTCATAACATTCCCACCCACTTTTATGAAGTCATTATATTTTTAGATTAGTAGAAACGTAGGTTATTTAAGTAAAAAGACTATAAAAATCAAGTATTACATGAAAATAGAAGATTTAACCCTAGGAACAACTCATGGCCACCACTTTCATGAACCCATCAAATCTGGAAATTCTTTTTTATTAGCTTGATGATATATTTGTTTAGTGTTAAGCATGGTTTAGGACTTAATTAATCAAGTTAAGTAGATTAAAGTATGGTCAAGGGCTTAAACTAGCTTAGTTAGTGATTATAGGCTTAAGAATGGTGTTAATAACCCTAAAGACCATAATGTTCAGATTTGTAAACATATTAAAAGTGTGCTAAATTTAAGTCCAATGTTGGGCTTAAGCCTAAGACCATAAATAGTGATTTACACACAAAAAGCTCAAAAGAACCAACTTTAAAGCTTATATAACTAAGTGACTAGATTTGAACCATAGGTTAAAAGGCTTAAGAAGAGTTATTTAAGATGCCCACTAAATCCAAAGGCCCATCCAAGATACCCACCATAGCCCCCTTAGTAATGTAGAGCCCTAAATTTAGTAAAAAAGCCCATTTAGATCCATAAGAATATCACCAAGACCCACTTTAAAATTTTAAGGTATTGGGTAAAAAAAGCCCATTTAAAATACTTTAAAAAAGGCCTAAATTATTAAGTATAAAACCCAAAGTCAAAAACCAAGCCCAAAGTTCAAAACCAGGCCCAAATCCTAAAGTGACCCAACTCCTTTTTTGGGCCTACGACCTTGTAGGGCCTAAACCGAAAACTTACTAACTTAGAAACTTAAAAATAACTTCACCAAATTAAAGAACATTTGAAAACGATGAAAACAACTATCAGATCACCAAAAATGGAGTTAAAACAAGGAAGATATATCAGAATTATGAAAACAACTAACTTTAGGATAGTAAGCAATTAAGCCTAGTTAATTAATACAAATAGAATACTCATAGACCTTAATTATCTTTTTCAGGAGACGAGGAGTTTAACTTAGACACAACAGAAGATTACTGGGACTATCGAGCAACATGACCGAATGAGTATATCACCCCCTACTTTGCTTGTTTATGCTTATAGTTAGCAAAATACTTAATTATATCCAATAACTAAAATTATTGTATGTTGGGGTAAACGAGAAATTATATGTGCTTGATATGATTGACCTTGTTTGCTAAACATCTTAAGTTGATATGAATATTATATACTTGTTGCATGATAACTTATGATCTTAGAGTGTCTGTATATATTGATTAGTTACCCATGAACCGGAGCAAATAAATACTTAACCCTTAATTAAATCAAACATGCATCGCATCTTATAACATGATAATAAGGGTGTCGGCATCACATAGTAAAACGGGGGATCGTGCCTAGTTGATCCACCATGTATTTTGTATATTGAAAATTGTTATTATATGACGTATTTCGTACGACATGTTTTTGCCTCAACCTTTGGGAATTACTTGGCTCTGAAGAGTGCCACCTTTTGTTTAAGGCCATGTCGTATCTACTGTTGAAGGTCATATTGATGACAAGAGACTTCGAATTGGACATGGATACCTGGATCTTAACATGCTAAAATACTTCCTAACCCGAGCAATGATAGGCGTTAAAACCGTATTGTATAAAATTACCGACAGACTGTATATACTGTTGCATTACATATGTTTAACCATGTAGTCATACGCTTACTTAATAACTTATTTGATATTGTTTGTTAGTAAAGTAGAAAAATTTCTCACTAAGCAGTTGAGCTTACTACCCTATAGTTTGTTATTGCAGCAAGACTTATAACTGGAGTTGGGCCGTAGAATGCCTAAGGTCAGTTGCATCAATCAGGGTTATGGGATATGAAGGAGTCAAGAGCTCAAGCGAACCATTTATTTATATATGGACTCTCTATAATTTTCACTTATCAAGTATTTTTAGTTGTTAAGTAGCTTAGACTACTCCCATTATCTTACCTTAGTATTATATGACTATCTTAAGGGAAAAACTTTTTATTCCTTTTTATCTACGTTATATTAGTATTAGTTGAATGCCATGACTTTAATTTACGTACTCTACTTTTACTTGATATTAGTTACTAAGAGAAGGTTGTAATTGTGAAATGCCTTATATAGTATGACGAAAGTCCTTCATTAAGGATGGTGCTTGATCTTAGATCTTCACATATTACATAGTAGTACTACCATAACTCGACCCCCCTCCAAGTTGTGAAAATGGCCTTCATATATGGTAACGAAATTAATGCTACAAAGACAGTCGAGAAATACTTCAAGTATCCACTCTCCGAGCTTTTCCTTAGCATGAAGAAAACTATGGTAAAGAAGTGAGCTGAAGGTATAAGTTCATTGTTTTATGAACAGCTCCATCTAATTATGTCATGTTATGTTTTGTTCAACGTCATTAGTAGGGGGGGTTGGGGGGAATGGGATGAGGGGCGTTGATCTTCTTTGTCTATGCTAGTTACAGTAGAATTGGTGAATGATAATACTTTGTATTTTGTCTTTGCTTTACTTTGTTTTCTTTTTCCTTACTGCATACTTAATTTTTTGCAAGCAAGAGACTAACTGAAAGGATTCCTCGTCCCTCCGTAGACCAACTAATAAGTCATCGACAGGCCAGGTTAAAGACCAACACCAAAACATCCGAACCTAAGGGCAAAGCCATAGGGTCGAGGTTAAGGGCTAGGGAGATTAACAGGGTCAAGTCAGTTACTCTACCTCAAGGACTTCCTCTAGGTCCTTAAGTAGAGCTGTTGGCTACTGATTCAGTAAGCGTAAGTCTTCCTTTTACTATCCCCATACCTACTTCTATGTGGTGGAGGATGAACCCATCGGTACTAACAACCTAGATGTAATGATGCTTGCTTCTCCCAACGAGGGTGAGGAAGAGGAGGCCGGATCCAATACCCCATCTAGTGTGGCTGAGTATAAGAGGAAGGCCCTTAATAGTGCAAGGGATGCAACGCTTAGGGCCAAGAAATAGAAGCCCATAGGGAGGGCACCCTTGAGTTGAGTACACTTATATAAGTGGCCAACGGCAGTTGGAGAGTAGTTATTAGACAATACCATTTCCACAAGTTTTGGAGAGTAGGATCATGGTCTCTAACGTACCCTAGATATGTAGAAGGTGGTTGCTTAACTTGGTCTCCTGATCTTATTTGGAATCTTCTAGCTGTTAAAGGCTTCCTTTAGTTGATCAGGCTATTTTCTAGGATTAAGCTAATGATGGCTAGTCATAGGCTATAAGCCACATCAGGTTAAGACGGGTTTGAGGAGCCCATGTCCAAAAAACCTTATCAATAATAATGATATGATTCGGATAACAAAATATACTTTTCTAAATATTAATATTTTAGAGTATTTGAACTTCCCATTATTAATCACTCTTAAACCTTCAAGAAATTGCAATTGGGGAGATATTGTAATCATGGTCTCAAGTTTCTCATAATTTGGCTTTATTTATGAATTTCGGGATGTTGCATTTCATACTCCTTAAAAACAAGTTTATACTATTAAGTTCAAACCGCTATATTTGCACCCAAGTTCATTGAAATCCTCCAAATATTTTTCGTATGTCCTCTCTTCTATTCAAATTCTAACAATATTAAGTAATGTTTTCACTAAATTGCTTTATTAATTTTTTAGGAGTTCATACGGTTGTTTTCACTTTGTTTTTCATTTTTAAAATATTTGCCTTATTTTATGTACTTATTTATTTATGCTACTGTTGGTAGATCCATTAGGACCCCTTAAAGTGTACAAACCTTCAAAGGCGAACGGCGCCTAATCCATGGATCCATTAGGTCCTTCACCAAGTCTAGATCCATCACTATGGGTCGTGTCTAGGTTTTTGACTTGGCGTATTAGGTTGGTGTTTGGGGACGAGTTAGACCTGCCCTATGCCCATCTCCATGCAATTTTTTATTCATTTTTTTTCTCAAATCCATTGAAGTTCTCATATTTCATATTATGGCTACTCTATGGATATATGGCTAGACCATGCAGCTCATTATCTAACCACTAAAATCTCTAATTTATTATATCCTTAACCATCTTAATTGTAAGAAGATGGATTTAGTTTAGGCCCTTTGAATATAAAAAGGTTTACTAGAAGAAAATTAAGAAGAGTTCATGGAAAGATGCTCAACATAATGCGATTAAGAACTTTTTATGATACAATCATTCGAAAGTAACCATATGATATGGTCATCTTAATCAATAGGTTACGTCTATTTATAGTAAATAAGCCCATTAAAAGTGAAAGCGAAACTGCCTATAATAAAGATGCAATTATGGATAGGTTTCTATGGGAGCTATCGAAAATTTGTACGAATCTATTAACAACTTGTTTTATTATTAATGGGGTGATTTACTGTTGTAACTTTAAAGTGACCATACTATGAGGTAAGTGACTATACATAGAATTTCCTTGTAGTTCGCTAAAAAAGAAACATTTATTCAAGAAGGAATCCTATATGTAAAGGAGACATTCTAAAGAATTTTCTATGGTAGTATTACGTCCCCGAAACGGCAGAGTCATAATAATACCGCCGTGCAAACCATTCTAAGATGAAAGCTGAACATACAGCAACTATCTTAGACCTAATTTCCACAAGACATTCACGACTAGCTTACTTTGAAATAAATAGTTCATGAATTAAATAAATTATCTACTTAAGAAAGTGTCAAAATAAGTATATTCACTAAAATTCAAATATTACAAATAATGTTTGCAAGATTTCATTTTACTAAATTTCCTAAGTAATACATTATCTGCAAATGGAAAATTCTAAAATAAAAGCTACGACCTTAAAACTATATATGTTCTTCAAATGTATTTCCTCAGTCCCCAAGATCTAGTAGTTGCTAGCTTCAAAGTGAATATAAGTCGCTTCCTAGCTAGCACCTACAATAACGTCTATAAGGATGTGAGTAATCAACAGCTCAATAAGTTGAGACAAAGACTCAAAACTATACATTAATCACAAACACGGTTATTAACCAAATTAGTTAGATGCTATGTATGTAGAAGCAAATGCCATCGTATAGCATTGTTCGATTCGTCGTGGATTAGAAAAATTATACCCGCTCTAATTCGGTTGAGGAGTTTCCATTTAATGTAACAACTCATGACCAAACCTAAGCTTATACAATGGAGACACTGCTCCTCCTGCGACTGCCTTTGAACTATTGACTTCACCCTTACTACAACCTCCTCACCCATCACTTAGTTCAACTAAGGATAAAGAAGAAATCAATTATATTATTTAACACTATCAATTTCTTAGGGGTCAATATTTGGCCGGAGAATCCTAAGTTTCCCCTAATGGGTTGCTATGCAGATTCGATTTAGAACTTCAAGTCATATATTTAATTAGATCTGGTTTAAAGTGTTTAATCATTTCAAACAAATTACATAAATACAAGTCAGAGTAGTAAATCAAAATCACAACATCAAGCTCAGAAACAAACACATACAAGCATGTGCACAGTCAACTATCTAACAATCACATCCAAGTATAATCTCAAGCCTCCGAGTACTACAAATTAGTACTCCAAAATACAATAACGTATTAATCCCTACTTACCGAGACTCTCTGCTTGTTTATTCGAGGTGCAACTTGCATAAGCCATCACCAATAATCCTTATAATACAAACGTTATTTTAGTTTCCCATAACTATCATATATATGTTTTGTTATGTAATTTAGATTATGAGTATCTTTGTTTTATAATCTTCTTACATTTAGTGATTTAGGTCTAAGTCTTTTAGAATTACTTCCCTTATCCAAATAGGTTTCAAATTTGTTTCTTGTTTTGATTACAATTTCAGCTTCTAAATTAGATTCTACTCTAAGAATAATCTTCATTTAACATGATCACTTATACATATGTATATATTAATATAAGCTTTAAATTATAGGTTTTAAGTTTAGGATTATAATTTTACGCATTTATCCAATTTCGATATTTCCTATAACCTAATTAATTCCAAATTAATTTCTTATTAAATTTCTGAATTAGTCTCTGAATTTAATTTTATTTTAGCTTCTAATTATTGTTTTTATTTATGAACCCTATGAATTATTCCTGAACTAAAATGTGATATCCGTTCAACTATGCTTAAGTATCCTAAATTTACGCTTTAGCTTCTAATCAATATTTCAATCAGTGTATTACACTATGTTCCTAATTTAACTACCGAATTAGCTCCCAATATAAGAAAATTTTACATTTTTCATAGAAAAACCTAAATTTAAGTTTCCTACCAGATTAAATATATATTTCTATTATTATTATGATATCAATTTTAATCTAATATTTTCCTACTCATTAATTTCTCATACTTACATATTATACATTATCATCTAATATGGACATAATATACACATCTAATATTCCAATCACTTTAAATATCATCTCTCAACATCAATTAACATCTGTATACCTAAATTCATCCCAAATCAAAATTTATACCTAATTACGCTAAATTATAAAATTAGCTTAAAATATACTATTTTTACTTATTACATATATACTACATTATTCCCTAATAATTACATCTAGCACTCTAAATACTATAAATATCATACTTCATTAGATTTTAACATCCTAAAACATATAATTATGCACCAAATCAGTAATTGTCTCTTTAATTACCTAATTAGCCTAAAATTACTCATTTTATGCATCATTTTAAGGCTTAAAAACCATCTAAAAATTTTGAAAATTCATTTCTAAAAAAGGGCTTCATAGCACCTTTCTACATCATCTAAATAATCTACACAAAATTTTTAAGTTTAAAACTACATTCCTAAGGTTATTTATTTCTAAATCGAAATATGTTCAGTTTTACACAGTTTCTTAAGGACAATATATTTTCAGACATAAATTTATCAAAGTAAAATTTTTTACTAAATTTATGTACTCAAAAACCTCATAATACCAAATTTCACAATTTTCTAAGTATATTTGATATTTTTAATAAAATAAGTAAAATCAAAAGAAAGATTGAACTTACTAAAGTTAGTAGCTCCGACCACCGCCAACTGCCATGGCATTGTCGATCGGTCTAGGCGCTGCCACCATCATGTAGTGGTGGTAGCCATCCACTCTTAGATTGCCTTCGGGTATCGATTTACCTTATAGCCCCTATTTACATAGATTTTTTTGAAAGTTTTTTAGAAAAAACCTTAATCTTCTTTTTTCGGTGCTCTTAATTTTTTTTACAGTCCAACTGACCAAATGAGCTTTTGATTTAATTTAGGTATTTATAAAGCTACTTAGATTTTTTTTTATTATTAATTTAAGTTGACATTGGCCTATCTTATCCTTTTCTACTTTATATTTGTTTAATTTTGATTGGTTGATTTTTTTTTCTTCCATTTCCAAGTTATCATGATCACTTTCTAGATATTTTCTCATTTTTTATGATTTTTCGTTAATTATTTAGTATTATTTTAGCATATTTTGGGTATTTTAAGAAATTTCGCTTATTTCTACCTACATATAAATATATATATGGTACAAATAAATATTTCTAAATATTATTTAAGTTATTTTATAATTTTTAGTGTATATATAATTTATTTCTATCGATTTGTCAATGATCAAAACTCGTTTTATGCATTTTCTATAAATAATAGGAAATTTACATATAATTCAATATCATATCATTTAATTATTTTGTTGCTTATTTTACTAAATCCAAACCCATGAGATCACTTTTACTAATATTCCTAATTTTATCGTAAAATTTAGCTAGATTGGATAATTTGTTCAATCGCCTCAAATTCTATGAACCAAACCTTGAATAATTGATTATGGAGCTTATAGGTAGCGCTAGCAAAAATACGTTACTATAACGCTAATTAATCTAAATCATTAATTTATTAAAATATAATTTATACTGTTCATCTTATTAAAATAGAGTAACATATTACTTGAATAATAAGTTAGATTATTTTGTAATAGTAAGTTACCTACTATAGAAAAGTAATCTATTAAACTTTTATAATAGGTTATCTTGATTAACGTTACAGTAACGCTATTTTACTAATATTATTATAGAAAAATCCAAATACTAATGACAAAATATGAATTCAATCTCTAAAGCAAAATTCAATTCTGGAAACAAATTAGAGTGTTGGAGCTTTTAACTTGATGCAGTAAAAGGAAAACTAAGTCAATTTCTTTCAAAGTTAGAATATAAGCACCAATATTTTTTTCTTTTTTCCCAATATTCTACTTTAGCCATTTTCGGATTTACTAATTATGGAGCGTATTTAGAACTCATCCATGTTCAAAGTTATTTAAAAGGAAATGGAGACTGAATTTTCTAGAAGAAAAGGAAATTTCAGAGAATAAAGAAGAAAGTCCTGTATATAGAATTTATTTTATTTTTATTTTTTTGGGGCAATTTCTGTATATAGTTTCAACCGTTCAATGTCCAACACACAACAGTTCCAAATATGGAAAAAATCTTTGTAAGGCTCTCTTGTTATCACATAATGAGGAATGCACAACGGACCGAAAATCCAGCAAACAAATTCCAAACAAAACTACAGCAGCCATATCTGTCCTGGAAGATCATCTAACCGGCTTAAGCATGGCCGCAAATCGCCTCCTAAGGCTATTGATTCTCTTCTCAATCTTCTTGTTTCTATGTTCGATGGCGGATTCAGTGACGCAATCGGAAGCATTGCTCACGTTCAAGAGGTCATTGACCAATACTCAGGCTCTTGATTCCTGGGACACGACCACAGAGCCTTGTAGCAAAGGAAACAATTGGGATGGAGTCATTTGTTACAAAGGCATTGTAACAGACCTTCGCCTCGGCGGCATGAATCTAAGTGGGGAAATTGATATTGATGCACTGCAGCAAATTCCAGGCCTCAGGACTGTTAGTTTTGTTGACAATTCCTTCTCAGGTCTAATCCCGTCCTTCAACCGCCTTGGCACGCTGAAGGCTATTTACCTGCAAGGGAACAATTTTTCAGGACAAATACCTCAGGACTACTTCGCGAAGATGGGATCGTTGAAGAAATTATGGTTGTCTGATAATGAATTCTCCGGCCCAATTCCATCATCATTAGCACACTCAACCCATCTCTTCGAGTTGCATCTTGAAAACAACCAATTTAGTGGTGAAATCCCTTCGTTTAATGGGCATTCCTTGACGTCTTTAAACATTTCCAATAACAAATTGGAAGGTGAAATTCCTCCTGCACTATCGAAATTCAATCAAAGCTCGTTCGCAGGAAATGCCGGTCTCTGTGGAAAACCGTTGGGTAAAGAATGTACTGCACCTGCACCTGCACCTGCAGAGCAACCACCTGCACCAAGCAATACACCAGATACGACGGGGTCCGATGCACAGGACAGTTCGGGTAGTAATCAGGATTCAAACAAGAATGCTACTAAAACCACAAAGATTCTTATAGCACTCCTAGTTGTAGGGATTTTGTTAATAATCCTTGCCATTGTTCTAATCTTTGGTAAAAGAAGGCGGCGAGATGTCGCTGAAGATTTTAGTGTGCTTGAAAAGGAAAGGGCTGACGATTCTGTCACCAAAACCTCAACGGTTTCGAGCAAAAAAGAAACGCAGTTGAGTAGAAAAGGATCGAGCCATAAAGGCTCTACTCATGGCAGGAATGCGGGATTAGGTGACTTGATTTTGTTGAGCACTGATAAGGGTCAATTTGGATTGGCAGATTTAATGAAAGCGGCAGCGGAAGTACTAGGTAATGGCAGTTTAGGGTCATCGTACAAGGCAGTAATGTTGAACGGATTTGCAGTGGTTGTGAAAAGAATAAGAGAGATGAATGGAAAGGGAAAAGATGAATTTGATGTTGAGATGAGAAAACTTGGAAAGCTACAGCATCCCAATATTTTGCCACCTTTGGGTTACCATTATAGGAAAGATGAGAAATTGCTGGTTTATGAGTATATGCCTAAAGGCAGCTTGATTTATCTTCTACATGGTAAATTCTTACACCCAAAGTCTCCTTTTATCTGGCCCTTTCTTCTACATTTGGCCCAAATTGTGTTTGTTTCGTTGAAAACATTTCTTAGACGCTTCTCGACATTTGCTATAATCAAAACATTTATAGTTGTCAAATATAATCACAATAATCTCAAAGAAATTATGGTTATAGTAATATGTTAACGATAGATGAAGATAGAAGATGAAGGTGACAGCCGATAGTCAATAGTATTAACGATCACAGAAAACTTTCCATGAAACACGAGCAAAATGATTTTCCTTTTCAAAAAGAGGAAATCATTTTCATCATCCACTCTTATTTTCCATAGCTGAAGCACCAATCAAGCACCACTTTCGAAAGTAGGCTACTACCATTATCTCCTACCACCGCTTAATACTAAAAGTCACCAGTAACAGTACGATTTTTCACATTTCCCTCGATCTCGGGTGTAGTAGGATACTTACTTTGTTGTTTTTCTTTAGGTGATCGAGGTCCATCTCACACAGACTTCGATTGGCTGGCTCGTCTAAGAGTAATAAAAGGAATCGCTAGAGGGATGGGTTATCTGCATTCTGAACTAGCTTCTTTTGAATTACCTCATGGAAATCTCAAATCAAGCAACGTACTTATTGGTAATGATCACAAACCACTACTCTCGGATTTCGGATTCAGCTCCTTGATCAACACACCCACTGTTAGCCAAGCACTGTTTGCATACAAGGCCCCTGAAGCTATACAATATGGCCAAATATCCCCTAAGTGCGACGTATACTGTCTTGGCGTCCTGATCCTGGAAATCCTTACAGGGAAATTCCCTTCGCAGTATCTCAACAACGGTAAGGGCGGAACCGATGTGATCCAATGGGTGAGATCAGCAATCGTGGAGGGAAGACAAGCCGAATTATTAGATCCCGAAATCGCCAGCTCTAGAAGTTCACTTGGAGAAATGGAAAAGCTTCTCCACATTGGTGCAGCCTGCACCGAGAGCAACCCGCAGCAACGTATAGACATGAATGAGGCAATTAGCAGGATAGAGGAGATACAATTGGAGGGAAGTCTAGAGAATGGAGCATCGTGCAGTTTATCGGTCGAACAAGCTGAATCACAGTCCCATTCACCACAGTAGGTTTGTGAGGGATTAAATTTGCAACTTTCTGTAGAAAAATTCAAATTACAGCAGGTTGTTATCAGGAGGGACTTGAGGTGGGAAAGGTTATTGCATTCTACTGACGTTAGGGCATAGCTAGTTTGTTATTTCCTTTTTTTTTTTTTTTTTTTTTGGGATAATTTATAGCTAGTCATTGAGGAAGAAAATTACTGTAAAGCTGCTTTTTTTTTTTTTTCCCCCTCCTTGTTTACAGTTAAAGTAATACTGGAAATGACAGGTGGCAACTGTGATGAAAGTAAGTTTGCTGCGTATGGATCCATGTTCTAGGAACTTTTATGCATAGCATGAATGTAACTTCTAATCATGTAATATCATTAACCATATGATGTGCAGAAAAAAAAATCTTGTAATACAACACAAGAATTGTAGATCAAAATACAGTTAAAAATTAACAGGCTTGACTACGTGATCTTAGTTGGTATATAGATTAATTTGCAAAAGTGAGAGAAATCGAGAAAAATGTTTTCGTTTCTTTTATGTGGTCGATCGAATCTAAAAGAAGGGAAATGAAGAGAAAAGAAGAATATTATTTTGATGAGAATTGTTATACGAGTTAATTTTATAATTATTAATCTATTTTCACAGTTTCATTCCTTTCTCTTCGAAATTCATGAGAAATGAAACAGGCTCTAAAGTGGACGAGAGGGATTGCGATTTGCATTTCATTTCTTTCTCTTACTTTTACAGATAAAAAAAAAAAAAGAAAAAGAAAAAGAAAAAAAAAACAATCTTTTTCCTCGATAATTCATTTCCTCCTATTTTCTTTGGAGTTAGTAGCTTATAAGATGAGGGAGACCATTCCCCCCTTGTCCAAACATGTCAATATAATTTTCGTGTAATCGTCCCAACTTTTTTAGGAAACGAGATGGCAATTTTCCTATTTAACTTTTTTACATAACTCCTTACTGAATTCACTTTGATCTACTAACTTTCCAAATATTCGAGTCGCATGGCTTATTAGCAAACTCTCCGATTCACATAGTTTTGTCGTATTGAGTTACGATTAATTGGGCGAGTTTTTCACCGACTGGGACATCAGATTTTTTTTATTATTCCGTTGTTATTTTTTATTGGGTGGATCCAACTCTTCATTTACAACTGACTTATATTTCTTTAAATCTAAATTACCAATCTAATTGTAAATTCAACGTACTAAATTTAAATAGATATAATAATAACGGGATAAAAAACTAAACTAAACCTATCAAAATGTAGAATAGAACTATAAAAACTTCCATTTTAAACGGATTCAGAATGATTTTCAAAACTTGAATTAGATTGACTTTGGAATACATTAGATGAGATGTTTTATTAACTTCTAAGTATTTTGTTGTGTAACAAGAGAATTCATATGGAGTTAGCTATTACTATAGTTATTTATTTTTTATTTTTTAATTTTTACAACTAATATTATATTATAACTTTGATCAATGTGGGCATTGAACCTAGTTCATTTTAATAGAAGGCCAACGATCATGATATTAAGTTAAAATAGTCTTAAAAACATAGTTAGTTAAAAAGCAAAATAATAACCTTTAAAACAATGTAAAGAGTATAAAAAGAATCAACAACTTACTTAAGACCCATCTATATTTATCCTTTAGTATGAAACTTATATCTTTTATTTTAACATAACACCATTATTTATTTATATTTGCATCACTTTATTATCATTCATCTTCTATTCATACAACTTCATAAAGTTTATCTATTTGAAACACTAAAGAATTTTGTTCTCTCTTTCAACTTCGTTCCAAACGTTAAATATGCTATATGCATATAACATTTGTGTACGATTATATATTTGTTATATATATATATATATATATTATATGTTATGCTTGTCATATTACATATCATATAATCTATATGTGCTATACGTAGTATATATCATTACGTGGCTATTGATATGTGTGTGTTTTTGTACAAAATGCTATAACATATTGTAATGTGGTATAACGTAACATATATATAAATATTTGCTCTGTCATATTTGTAATATGATATAGCAATATGTAATTAGATATATATGTAGCACATCTATATATTATATTTTATTGAAGGCATTGATATATATAACATCCTCATTCATCAAGGAATATTTTCATTACTTTTGGCAAATTGCTTACTTCTAGATGGATGGATGTCAATCAATGGAGGTACCATTTGTTACTATGGGATAAATTTCTTCTTTTCTTTTTTTGTTGTTTTTTTGTCATAATGACCATTATGACAAGTTAGAAGTTAGAAGAGGAATTCCTCATTTTTACACGAATGTGACTAATCACACTTGATAAGTTTCAAATTCTGACATCCACTATATTTACGAGTGAGTATTACATCTATAGTTGACAAGCAAATGAGAGTTCTTCCTTCGTTCTCTACTTATGCACTATAGCTATCAATGGCTATATATGTATATAGATTATTCATTATGTTATATTAGAATCTATGGTAATATAAAGAGATTATTGATGATGAGAGAATGAAATTGCACAAGTTAATATTTAAAAAAGAGTTTTGCTTATAAGTAGATGATTTTATTAGGAAACATTGTTGGGGATTACACTTTTGAACTTGAACTTACCCAATTATACACCTAGTTTAATATATACATAGCATAATATACATCACAATTATCTTCCACTAATTGTATTAGTTCACTCAGCCTTATCAACCAATTAACTTATGATATGTTTGTTTTTATTTCCTAATAAGCCATTCTTTTTTCCACTTAGCATCCATATTAGAAGCACTTGGCTTTTATATTGTATAGTAATAAAGTGGTTTAAATTATTTAAATAATTTTAGAATTAAATTCTATTCAGTAGTTCATCTTAGGTCATTTTTATATTAAATTTATATATATTATACATAATTTGGTAATTAAAAAAATGTCTCTGCATAAGACATAGAGAGAGAGAGGTTTCTTTTTTTAATAGATCATATATAAGTTATTGGCTTTCAAGATCTCATATTTCTAAAATAATTATTTAACATTTTTTTTAAATAGATAAAAACATTATATTATATTTATATTTTTTCTTTTTACCCTTTAACTAGTTATATAACTCATCATATTAGATTTTTGTTTCAAGTGATGAAGATTTCTTTGATTCGTATAGTGAGTTTGTTATGATTTATATGATGGGAGTAGGCTTAATATTCAACATCTATGACCACTATGAATATAAGGATAAGACTAGTTGATGGTTGTTTAGAATTTCAAGCATACTTTTATACATATGAAGAATGTTCGTGTAAGCTGTTTTGTCAAACATCTTTGTTTTATGTTCCTTTTTTAGGATTATGTAATTGAAGATAATAATTACGGGAGTTTATGAGAACCTTTAATATAATTGTAGTTACTAATAGGTCTTTTGAGTTTTTACATATATTTATATTGTGATATAAATACATATCATAGTTATTACATCTCGCACATGAAATGTGACAAAAATAATATTCCAAATTAAAAGATCTTCGAAAACACGTGTTTGTGTAAAACATGTTATGAATTGATTTTTTTTTATTTCTTTTTTCTTTTATATTTTAATTTGAGTCCTGCGCCTAATCAGTTGACTCAAAAAAAGATGGTGTGTATTGCGGAAATACACTCCGAATGGCCACTTTGCTATATTTTCTTGGAAAAACGTACACTAATCACTAGATGATCGTTCCATTTCTTCCATTTTCTTGTCTTTTTCTTATGGGGCAAGTATCTTTTACTTTTATAAACATTAAAAACAAAAACGAATTTAAAAATAAATCAACCAATCAAACTAAAATATATATATATACACATATCTATATATATGAATTTTTAGAAATATTGTTAATGATAAATATTATTAAATTTAAAATATTATCTTTATAAATTCTCCAACAAGTATTTGAGATATCGGCCCAAGATTTTTTGTTTTTTTTCCCCAAGAAGCCTAGACGGTCAAACCGTCAGGTGTGAAAAATACCGAAAAACAGAGAGGCTTTCCCGACTCTTAAACCATTGGTCCTAAAAAGTCCATCTTAAGAAATTTAATCACACTTTCCTGTCATACACATTACATTATTAGACAATACAAAGTATACAAAAACGTACTCTATTATCTTTCTTGTCTTCTAACGGAAAAAAAATGGTTACTGTTTGAGCAGCGCCACCACCAAATCAAACAAAAAGTAAAAACTTAAATCCATGGTCCAACCAAATTCCAATCAAAATCATAGAATCCCCAGCATCTCTATCCTTTATTTTATCTTTCTCTCTCTCCCTCTCTCAAAACACAATCATTTAAATTTACCAAAGAAATCCAAAAATAAGAAAAGTTTGAACCTTTACAAATTAAAGCAGGCTCCTTTATTTGTTTCTTTTTAGCTCGAATTTTTACATGGATTCTCCAAAAAATTATGACCAAAGCCTCGACTCCTCTTCCCTCACACCCTTGGAAGAAGCTGAAAAAATGATCCTGAGTTGGGATTCCACTACTTCACACGACTCGAGAGAAAAATCGATTCTTCACTCGACGAGTCGCCACGAGCTCGATCAGTACCTGAACGCCGTTGATGAAATTCAGCACTCCATATCGGGGATTTCTGTGTCTGAGCAAAACCCAAAAGCGGAATCGACTCTCCAAATCGCCATGGCGAGGCTGGAAGACGAGTTTCGTAGTATCCTGGTGAGTCATACTAACCCTATTGAGACCGAGTCTCTCACTGAGTCAACTCATTCGTCGCTTTCTCGGGGTGAACTCGATGATGGGTCTTTGGTTCACGATGAATTGGATCTGGGTTTTGATAATTTCGGGGAGTCGAGTTCGAGAAGTGATAGTACTAGTAGTATAAATTATAGGACAAGTAGTAGTATAAGAGAGGTTGATTTAATGCCAGATGAAGCAATTTGTGATCTTAGGAGTATTGGAGAGAGAATGGTGTCGTGTGGGTATTTTAGGGAATGTGTTCAAGTATATGGTAGTGTGAGAAAGCATGCCATGGATTCGAGTTTCCGTCAATTGGGTGTTGAAAAATCGAGTATCGGTGATGTTCAGAGACTTGAGTGGGATGTTTTGGAAAGAAAGATTAGGAGGTGGATTAGGGCAGCTAAAGTTTGTGTGAGGGTTTTATTTGCTAGTGAAAAGAGGCTTTGCGAGCAGATATTTTGTGGAATTGGCTCATCAATCGAAGATGCTTGTTTTATAGATACTGTCAAGGGTCCTGCTATTCAGTTGTTTAATTTTGCTGAAGCTATAAGTATAAGCAAGAGGTCTCCCGAGAAATTGTTTAAGATTTTGGACCTCCATGATGCTTTGATGGATTTGATGCCCGATATTGATGTGGTTTTTGAATCCAAATCAGCAGAGTCAATAAGGGTCCAGGCAGCCGAGATATTATCTAGGCTGGGAGAGGCTGCAAGGGGGATTCTGTTGGAGTTTGAGAATGCAGTGTTGCGCGAACCTTCACAGGTTCCCGTTCCTGGTGGGACAATTCATCCCTTGACAAGATATGTAATGAATTATATAAGCCTAATATCAGATTATAAGCAAACCTTGGTTGAGCTGATTGTCTCAAAACCTTCCACTGGTTCAAGATACTCAGGAGATCCTTCAATCCCTGACATGGAAATGTCTGAATTTGAAGGGAAAAACCCATTGGAACTTCATTTGATATGGATCATTGTCATTTTGCAATTCAATTTGGAGGGTAAGTCCAAGCACTACAAAGATGCGTCACTACTCCATATTTTCATTATGAATAATTTGCATTACATTGTCCAAAAGGCAAAAACTTCGGATGAACTGAGGGCAATGATTGGTGATGATTACTTGAAGAAACTCACGGCAAAATTTAGGCAGGCTGCTACTAGTTACCAGAGAGCAACATGGGTCCGGGTGCTGTATTGTCTAAGAGATGAGGGATTACATGTTAGTGGAAGCTTTTCATCAGGGGTGTCTAAGAGTGCTTTGAGAGAGAGGTTTAAGACTTTCAATGCCATGTTTGAGGAGGTTCATAGGACTCAAGCTATGTGGTTGATTCCTGATGCTCAGCTCAGGGAGGAGCTTCGGATTTCCATATCCGAAAAGTTGATTCCTGCTTACCGGTCCTTCCTGGGGCGTTTTAGGAGCCATATAGAGAGTGGAAAACACCCTGAAAATTACATCAAGTATTCAGTGGAAGACCTGGAAACTGCCATCCTGGATTTTTTCGAAGGATGCTCTGCTCCTCAACAGCTGAGGAGGAGAAGTCATTGAAGAAGTGAAGTAGATTTCACTAATAAGAAGCAAGGCTACATTCTTTGGATTCTTTTAGTGGTGCTTGGGTCTTCATAATCTAGGATTTTATATTACTCTACATCTGTGAATAGTGTAAGATTAGGTTGAGAACAAGTGCATTCAGGCTGCATTGGACCTTGTGTTGGTTTAACTAAGATCAAGACGTCCATGTGAAAGCTACGATGCTTTGATGTGTAATGGAAAGGTCCATGTATAGAACACAGGAATGTAATTTTATGAAGAGGACATGTCTTGGGAGTACAAGAATCTGCGAGAATTTCAGGACCTTACTTCATACTTTTTGAGGAGGATATGGCATTGGATGGAGCATATATGATGTCAAAGACGTCTATTGCCAACACTACCTCATGGAAAGATTTTTTTGTTGTGTTATTTCTAGAAGATGTTGTCTTGTTGTAAAGGGATTTTGAGTGATGGAAGATCAGCTAGACCTACACCGATCAGCCAACCATATTAGCATAAAGCTGCATCTCTGTAAGCACGGTATTTTGTTTCGATATAGCATCACACACGTGTATTTCAACCGTTTCAGATGTGAATAATTCTGTTTCCTCGATCACAAATATGTATTTCCTTTCCAGCTTCAGAATTCCTCGAAAACATTGATTCGTTGCAGAAAACTGGTTGCACGGGAAAAAGCATATGTTCGTGTTAGATGTAAATAGAGTTTGTATATGTTGCTCTTGCTATAATATGGAAGGGTTGTTTTGAGGGTATAGTTTGTTTCTGTTTCTCCTCTATCCGGTTTATCTTAGAGGAAGACTTCCATTGAAATATTACAATGACATATGCTGGTTCTTTAAATTGGAAACTGACAAGATGGCCAAGTCATTGTAAAGTAATAATGTGTTCTCATGCATTTATTTCCAGTACCCTGCTAGACTTTGTTAAGTAGTAGTTCCCAGTCATTTACTTCATTTACAGGGATTCTGAGAGTGGTGACGGGACGTTGAAAGATTTGTCATTCCGGTCCCTATTCACTCATGTACTATGATACCTTCTTCTACTGTAGAAATATTTGACAGTAAGATATATTATTGGATTAATAACATGTTTTACACCTCTAATTTCTTACTTTCTACAATTATAAATTTAAAATTTTAACTTATCTAATTAAAGATTTAATTATCACCATCTATTTTTTAATTAACTCTAATTTACATTATTAATCTAATCAATCAATAAGATAGTTCTTTATGGCTTTTAAGGGGTCAGCAATTCTCTATAGATGGTTATTAACCATTTGTTATAAAATAATAGGTTGCGATCTATTTATTATAGGTAACTACACATAACACTAGAGAGGTCATACGACCTTTCTAAAGCTATAAGCAATTACATTATTGATTTATAGTACTAAATAAACTATAGTTATAAATAAAAGTTAATTGAGATATAGATGATAATAACTAAATTTTTAATTAATTTTATAATTAAATGATAATAACTAAGTCTTTAATTAATTTTATAATTAAATAAATTAAAAATTTATATGTATAATTATGAAAAGTGGTCGAAATTAAGATATGAACTATAACGTTATCCAAAAGATTATTATATATCAGCTATCTATAATTCGAATCTCTTAAGATTTATAGAAGAATATTTATAAGAATATATGCTAAAATCGAATTTCACGTACTGCCGTAATTAGGTTTTTGAGCTTTCTTAATCTAGCAATATCTATTATTGTGCCTGTTTAAATTTTTAAGAGTCATTAGGTTTTTAAATGGAAGTTGAACCAGAAAACTCAAGATGATTGATTACATGAAGAGTCAACATGTAAACCAAATCAACTTTTTTCTCAACTTACTTTGAAAGCTTCTCAAATTGAATCAAAATGATGAAAAAAAAAAAAGAAAACAAGCATTGAATCAAACCGTCTTGAAGGCAAAATAACAATTTACATGATTACTAAATTTCTATTGTTTGTAATATATTACTTCAAAGCAATTTTAGCTTATACCTATTAAAATCTATATATGCTTAACTTGTATAACTATTGGTTATTGTATTATGTCAAAGGTCGACTTAAAGTTCATATAATGCGCTAGCTTTTAAAACAAAATGAATTGTTAGGGCACATGGGAAGTTCCATTGCTATTTAAATGTCAACTTCGTCCCATTTATTTGTTGCATGTTATTATTGAACAAATTTAACTCGTTATGTAAGATTATATATCATGTGTAAACTTGCTTCGAAGATTTGTCATGGTCCAATTTGTGAACTATATATGAAACCAATCAAATCAAGCAAATCTTATGAATTGATTTGGTTTGAAGAGAAAAATCAAATTAAACCAAAAAAGCATCTACCCTGTTGATAACACATCATATCTTATAACATTGTTTTTCTTTTTTCTTTTTTTTTTCCTTTCCTTTTTCTGGACAAAGTTTCTTAATCTTGTCATATTAAGGGAGAGTAGAAGGTAAAAAGTGAATACATCTTATGTGAGTGAACTTATATTAACACCTCGTTTACTTTACTAAATAAGATTGAAATGTAATAATAGAAATATAATAGAGTTATAAGATTGTCATTTGTTGCTTCTAATTTTAACGAGGGCATTTTGGAGTTGAAAGTCAATTCTAGTATTGAGTTCTATTCATAAGTTTGACCAATGGGTAATGAAGAATTATTCAATAGGATTCTTTGTGGAATTGTATCATGGGTTTAAAATGCAATCAGATGTTTTGATGGCTCTCATATGAGGAATAAAGCTATAATGAAATTGTTATTATAGCAAGAGTGCAGACAAGACATGGGTATTAAAAAGTTCTATCATTTTCCATGTCTAAGTAGGCAAACAAGCCCCACTAACGTTAGGCTATGTACTAGGAATTCATGCAATATAATCGAATAAGAACTTCACCGTACAAAATCAATGTCGCCTGGAAAAAAAGCTAAAGAGCCCTGACGTTTCGGCTAGGGCGTGCAGGTTTTTTCGAAGCTGAGTTCTAGTTATATGGAGCTGCGTTCACTGTGGCTACCCTAATGGAGCTTCATTGAATAAAAGCAAAATTCAGGAACCAAATTACATGGTGGCAATTTCAGGGGCTTGCATGTGTATATTAATCATCCATGACTTCAGCCTTTAGATCTATAGACTCGCATGGGAAAATAAAAGGGAAACGATCTAGCGCCAATACAAAAAGCGGAAAGGGGGAAGAAAACCTGATCCTTAAAGCCAAATTGAATGAATTTGAGAACCTATAGACAAAGAAAGTCCTCATCAGCTTTCAACAGATTTCTCAGGACATTCACATAACAATAAAGAGAACGAAGTTTCATGGTTCCTTTCTTCCTGCCAAGTGCCTACGTAAGTTATTTTCGTGAGCAATTACAAGGGTCTGTTGCTTTTTGAACCCCGTATCTACTGACCCCGAGGCACTTGAATTCAATTGGGGCTCAAAGCAAAACTTGATCGTTATTACTTTGATATGATTTGCTCACGGGATGAATGGATAGAGTGAATCCCCCCATGATTAGGTGGCTTATATGTCATCTCCTCGAATCGAGTATTGGAAAAAGCAGCCAACTAACAGTTTAACCTATCATGGACAGACGAAAAAATCAGCAAAACCATTTTTTATGGAGATGAAAAGCAAGCACCCCAAGTGTTTTCCAGTTCTCAATAACAGAAATCAAGAAGTGCACAGCTCCAATAAGAGTACTCGTTTTGGAATTGAAAAAGCAAAGTATAATGCAGTTAATAGCCCCTTAACGGACACCATCAAAAGCTTACAAGTTGTACGTGGCTTAGGGAGGAGTATCCAGCCTTTTCTAACAAATTACCGCGCTAATATTTGCGGACACAGCTTCAACCCCATCAAAGGTAGCAAGCTTTTAGAACATTTAACTATTCCAAATCCAAGAATTCCATTCTCTTCCTCATAGTTCCTTTAAGATCTGATGCCTCCCTTTCAGCCTTCTGTGCCTGTATTATAAAAAGTCATCCCAATCAATATGGTGACAAAACAAAAATATTCAGGAATTCTGTCACAGCATGTCTAATTTGAATAAGTATCGCTTATTACGTGCTGAGTCAGACAAAGCAACTAGAAAAGGACTGGGTATCGACATCCCTAAATTATTTAATATTTTTTTCCACCAGAAGTTGGACAATAATCGTGCCTTTGATAATAATTAAGCCTTTTCTCAAATCACTTTTGTCACAGCCTAGCCTTTTTTCTTGCAAAGAATAAATTGCGATCAGCGAATCAGATACAAAAGTAAGTAGTGCAGGACAGTGCTTAGCTTGCTAAATAAATGCCTCACAGCATAGTATAAAAAGGTCTGGCATTGGCACAGTGCATTTATTGTATCAAACTATCTACTTTTCTGCTCAACTCATCAAGAAATCCAAACGAAGGTGCTTGTCAACGGGTAACTATACAAATAATAGACTGATGAATAACATATGTAGAATTTTATAGACGGGTGAGAGCAATGGACAAAAAATAAAATATTGGAACATGACTAACGGAGCAATCTACATAAACATCTATAGTCAGGATAACCAGCATATTAACCTCATATAGCTGTATAGAGATATTATATTTCCAAGCCAAGTAAGTCAGAAGGACCATCTGCTATGCTCAAATAATTTTTATCATGTATCGTATTAGACGAGATAATATTTCATCAAACGATTATTTATATAACATTTATGCGCTCTATGAAGAAATGAAGATATAGTTCTCGATTCTCATTACGATAAATTGTACACAGATGAAGAAAATATGAGAAAACTCCTTACTCTTTTAATTTCTGCAGCAGAAACCCGAGTCATTTGTGGCGGAAGTTCTTCTTTCTCCACGTCCTGATATAGTATATCAAATATGAATGAGGCAAGAGAAGTATTTGAAAATGAGAATAGAACAATGGATGTATTAGACCTACTAGTTCACCAATTAGAACCACATTTTCACCACGGATCACATATAAACCTAACGGGATGTCACAATAGAGTTCTCCAACAATAACCCTTTCACATGCACCCTCAAGGACAGCATTTGCTACATATAAAATTGACAACATCAATAAGTTTCAAAGCATCCAAATTGTCATTCATGAATAGATGAGGACAGCAGCAAAAGAACAAGCATACCGAATTGGTCGAAGGAACGGAGTATTCCTAAAAGCTTCCGTCCATCTCGCAGAAGTACAAGAAGTTTCTCTGACAGAAGACGAGTTTCAATAAACACCCCCAAGAAATCATCACCAAAAAGAATAGATAATAATAATAATCATTCATAAGGAGCATACTTGCTGCAACCTAAAAGTCTGAGAACCAACGTAAGTTACCATGGGATTCCTATAATGCCATGTATTCAGAATCAGTATTTACCCTTGAAAGCCACAAACTAGGAGAGACAACGTTAATTTCAGCGTGATATCAACTTATAAATATTTTTAAATTTACTACTAATTTTTCCAACTGAGAACGACAAAGGATCTCAGTCAACTATTCCATGTTGAAGCAATCTTTACGATTGTTGCGTATCATAGATTCTACATCTGTAAACTCTGCAAAATCTCAGCTTTGTGGTATTTTTAACAGAACTGGCAAATGTTTCCATTGGATTGAACAGATGGAAATATGTGAAGCAGCAACTAGAATTTCTATGTTCCCATTACAAAATCCATCTAACCTCCACCGACCACATCCAGCCATGAACTATAAACATATAACGCATCCTAATTTTGCTTTTCTATTGATAAATAGCAATATGCGATCACTCAAATGGTGAGTGAGGATGCTGATTGCCAAATACATCCATGATCCACGACACCGATTCAATCCTGAAGACTACTTACATAGCGGCAGCCATACTTAAACCAGTAAACGAGAAGTTCATGTCCAATTATGGGAAAGAAAAACATAAACCCACAAACACAAGGTATAAACAATAAATCTCAACAACTAAAGAAAGGAAAATTAATAATAATATGCATGAATGTGAAGAAGCTTACTATCAAGATAGCTTGCAAGTGAAGTAGAAAGGTAAATATCCTCAGGACCTGCCCAAGACATTGATAAATTCCTATCTTACTGTTACTCTTTCAAACTTTGTCTTCAATTCACAACACTTCACCAAGTACCAATACCCAAATTGCATTGGCAATGAAAAAAAAAATCTCAACTTTATCCCAATCTTCAACCACCCAAAAACCTAACTCTCCTTATTCTATCTTCAACAATCTTAAAAATCCAAAATCACACCCAATTATCACGAGAAATCAGAAAAGAACCTAATTTGAATTTAATTAACAAAGAAACCTATTTTTTTCGCAGCAAGAAGGGGTAAAAAGATTGCTGCTTTTGACAGAAAGAGGGAAATTGGAAGGAATAGAGGTAAATATAGAAAAAAATGGGGGTTGGATCCGCTTCTCTCAGAAAGATTTTCTCGAGAAAATAGAGAGAATTTCAGTGGAAAAGTTGGAGAAGGTTTGAGGGGGAAATATTAATTTTAGGGTTAGGAGGTGAAGATAGGTTTGATTTTATTGGAGTGAATTAATAATGTGTTTGGCCCAAAAAAATAATAAAATATATATATATATATTAAATCGAACGGAGAAACAACACATACAATCCCGCTATATATATATATATATCGCGCGGGGTTGTATGTGTTGTTTCTCCGTTCGATTCAATATAAAGACAAAACCAGGCTCGAGAAAGGCAAGGAGCAGTGAGGCAGCAATAGCAGGTAGTAATTTGCCCAAAATTCCAAAAGAAGAAAAAAAAAAAAAAAGACTGAATATACTCTTTGAAAATATTTCTACTATTAAGACACTTTTCTTTTTCCTTATTATTTCTTTTCATTTGAAATTGAAATTCCCCACTACCGAAAAAGGGCTGGCCGGCAATTGAACCTATAGTCAAGTATCCTTCCACGTTGAGAAAATATTGATAAATTACGCATACCACATTTGTAAACTTTATAAACTACTAAGATATCTTACTTAAAGGGGAAAAAAAAAACACTATACTGATTCTCATATTTTTGCCTATTAGGACATTTATGTGTTATGAATGAAGACGTGTCACTGCCATCTCATTGCTTTGTCATTTTCTCATTAGTATTATTTGTTATTTTATTTAAGTTTTATAATAAATAATAATTATATATATTTAATCAACTAAAATAATAACAAATAGAAAATTAAAAAATTTGTTCTACGCACACATATTATAATACCCAGGAAAAGAATATAATAAAATATATAGCTAATAACAATATTTAGGTCATAATATAAAAGTTTGGATTAATATAATATAAGGATGCTAAGGTAATTAACAAAGATTAATTAAAGGGAATTCACATTCTTGGAAGTACATAAAAGTCCCAACCCAGTTATTGCACAAAACCAGTTATGTTATTCGGCTTATTCCAACTATTTTGTATTAGAATCTTTAAACTCCTTACTAACATCCTTTTGCAATCCCTCAAGGTGAGTTGAAATTAACATAATCTTATTAGGTTTCTTAGTGTTTTTAGTCAGTTTGATTGTGATTCTTTTGGTATTGCAACAAAAAGTTGTTGGTGGAGTGAAAAACACTAGTTACAAACTATAGGAGGATTCCTTGGTAGGTATTGAATTGATTGTGAGTTAAGAATGTTTGTATTGACTCTAAGTGTTTTATGTTGTTTATTCAAGGTTGTGCATCAATTTGGATTGAGGAAAAATGAAGGATCATTTAAGATTCATCAAGTTTTAAGGTAAAGTACCCTTTAATCACAACATTTTCGCTTATGTGTTGATCTTGATTTTTAGTATGTGCTAAGAGTAGATTTGGATGATTAAATTGATAAAGAAGTAAGGATTGTGGTGTTGATGGAGTGAAGAGGAATTGTGAATTTCGAATCAAGGGATAGATGTAATAGAATTGGCCAAAAAGAAGGAGAAAGTGCAAAGTAGCAAGATTATAGCCAAAAAACACGGGTGCTTTTGACAATGAACTTCACGAAAGTGAATGAGAAGCGAAGCATAAATGTGATCTTGAGAGTTTTGAGAGGTTGAGGGGATCATGACCAAGATTTTATAGTCGCAATCTAAGATGTGATCTTGTTGTGTTAAATTAACAAAATATCATGTTTAAGGTTCAGGGGTATGGTTCTTAACCATGATCCTTATAGTTTTGTGACCTTAGAAAATATTCCTTTAGTTTAGTTGTTCCTAGCCATAAATCCTTATCTTAAACTCTTAAATAAACCTATAAAGAGTTGTATAATCTTACTAAGATAGCTTTTCCCTTGATTCTTTACATATTACTCTTTTAGAGATAGTAGTTATCAACTTATCTCAGTTATTCCAAGTATGTGACATTATAAATGATTGCTTATGCTTGTGTAGCTCATGTTATAAAATGAGTTAATTTATATCCGATTTATTAAATGTATGATGCTTATGTTTGGCTCAACTTATAAGCTAATAGTGGTAAATCCTTAAGGTGCACATTGATGATCCTTAGGTGATGTTATCCCTAGTAGAGTTACCTATTGACATGATTTGAGATAGATTTAAGGGTGTTAGAGGCCATAGTAATAGTTCCCAAAACTATATAGATGGGGTTCAAAGTGACAATTCCCAACTAAGATTACGTAACTATATATATTATACTATATTTATTTGGTGTAATTGAAGTCATGAGCATTCCTTTGTTATGTGTTGGACTAAAAATAAGCTAAATAAGTAAATTATTTGTATTCCTATTGCATAACGTATGTACATTGATGATAGGTATCTACCCTATCGCCTAATCACTAGGACTCGAGCCAAAGACCTGTAAGAATTCATCTAATGTATCCTAGCTCATAAACCATTAAGGGATAAGGATTCCATCAAAGGCTTACTACATTTTAACCGTCATGAGCACCAAGTTATCATCATGGCCAATACATCTCCAAACCAAACCCCTATGTAGATAAGCAATGAGCTAATCCTTGAGCTAATCCATTCTACCATTTGACTTAATGCAACCCTAAACTTGACCACTAAGCTAACAACAAAGCACAGACTTGATCCATATTAGGTCAGTTGATCCATCCATTGTCCTCTTATGTTATTGTTGAGTTGTTCTTCCTCAAACGTCGAGGTATCTCCGTAACTTAAGACTTTACTTTTCCAAGAACATTCAATCATGACATGCTTTCGTCCTCTTATCAAAACAACTACACAGAAGTAGATACATGTCCACTAGGCTACTTATCTAATGACAATTCTCTAATAGATTCCCCTTGTTTATTTGTCATTTTTACCCTTTTTAACATTAGTCTCAAGAATCTTCATACATTATTTTATGATTTACCTTGTTTGTCATTTTCTACATATAACCCTAAAGAACCTAATATATAAGCCTCTTCTTCTTGTACATAAACAATTATCACTAGCATATTGGATTTAGATGTTTCCCTTTTTAAGAGCACATCTTGTTTCCTAAGTCTTATCTATTCCTTTTAGTAAGGAATAGCGATGAATGACCTTAACCTTCACTTTGTGTGTAATATCACAATAATATATTAGGTCGAGTAGAATTAGTTAGTGCATAATATCAAACTAGTGGCTCTTAGGTTTGTTAGTTTATTTTGTTTCTTTGTTTCCTATTCATTGTGGTGCAAGCTTCATATGTAGTAGTGCCAAAGACATAGTAATTGGATAATGTGTTATATGCATCTATGTTTATGGTATTACATATTATGCTTAGGGTTAAGATGCTTATTACTACTATCAAGATAATGGGATTGTAGATTACTATTATTATTATTATGATGATGATCAACAGTACTACGAAAAGCTGACATAAGATGTTATATTTGATTTTGAAATTTATTTGAGTTTGACAACTGTTTATATGAGACTTGGTTATTGGTTTTCCTTATATTACCTTTGTTAAGTGAAAGAGTCTGGAGAGTACGTATTTATGGAGTATTTATCAATGTATTAAAAGTACTTGTAATTATAGTTTCAATTTATTAATTTATATTGAAGTTGGTAGATTATATTTCATGTACTTTGGAGATTTTAGTAGTATTTTTAGAGTATGACATGTCAATAAAAGTATAGAGATACGTGATGATTCGTGGAGTTCGGAATTTAGGGCAGTACATATGTATCTTACATATATTCATAGTTCTTAAAATCATAAGTTGAATTTACAGTTTTACAATTTTATAATTTTAAGGTATTTTTCTTAGTTAAAACAGATATAAAATCATTCAAATACATAAATTTTTGCAAAATTATAAATCTTGATTCTACAAACTTATAGTATTACCAGTTTTGTATTATTTTATATGTTTTATCGATTCTATATATTCAGAGTGATAGTAGAATCACAATTTTGACAATTATGTATATATTAAATGAATTAATTAATCAAATTAAAAAATAAGAAAAAAAAAAGGCATAACAAGTTGTTTTTGGCGACCTTAGGAGGTAATTGGTGGCTATGTACATGACCACTGGCCAATCCTTACCTTTAGGTGACTGTATATTTTTTTTAAAAAAAATTAAAATATTTTAAAATCCAATCGGCCAGGTCATTTGACTTGATAATAACTTAATAAGGTTTGAAGCTTTTTTCTATTTTTTTTAAAATATTGATGGTAGATGATTGTTGACTGTCCTAAGCTTGTTGTACAATCCTCTAAAAGTGGTTGGTAACCACCTATAACTTCAAGGAGGTCATAACCCACCAAAAATTTAGGCCATTTTTTTGTCATCTAAAGATAGGTAGTTTGCGGCCACATTTGTGGAGTCATGTAGCCCCTATCACATGGTTGCCGACTACCCCGACTTTCGGTGAGTGGAAAAGGTTTGTTATGGTTCTCCCCTCTTAATTTCTCACATATTTTAATATTTTTATTAAACCATTTAGCATATATAATATAATATATGTGCATGTATATGTATGTGTGTAAATATATATATAGTAATTTTTTTTAATTTTTCATAGTTATTTTCAAGTTTTTTATTATTTTAGTTAATTAAATATATCTAATATACTACTTAAATAAAATAATAAATAATACTGAAAAAGTAATTACGTGGCGATTACATATCGTACTACGTCAGCATTTTATTAGGCAAAATAAGAAGCACGTGTAGGCTTTAAAAAAAATGAGGTGTTCATGTTATTTACAAGGTTTATGGATGGTGAATATAATTTATATATATATATATGAAAAAAAGTCTATAGTTGTTTACTCGTTTTCATTTATTATTATTTTGTAATTTAAATAAAACAAGAATGGGTTAAATAAGAGGGATGGAAAACAAAAGAGTTTAAGGGTGGTTAGATGTGGACGATGATGACGGTTTTGATTGAATGGTCCCAGCATCGATCTAAAGGTCAGGCCTCCTTGGTTTTGACCCAATTGTGTCCCTTTTTAATATAAAGTTCACCTAAGTTATAAGATCTTATTTAGGATCCTTTTAAGATCTTTCTCTACGGATTTTTGGATTTTAATTTACCTAAATCATGTTTTAGCTATATCATACAAATTTGATTGTTAGGATTCTGAATAGGTGTCCTTAATTCTAACTATTTTGATTAGATACGATTTACCTGATTAATCAGATTTGCAATTGACGTCAAAATCTAAATTTACTAAGAAATTTATTCTTAGAAAACCCGTTGACAGTGTAGCATATTATCTTTATATAGGGGCACGAGATCCGGACAAGGGCTTAAGGTGGTCTTATAATTAAATATATATTTTGTTTTAGTCTATTTTAGATTTTATTATTTCTAACTTTTTATCGAATCAAGGTTATAATCAAAAGAGATATGAGCACCAATATCTACCTACTTTATAAGAGAGATCTAATATCACATTTAATACATAAAAATAAAAATGAATCAAAATAGTATTATGATTTCAGGTTTTATTCCCTTTTTATGATGTTTTTTAGTGTATTTAAAAGTCAATTGCAATTTTGTGGAATGAACAATTTTTACATCAAAAAGGAATTTGATATCATTTTTAAAAAAGTAAAATCACAATTTTATCAAATAAATCAAGATCTGAATCCCTCCTCTCCTAATAGTTGGCAAAAAAAAAAAAAAACCTTTAAAGTAATTATGTTATCCAATAATTAAAGTTTGATTTTTGATAAATACTATTCTATATAAATTTTATTTCATTTCTTAAATATTTCCAAATATATAAATGGATTTACCATTTTAGTCTTAATTCTATTTTGTTCCTATCCCTTCCATTTCAAATTATTCTCTTATACAAAAAGTAACATAAATCCTATTTACTAGTTTTGTGACGAGGAATTGGTCCTCATTTTACTATCAATGTTATTCAATTTTCCATTAATTGTTTTCTTAGCGGGTGTTAATTTGATTTATTATCTCGTCAAAAGTTTTTATTGGTAGGTATTTATTTGTATATATGTATATTAAAAAATTTTTAGAGCACTTCAACGATCATAAAAAAGAAAAATAAAAAATTTCTAAGGTACTTATCCATATATATTTGTGTTAAAAGAAGAATTATTATTTAAATACATGGATGATGCTATCATTGACCTGAAAATATATTACAAAAAGCCTGGTTCTTGGGATTAAAAAGTGAAGGAAACATGAACTGAGGATGTTGCTAAGCTTGGCTCCTAACAACAGCACATTATCAACTAACATGTGCTATAATAGATCGAAGGTCAAGCAGTGAAATGAAGTTTCAGTTGACACATCTTGTTGCCACTCCATGAGCTACTGCTATGACATTGTTGATGTTTCCGCTTCATCAAGTTTCAGAATCTCAAAATTTTGGAGTATTGAAAGTTTCTTTGTATCTGCAATGTTTTTGAGGAGTTTCATTGATCTTTGTTAGTGAATCCAACATATAGACAGATGACATAACAGATTAAAGAGAAAAAAGAATATGAAAATGGGAGATGATTGCAATTATATACTTCAATTACTTTAAAAAATATATGCACGTTTCCAAATTGTTGGTAAAACCAAAACTGTCGCGAAATGATTCAGGCTCTCGTGGAGGTTTGAAGAGTAATGGCACATTTTCGAAAATTATGAAGAAATAAAAACACAGTTTGAGAAGAGTAGGAGTCTATGTACATCTGATTAATTATTCTTATCGTGCGTTTGCGACTTTTCCTAAAGAGGGTTCTCCACCTTTTACTACTTTTCTATTTAAATCACTCGCTTTTTAGGTTTTCTGTTTGAATCCTTCGTATATTACTACTCGAATCATTCACTATTTAGCTTTTTTTTTTTTGTCATCTCGAACTGTTTTAGTATAACTAAAAAAAGTTTTTCTATCACGTCAATCGATGATTTTGATAAAAGTTTGTTTAACGTATACTTATTTATTATTATCAGTTCCACAAGTGTATACTCCTCTAATATAAAAATCCACATCAGAAAATTTTAACGTAATCATTAGCCAACAGAAGAGGACTTTTTCTAATCGTTTTGAAAAGGTGGAAAACTCGAACAGAAAAGTGGTTAAGCTTTCCAGCGAAAATAGGAATTAAGAAGTGACTTATTCCCAGATCAAAGCGTCATGGTCCAGTTCTTACCCTGTAAGTAAATTGTCAAGTTAGATGTTGGATGATCAAATCTCTAGGACAATATCTGCAATTGGTAAAGCAAACAACATATCAGATTTGTCGTAACAGTATCGTAGAAATAGACCATACATTTTAAGTGTTGAGTTGACTTACATTCGGAATCAGTCTTGTCCCATTTAGATCCACCCTGGATCTTTTCTCTTGTTTCTTGTTCTTGTTCTTCTCCTTCTAGTGCCAGTGTTCCCTGTAAGTATTTTTTCGTCGATGATGCCCTGGAAGTACTTTGAGGGTACATTTTCTTGCGAACAATTGTCCTCAAAAGCTGTAATCATAATTTGAAGGGACACAGTAGGAAAACAGATCAGTAAAAGACCAATTTCCAGAAATTCCTGATAAAGATTTTAGAATCATTGGCTATATACATCTAGACCTGGATGAATTTATTTGAAGATAATAACTGTCCAGTGCCTCTGATAGTCATTATGTAAATTGGATTGCCTATAGTCACATTTACTTTTGGTGCAGTTCATACCTTCTCCATTCTGGACTCCGATAGCGGGTCTCTCAAACTCGGGGCTGGTGCAAATCCACTTCTGCAGACGAAAATCTTCTTCAGTAGAAAAGAAATGGATTTCTTCCCAATCCCTTTATTGCTATTATCTGCACAAATCTCCTTGCATTTGCCTATTATAACACTAATAGTCCTTTCGATGTCTCTCTCATTATCCTCGGTCTCAATGCAAAGTGAAGTAGTATCTCTTCTATCAACTTCTAAGCTTGATGGACAATTGAGAAATCTATCCAGAGGAAGATCTGAATTTTCCTTTTCGGTTTTGGAAGTCGGTTTTCGAGATAAGAGCTTGGTTAACTCTTTCTGTAGTTGTCCCACTTCTTCAGGGGTGAAATCTGATAGATCCGGAGAGGAGGACGGATTTTCCTGGACATTCTGGATTTGGTCTTGGTTGTCCATAATATTGTCATTGTTTCCAAAAGTTCCAATTGACAGCAATCCCTGTGGCCAGTCACTGAATTGTTCTCTAGATTCTTGTTTCGCATGGTGATCTGTGGAACAAATGAGAACTTTCGTGAGATAATGCTACCATCTAGAAGTTATTATCATCACCACTAGATCAATAACGCTTAGAACTTGAGAAAAGGTATAGCTTAGGAAAAATCAAGTGCAAATTGATATGTTTCATCTTCGGAATGTCATGGTAGAAAATCAAGAGAGCTATGTGGGTGAAACGTCTAGATTGGAAGCTGCTTCTAGATGGTTTACAACAATGTACTAAAATGTTCCTAGAAAGCTATGTGTTGAAAGGACTATTTAAGCCCATTTATTATTTTGCAAATTGCAACATTAAAAAGTCTTATCAATAATCTTTAGATGATCTGATTTCTAACTTCTATCTGAAAATTAACAATGTGCCCCCACCAGGAGATCCTAACCGTAAGATCTCATTGTCGAGAAGCAGGTTTGTACTGACAGATTTCCCGCTGCCATGTTGAGTAAAAATTGTGGCAAAAAGAACTGATAAGAAACATGCCCCAAATATCAATGTGGTTTCACTTACAACTTCTTTTCTATTAAGCATTCAGCCTGCACACGTGCTAAAAAAACAAAAATTAGGAAAAATTTTATGCAGTCCTAATCGATCCATAGCAGATCATGTAAAGGATCTTGTCAAGAAAATATGATTCCAAATGCAGATTTGACTTGATTTGCAATATCATCAACTGACTGGATACTTACACTTAGTAGCTGGGACCGGAACCGGATTTGGCTTGCCATTCCCTTGTCTTCCGTTTAGCTTATTCTGCATCCAACTGAAGAGCTGAAAATGAAGAAAATGACAATCCTCATTAGGAACCGCAAACATTATCACATTGGGCTGATTCCAAAGCGAGCATAAGAAAGAACATGTATGCATTACACAAGCAAAGCCACTGATGGACACTCACCTTCATCTTTAAGACGGGATCTGTCAAGCTCTTGCAAATTTGTCTCAAACCTGAGTTGACAAATTCCGCGAAATGAATGAAACTAGACAGGATCTATTAAGGCCAATTGAGATTTGAAAGTGAAAACAATGGAGATTTGGGATGTTGCTGAGTTTAATGGATAAGCTGATCAAATTGGTTTTCTCACAATTGGTTCAAGTTCCTAAACTTAGACTCTTTGACTCTGAAAGAAACTTCGGTCCTAGAAGTTTAAAACACACCTGAACCAAATCTCTCTTTGGCACATACAGATATGACTATTATATACTCACCTAAACATCAACAAAAAGACATGCTCTCATAATTTTTTTTTTTTTTTAAAGAATTATAGTACATTTGATTAATAAATTATGAATGTTGGATTAAATAAATGCCTTGTGTCTGTATTTTAAGCACATGGGAGGATACTACGGGCGGTTTTCTGGAACAACCTCTTAAAGGGACATTATATGTGGCTTTTAGAATTATTACATCCATTTGATCATGGTGTGCGGATCCATAGACAATCCTTTCAATGCAAAAAAAGTTGATATCAATCTCCATAAGTTATAATGTTGAAATCCAACGATATTGGGGATGACACGATGAAACATTGAAGATATTGTTTTTCAAGGACTTCTTTTCACCATGTATTATTGCACTATATTTTTACAACTCTTGTACAAGCTATAATCTAGCATGTTGGGTAGAAAGATTTTGAATATTTCGAGTCAATGAAAATATGCCCTAAAAGGACGAAAAAAAATTAAGTGTACGTTTCAACTTGTATGTTATTTTGAAGTTTCTCAAAGAATTTATTGTGTACGAAGGATATAAACACGGTAAATACTTGTACTGCCCAAAGCCTAAATTGATATTCAAACAAGCAACTAGTAACATATCCATTGGAAGGACGGAAGTGGCCCAAGCCCTACCTTGTAGGCTCAAAAATGATAAATTATTCATTTTTTTTTAGAGAAATGATAAATTGAGTTTTATATTTATATTCTAAAGACTAAACCATATCACATGGATGGACTTAGTTAAGTATTTAAATGCATTCCTTTCAAGCATAAGGTTTTGCATTCAATTCAATTAGAATTAATTTTTTAAGTTATGATATCCCAAAAAATGGTTTTCATTCTCTTTTTTGTTTCTGATAATTAATAACATTAACTTTCATTTATCAAAAAGTTAATAAAAGATATAATTACAAAAACAAGAAGATATTTTTTTATGAGTAATTCTTCTATTGATTTAAACAAGGTAAGTTCAATCCTTCGGTCATGATGATAGCGAATATCATAGGTATAACTCTTGGATAAACTATTGGTGGTTCATTGGCCATATGTAATGATGTACCTGCAAAAAGTCTCATGTGACATTACTAATGAAGGCCCTTCAACACTTAAGTTAACAATGAAAGTATTTGAGTTATAGAGAACATGAGAGTTCCTACATTGAGAGAGTTCCTAAGAGGTTCTAAAATCCTTTACTTGTTGACCCCATTTTCTATTTACAGGTTAAGGGGACTGACTTATTTAGACACATGACAAAAGAGGATTGGTTGGAATGAAATCCAAGGAGGTAACATTGTCAGTACAAGAAAAGACTTTCACCTTTCTACCGATTAGCAGGAGCTTGGAGGATGGGCCTATCCCATCAACTAAGGATTGTCACCTTGTCTTAGCAGCTAATATGTAAGTTGTATATCAAGTAGTCATTCAGCATTTAATGAGTAGAGAGAAAGAGGTAAGGAGAAGAGGGCAAAACTGATTGTGCCAGATGGCAAGCTTCCCAAAGGATACCTTGAGCAAGAGGCAAGCTCTTGCCCTATTGCCAGAAGGTGAAGCTCAAAAATCATAAGAAAGGGCTTCCAAAGTGCTTGAGGTTTGACTTAAGCTGGGTAAATAGGGGTAGGACGTATGTCGAGCTCATCTCCATACATATTAGGAAGAGATTAATACCGAGTTAGTCGAGCTCTTACGTGGGCTTAGGCCTCCGGAGCCTTAGGCTAAAAAGTGATTGTCAATAAGTTGTAAGTTTTTGTATTCATCTCTTAAAGCGATATGTATAAAGCATAACAAAAATTTTGAATAGTCCAATAAGTATGGGTAATAAGGTACTAATTCTCATTCTTATAATCGATATGATGTAGTTTCTTATCTTAAAATTCAATGAAGTCATTCAATCAGTTCTTAATCTTACAAGAATTGATCTTTCTTGCCTTTTTTTACTAAACATCTTATCACTTTAATAGCTATATTTAGTTAAACTATTCGGCATCCTTTGCCTCAATAGGCAACAAGCATTCAGCTCTTAGGGGTGTAAATGAGTTAAATTACTTGCAGACTATTTGAACTTAAGTCAACTCAATTTCACTTAAGCTTAATTTATAAATGAGCCAAGCTTAAACTGAAAAATGAGTTGAACTCAAGCTCGTGTTTAGGCTCACAAGCCAGCTTAGGAGTATACTCGTTTATATTGTTACTGAGCCAACTTACAAATAAGTTCATAAGTAGGTTCATGAAAAGGTTTGTAAGCCGATATATTATATTAAAAATCAAATTATATCAAAAGATATAATATAAAAATATAACAATAAGAATAATATAATTAAAAAATTATTAGAAGAGGTATATTTTCAAATTTTTAAATTAGTTTTGAGCTTTAATTCAAACTCAAGCTTGAGATCAAGCTTAAACTTGGGCTTATTTAGACTTGTTTAGGTAAACGAGTTGAACTCAAGCTTTAGATACTTTAACGAGCATGAGCATGAGCATGTAATTTTTAAACTTGGTAAAAACTCGACTTGGTTGGAGCTTCATAATTTTTAAATAAGCTGAGCTGAGCTTGTGCTTTTAAAGATTAAGCTTGGCTTGACTCATTTACACCTCTACCCATTCTATACTTTATCTTAGGTACAAACGCTAGTTAGGTCAAATCCATGCTTCGACACTGAACTGTATAGACAAGTTCATGGTCCACAACTAGCTCGAGTGATGGTTTATAACCTGCTTAAGTACCCAATAGGTCATTAATGCTAGTTTAAATCAAAATATAAATTTAAAGAAAAAAAATTAAAAATGAATCATAAAAAAATTAGACTATTTCATTATGAATTAGGAAAAAATCCATTCTTGTTCACAACATCTAACATGCCATTATTAACGATAGGCAAAAATAAATACATCTTCAGTGTTGGTTTGTTTATTATTTATAAACTTTCAACAAAAGAAGGTTTTCCGTTCTAGCAATAAGGAATTAAATTACCTTTTGGTTATTTTGTCCCATATTACCAATATCATAATTTGTAGTTTTGTATAAATAGAGTAACAAATCTTTCTCAACTTTATTAAAAATTGGGCTAGACTTATTTGGTTCTTGAGCTGAAAGTGATAGTTTTAAAACATACAAATTTTAGAAAAATTAGTAATTTAGGTTACTTTAACCTGGTTTGAGAAACAAGGAATCAACAAGATCATCAATTTTAAGGACTAAGCATCAAACTAACCTAAGATAGGGCTAGCGATAGTTTGTTGTATTGGAAACTCGAGTCGAATTAGGATGACTTATCAGTTCAATTCAGGTCGGATTGGGATGGGCCTTATATCCACCTATACTCTACCTTAGTTTATTACTTTATCCCAACTCTTCCATCCACCTAGACTATAAATATCTTATTTCAAAAATTCATCTACCAATCAACAATTATTGTACATCAATTGAATCAAATAAATTATTTTAAATCAATAGAATTAATATTTATGGATCAATGTCACGGTTTATACCTCAACTTTGCTATTATTTGCAATTGCACACCTAAAGTTTTAATTTATCTAATTATCCACTCAAATAAAGATTTAGTCAATACTATCTATGTCTAATCAGCTCTAATTTACATCGTTAATCTATTTAGCAAAATTAGCTAATATGGTGGTTACTCACCAACTTAAGGAGATCACACAACCCCTCAATAGGTAGCCAATGGCCACTCCCTACAAAATAATGAATTACGACCCACTTCAAACACATGGATAATGAGACCCATTGGTGGTCATGGGTGACCTCCTAAGGCCTAAAGGGGTCGCATGACCCTTCATAAGGCTAAGGTAGCCATCTTATTAGCTAATAGCTACTAAATGGACTACTATATAAAATAAAGTCAACTAAGATGTAAATAGTGGGGCTAGTGATTTTGATGGTTGGTAAGAATTAAAGGACATTCTTAAGGATTTGGTTATGGCAAGGGGACGGGCTATGTAACTTGGTGGTGGTGCGGCCAATTTTTGTAGTGGCGAAGGATGGTGCATTAGGGTCAAATGTGTCATTGATGTAGTTATTGGGGTAGTGGTGGTGATTTTGATGGTTAGTGCTTATGTCTTTCATTTGGGGGTTTGGTATAGGGAATTAATTTCTATTGAGAACTTGAAGATCAACAATGTTGTTACTAGTATTTGGTAGGTGTTTGACTAAAGAGACGGTTATGCAAGTTCATCAATATTATGGTTTTAACGTTGTGATCAGGGTTTCAGTTAAAGCATGATGATTTAGGGTTTGGGTTAGGTTTCACATGATTTTTATGAGTGTAATATCTGTTTAAAAGGAGAGTAGATAGGTTTAGGCACTTTTAGTATTTAAAATAACTATTTTAATCTTTTTCATCTAGCAATTTTGTGAAGTAAATAAATTAACAAAAATTCAATTACACCAAACTAATTAAGGTAATAGCTATTATACTTTTATTCAATTCCATAATAAATATAATCTAATTCTCCCCTTATTCTATTAAATAAAATAAACTTTAGATCAATATTGGGTACATACCAATGATAACTATTGATATCTAGGTAATTTTTAAAGACTACCATCCATATCTCAATGTAATAAAAGTTTATTAATATTTACTTACTACTAACCGATCCATATAACGTGTTATTATCGTTAAAGCTTTTATAGTGCCCACCATTATCTACCACTTATCAGTCAAATGCCGCAATATCTAGTACAAACATATCGAAATAACATACTTCTAAGCTCCTTTTACATGGTGATAAACTTTGCAATACCAGCTAATAAGATAATATGACATGACTATGTTTAAAATGCAATTTAAAGATACAATATACTAAATGAAAAGGAAACATATGACTAATTTGTAGATAGCTTGAATGTGATGCGACAATATAATAAATCAATAATTTAGAATATTTATCCTATTTCATATTTCCATATTGATTCTAAGCTAACATAATATGTAACATTAATTCTTATTTAGATGTGCTAACCTAGGGCTATAAAAAAGTCGAGTCAAGTCGAGATGATAGAGTCTTGAACTCGATTTTAGATTCCAAAGGTTGAGCTCGATCTCAAGCTCAAACTCGATTGAGTTTATAATCTAAACTTAAGCTTAATTCAAAGTGGTAATAGATTCGATTAAACTTAATTTGACTCGATAATCTTAAAAAATTATAAATTTGATTAAAATAATAATAATAATATTTATATTCAACTCGAACTCCAGTAAAATTCCAACTCAACTTGAGTTCGATTAGACTAGCGAGTTTGTTGGGCCAAACATCATAAAACTTGAGCTCAAATTAGATAAGCTACTTAAGTAGCTTGAGCTAGACTTAACTATAATTGAGTTGAATTTGAGTAATTACTTAGCCAAACTAGAGTAGTTTGTAAGTAGACTTGTCTTATTTACACCCCTACCAACCTATTACTATGCACAATTTAATAGTTTTATAGTTGTCCATTAACAAGTGATCTATTTTGATTTTGAACTATCTTCATAATAAGTAAAATAAATAAAGGGTAAATTACATAAGTATACCTCTTTCTATTTACTCAATGTGCAACTAAACCGTTTACTTTTAAAATTGAATGTTTTAAAGCCCTCAAACTTTAGAGAGGTACTTCTCTATGTAAACCCTATAATCAAATATTCGAGATTTAGTCTGTAAAATTTTAGACAATCGAATAAATTATTCAATCAAGTCTAAATTTTACAACAAAATTAGAATTATTAGTAAAAGTATTTCATTGAGTTTGGATTTAGAAAAATAAATAATTAAATATTATAATATTATGTTTTATATATATATATATATTACTCATTACTTATAAAAAATATATAAAATGAATTCCGATAATTAATGAATTAATAGAGATAAATTATATGCATACTAAAAATCGTAAAATAATATAAATAATATTTAGGAATATATATTTATATCATATATGTATTTACATGTAGATAAAAATACTCAAAATTACATAAAATACTTAAACATATCAAAATAATGTTAATTAATTAAAGGAAATTCATAAAAATTAAAGAAAAATCAATAGTATAATTGTCCAAAATAAAGGTGTGGCATGCTGGGATTTAAAGAAAAAATACCAACCAAAAAGAATAAGTTAAATAGACAGTGAAAAAGAAAGAGATAAAGGAATATGTGGCAATTGGAAATTAAAAGAAAAACCCTAAAATTATCTATAAATTGAGAAATCCTTATCAATAATTCATTTTGATCAACTGGGAGCTCTAAAAAGATTAAAGAGAGGTGAGAAGAAAAGAGAAACCAATTTTTGCAAAAATTAACAAATTATAGTATAATTAGAGCATAATAAGGAAATGAGTACCAAATGAAGACGTAACATGGTAGCTATTAGGGGTCCAACATCTGACATGGTGGTGGTCTCGGTTGACCCACCCTTGCCATCGGTGACCGAATAACTGAAAATCTACGATTTTTGCTTATAACTTGCTATTTCATTAAAAATATCAAACGATGTCCAAAAAATTATGAAATTTGGTTTCCCTAAATATTTTTGTATGTAAAATTAGATTATCAAACCATAATTTTAACACTAGAAGTGCTTATATAGGTTCCTTAAGAACAGGTTTGATTCCAATGAATTTTGAAAAATAGTAAACAATGTTATTTCAAGCTAATTTTTCTTCACAATATATATTTAATTAAATAAAATAATTTTTGATAAACTATATGTTTAGTATTTGTTAAAATAATTTTTTTTAATTTTCTATTTTTTCATATGAAAGAAATAATAGGTTTTTATTTAAACTCCTTGATGAATCTAATTTGAAATGATTTCTAAAGTTTAGTTATGATTTTGGAAATATTCAGTTTGAATCTGATATTTCTATTTGGTCATTTACCTAATTTAAACTAATTTTTAACAAAATCGATACTCTGAAAAATAATATATATTAAACTATTTTTGTACTTTTCATGATTATAATATAATAACCATAATTTACTAAGTATAATAAATTTTCCATAGCTTTAATGGAGCTTGGATACTAAGTATTATATATTTTTCTAGCATTTATGCATATCTTGTCAAATATGAAAATATATGATAAATTTGTATAATTGACATTGTGGCAAAATGGTAGCTAGTAAAGTGGAAATAAACTATATAATAAATTTTGTGTCTAATTGTGAACCAAACTTATGAATGTTATGCTAAAATATTGAGCACCCTCATATTAGAAGCAAATTTAAGAGTTAAATTAGAAACTAGATGTATAAGGAAAATTACAAAGTTGATTAGTAACTAATTTAGAGACCTGCTATTCCTGAAACATAATTGGTTAAACTTTATAGAATGAATTAAGAGAAGTTCTTATGATTTATGTGTAAAACCACAATTAGAAGTTGAATTAGAAGCTGGATTAGAAACTGAATCAAAAATTAAGTTAAAACCTAGCTCAAAACAAGAATAATTGTAAGAGACTTAAAAACCTAAATAATTATATATAGTAAAACTCTTAATTAAAGATAATAATCTTAATTATAGAATAAAGTCTATACATAAATAATAGTTATATAAATACCAAAATAATATTTGTATTATAGGAACTATCAATGAAGGCATGTAGCAAGTAGCACCCTAATTAAAGATAATAATCTTAATTATAGAATAAAGTCTATATATAAATAATAGTTATATAAATACCAAAATAACATTTGTATTATAGGAACTATCAATGAAGGCATGTAGCAAGTAGCACCTTAAGTAAGCAAGTAAGAAGTTTAGGTAAGTTGGGATCAATACTTTATTGTATTTCGGAGTACTATTTTATAGTATTTTGGAGACTTAAGATTATATTCGGTAGTATTTGTTAAATAATTTACCATACGCATGCTTATGTGTACGTGTTTTTAGGTTTGATGGTATGATTCTAATTTAATGTTCTGTATTGAAATTTGTATGAAATAATTAAACACCTTAAATTAGATCTAATTAAATATATGACTTATAAGTTTAAAATAGACTTGCATAGCAACCCATTAGGGGAAACGTTTAGGATTCTTCGACCAAATACTGATCATAAGGAACAACGCTGAATATCATAATAAGTCTCTTCTTCATCCTTAATAGACAAGGAAGTCGCGATAAGGGTCAAGTTAATGGTTTAAAGGTAATTATTAGAGGAGTAGTGTCTTTATTATATAAGCTTAGGTTTGGTCGTGAATTGTTAAAATGTGTGCTAAACTCCTCAACTTAGATTAAAGCAGGTAAAATTTCTCTAATCTCATGATGGATTAGATAATGTCATGCGATGGCATTTACTTATATATGCATTACATCTAACTAATTTTATCGATAACCCTGTTTTTGTTTAATGTATAATTTAAGTTTCCGTCATAACTTAATGAGCGGTTGGTTGCTCATATCCTTATAGATATTATTATAGGTGCTAACTAAGAAACGATTATAAAATCATACTAAAACTAGCAACTATTGGATCTTAGGGAATGAGGATATAAAACTAAGGATCAATTACACTCTCAAGTTTGGATTTTATCTTTAAAGCTTTTAATATCAATTTATGTATTACTTAAGTAGATTATAATTAAGCTACTAAATCCTATAAATATTACTCAGATTATTTAAATCTTAGTAAATAATTTTTCATATTTTCGTAAATAATTAACTTGTTTAATTTATAAACTATTTACTTCAAAACAAGTTAATCGTAAAAACCTTATATAAATTAGGTCTAAAATAACAGTTGTAATGTCAGCTTTTATCCTAAAATAGTTTGTACGATGAAACTGTTATGACTCTATTGTTTCAGAGCATAACAATACCTTTATATAACTATATTTTTTTTCATCAAAAGATAATAAAGATTAAAAAGATTAAGCATAACACAATATTCAAGAACTAAAAATAAATAAATAAAACTAGGAGTTCTTTCTTTTTTCATTTTATGTAAATTTTAAATTATAATGTTTTTAATTATTTTATTTAAGATAAAAATAGTGAAAAGAGTCTAGATGCATTTTTGTAAGGATTTGAGGGTTTAAATGGTCTTATGAAAAATAAGTGAACTAAGTGTACAAGAAGCGAGTATGAAAAGATGTATTTTCAATTTATCCTAAAATCAAATGCACAAAGGAATGTGATTCCACATGGATGTCCTTTTAAGGATACTATATGAGAATCATCTTTCTTGATAGCATAAGGGATTGAGTTCTTTAGTTTCAACCTTCATAATAAAACCATTTATAAAGTGGTTTCCTATTCAAGACTAGGTCCTTCCTTATGGACTAGTTCCTTTTTCCCTCTTTTTTTGTGTAATGCTCCAAAACTGAGAACATTACAGCTTACCACATGTCCCTAGCCTCTATTAACACATTAGGCGTTTAGAAACCTGTAACCTGTTTAAATTCTGTCATTAAATATAAATCTACTAACTCTCATACTAAATAATCTCTTCAATTTATAACTATAAATAGTAAAATAAACTAATCAATCCACCAAGTACAATAAATACTCAACATAACCTCTACAAATAAAATAAAGAGCTCATAGCTTAACCAAATATTTATGCGTATCTTAACCTATCACCATAGTAGCAATAGTCTTCATCCTCAATTAATGGTCATATCCTACATCATCATAGTGTTCTACATCATCAATAATACCTAATATTATGGTTAAAAAACAGAATCCCTCATAAGGTGAGCTAATGCCCAATACAGGATACCACGTATATGCACGTGAACATACATGTAACAAGTCAAACACACACGAGTAACAAATATAAATGTAGCAATCAACTATTAGATCTTGTTATTTAAATCTATAAGCAATATAGTCCCAGCATTCTGAGACTTAGAGTTATTTATGACCCTTATATATACAATATATAAATACTACATAGGTATTGGCATTAAATACTCCACAACACTTGAGTCCCAAAATCATCTTAAATCTACTTAGGTCTTTTAGTGTAGGATTCCATCAAGGACAGCATCGCATAAAGATCATTAAGTGTCTCATCAATACCACTAGACCTAACCAGTAGGTGGCCAAAACCAAATACAAGTAGCAATCAATTAAGGTCGAGTTTCAATTAAGTTCGGTCATCATACACTATCCTAGCACACACAATCATCAATCATGTATCCTGTATCTAGATCTTATTTCAAAAAGATCCAATACCATGCAACACCTTATACCTGTTCAAAAAGTATAAATGCTAAGTTTAGAGTTTCTATATCCTTTTATTCACTTTTTGACATCTTATGAAGCGCATACGCACACGCACATGCATGCACGCACGCACATGCACACACACACATATTTACTTACATGTAACATACATACCCAGTGTAGTCCATGTACATACACAGAGTTACCACTCACATACACGTCCCACACCAACACATCATACACACATAAACCTATAACATGGCACAACACGTGCACACCACACTCTTTCAATACTCTCTGACATAAGCACATCCCAAATTCACGAACTCAAACACATACACCAACACTTTAATTGATAACATACCTAACATGCAAACATACACTTATATATATATATATATTATTATTATATATTGAACACCAACATATACATTATCTTATTTTATATTTATTATAATATATACGTTATATATAATACACATACATATACTTTATATATATCAACATACACTCATGTATTATATTCAACACATATACATATATTATATATTATAATATATATTATATTAAATATACATATATTATATCATATTATATATTATATTAATTACATACACATACATTTTATATATGTACCAAACACATACAAATCACCCCTTCACCATTCTTTTTCTCTTTATCTCTTCCCTCTCGGCTTTCATCTCTCCTTTCATCCCACATAAACACACATATAGGAATCTCTCTCTTACTTACAAACCGTGCACATACATAATGTGCACATACATAACATGCACTCACGCTATGCACTAACATCAATGCACATAAGCACCACCGTCAAGCACATACACTCATAATCATACATACAATATTAGTGTACATCCCAACTCTACATACAATAATATTGGTCTGCAACACTACTAACATACAATCTGCGCTACAATTATTCACAACTTATTCACCAACAGCTTCCACTAAGCCTATACCAAAACAATAAAAATAAATAAATGAAATTAGAGATTCTTTAAAGAAATAATGTTAAGAACGATACTTACACGTACTCCTTGGCAACAAACACTTAAAACTTGAATTAAAATCGTGTAAAAGCTATAAAATGAAAATTTTTATGGTTTTTACGACATCTCTTTAAAGAAAAACGAATTTCTATCTTGAATAGATAAATGGCTTATTCAATATCATTGTATCACTGCGTTTTCTTGAAAATTCTTTAGTTTTTTTTGTGCTCTAGCCCTTAAAATCTAAATTTTTTGCTTTATGGAGTTTTGTGCGGTTTCTATTTTAGAAAAAAAAAATGTATCGTATTATCTTTATGCCAAAGATATGTAGGAGGAGTGAGAGATATTATGGATATTATGGGGTTTAAATCTTTTTAAAGACTTATTTGTCCCTGCTTTCCATAATTAATCACATATCATACCATCTCTCCAAGTTTCTATTTCTATAATTTTATTTCTTTCTTTTTCTTTATTCTATTATTTTTATTTGTTTATTATTATTATTATTATTATTTTCTTTTTTAAAAAATCGAGTTTCACATCTTATGATCCTACCATTTGTTGAGCTTGATTTTTTAGTTTTTTACTTTCATTTGATTTCTCAATTTCGACTAATACTAAACCTTAACTTATTTAATATTAATTATCAACAAGAGAAAATGGAAAAATTTCGATTTCATTTTTAATTGAAAATCTTTTGAAGTCACTACTCGATCGGAACCAGAAAAAAAAAATTGAAATTAATTGGGTAGATTAACTGTAATTTAGCTACTAATATTTGATTTTAAATTGATAAAAGCTGAAGATTTCTGAATTCGGAGGCTATCTATTAAACCCTAATGAATACCACTATCAATTTTTCGAAATTAGGATTATTTTTCAAAATTATCCTTTTTTTATAAATATTTTAAGAAAAATGAAAATAAAATATTTAAGTTTTTATAAATTTTTACGTCACCCCGGTGATATCTATGTATTTACTAGTTGAGATCAAACGTTTGCAGTTTTTTTTCGAAAACTTTAGTATATTGGTTTGTTTAAATTTTTAAAAACCAACTGACTTTACATATTTATCAATTTAGTTTATTAAAGAAAATTCTAAAATGACCCTAATTCTTGAGTATTTCTATTTTATAAAAAAAAAACCCCTAAAACATCTCAGTTTCTTAGAAAATGTTTGTTATTAATTTTTATTTCTAAAAAGTAAATTTTCTAAATGAGAAATTCTAAAAAACAAAAATTCCTAAGCTAACATATATTTTTTTTCTTTTTATATTTCCACACAACTATTAAACAAACAAAATAAATAAATATAATAAAGAAAAACAAACCTGAAATCCAAGCGCGCAGGCAAGAAGTAACGCACAGTCGACCATGGAGCTATCCACTGTCGCGCGGTTAACGATGGAGCTACTGTGCAGTGCTACTGCTGCTGGCAATGATGGAGCGTGGGTCGACGGAAAGAGGTTGCCGCTGGTCGGTATCAAGGATGATGCGCGAGTGTGGCTTGATCGCTGATGCTGGGGCTGCGTTAAGTGAACAGTTTTGCTTCGTGAGTGATGGCGCTGCAGTGTCCATGGGATGGACTGGAGCGACGTGCTACTATGCGTGTACGAGACGAGGACGATTGAGGGCGTGTATTGGGCTTGTATTGCAGTGTGAAGTGTAGCCATGCGCTGTTGGATAGGGAATTCTGCGGTGGAGCGATCAGCTTTACTGTTGACTTTCGTGCATCTGGAGTTCTGTGAGCTTACATAGGACTTGATTAGAAGGTCTGCTAATGTCATGACAAGGGGTTCTGCAGTGGATTGTCAGCGAGAGATTGTGGTCTGGAGTGCGTTCAGCTGGACAGGAGACATGCACGTATGCGGTAGTGAGTCCGACAGTGCAATGGCTATTTGTGGGAGGCTGTGTGTGTGTGCTTGGTCAGGATTGCAGTGACGTAAGTGCGGTGGGACGTGGCTACGTGGGCGTGTCTTGCTGTGCATTGCAGTGTCCTGCTATTGTTGTTCTGTGGATGTGTGATGTTGGTTCGATTAATGGTGATCGAAGGTGAGTGTTTTGCTATCGAGTGTGATCAGTGGAAGGTAAGCGTATCTGAGGGTTGATTCGTGTGGCTAGGACATGCGTGTATGTGTTTAATCTAGACGTGTGTGTAATTGGCCTATTTTCATGTCATGTGACTTTTATTTATAAAACTCAAAACGAACTTTTTATATCGATTCAAATCTAATTTAATAAAAATCAAAATCAAATTTGAATCCTACAAAGCTTTATTACATTAGATTTAATATTATTATATTAGATTTGTATTTTTATCAATAAAGATTTAAATATAATTCTATTAGATTTAAAAGATATAATCAAATTTATAATTAGATTTTAATTTCATACGCTCAATTGATTTTAGTAAATAGAAGAAAAAATAAAAAGTATACATGTGTCTAGTGAGATTTTGAACTTATGACTTTAAGCCCAAATCTAATGCTATGTTCAAATGTTTAATCATTAAATCATTGGTCTATATCTTAACATTCAATACAATTAAATGATATTTAAATTATGTGACCCTTTAAAATAAAGTTACTTGGAATGAGCTAGACTAAATCCATTAACCTTAAAACATTTTCTTTTCTAAAAATTTATTTCCCTAAAAAAAATCTTCAATTTTTATTTTAAGAATTTTCTAATTTTTTTTTTGTATTTTTTATCATTTTTCAATATTTTATATTTTTTTGAATTAGGACCCTTGAAAAAAAAAATTAGAACTATAAAAGAGCAAAAATTAGATATCTATTGCTACCCCTCTTTGTAATAAAGTTTGAGTAAAACTTTACCATAAAGACAAAAAAAAAAAAACACCATTTTTGCCTTGGGGATAACTTTATCCTAAGAAGCGTTACGACTAACTAGCTATACTAGAGCTAGTCCATTGGGGATATGGTGAAAAAAAAAAACACGAAAAGAATAGTGATGACGGTAGCACCTTTGTGGGCTGGCAAGAACCTTAAATAAAAACCTAATCGCGCTCTTCTAAGCTAACTAACTTAAGTGAATGGGCAAAATGCTCCTTAAGTTAGCTAAGACTCTAAATAAAAACTTAGCCATATACCTCTAAGTTGACGTACCTAGGTAAATGGGTAAAGCGCTTATTAAGCTAGCTAAAATCCTAAATAAAGACTTAGTTGTGCTCTTCTAGGCTGACTAACTTAGGTGAATAGGCAAAGCATTCTTTAAGTTGGCTAAAACCCTAAATGAAAACCTGGTTGTACTTCTTTGAGTTGACTAACCTAGGTGAATGGGCAAAGCACTTCTTGAGTTAGCTAAGATCCTAAATGAAGACCTGGTCATTCTCCTCTAAGCTGACTAACTTAGGTGAATGAGTAAAGTACTCCTTGAGCTAGCTAAAACCCTAAATGAAAACTTAGTCATGTTCCTTTGAGTTGACTAACCTAGATGAATCGAAAAAACACTCCTTGAGTTGCTTAAGACCTTAAACGAAAACCTGGTCATGCTTCTCTAAACTAACTAACCTAAGTGAATGGGAAAAGTGTTCCTTAAGCTAGCTAAGATCTTAAATGAAAACTTAGTCGTACCCTTCTCACCTGACTAACCTATGTAAATGGGCGAATTGCTCTTTGAGCTGGCTATAACCCTAAATGAGAACCTAGTCATGCTCCTCTAAGCTGACTAACCTAAGTGAATGAGAAAAGCGCTCCTTGAACTAGCTAAGACCCTAAATGAAAACCTAGTCATGTTCTTCAAAGCTGACTAACCTAAGTGAATGAGCAAAGTGCTCCTTAAGCTGGCTAAGACCCTAAATGAAAATGTAGATTAGGACAACACTCTATGAGTTAGCTAAACCTTAAAAGGGAAATATAAACAAAGATAGTGCTCTATGAGTTGGTTGAAACCCTAAGACAATGTGAATCGAGACTACATTCTATGACCTAACTAGAACCTTAAAGAAAATGTGCATTGGAACAGTGTTGTATGAGCTGGCCCAATCCTTAAAGAAAATATGGATGGGGACAACACTTTAAGAGTTGGCTAAAATCCTAAAGAGAATTGATGAAGGGTAACCACCCTACAAGCTAGCAAAAACCTTATATGGCAATTGAATAAGTAAAACCAAGGGACATAATCAATTTGAAAAACCTCTTGACTTGAGAAATTTACACATGAGGACTTTGGTGAAAACCATTTATGACAAAAGAATTAAAGATAAGGTTCTTGGACATGAAAAACTACGTCAAGAGAATGATTTGGAAGTAGATGACATGAACTGAAGATTTGACCACTCGGGCTAACATGGATTTGAAAATGAATGGAAAAACTTGTGATAAGCCTTTACTTTCTCTCTCTCTTCTTCCTTTCTTCTCATCTTTTTCTTTTTCCTTCTTTTTTTTCTTGAAATTTTACTAATAGATACAAATTCTTATCTAAGAAACAAGTGCTATAAGCATTCCCTTCTTAGGTAACCATGTAAGGCATCTCATATCTATCTAAGTTTTTAGCCCTAACACTGAGCTTCTTGGTTTGGTCTTGTACTTGTAAACATTCATTTCCTAAGGAAAAAGTAAATCACGATTATTCTAGTCGAAGAAAACTTCCATGTGCACTCTTAATCTAGATATCGCTCTTGACTACTATTTGAAAAATTATAGTTCAATTTATAAATGATGTGCTTTGATTAATCTGTTAGGTCTTTTTGGGTTTAGTATTGTAAATCGGGCTTTTGGTCAAATGGTTACTAAAGAGATTAATCAAAGAGCCTATTTTGAAAGAAATACCTTTATTCAACCCAATTGTACAAGTCAAGAACCCTTAAGAAAAAATTAGATGTGTGCTTGCCTTAGTTTCAAAAAAAAAAATTTGTTTTAGATAAATTATTCTTTAAGATCAAAAGAGCTTTAAGTAAGGAGGTATTGTGGGTAGGGAGGTCTTATGTGATTCAAGATGGATAAGAAGGTTTTGTGTTTGTGATTTGGAATGTGATTTCGAAATGGATATGTGGTTTCATGTTAATGGTTGGGAATATGATTCAAGATCTTGTGTTTTTAGAGCAACTCAAGCTTTTAGACTTTCTTTGGTTAAAACTTTTCTTAAGCTTGATGTTCAGGTCTTTCTTCCTTTTTCTTTCTTCTATATTTTTTCTTTTTTTTTTTTCACTTTGCCCCATTTTTTCTTTTTTCTTTCCCTAAAAATAATTATCTCTTTTGTCAAGTCGTTGTCTTTAGATGAATCAAGGCCCTAAATCCATGGGTTTCAAGTGTATAGGCTTGCGTAAGGTATATGTGGTCCTGAGGTATTTGGAAAGGTATTGGCTTTTCTTCAAAGAGAACAATTTATTGAAAACAAAAATTATCCTTAAATTGTTATTACTAAGGTAAGTACAAACCAGTTTTATCATTCTCCCCTAATCAATGACCCTAACCTTTGAATTGCCCCATTATGAGATGGTTCTTGATAGGTTTTACATTTGAAAGCATTCCAAATTGGTTCAATGAGGTTCACAAAAGATAAATGTGTTTGGGATTTGAAAATAAATGCCTAACTTCATTTTAATCTATGTATTACATTCAAAATGGACCTCCTATAAGGAATGAGTCTAAAAATCTCTCACCATGATGTCTCTCATCTCTTAAAGTGTTTACGGGTTAATGTGTGGGATGCAATTCACCTCTTTTCATTCTAAACCTTTTAAAAATGAGTTACCGATTTCCCATGTAAGGATTGATTTTCCATAGGTTAGAGATTAACCTTGCCCCTAGTTCCTTGAAACATGCTGTCAAGCCTAATTTTTCGGTTTCTTATTTAAAAATCGATTTCCCCATTTCCTGATTAATAGTGAGCTTTAAGCCATTTAATATTAATCCTCGACTAAAGAAATTGAGAAATTTCGATTTTTTATTGAAAATAATTTTTGGAATCCCCACCCTACCAAAGTCGAGAAAAGAAAAAGAAACCGTAACCGTAACCGTAACCGTAACAGTAACCATAACCAATTGGGTGGATTGATTACGATTTGGCTATCGGTCTTTTATTTCAATTTTAAATAAAGAACTAGAGGGTTCCAAGTTCAGGGACTAACCTATTAAACCCTTAACGGGTACCACTATTTATTTACCGAAATTAGGATTATTCTTCTAATTATAATATTTAAAAAATAAATAAATAAATAAATAAAATCAAAAGAAAAAAAAAACCTAAGTTTCTACATATTTTATCGTCGCCCCGAAAGTACCTACGTACCCGTTAACTGGGATCAGACGATCGTAGTTCTTTCCAAAAAATTTTTAATGTGTAATCTACCGAATTGACATTGTTACCAATTTAATTTATTCAAATAAAATCTAAAAGGGCCCTAACTATTGAGTGTTATTATTTTATAAAAAAAAACTCTAACAATCCTATTTTTAAAAAAGGGTCTTTTATTAGTTTCATTAAAAAAAAAAACTTTCTATGTGACAAATCCTTAAGTAAAGCCAAATCTAAAAAATAAATGCCTAATCATAATAATCCCTAAACTAATATATATAGCTATTTACCAAAAATAATATAATTCCATATAATACATTTATATAAGATCTATCGCTAAAACTCTTACACTAACATATACATATATATTATTTTAACTAATAAAATATAATAATGTATATATATAATAAAACTGATCTTAACGACTCTTAAACTAATATATATATATATATATATATATTTATATCCGTATAACTGCTATTAAACACTTATCTACTTAAATCAATATAACATATTTAATTTATATAATGAAGAAAACTAATGCTAAAAGAAATACACGAAACTAATATATACATATATATACTATGTCCAATAAAATAAGAGTAATAACATAATATAATAACTAAATAAATAAAAACTTTGAACAACCGAACCTAAACTTGCTCAGCGAACGCAGTAGTATGGACAATTTGACGTCAATGCTTGTTAGCGTTGGTTGTTTGCTAGCGTCGGTCGCTTGCCGGCGTGCACCTATGGATTAGAGCGAAGTGTAGTTGGCGTAGTGCCACCAAGTGAGAATCAACGTTGGTTTTGAAGTTACGGCTGTGGAGTCGTTTTTTGAGTAACAATATCTATGCGTGTTTATGATAACTCTTATTTTAAATACATTTCACATGGTGATTTTATAGTATTTCCCTTACATCTTTGGTTTTCTTTAAAGAAATTGATACTTAATTGAGTAAAATTTTGATTTCAAGGTTTGACCGCGTTCTTGAATCGAAAACGAAGAAAATGAATCAAGTTTCACTCAATTTGAGTTCAAATGAATGAGTTATGAAGTTTTGAAGTCATACAGTCTGGGACACAACTGTGTCCCCAGGCTGTGTCCATCCAGGAAAATATGCTGAAGTCAAAAAGTTACATAGGCCATGTCTGGTGACGAAAACGGAAACCTTTTAATATATTATAAAAGGACATACTAAGGCTTCACATAGAGGATTGGACATTCAAAAGAGAAAAGACTTGAGGAGAAGGAGAGGAAAAAGGCGAAAGCAGCATTTAACTTCAAGATTGAAGAGATTTATCATCAACAAAAGGGGTTTTTCATGTTCGATTTATTAATTTTGCTGCAATTCGTTTTTAGTTTCATTATGATAGCTTAAAACTTTTGTAACTATTGGATTGATTGATAATTTTCAATAAAGTTTTTATCTTTTCTTGATTCAATTATGTTATTTAATTGTTAATTGATATTTCTAGAGTATCAATATATAATATTATGCATGATGATTAAGAAATCACATGAATAATGAGATCTTGATATAATTGGAGAGAATTACATATATACTTAGAGATAAGATATATTTTCTTCCGGAAAGTTGTTCTTTGTGTGGGGATTCATTATACATTAATGCGATTCTAAGTTATATTACTAAGTGAAGAGATTCCTGTAAATAATTTAGGATTAGGGTTAATAGGCTTGAGAAAGGTATTAACTTTAATTGTGAATCCCTCCGGTCAAGAATAATAGAAATTGAATTGGATATATTTTAAACAGTCACATGTTAAATACTAGGGGAAATAATTCCTAAATACGTTATTACCTTCTTGAAGTCGTTCTTAGTTTTATCGCTTTCTAAATTGCCTAATCAAGTCTCATAATTAGGCTAGTTTGTTAATTTTAGTATTTTTAATTCATTCCATCCATCACAATTTTTCGGTTAGATAATAGAGCTAAGGTTAATATTAGTACTCAAAGCCTTTGAGGGATCGACTCGGACTCACATCTACTATATTAAAACTGATAGGTACACTTGCCTGATATCAGTTTAACAGTGGCGAGTACGCTGAAACTTGGACGTGATTGGAGTGGTGGGCGATGAAGCCTGGATTGTTGAGCTGTAAATGCAGCACTGTTGGCCGTGGCTTGGGTGAAGAAGATGGAGCAGTGCTGCCGTCAGCGTACTGTAGTGGTGTTGCACTGGTACGTGTGAGCTGCTTTTGCATATAATTGGTCACATGGATGGGCGAGTGGGTCTTGTGATGTTGGGGCTTGAATGGTACGCCGTTCGTATGTTTGTTTGCTACGATTGGGTAGAGAATGGCAGCGTTGGTCATGGTACTGTACGGATGTGGATGACTGGAGTTGATTTGTAGTCTGCGTTGGGAGTCAGGTTGGCTTTACTCTGTTTACGTTTGGGATTGCTATTGTTCGCTGGCCGTAGCCACTCTTCATGAGTGAAGACAGTGAGCGACGTTAGTGAGGTCTGACCGTGGGAACGTCCTGTAGTATACTGCTGTCGGGTTGTGTGAAGAGAGAGTGGGTTCGGCTGTTGTTTGGTAGTTGATGACTGAATTATTGCTGTACCTCGATCGATTTTTTTTTCTCTGTTGTCTCCTCCTCCTTTTATGCACATGTATGTGTATTTTTTAAGGTCCAAATCATATTTATCATATCTAATTCAGTAATTAAACTAGATTCAAATCCGATTTGACAAGATCAAACTAAATTCAAATAATTTAATTAGATATGAATCATGTTTTCATCTTACTTTTGCAAAAATAGAAAAAATAAAGATATAGGTACCTACTAAGACTCGAACCTAATACCTCAAATTAAATCCAACTCAAATACTCCGATATTTATCCAATAGGCCGTTGGCTTATGCCTTGACATTTAGTACAATTAAATTATACTTAAACTATCCGCTTCCCTAAAATAAATATTTTTTTTAACTAAGCTAAAACTAAAACTATTTTCTCTAAAATAATTTGCTTCCTAAAAATCTACAAAACTCTTTATAATAATTTTTTTCTTTTCTTATTTTTTTGGTATTTTCATCATTTGTTAAATTTTCTGTTATTTTTATCTTTTATTAATTTTTTTATTATTTTTATTTTTTAATTAGGACCCTTTTATAAAAATAAATCAAAAATAAAAATTAGGACTACAGAAGGGCAAAAATTAAGTGTCTACACATGCTCTAATTGTAAAATGATACTTTTTATTCAATTCAAGTTCAAAATGAAATTTCAAAGATCAAATGCTCTGCTCCTTTCATGTTCTTGCTTAAATTGCCTTAGACTTATAGGTCTTACTGTTCCTTAGCTTCCATGTATGATTTCAAGCTTGGTTCTTTAGAGTCAAATGGGCCAGCATTAACATCTTTTGAGGTGAAAGGGATTGTAAATTGCCCTTTTTGTTTGTACTTGGGATCAAACTCAAGATAGTGTTTCATATCTTTGTGTTTTGATTTGATTCATGGTTGGACTTGATAACTTAGGGAGTTCGAGTTGGTTCGACTATCTTGATAAGCCAAGGGTTTGTGTTTGGTTGGCTACCTTAATGAGCCATATGGTTTGTGTTTGTCTTGAGTCCCATAAGGATTTATAATCATTAGCAACTTTCTTTCTTTTTTTCTTTTTCTTTTTTTTTTCTAGAGAAAGAGATAAGGCTTTATCTTATAGGGACCGAGTGATCAAATTATAAATGGGAGATTACTTTTTTAGGATTCTATATACAAGCCTACATAATTTATTTACATATAAAACAACACTACTGAGGGTTTATTTACAAAAGAAGAATACTAAAGTATAAGATCACAAAAAAGAAAGCTTAACATTGCACTCAATTAAACCAAAGATCACTTCTAAATCCTATTTATGAGAAAGGCTATTTACCAAGTGCTAATCTATCCGAAAGAATGAATATTCCTGACTTGTAGAATATTTGGCAAAATAGTAACTATCTAAAATTATTTTATAGGTTTGATTCTTTTTTTCCTTCTTTCTTTCTTTCTTTTCACTTTTGATCACTTATAAACAAGTTTTTAAGTGTAGTATTTTATAGGGTTGGCAAAACATGATTATTTATGAACTTAACTTTAGAAATTAAGACATAATTATTGAGCATAACTATTTATAAATGATTAAAGATAAGGAAAAAAATAAAAATGAAGACCTACAAAAGCAAGGAAATTTAAATCAACAAGAGACCCTTAATGTGACAGAACCTAACTAATTTTTATTAATCTTAGCAATTGTGAAGATTTACATCACTTACTTCATTTGAAAAAGAATTCCTAAAGAAAGCAATAAAAAACTACATCCTATTCTTCTTGTGGCTATTGGGCTTGTCTTGAGTTTTCTTTCTCTTCTGAATTTTGGGAGCATCTACTTCCTTACCTTAAATCTTTTTCAATTGTGCTTTTAGTGCTTTTATCCTCTAATGATACTCCTCATAGTAGACTTTCAACTCCTGCTCTATTGATTTCTCGAGTTTAGCTTTAACTTAGACTTCTTCTTTCTCCTTTGTCTCTTTCATATCTTTTAGCTTCTTTAGTTGACAATAGAGAAGTCCTTTGTTTGTCTAACTTCTGCCCAGTATCCCCTTAGTGGTCTTCCTTATGTACTAAAGAGCTCGAATGCTTAGAAGTTTGGCCACTTTATTGGCCACCAACATATTGGGGTTATGAAAGTCAAGTAAGATAGCTTCTAATGATGGCTTGGGAATTATATCTTGAGTGAGTCCATTAGCTGGAACATATCCCATGTAGAGGTTGAAGCTAATCAGAGGTACTACCTTGAATTCTTTTATTATTTCCTTGCTTGCAAACTACCTAGGCATCCAAAGTATTTCTTCGACTTTCATACCTTGAAAGTATTAGACCTAATGACAGGTAGCTATGTCCTCAAGCAATTCAATTTGCTCTTCAAAAGACTTGATGAGGTCATATCATTGCATGAAGTTGACTCGATTGAATTGATTTGGTAGCTTCTTAAGTAGGTAATGAACCAGACCATAAGTAAAGCCATATTGGTCTTCAAATCCCCACGTTTCTTCTTTTTGATGTGATTCAACAATTAGATTTGTTAGGGACATATGTCTTCCCTTTAAGAAATTGGGCTACAATTTCTATAACTCTAAAGTGGACCCGACATCTATCATTAGGGAATAAAATGGTGTTGAAGACCACCAAGATATAGGCGTTGACTCGGTGTTAGTACCAAGCTTCTAGGTTTGCACAAAAAATATCTCGTTTATCTTTATGTTTTAACTTGGGAGAAAACTAGTCGATGACGTCCTCCATTCATATGATCCTCCCTTGAACTAAAACTTAGTTTGTCTCAGCTTTTCTAACTCCCAACAATTTACTAAAGATTTTTGGTATGGCAACTTCTAAATCCAGAACATAGATATCATCTAAAATAGTAGGCGCTCATAACAATTGAGAGTACTCTTTGAGGGTTGGGCTTAGCTATTGTGAGCCCAAGCAAAAGGCGACAAATTCGAGCTCCCTTAGATGTATTAAGGCTCACATGAAAGTAATATTCAAAGGGACCTTCTATAGGGCTAGGACAAGCCTAATCTCGTTCTTAATAAATTCTTACTTATTTGGGCTAAAAAATCAAAACTACATCTGGAGCAATTTTTGAGGCCAGTGAGGTGGATGAGCATGGATTTCTTCGAAAGCAGCTTGATTTGATCTAGCCATACCTATCTAAAAAGAAATTAAAATTACAATCAAAGCTTATCATAAACTTTACATGAAATTATTACAGGGAAATATTACAACGAGACTATTCAGGAAAAATACAAGGGAAATATAACTTCAGAACTGCCTTTATCCGTTTAGATCTGCTACGTTATGGGTTCTCATAAAGGTGCTTAAGTTCAATGACTATCGTGTTTTTCAAAGTAATAGTTTTGTGGTTACCTCTAAACTTGAGTGAGATAGTCTAATCGACTTCAAAAGATGGTTACCCTATAACATTCAAAATTTACACAATGGCCCCCTTCTTAAGATCCTAAGATGGCCTAGTTTTGACCATATCTACTATACATAAATGATGTAAAAAAATAAAGTAAAAATAAAAGAAACCCCCAAATTACCCCTCTAAATGACTTACACAAACATGTTAGTACAAAATAAAACAAAATAAAATAATAATTAAATTAAGTTTTCTTTTTTTGAAAAATAATCCTAATTTTAGCAAATTGTAGTAGCTAGCCCTCTTAATGTCCTTGGTGAAGTCACCAATCTATCAAGCCTGATTTTTTGGTTTCTTATTTTCATTTGATTTCCCATTTTCAAATTAATACTAAACTCTAATTCATTTAATATTAATCCTCGACTAAAGAAAATGGAAAAAATCCGATTTTATTTTTAATTGAAAATCTTTTGGAGTTGCCATTCAACCGGAGCTAGGAAAAAGAGAAATTGTAATCAATTGAGTAGATTCACTATAATTTAGCTACTAATCTTCGATTCTAAATTGATAAAAACCAGATATTTTCAAATTTGAGAGTTATCTAATAAACCCTAACGAATACTACTATCAATTTTTGGAAATTAGGTTTATTTTTTTAAATTATCCTTTTTAAAAATATTTTAAAGAAAAATGAAAATGAAATAAAATAAGAAACCTAAGTTTTTACAAATTTTTACATCGTTCGAAAGGTGTTTATGTTTCTATTAATCAAAATCAAACGTTCGTTGTTTTTTTTTAAAAAAAATTAATGTGTTAGTTTGTTTTAATTTTTGAAAACCGACCGAATTTATATATTTATCAATTTAGTTTATTTAAAGAAAATTCTAAAAGGGCCCTAATTCTTAAGTATTTCTATTTTATAGAAAACTCTCTAAAACATTCTAATTTTTTAAAAAAGGTTTGCCATTAATGTTTATTTCTAAAAAATAATTTTTCTAAATGAGAAATTCTAAAAAGATAATGCTAAAAAAAATTTCTTAAGCTAACATATTTTCTTTTCTTTTTATATTTCCACATATCTATTCAACAAACCAAATAAATAAATATAATAAAGAAAAACAAACCTGAAATCTAAGTGCACAAGCAATAAGTCAAGTACAGTCGACAATAGAGCTACCTACTATTACACATTTGACGACGGAGCTGCTGTGAAGTGCTATTGCTGTTGTCGATGATGAAGCATAGGTCGACGAAGATAGATAGTGGCTAGTTGATATCAAGGATGATGCGTGAGTGTGGCTTGATCACAAATGCTGGGGCTGCGTCGAGTGATCAGTGCTTGCTTTGTGAGTTATGGCGTTGCAGTGTCCCAGGGATGTACTGGAGCGACGCAGTGTTGTGTACATACGAGAAGAGGACGATCGAGGGCATGTAGTGGGCTTGTGTTGTTGTGTAAAGTGCAACCGTGCCCTGTTGGATAGGGGATTCTATAGTAGAGCGATCGGCTTTGCAATTGACTTTCATGCGTTTGGAGTTTGGTGAGAGAGTAAGCGTGCATCCGACTTGATTGGAGGGTTTGCGAAGCATCATGACAGGGGGTTCTATAGTGGATTGTCGGCAAGAGATTATGATCTGGAATGTGTTCGGTTGGACAAGAGACATGCACGTATGCTGTCATGAGTCCAATAGCGTAGTGGCTATTTGTAAGCGTATCTTGCGATGCACTACAAAATCCTATTGCTGTTGTTTTGTGGATGTGCAGCGTTGGTTCATTGAATGGTTATCGAAAGTAGAGTGTTTTACTTCCGAGTGTGATCAGTGGACGGTAAGTATGTGTGGGGGTTGATTTGTGTAGCATGGGAGATGTCTGTGTCACGGGCCAATTTAAAAGGGTCTAAAATAATAAGATTCATTCAAGTTTAAAAGAAGATAATTCAAAATATTTTAGAAAATTTTAAAAGTTTTAGAATAAGTAATAAATAAGTTAGGTAGATGCATTTAATGTAAAAGTAGGTAGAATTCATTTATCACCGTTAGATCGAATTGATCTTGGCCATCTATTTTAAGAGACCTCTTTTATATATAGAATAGATCTCTTTAGTTATATCATTAAGTTATTTTGAATGAATACTATTTCTATCAGAATTTCTCTCTCTATATTTTCTCTGTTTAAACATTATGAGTTGTTACAGATTGACTTAGCCTTCTTTAGTATGTCAAGAACGCTAAGTGTCACATAGGTATGTGTTTAATCTGGACGTATGTGTAATTAGCCTCTTTTCCTTTGCTACATGATTCCTATTTACAAAACTCAGAACGAATATTTTGTATCGATTCAAATATAATTTAATAAAAATCAAAATCAGATTTGAATCTTACAAAGCTTTATTATATTAGATTTAAAATTATCATATCAGATTTGTGTTATCTCCAATAATAATTTAAATATAATTATATTAGATTTAAAAGATTTGATAAAATTTATAATTAAATTTGAATTAAGTACGCTCAACCGATTTTTGCAAATAAAAAAAAAAGAACTTATGTACCTAATAAAATTCGAACCCATAACTTCAAGCTCAAATCCAATACTATGTTCAAATGTTTAATTATTAAACCATTAATATGTGTTTTAATATTTAGTACAATTAAATTGTATTTAAGTTATGTCACTCTCTAAAATAAATTTACTTAAAATAAATTAGATCAAATTTATTGATCTTAAAATATTTTATTTTCTAAAAATTTATTTCTCTAAAAAAAATCTTTATAATTATTCTTCTAAGAATTTTTCTTTTTTTTTTATATTTTTTTATCATTTTTCAATTTTTTTTTAATTAAAACCCTTTAAAAAAAACAAATGAAAGCGCTTGATATGCCTTACGCGCAACCCGACAAAAAGTCCTTCTCAACTCAAAAAACGCCTAAAATTGTGAATCTTCTCAAGGCTGAGGAGCCTCATAGAGAGGCATGTTGCGTGGTCTACAATATGACGGCTTCACCTCTTCCCTCTTAGGCCAAGTCAGCACAAGCACACGCTAACCATTAATGACAAAGTGTACCTCATTCTCGGATACGTGTCAATTCCCTCCATTTGTCGCCTTTCTTCTAATGAATGCCCATTGGATTAAAGCATGTTTGCAATCATCATGAGCCGAATGAGAAGAAAATTAAAGGAATAAGATCGCTTTACTTTATAATTTTACTGCTTATATGCTTTACTGCTTTTCTTAAAAAAGAGCATACACTCAAATGTATTGAAACTCGGGAGTTGATACTTACGGATGGAAAATTATACGTTTTTCAAATTGGATAATATTGCAACTTGAATTATTTCATGCTTGCTGTTTATGATTTGGGGAAGCTAAAATAATAGATCGTTTGCGAACGAGAAACGAAAAAAACAGTACATCCAACATGTTATGCTAGAAAGTGTTTTAATAAACGTTTTGCTGGGATTAACTCCAACGATATCATTGAATATGTCATTATTTATTGTCATGATTTCAGGGTTATGACCTTAATCGTGATTGGACCTTACAGTTATCAACAGTATCTTTGGCAAACCTCGATGACTGGCTTGACTAAAGCACAGCTCGACCAGTAGATCTTCAAATAAAGTAACCTCTTAAAAGCGGGATTATTTGGTAACAGAAAAACGTGTTCTAGAATATTCATTTGGAATAAAAGAATGATCCCTCAAAAAAAAAAAATAAATGCAATAAGCACCGGAACGAGAAATTATTTCCTAAATTTGGAAATGCCACGAAATATAAAGAAATGAAATGATATTAAATATTTAAATAAAATTATTTATTTCAAATGCTTTTAAATATTATATATTATAATTTTTTTTAAGATTAAAAAAGTAATTTTAATTAATAAAAAACGAAATTAAATTCTTCTTGAAGCCTAAATTATCATTTTAGAAAATTGCGACTTCGATTTCAAACTACACTTTTAAATATGAGAAAAGAGGATGAAATTCACTTTTAAATATGAGAAAAGAGGATGAAATTCAGTATTACGGTTTTAGAAATTCTAATCCATTCTTGTATATTAAATGTGAATTATTGATGTTTTATGGTCACATCATTCTACCTTTAGGAAACATTAAAAATTAATGAAATAATAATTTTAACGAGCAGATAATCAACCGAAGAGTTTTATGAATAAGATTGATGGAATAAACCGCTAATTTTTTAACAAATAGCCGGTACTCGGTAACATTTTGATAGTTCATCTAATGCAATTGGTTGACATACATCTGTTTTATATCCAATGATGTTAACTCATTAAAGATGTGGTCCCATTGATTCACGTCCCAAAAGCCCATCGCATCGCATCGTCTGCTGTACAAATCATTTCATAAACGGTTATAGAAATGGATTTATATCTACAGATAAATTTAAATAAAAGATTAATATTTAAAATTTTTTTAAATTAAAATTAATGTTTTAAAATATTTAAATAAAAATTAATATTTTAAAAAATAACTTAAATAAGTGATTTATAATAATTATTTCATAAAATTATTTGAATTATTTAATAAAATATTAATTTTTTATTTAAATTTTTCGAAACTTTAATTAGTATGTATATATATATAAAAAGAAAAGGAGAATAGTAGATTAGGGATCGAAAAAAAAACCCTAAAGTGAACCTTTCTATAAGGAGTTTCTCTAGCATTCGAAGATCAGGGTTTATCAATCAAGATTCTCTTTTTACCTTTCAAAAATTTGTTACATTAAGAGAAAAACAATACAACAATTTTCAATAATCAAATCATTCCTTTGGTTACTCAGATGTGTACATTTTTTTGTCAAATCATCATCGTAAAGTGAGTTACTACTAAAAAACCTATTAGGTCATAGTCGGGTTATATGACATAATTACAATTGATAGATTTTTCTTCAAATTTCTTTCTATTTCTTATTTTATTTTGGCTTTTTAAGAGTTGTGGATGTGACCTATCATATTATAACACTTATTTTTAAGATATAAGGTTCGCAATTACCACCTACCTAAATGGTAACCAATCATACAACTAGCATTTAGGTAGCCTATAGGGATTAACCTAATTTTTTTAACATTTTTATATTTTATAATTATTATTATATTATTTAATTAAATGTATTTAATAATATTATTTTATTAGATTAATTGTTTTGAACCAATTAGAAACTAATTTATAAATGTTCATTATTATCGATGGAGAGAGACAAACACAAGTATGAATTAGGATTTTACTTTAGTGGAAGAGCTCCCAGAAAAGATTTTTGTTCATTTAAGTTCCTACTATCAAACCTCGTTCCAGATGCCCTTAAAAGCTAAACAGGAAATAATTAGTAAGAACTCATTAAATATGGGGATCATCGGATGATTAGAATAGCTTATTAAGTTTCATGCGATTTCTATGTTATGATTTTGGCAACTAGTCCATCGAGGCATTCGAACCGTATAAGATAAGTTTTACTTATCTGGTATGTAAAAATTTCCATAATTCTTTAGCATCATGAGAATAGTGTTAGCATATTTGTTTAAAAGAAGAAGAAGAAAAATAATGAAGCAACCTTACCATATTCAATTCAAAGAGTGCCGAAAATTCATTAGTTGAACCTTTTATTATTATTATTATTATTATTATTATTATTATTATTATTATTATTCTATTTATAATTAACTTGAAATAGAAGGGATTTGAATTTAATCTATTCCATTGAAAAATCTGTATTTATATTATTAAATTACAATTACCTTAACTATCCTTTTAAATTAAAGTTTGGTTAATTTTTTTGTCCGCATTGAAGGAGTTATTTTATAAATCAACAAAATTGTGAGAAACGAGTGTAAGATACATAATGTGAGGATATCTTTTCTTGTATTTACATTAGAACTATCACGAGGGGAATCTATTTTCCATTTTACAAAAGCAGATAGATTGGGAGGTAAAAAAAAAGAAAAAAAAAAAGAAGTGAATTCAAGAAGGCTAAATATACAGGGAAAACGGTTGAAAAACATGTAAAAATAATATGGAGTTACCTTAAATAGACATGGATCGAATATGATTTATGAATGACAGGAGAAAAGTTCGTTAGGACTTATGATGAATAAATTCTAATATATATTTTGATAGGTGATAGCGTTTGCAAAACACTGATAGTAATTATCTTTTCTTTCTTTTTAAATGACCCAATATTAAGTTTGATGGACGTCATTATTACCACGTTTATATACACGACTTGTATTACTTAGCAAATCCTCTCTCTCGTATAAGAGAGTGACAAACAAAAGAGTGACAAATGGTAGAAACTAGGGGGTGCTAACGTGGATAATAATGTGGCAGTAACGGAGTGAATGATGAAGCATAGAGAGCTAATGCGGTAGCTAGGGTGTTTTTCTCTTTTCTTATTATTATTATTTTCTTTTTCTCTCCATGAAGTCAAGCATTCATTAAAAATGTATACAAGTTTTGTCAAGTACAAGAGGATAGGTGTTTCCTCTCAAAAGCAAGAGTTCATACAGTACAAGCTAAACCCCCAAAAGCTCGGATGATTGGATAAAAAAAATTAATGATTATATGTTTAATTTATAATTTTACTTGATAATTGGATAAAAAATTAAATTAATAAACTGAACGAAAAGTTCAGATTTTGTTTCATTTACATCATAATATAAAAATGAAATTCACATGATTAAAAAAATATTTTGTATTCTCAAATATACCCCTCCAAATTTATCATATATGCAAGGTTTTTTTGTTGAAACAAAAAATTAATTTTTAATAGTTAGCAAATCTACAATTTTTATTTAATATTGTATATAATTTATTTAATTATGTGAATTCAATAATTTATTCAAATCGTATTTCAAATAATATAAAAATAATTAAAATATATATTAGACAATGTTAAGAGTATAAGTATCAAAATACAATAATAAGTCTAATACTTACATACATCAAGTAAAAGATAGCACACAATTTTGTGTCAAGTATTATGCGAACCAAATATGGTACAATAATCCTATATTGTTTAGTCCTAATTATATTTATCATATCCAATTCTTTTTGTCATATCTAATCTTTGCAACCAAATACTACTTCAAATAGAATAATCAAAAGCTAAAGAATGTAAATTAAAATGTAATAAAAAGGTGAATGATTTAAGTATAATAATAAAATTATTAAGGATATTCACGATTTGATCTAGCTTAGTTCAGGAGACAAACCAAATCGAAGCACATTTGGAATAGTTCAATTCAAATACTTAATGCAAGGTTACGAAATTCATGATTCTATATAGAATCACTAAAGGGTTAGTAGAATCAGTACGTGAAATCGAAACGTAAAAATGTAAATTTCTACAACTTCTGCAAAATATCATTAAAAAACTATAGTTATAATAATTATTCAAAACTTGAAATATATGATAAAAACACAAAAATAAAGAGATTAATTTCTTTTTTCATAAGAAAATTATTGATAATATATAATTAAATATGTATGCAAGAAAGATAAACAAAATTGAAACTAAACGTTTTATATTATTTTCTTTTTAAAAAAAAGTAATGAACTATAAAAAACCAAATATTTCAACTCATTTTATATTACTAATGGTATAAACTAAATTATATAGTTTTTCTTATAATTATTGTGATTTTGACAACCATGCTTAATGAATTGAATCACATTTAATGGTTAATATGCAATTTGGTTTGGTTTGAACTTATTTTTAGAAGTAATATTTTCTTTTTAATAATATTTATAGTCATCAAAGCTTTCAACCAACATTGACATTCAAATTAAGGAGCATTATAGAAGAATTAAAGCCATGTAATATTATATTATAGTATCATTGCATCTTAAATGATAGTAAAGGCGCATGAGTTTGTTAAAGATGAGAAACGATAATAAAGGAAAAAGAGTGGATTGCTAAGAGTGAAATAGACATGAGAAGAAAAAAAAAAAGGTTGTTAATGGATTTAAAACTAAAAAATATCATTTTTTATTTTTATTTTTCAATAATAAGCAATTCTATTGAAGTTCAAGTAATTCAATTTGGTTGAGACTCTTGAACTGAACTTGTGAACCATTTGGACTATATCCAAATCAAATCATGAACCGAACTAATCCAAAATACAATATAATCACATTTGGCGATTTAATGATCAACCCTAAAAAATGTGATGAATTCAAATAGAATGGTAGTAAAAGATGAAAATTTATCAAATCCAACTTTCTTAGTTTAATTAAGTTTGGTTTTCATCTCATTTTGGTACCCGTAAAAATGAAAAAAGCTTACATGAATCCAATCAATTCATATAAATAAAACAAGGTTATATAAGTCGAATTAATTGACACAAGGCTACTTATAGATAAAGAGTTTTGTAAAAAGCTAACCGATTTATTAATATATCTTTTCAAAAATCAATTTATCCTACATAGGGATAACTTATCTCATAAAGAAATAAGATAGCCCCTGGGATGATAATAAAAAGAAAAGCAATATTAAAAAAAATATAATGAAGTTTCTTATTTTAGAAACTACAAGAACTTAATATTTCAATTTTCATGATATTTTTTTTTTTCTTTCGCCAGCTATCCCTTTCTTTTTTGCCAGCTTTCAAATTCAATGGACCAAAAGTAAACCTATGGTGGTAAAATGTGTAATGCAATAAATCAATGACGGTGGAAATAGCAACAAAAGAGCGTATCTAAGAAAATATTGAAGTCAGTAACAGTGAATTTGTAGATTTAAGGTGAAAGAAAATCAATATAGCTTTTCACTTTCATCGTCATTGAGCTCGTCATATACCATCAAAAGTACTCCTCGACAGCTATGAGAGGGACAAGACGAAGGGAAAGCGTAAAAGAGGTACACTCACACCAAGGTAAAATATCTGAAGAAGCTTCAAGCAGTCCATGTGGGCGTGTGCATCGAGTAGATGTCTAGGGTTTACAACTCCAAGCAATCCCTCATATGGCCATGAACGAGGCTTGCCATATCTGGAATGTTGAACACTTTTACCAAAAACAAAGTCAACCTTGAGTGATGTGGACGCTTTACCCTCCAGGAAACTGGTTTCTATTAGGGTTTTGACTGGCTCGAAGCTTCATGCCCTAGCTAGGCAACCAATCCTATCCTTCCAACAACTCCCAAGTCAAATCCACGAGGCAATTTGCAATTTTTACGAAGTAAACATGATAAAAGCTGGACATCCTAATGGGAAAAACAGTAACTCTTGCACGATTAACCTTTTTGGCCCATTATGGAATGTTATCAACTTGGTTTTCTTTTTCTTTTCCTTTTTTCCATTTTTTTTTTTATGTTTTTCGACAAATTGAATGTTCAATCCTTAAATTATTACTAGGTAGTTATGAATACATCTTTACATTTGTCTAGCATAATTTTTGAAATTATATCATAAGATACTTATCATTAATGAAACCTCATAAATTTTGGGATCTTAACAATAATACAAGGAGTTATTTAAATATTTTTAAAAGTTATGAAAATTTAAAATTACACTTTAAAACTATGGAAAGACTATTCGCACTTGACTCGCAGTTTAATGGATGTATTTACAATATTATTGCTTATGTTTTTCTATCATTATTTTGTTTGTTAATGTTAATTTATGTCAAATACGATATCTGGACAAATTTGAGTAACTACTTTCGTTTAATAGCCATTGTAGAAATTGGAAAGTTTCCGTAGGATGAGTGTGTAGTTTAATAAGTAATTTAACCATTTTGCACCAAGCATATTTGATGCTTTAGTCTTCTACATTAACATAATTAACAATAATATAATGCACAATCTAAACACAATATCGACTAAGTTCCAATTTACATTAGAGCCACTTGCTCTGGAATTCCTAAGGATGCAATTGAACGTGGATTATGGTTTTATGAAACCCATATGTATCTTTATATGGTTTAATGTTTCTCAAAACTTTATGAAATATGAAAATTATATAGAATTTTACTTTTAATCCCCAAATTAAGGTACAAATTGGATGAAGGAGAAAGTGGAGCGAAAAGCAGTAAGTTAAAATTAAAATTATATTTATTGACTTATGTAGTACTAAAAATTGAAAATCAAATATGTTGAACAATGTAGGACTTGTTCGATGCATGCATAATATGAATGTTAAGAATAAATATTTTTATTAATATGTCATTTTTTACTAGGTATGATTTCTCATCAAGTTTTTTTTTTTTTTTATAATCTCAAAACCCAACTCTTAACTATATAAGGTCTTAAATCGTATTTCAAAACTCAACCCTAAATCTTGTAAGGTTTTTATCGAATTTGGTGAGTTAGATACTCTATAATGATCTGCCTAGTTGCATTCGTAGTTATTTCAATCTTTAATAGTTAACCCCATACTTACATGGTATATTTGCCTCTAATGAGATTAGTACTCGGAATCACTAATTCCCTTTAATTTTCCAACTCATGAACATGGCAAATATCAATCCATAACTTGTCTATCCTGATATGGTCTCAATGTTAAATCTATACATTAAAGTTAATTTCTCTTGATTTTCCAACCGTTCAAATGGCTATTACTGATTAATCTAAATCTTGCGTATTTAACATCATAGCAAGAATGTAGTTTTCACATCTTACCCAGTCAGTTCATTTGATATAGGAACCTATTGATGGGCCATTTTAGACGTGGACCCTAAGACCCACATTAACCAATTTAAAGCATAAGCCAAGCTCTAAAGATCCACTCTAACATCTCTTTTCGAGTTAAGCCATTAGAAGCTCGGATCTCTTCTATAGAAGTGAGGCTAAATCACAAGAAAGCCTTATCAACTTCCTTTAAGTCTAGCATGAGCTCCAACCTAACCAAAAGTAGATCTTTAAGCCCCATAGGACCTAAGCCTCCAGGCCTAGGGTAATTAAACCATGCCCATGAAGCTCCAGTGAAGCTACATAGGAACTTGAGCAGGGCTGGAAAGAAGACAACTATTTTCAATCCACTTTCGCCAAATCTAGAGCATGCCCTTAAATGCCAAGATCCACTTTCCTTAATTGGCTCGCTTCATCCTCTATAAATAGAGGAAGAGACCTTCGAGTAAAAGTATGTACATAAACTCATACTCCCTTAAACCTATATCTCCCATCCTCTCTCGTTTATTCTTCCCAAATTTTTCGCTTATTTAAATATCAAACCGACCACATCTAAACACCTTCGATACCTTCTTAGGTTTACTCCCCTCCAAGAACTAAAATCAATAGAACTATTATATGGCCATCATTTATTCATCTTATCTCCATGTTAAATTTAGGCATCACTTGTCTAGATTTACCTAGAGACTTTATTTCAACTTTCTTACCAATGTAAATGGCCAAGTAAGTTAATCCATGACTTGCATACCTTAGGTCCTTTAAAAGTAAGAGTCCATTAACATTAACAACCAATAGCAACCAACAATTACCATGTGTTATCAAGACTAAATTCAAATTATTCTATTCTTATATTCATAAACATATAAAAATAAATATCGAATATAACCACAAGTAACACATAATTCTTTATCCCTTTAGGTATTAATCATTCACCTCAATTCTTTACTATTTACCTTATGTCCAAAATTGCACCAAAAAAACTTATACTTCATACCTAAGATATTAAAAATTTTCTTTAATTAATTATTAGATGCGATCTTATGTATGCTATTCTATGATAAACCCTTACTAGATTCAACTATCTCATATCCCATCATGATGCTTTGATTGTACTAAGGTCCTTTTAATGAATTTAAAGCCGTCTAAGTCACTTGAAAACTATATTTACTTTATAAGTTATACTTTTCACTCCGAATGATGAAGGTTATACTTTATAGGTTATACTTACCTAAATTCTTCACTGTTTACCTGCACTAAAAAAACTTATATTTCATACCTAAGATATTAAAAATTTTCTTTAATTAATTATTAGATGCAATCTTATGCATGTTATTCTATGGTAAACCCCTACCGGATTTAATCATCTCATATCCCATCATGGTACTTTGATCGTACTAAGGTTTTCTTTATGAATTTAAAGTCGTTTAAATCACTTGAAAACTATATTTACTTTATAGGTTATACTTTTCACTCTAAGTGAATTTTTCCTATTATAACATTTTTTAGAGTGTTTTTAAGTACATTAAGAAAATGCAACGACAATCTATCAAAATGATGAAGGTTCAAACAAGAAATCGAAGTTTAGCTAAATAAACCCTTAAACAATGTAATAATTCATGTACTAATATGGTTCAGTTAACCTATGACAAGTTAGTTAAACTATTACAAACTTAAATTTACCCTATTTTTCCTAATTTAGTCAATGAAAATAAGGTTTGATGAATTGGAATCTTAGTCATCCATATTTCAACTTTGAGTTATGGTTTGAAACACCTTAATTTTGTTTATTAACTTCTCGTTTGATTTAACATAGATTTCAAGATCACTAATCTTTCCTAAACTTACTCTCAACCTAAGTTTTCCCTTGGTTTCTCATAATCATAGGATCCATTAAAGGTTCATACATCCATTAAACATCAAGTTTAGCCTCGTTATAATATGTTTCTATTCTAGTTGTTAGGTTATTAATTTGTCTTGAGTGATCTCCTAGCTTATCTTATATTGATTGGCTTAATAAATTCCATTTGGTCCATAATAAACTGCAACAACAGGCTTCAAACATTAGTCTTTCTAAATTTCAATGATTGATTAAAATCAATAATGGAATTTTAAGAGAAGCAGGGATTTTTTTTTTTTTTTGAACTTCACTGAGCATGACAAAATAAGAGCTAAGAACAGACATAAAATGGAAAAGAGGCTCCTCAATGAGAGGATTTCTCTTTCTCTTCTTTTCTTTCCTTTTTTTTTTTTTTTAGGGCCAACTATCATATTACAAATATTGGAGGAAGGGCAAATCACACTTAGTCTACCTAGTTAAGAGATTGATATTCATGCTATTTGATTACATTAGTCTTAACCTTAATAAGAGGATTAAGTTAAGTTTTCAATTACATTAGGGTTTTAAAAGGTTAAAAGGTCATTTCTCCTTAGTCCTATATAGTTAATTACATTTTTAACTTGGTTTGTTATTGATAATTAGAAGCGCTACATTTAAGATCAATCATTAGCAATAAAAACATATACGTATATTATTAAGTCAAAGTTAACATAATATAATTCAAAATTGAAAAGGAAAAAAAAATTCTAGATAAAAGCAATAATTAACCTGACTGCCTCTATGGTAGCCACTAGCACTTTGTGACCTAAAACCTATAATTTTACAAACTATACATTTCATGGTGATTTAAGAGAGTCCCAAGGCTGGTTTGATCCCAAAATATTAGAGTCAATACATATAATATATATTAAGGGATCCTTATCCAATGAATTCTATACTTACTCATTCCTAAGAGGAGATGGTGATAGGAAGCAACAATAGTTGCTAACCGTTAATGCCAGTAGCTAAGAATTATGAAATATGACAAATGAAAAAACTATTTTTACTTATCCCAATAGGTGTTGATTTCTTCTTACTTTTTAGCAATGACTAATTGTCACTATCAATCATTAGCAGCTATCTTTACATCTCACTACCACCTATGATAGAAACTATTCTTTTAGCTTAATCTAATGAGACTCATACCCTAATGTTCTTCATTAGTACAACTATAATTGTAATAAATGTCTAAGAAATTGGGAAGAACGGTTTTAACAAACCCAAGAGACGAAGATTAAAAGTTAAAGATCTATCGACTATGTTAATAGCACAATCCCATAAGAAACTTAGCAATCCATTATGAGAAATTTTCTATCTTAAGTGGTCAAAGAACGCTTAGCAGCACAACAACCAATGTTAATATTTCAATTAATGAAGAAACAGTAAAGGAATAAAGAAAAAGGAACAAATGAGGAAACAATTAAATGATCTTAGGAAGAATGATATTAAGAGAGCGAGTAAAAGAGAAATGAAACCAAGGGGAGCAAAGTCATAAAGGATAAGTTATAGATAGGAGTTATAGAAAGGTGGGACTAACAAATGCAATCAAGAAATAGAGGAAGATAAGAATTGAAGGAATTCTAGGGAATAAAGGAAAATTGTAAATACACTTTCAAAAAATGTGTTTTCACCTTTTTTTTTTAATAATTTTTGAAAATATACATACCTTAAATTGTCACCAATGCCTAAATTTATTTCTACTTAAGGGTTTTTCCCTTTTTTTTTTATAGAAACTATTTGGAAACATTTATACATATTTTTAAAAGGGAGAATTACAAAGAAGAAATCAATGCTCGGTATCAAATTTAAATAGATTTTGAACTTTTAGAGAATTAACATGAAATTAAAGGGTATAAATAAATGCTCATCCCCTTAAGTAATCAAAATAAAGAATTTCATAAACAATTCAAATAGAGGATTGAATTGGGAAAGTTATGAAATAGGATTAAGATTTCAATACTCTATTTTAATCACTTAAAAGTCTAGTTCTCCATTTGAACTATTTATTATAACATCAATCTTCTATTTGAATTATACATAACCTATTTTAGGCTTGACTCGAGGCTTAGCCCAAACAAAGACCCATTAAGGCCCATAGGTGAATGGAAACCAAACACCTCATCTTCATCCAAGCACTTTGTGGTCCCCCAAGCACTTTACCTACGCTTGATCATCTCAAGGACCCACACTCTAGATGCCCAAACACCGAGTACTCAATTGCTCGCTTGAACATGCCCAAACTACATAGCCTTGACAAACCTCCAGGCATGCACTCACCGCCTGAGGAATACCTCCTCCTCTACCAGGTCAGCCCATAGCTCATGGGCTAATTAGAGCTTCTCTATTTCTCTCTCTTAGAGTTGTTTGTCTTTTGCTCCCCCTTTTCTCCTCTTATTATTAATTACGGCCCGACATCCGTGGTACGATCAGTGAACCTGATATCCCCTAAGAATGTTAGAGCCCCATGTTTCATATGTGGTGCTAGGATGTTCCTTACCAACTAGAATTCAAAGCCATCATGTCACCTTCCTAGCATATGTTCCCCGTAGACAACTAGTAGGGATGAAACCCAAGCCAACATGCATACTTAATAGGTAAGCTCCTTGTACTATGAGCCAAAAGTAAAGGATCCTGACTTTGAATCCCTATCTTTTGACCATATTATCACATAGCATCTATCTACTCAACAGCCCAAGTACTTACTCTCTCTTTCAAAGGGTGCTCTCACAACCATTTATCATTTCTTTTCGTTTTTCCTTCCATACTAACTTAAACGTCAAAGGACCGTCATGGAACGGTTTACTAGGAGTTTCTTGCATGTATCCTGAAGCAAGAAATATGCCCAACATCTAAGTCCAATAGTGTTTCCCTTTGAGAAGTTCAAGCCCATTTCCTTCACCACACCAAGTTAATCCCCACAATCAATATTAACCATTTAAAAACTCTAATTTTTACTTGAATTTGACTTCAAATGGAGATCCTTATGTGTATAATTTTCCTTATCTTTAAAAGTTTTGTTAAGATAAAAATACATTTAAAACTTTATTAATCTATCTAGATTCAACCATTTAGTTATAAGTACGGATTTGCAATATCTTAGGATACATAAAGCTATTGCAGATAAGAGGGGTGTTTCAATCATTCAATAGCATTTTTAGGTTGAACTATTGCGGGGTTGAATAGATTAGCCTAGTGATGGACAAACCACATCAAGTTGTTATATAAGGAAGATTAGAAAATCAAAATGCGACAGCCAAATTTCAGATAGAATACATTTTCAACTTGTAACCCCTTTTAGCTTAAGTGGGCAGTGTGTTGATTGGTCAAAATAAGCCAATGAGCTTGTGTTGTGACAATCAAGATGCCATGTAAATTGCCTCCAATCTCGTCTTTCAATAAAGAATGATGCTTCAGAGATTGACTGGAGAGAGGGTACAAAACAAAGAGAGTGTCAGGTCAGTATTGACTGGTGTAGTTATAAGGAGTTTTATACGAATATGGGCTTTTTTCCAAAAAATATTATGGAAAAGGGCTCGTTTAAAAAAAATTACGAATATAGTATACTGAAGACATATCAATTGAATATATCTTCAGTTATTTATGTTTTTTATACTAAAAATACATGAAATGGATGCACCTTCAGTATACTACCTATATAAAGCCTATTCGCACGGCTAAAGCCTATTCCTACCTATACCGGTTTCTAAAATTTTCAAAACACAAAGAAAAATTAAAGAAAGTTATAATTGGAGTGTCGACAACTTATGCTCGTACTTTTCATATAAGAATGTACTATCAATACATACAATAGGTCGATTGTATTTAAAGGCCTCAATACATGACCCAAATGTCCAAAAAACCCACTTGAACTGGGATTGACCTTGCTTTGGTAAACTATTCTAACCCTAATTCACTTGTATCCTCGGGTTACTTAACTTCATTGGATTTAATAATCTCAGCAACTCATTATACGACTTTTCTCAGTTACCGTATACCATCTCAACAGTCTTTCGCTTGGCCTGGAAAACCCTTCTGTTGCTTATTGTGTACCTATACATAGTTTGCACATTAGTTGCAAGATCAGGTATTTTAACATCAAGGTTGTTCCTTACACTATTGATGAATAGTATAGCTATTATGTTACTATCGAGTTAAGGATAAACCTGGTTTATCATCTAGTTCACACAAGTGTACGAACCCTCTAGAATTATTATTTTGAAAAGATCCTCTACTTTCTTCAAATAAGCCCATAACCTCCAATTATAACCTTGTTTTTTTTTTCTTTTTTTTTTTCTTTTTTTTTATAGTAGACAATATATATATTCGGTTTCGAAATGTCTACATGAAAATCATAGTGGTTCTTTAGGTAAAATGACTTAATTGCATTTATGAGATCTTTCTTTATATTGAAATGCATACCAACACTCAAGCCATTAGAGTTGATGATGTTATTGCACATTTCATTAACACACTTTAATTATGAGTTTTCTCGAGTTTTCTTTGTGTTTTAGAAATTTCAAAAAGTAATATAGATAAAAATGAGTTGCGGTCGAGCAAATTGGGGTATTTATACCTATCCTTTTGAAGGCGCATGTGCTGCATGTGCCTTCAATTATAACTAATTACACTGAAGGCATATCGACTGCATGCGCCTTCAATTATAATGAATTACACTGAAGATATATTTACTGCATACACCTTTAATATAAAAAATATAAAAAATATAAATAATCGAAGGTGCATTCACTTGATGCACCATGCACCTTTAATATACTATATTTATAATTTTTTTTAAATGAACTCTTTTCCATAATATTTTTTGGAAAAAAAGCTCATATTCGTATAAAACTTAGTTATAAGATATCCGTACGATTTACAGTAACGAGAATTCCATGAGATAGTTATTTAGCAAATTAAATATATAAAAATTATTTAAAATAGAATAAATTAGAATTGATTAAAATGGAGTACAATATATGATAAATTCATTATGTGTTTGAAAATAACCATAACATGGAATAATATATATATATAATAGTATTTATAAATGCTTTTAATTATTGATGATATAATTAAGTTAAATGTTAAATAAGAAGTTTTAATTAATGATGGCACAAGGGAATTGTGATTGTACTCTTGATTCTCCCTTAAAGCCAAAATTTTGATTCCACCTTTTAAAAATACTTACAAAGATAGGTTAGAAAATGAAATCCAAAATTATGATTCTATTTTAGGTAAGAATACAAAATAGAGCTTTGGAACATAATTCAAATCTTGATAGGGTTTAGGGTTATTTTCCAAGACTTGAAAAGAACTCAAAACATAATCCAATAAAAAGTAATGTTTTAATAAAAAATTTTGCTCTTAACATACCTAGTGTACATGCTTTATATTAGTTCTACCCTATACCACATTCTTAATTTCCAAATTTTATTTGTGTATAAACTAGTAAGTTTAATCGTAACCCTATTTAACTGTTTTTTACTCTATTTTCTCCTTTATTTGGTCTGAACTTTATGAAAACCTAGTCTTATGAGGTATTTGAACTTTATAAAATGATAATAGAATGTAAACCTTATAAGGTTTGAGAAATATCAAACCTTATGGGACAAGATTGGGCTCTATAAAATCACTCCAGAACCCATTGGTTCTATCCCTCTTTCAGTGTCCATTCTCACGTTCTAAACGTGATGCAATAGTTTTATAAAAATAAATATTTACTCCATTAGGCTGCCATAAAATTAACCAAATGTATTATAATACCCTTTCTTAATATCCTATAGCCCGGTACACTGGTAAGAATTCAGCGATTTATGAAATTCATGAACCAATTTAAGGAGTTAGCTGCGTTCGAAGTCCTAGACAATAATGTTTTCAAATCTATGTTAAGTTCGTGGTATGTAAAGTCAAAGATTAGTTAATTTTCTTTTGCATTATTTATAACATTGTTGTGTTTCTACTCTTTTCTTTTCTATATATATATATATATATATATATATTTGTGTGTGCTTTAAATGTTTTACGATTTTTTTACTTGCGCTTTCCATAGTTAGAAAACGTTTAGTTATTAAAACAGGAAAATGAAATGAAAATAGGACAAAAGAAAAATGGTCCAAAAATCTTTTCCATAATAACCTTTCTATATCCCCCACTATATTACCTCTTTAATTTCTCACTTTCTTTCTTTCTTTATTTTATCAAAAATGATTGATATCACAAATGCTGGGGTCAAATTTCTATGTTGAATGACTTGTAAAGTGTTATATTTTAATAAATGGTGGAACTTCTATTATTTTAGATATTACAGATGAACACGTTATTTCACAAGATATTAGGCATGAGAATAGTCCGTATATCACAGCTGTTACTTTATATAATAATTCAATCTTTTCTTTCTCAATAGTAGATACATAATAAGATCATTGTAGTCTAATAATGTAAGCACTGATTTCCTAAAATGATAAACCAAGTTCAATCTTCCCCTCTTCTATAGTTGTATAATATATAGTTGAAAAAAATAAAAATAATAAATTCATGGAAATTAAATATTATTTTGACAACTTAAAATCTGTTTCGGTTAGCGATGCAAGTGTCATCTTTGTAGCATATACAAAGAAACCTGCCTGCACAAAAGAAGAAACAACAAAGCCTTTTTCTTTCGTTGTCTTCCCTAGAATATATAGATACCATTTCATCAATTGACGTCTCACATCAGCAATGGAAAGAATGTTAAGGAAAACAGAACACCTTAGTAAAGATAAAGCCGACTGGATTATCTTGTAATCATATTGACACGATAAAGAAGATCACTGTGGAATCCAAAGTTCAAAATAAAGGAGAAGAAGATCGCTGGGCTTGATGAAGATGATGCGGTGTGCTTTTACTCACAACATTCTACAAAAATCTTCTTCCACAATCTTCTCAAATGTCTAGCTAAGAGCTGATGCCAAGGCAGTCTACTTCTACACTTCTCAAACTACAGTTCATCATGTCTCCAATCCTCCATACCTGTTAAAAGAATATAAAGTCAATATCATCATCCATTTTTCTTTAGTTCGCACATTTTCCTCCAAGAAATATGTTTTCCTTCAACAAGAAGGATGTTGAAGCATGAGTTTACATACTAGCACAAGTACATGAGCATATGCAGCTTTTCTTCACCGAATAAAATGGAAAGAAGACCGTACTATGAATGTTGCAAATAGTAACAGTCATCTTATGGCCCAGGTAGCTCCATACTAATTGTGGATAGTGAACAATATGACATTAGATTTTTGGGTAAATTGCTAATATACCCCTTTATAATTCCTCCATGTGCACTCAATCTCTTATTTTCTCAAATTGAGCTTTTACACCTCCAAAATCTTTAAGGAAAGTGCATTTAGACCCCTAAATGACCATTTTGTCCTTGATTTTATGCATTTTTTTAATTCTAAATATTTTGTCATTATTCCATCCAAAGGTGAAATAGTTGAATAGGATCAATAAGGCACATTTTTCGAAGATTTGAGCATCTAAACGGGCTAAGCACACATAAAACCACTATAAAAGGGAGTATTTGCTATTTATCCTAAATTTTATGCCGTAACAGTCCTTTTTCTTTTCTTAATATACCACCAAGTATCAAAAAGCATGCCACCCATGCAAGAAGCCAATCAAAACTCACCAGATTAATTATTACATCCAAATACAATGACGTGACTAAGGTATCTACCATCTTCGTATAAAAATCAAATTTCCAGCTTCATTTCCTTCCACCACCACTGCCTTATCGTGGTAAACCGAGTTATTGTGTAGAAAGCATCATTTAGGAAATCAAGTTTGTCCAAGTCCAACCAAGACGCAGTGCACACTGAGCACACTTTTTTAGCTAAGAGAAGAATAATATTTTAGGGTCAGAGAAAGGATGAACACACAGAAACCATGCCTAGGGAACATTGGTGTTAGTGCAACGAACGTGCACAATAAACACAGAGGAAACTATCTTTTTTAGAACATAGGGAGAGGAGAACAGAACAAACCTAAAGACTTGAAGAAAAATGATATCTCCCTTTGAGCTGATTGAGGAGAATCTGAACCATGAACACAATTCTTTTCTGGATCTGTTCCACACAAGGCTCTAATACTGCAAACGAACAGAGATAGCACATGTATCAATGCACTATCAAATTCAGTTATGTAAAAACACAGGAGGCCCTCTTCGGAAATTGTGCATTATGCTAATAGTTAATGGTCAACAAAATAACATGACATATAGATTAAATAGAAAAAATAAAAGAAAAATATAAATATCATGGGCCAGTAGCTTGGGGCTGTCAGTATAACTGACCTGTGAGGATGTGTCACCTTTGCTTTAGCTGCATTAGTTGGCCCAATCAAACTGCGCCAATCAGAAATAGCATTTTCCTTCTCTAAAATCATAACCAGCACTGGACCACTATTGTGAGCACATGGTCAGAGATGAACATATTCTAGATGGAAACAAAAGGAGCAATTTCCCAATTAACTCTTTGCCAAACAACTGAAAAATGCAGAACCCTTAAGAAAATGAAACTGGAGTAAGAAAACCTCCTGCATTCTCACGGAAAATATGTGAAACTTCTAATAACAAAATTTGGCAATGTTATTACTCGGCTGCAAAAATGGTTTCTAAGTTTGTCTTAGAGATAACTAAGAAGATGGCTTACTTCCTAGGACAGGCAAACACTTAAAGCATCTGAGTTATATATAAGAAGGAAAGGGGGTGGGGTGGGGTGGTGTGGAAAGGGATTGAACTGCCCCCAAAAATTCATGACCTAGACGCACTGAAATTTACAGTATTCTAATTTAATAGTCAATACCAACTTTAATATGAAAAGCTTAATCAAAGAAGGGAATCTGCTTCAAATCTTAATCATGGTTGGAATATCTAACGCAAATATGAATTCACATTAAGTAATTAACAGAAAGAAGCATACCTAGTCATGTAATCCACAAGACTCTGAAAAAACCTTTTAGTGGAGTGCTCTGAATAAAAGCTTCTAGCACTTTCTTCATCTAGCTTGACAATCTTCTCTTCGATAATTTTGAAATTTGACTCCCCAATGTCCTTCTTTATTGCATCAGTATAATCACCAGATAAACCATCTGGCTTTATCATAGCTAATGTTCTTTCCTTTTCATTATCTCCATTGCTATATTTTAAAACATTCAAAATTAAAAAAGCATGACAATTGGAGCCTTGAGTCTGCATATAGTTCAAAGAGAAAAAAATAAAAGAAAAAGCTATTAATATCCTTATTTCTGCATGCAGAGATCAAGGTATATGGTACAAGCATCACACTGATTTATGACAAAAACAGAACTGAGTCATTGTAATGAAGCCTCCAGAGTATAACCAATGTTCCATAACCCCTGACTCTATAACATTATGATTTTTACATAACAACAACATTACAGTAATTGCTTCATTGTTAACTTACATTGATTTCCAGCTTTGTTCTGCAATGCATATTATCGATGCTTGTAGAGTCATTCTGCTACTGGATACTTAGACCAGTTCCATGCTCATTGACCATGTGACTACATCTTGGGTGAAAACATTAACAAGATACTTCTTTTTCACCAGTATCACTATATACCATTCTAATTGACTACGCGACTACATCTTGAGTGAAAACATTAACAGGATACTTCATTTTCACCTGTATACACTAAAATGAATACTTTACTCAATGCATAAGGTATCTCCTTCACTTAATTTTGATACTTCAAATTCCTTCATTTCCAATTAAGTGTTCGATGGAGTAGCAAGTCTTTTTTTCTTTTTTATACGCCATCAAAAAGGAGATGTTTTATTATATGTAAAACCAAAGAAAATGAGTGAGCAATAACAATTGAAACAAAAGATTACTAACGAGATTGAATGGTTGCGAAAGTAAGGATGCAATAGATTCGAGCCAAGGCAAGATAATGCTATTCAAACTCGATTGAAAACTAAAAAGAGCTTAAGCTCAAGTATAAACCTAACCTCAATTGAAAGCGATACTCGACGAGCTCAAGTTGACAAGCTCTACCTGTTCATCTTCCATAACATATCAAGACCTCCCGCACTAATACTGTGATGAATTTAGATTCACAGCTAGCTCTTCCAAAAGTTTAAGCGGAAAGATATTGAAAACTTCGATACTTAATATTTAGAAACTTCATTGACTTAAAGTAAATCATATTACAGGAATTTCACTTGAATTTGATTAATAATTCAAAACAAGAGCAATGTACATTTCATTAAGGTTTTTTCAGTAACTGAAAGATCACGATAGATGCGAGTTAGAAAAATCCTAATTGTTACCTGATAGTGATCACGAGCAAGACGAAGAAGAGAAATCTCGCGACGACGCAGACATTAATTCGAAGCGTCATACTGGAGTGATTACGGAAAGAAAATGAAAAATTATAGGGAAAATAAGAAAATAAACGAAGTGAAATAGTGGGGAGGAAAATGGGCCTGAAAAATGCTTAGAGTTGAACCGAGCGTAAGTAGCCCACCCAAGTGGGTTAATTGTTAAGGGGTGCTGTTCTTGAATCGGCCCGTAGTTCAACCGAACTGATGCTTAGGCCGATCCAATATAGGACTAAAATCCAGGGGGATGTTGGCCCAAATCAAGTCGGTTGGTTCGATTGGGACTTCAGTTGAGGAAGACGGCTTGGTCTTAACAAACTCGAAAGGTTTGCATCGATTGATTTTTTTTTTTGGTCGAAAGTTTGCATCGATTGATTAGAAACGCCAAAATAATGGTTAACATTTTGAATAAGAACAATTGTACCGCGAGTATATATCACTCTTTTAAATTGGGATTTCATCATGTACCCAGATTTTGAGGTAAATATACCGTTTTCTCCATTATAACTTAATTATCTTATAATCTATTAAAAAAATCTGGTGTGACCTCATATTTTTATTATATATAACTAAAATATCAAGATACAACAATGAATTTAATAAGATTTACTTTAATACTTGATAAGACTATTCATTGAATTACATGACATTGTTCTTTTAGTTTGCTGTTCAACCCATAACATGATTGGAGGTCTAAAAGGTCCAAGGGTCTCTATTTTGCTATTCAATCATAGGCTTTTATTTGGACTTTTTCTTTGTAACATTTATTTTGCATGAAACTCAAAATGGTTCAAGTCTAAAATATGCAACATTCATGCCTCTTGGTAGATAAATCTCTTTCTAAACCAATAAAAATATTCGAATATGCTCTAAGAAAGAAGCACCAAACAAAATTGTAAATTCAAATTTATATAGATGTTGATGAGGTAAGAACTATAAAAAATAAACATAAAGCAGCAAAACAACAAAAAATAAAATAAAATAAAATAAATTTGGTGTTTTTTAAATTAAGCCAAAGCTATGTTCAACTCAAATACTTGCAACATGTTTGTAGAATGGAATAGATAGAGCAATAGAAAACTCATATTTTGAGAATGATTACCGTAAAAATAGCCAACAATTTTTATTTTAGTATTTACTTCATATAATTATTTACTATAGGGAACATTTATTCCAATGTCAACTTCTCCTCAGTAATTAAAGTATTAAGTTAAAGTATTGAGTTAGACATATAATCAAAAATACCAATTTACTTACATTTTTTTAGAGTAATTTTATCAATTTAACCTTTTACTGAGGCATAATGGTCAAACTATTTAGTCCTTTTAAAAGCCATTAGGCATAAAAATTTCCTATCCAAAAATCTAAATAAATAAGGTAATAAAAAGTTAAGAGAAAATAGTTATTCTATTTCTTCTCTATTACTTTCAAATAAATGATCCACCAATAAGTTAGGATCTTAATCATCTAAATTTGTGAAGTTATTAACAAATTTTAGCTTTTATCTATTTCCAATGGTAATATTCAAAATGTATTTACGTAGAATTTTCTTATTACTTTAATAAAGTGTATAAAGTCAAGAGCCTATCATCATTTAATTATTAGTGTATAGTCAAATTTGAGTGCTATGTAAAGGATTCATTTAATCTTGGAAGTCGCTAACTAAAGATTATAAGGTCTAAATCTTAAAATAATAAGAAAAAAATTACGTAACATGTTTATTCACTTAGGGGAAACAAAATTATCATTCCTTATCCCCCCAACCCTCTCCATTGATTACTTCTTCCTTATTACTATATTCACTTTCTCGAAATTGCAACATTTACTTAAAAATTAGAAATTGGGAATCCTAGAGGAAAGTTAAAAATTGGAATTTTGAGTAAAAAGGACCATTATTACCTTTGTTTCTTCTTCCAAGCACAAAACAGTCTAACTATTACCACATAACCACCATTGTCATCCATCATCATAGCATAACCACCAATCATCAAGCACCATCGTCCCTTTCTCTTTCCCCCACAAGAAGGGCTACTAGAATTAACTAATTGGGGAGGTTGGCGAAGAGTAAATCAAAGGCACTCTAAGGTTTGGTAATGGGCGTCTAAAGCATGGCTATAGGTAAGCAAATCGGGTTGCTTGTATTCTTAACGAGTAAGTGTGAGTGTTAGGCGCGAGCGATTGGTTCAAGGGTGGTCTAAGGTGTGTAAGTGGGTGCTCAAATTTCTATTGTTGTACTTGACGCTAGATTACATATTCTTATAGGTTGTTGTTGTTAGACAGTAGAGTAGTTAGTAGTGATCTATAGTGATAAGTAGGTTTGTGTTTACATAGATCACTGGAGTTTGTGTTAGTGATTAACATAGAGAGAGGAAGGGAGAAAGAGAGATAGTATATGTTTATGTGTGTGTAGAGATGTGTAAGTGAGTTAAAAGAGCCAATCTAGTCCAATTAGGCCCATTTTGTCCTGCAAGTTAAAAGGGCTAGGTCATTTTGACTTGCTTTCAATGGAGCCAAATTTTGGCTAAGCTAACCTAACCCATGTGAGTTGACAGGCTAAATAAGCCAACCCGATTCATTTAACTCACTTTAATGAGTTGGCGAGTTAAACGGGTCAAGTTGGCCCATTTAGCTTGTTTAACCCTTTAACTTACTAATAATTAATTTTATTATTATTCCATTTTACCCAACATGTTTTTACAAATTCTTAATGGTTTTTTTATGTTATTTTTATGAGACATGTTGTTTATATTTTGTTTATGCATATCAATAAATTCATGTAAACATAAACATAATAACCTTATGTTAGCATTATATATATTCATTCGTATTAAGTTGATAAAATTAGCTAGCTGGCAATGTAAAGATTTTGTTTGCTTTCTCCTATTGCATGGTATAACAAAGATAATAAAAAATGCAGAGTAATATGTCTAAACAAGCTTTTGCAATGGACATATACTTCTTTGTTACATTTTCCTTTAGTTCATTCTCTCTTTTTGTCTTGGTTCACTTTCTTATTTAAGTGAGACAACTAATGGCTCTATGGTATGTCTCTCCTTTAACTTCTACTATGGAATATTATGATTGACTTAGAAGTAGCTAACTAAATGGGCATCCATAAAACATAAAATGGCATCACCTATTATATCACCATCGGAGCTAGCATAGAGGACAACACACTATCTATTTTATGGAAACACTTGGAAAATCTAGAATTGTGATTCACAAGACAAACAAAATAAAAGATGTAGCATTCAAGAATCCATGCTTGGGATCAAATTGGATTGAGAACCAAGTATGATTGAGTGTCAATAACTATCATCATATTCTACCTTTCATTAATGTCATGAAACATTATTTGAAATCTAAACATGTATTTTAAGTGAAAAATATTATTATTCGGTTTTTTTTTTTTTTTTTCATTTGAGGATCCGTCTATTTTATGATGATAAGTAAAAAAGATCTACATAAACTTGAATAAATCCAATTTACTTGAATTTAGAGTGGGTTGTCTTTTACTCTTTTTCGAAACTTGAAAACGAAAAATGTTCTTTTTGAATGGCTTAACAATATATCAGATCAACCAGTTTTTATACACTAGTTAAATCAGTAATCGGATGCTAGTAGATTGGAGCGTGTAGAGCAGAACACATGTAGCATGTAAAAATAAAATTACCAAATATATAAAAATGTTCTTTACTTCTTTTTCAAGTGCATGTAACATGTTGCAACGACGGATGCTGGACGGAGGATGGTAGACGGTAGCTTCATGACTATTGTCTTGTGAGATGAGAACTGAGAAAGTGTGATTTAGTAAAAAAAAAAAAGAAAAAAAGTGAGGTCTAAGCTCCAAATTGAGAAGTGAAGAAGAGACTGTTAAGTATTCTTTGACCATAATATGTTGTGTGGTGATTAGGGTTTTGAAAATAAAATATTATTATTTTGTTTTTTTTTTCCCTTTGACAAGTTACTATTGACTATTGAGTATGACTTTAGTTAGTGTGTTGTACTATTTCCAGTTATTTGGGGTCTTTTTTATTTAAAAAAAGGAAGAAATAAATTCATCTTATTGCAAGTTAGCTCAATTAAATTTGTAGGTTAAATAGATCGAGTTAAAATAATCCACTTTTTAAATAGATTGAAATCTTTAATCTAAACTCATTTTTAAACAGGCTAATTTGTGAAGTAAAATCTATTTACATAGCTTTTTATGTGGAAATCGATGGTAGTATATGGAAGAAGATATAATAAGGGTGTTTTAGTCATTTTATCTTTATTAAAACTCTATTCTTTTTTTTTTTTTACCTAATGAATAAAGTAACGGTAATTACAGCATTATTTCATTTCTTATGAATTAGAATTTCATTGTTCCTTATTTCATTCTGTAAAAGTAAATGGACCGGCAGTGTTAAGAGTCAAAAGAATAATACAAAGAACTTCTACATAGGAAGCGTCTGTTTTCCAATATAATGCATGACAAAAAGAACTCAACAGCGCATTATAGTATAAGGTCAACAGTACAATACAGATTCTTGTATCATGTTTGATATGCTCAATACAATAAGATATTTTTGCGTTATATGTTGCTTTGTACGCAGAAAAATTATTTGCTCCTCAACGCTACTAACAATTATGAAAAGCAAAACTGTTCTATTTTTTTTTTTTTTTCTTTTAAGCACAATCTAAACTTAAGTCTTGTACATGGTGGCTTCGATGGAGGGTTCTTCTGAGAGGATGACTTGGGTTTTGGTATAATTAAAGAACATATATTGTCTAATCACTAAAACATATCTCAATTTTATTTTAATTTCTTAAAATGATTAAATTGAAAAAAATTATGATAAAATTATAACGATATAGACTATTCTTAAAAAATTTTAATGGAAACTCCCTGTAAAATTGATTGTCTTAATAGAATTAAGAAGATATAATCATAGTTTATTGTGTTAATATAAGCGCTTTAAGAGAAAAATTATTTAAAATGAAATAATCTTCAAGAAATGGTAGGGTGCAAGAGAATACGAAAATTTTTTATTTTTGGTTCAAGTCTTGAAGAAAAATGAGTATATGTTACATATCTCCAGGACTATTTATACATCTGGTTAAAATTTTCTTACTAATATCAAGATTACTTAAGAAAACAATACACTAATTTGTCTAATAAACTTTTGGATAATAACATTAACATTGATTTTAACATTATCCCATGATTTTAACATCTAATTTCCTATATTTTTGTTGGCAAATATGACGAATGCCGAGTTAGCTTATGTTAACCTTACACAAGGATGATTTAGCTAGATATTTTCTTTATTTAATTGTTCAGAGCCTGCCCCATGCAAACCATGTTATTAAATCCTTTCTCAATCTGCCCAGATCTCCTTTAATATTTATGGAAAAAAAAAATTATACGACCTTTCAAAACGTTGAATTTAGTCCTTAAATGGAACACCCACGGGCCCATGGTAATGAAAAGCACGTGGTAAATAAACTGTACAAAAGAGAAATGTCCAACGAAGCATCTAACAGATGTGTTAAAGATGTTAAATTAAAATAAAATGCAAATAAGTATTTTTATATTTTATGTATTTATATTTTCATAAACCCTGTAATCATTAATTAGATTTTTTAAAAAACTGTTTCTATCTAAAATTACTTCTTTAAAAGTTTTTTTTTTTTAAATTATTTCTTTAAAATACTGTTATATATAACTAGATTAAAAATAATAAGGTAACATTATTATAATATTATAACACATTTAAGAACTCTTGAAGGTTTCAATCATTAATTTTAGGTGAAGTATTTTAAGCTACATTTTATTCCTGCTAGCTTGCTGCAGTACTACTAAGTCATGGGTTTCGGCCCTACCTTTTTTTATTAATTTTTCCGTGTGTTCTTTTTTTATTTTTATTTCCGAAGATTTAAGCAATATTAAATTAAATATCTTTATTATGATAGGACTTGACCTTTCTGGGCTTAAGCTGAAAATGTAAACTAGCAAGTGGATCCCACTTCACTGTGGTAAACCGATAACAGCAGCTTGCCACTTGCAACCCTTTTTGCTTTTCCTTTCCTCCCAAATTGGACCATTATCTCTCGCAATGAGCTAACTAGGTCAACAGATTCCTAAATAATATTAGGGCAGATAATATCTTCTATGTTGACAATTTTTTCCTCGATCCATACAACGGGATAATAGAGCTGAGTATAAAATAATTGATATCCAATTCAGCCGTCTAAACAACTTGAATCTTTCCTCCACGAGGTCAAGCTCTAAAATCTAATTCTTTGATTTCAAATCTAGATTTTTCATCAACAAATATAATTTAAATATACATATCTAAGAAATGTTTCTTTCTATACTTTATAGAGTAATGCTACATAGACCAACATCATGTTACGAATTATTTCATCAAATCAAATAATCAAACCCTAATTGCCATCAATATAAAGCGTCCAAAGGATTCACTCTTAGAATTAGGTCACGTTATTTGATTTCCACTTTGGTCTTTATCATTTATCAAGCAATGGCTTTCAATGGCCAAATCATCTCAAAATAATATAATCTTAATCAAGTGGATGCAAAAGAATGCCTTTATAAAATGTATTGTGTCTATTATAAAGAAAGAAGCATACATGTGAGAAATATATATCTAAATTCTTTAAAATATGGTTTTGTCTTTATATGAAATTTAATTACGCCTTTTTTGGCCAGCTATATTACAATGTTTGAAGGGAGATTTGAATTCCAATCTATTTTAATAAAAAATTAATAACGATATCGTTAGATTACAATAGTATTGACATAATTTTATTCCTCTAAAGATGCAATTCCAAACCTTAAACATATATAAGTCGAACACTCAGACTTACTAAATTTTGAAGTCATGTGACTAATACAGAATCTTAATTACCTAAAAGAAAAACACCCTAAAGAATTGTATGATAGTAGAGTTATCTTACTTACCCAAAACAAGACCAACCTTAGCAAGGATTTTAGAACTCGAATCGAAGTTATATAGATAAAAAAATGTATTACTCAAAGTATACTTAGGAAAGAAAAATATATTATATAATAACATGGCTAAAAAATAATATGAGCATTCAACCATAAACGCTTAGCAAAGATCCTCACCACTAGCATATCTCTTCAATAGATCAATTTAGCCAAAAGCATCCATCCATAAGTCCACACTGAAGTTTCAATAAATTATGTTAAAAATTTGTATATTTTACTGAAGCATGTATATCCATAGTCGTTCCAAGATTTCCACAATAATGGGATAGAATTATTGAGAGAACAAGTGTCAACAATTAATACTTGTTGTGTTTAACCAATGAAAAAAGAAGTTAAATCTGCTTGTCTCTTTCAACTGGGACGGCAAGGCAACAATTTAATTCTATGACTAAAATTTAATTTGAGAATGTGACTGGTCTTTCCTTTTATCATCACGAATTTGGATCGATAAAAGATGGCCAACAAGGCATATATCTCCATTCATGACTAAAGGAAGGATGATAACGGACATACATATAATTTTGGCTCGTGTAGAATCCATACGTTGTCGACCATTGAATCTGCATTATTATGAGAGTAGTGGGGAGTGATTGACTGATGGCCTTGTCCTACCAAACCTAGGGCAACATGGGGTCCTCACCAATATTCAGTTTTGTATTGAAAAATATGATGATTTTTTCAATTGGAAGTGTCTAAAACATCCCTTCATAATTTTAGTGATTCCCTCAATCTACTATTCAAATTTAATATGGATTCAATTGGGGCTTTTAAACATTTTGATCTCTAATATATAAAATGCAAAAAAGGAAAAGATAAGTTTGATCATGAATAGTTTAAATATGACCTACCTAAGTATCCAAATGAACTAAAAATAAAAATTAAAAATTACACTAGTATGGCAAATAATGATCTATCTTTATCCAAGTATGATATGAAAAATATTATGAGATTTTGCTATAGCATTACTGCATATACATTCCTCAACTATTAGTTAAGTGTGAATATACACACTCTAAACTATAAAATTTTATTTTTACCTTATAATAACTTTTAAATTTTTTTATACACTTAAGTTATCACTATAGTGCCCTAAAACCATTGCTTACAAAGTTATAAATAGTGATGAATTTTGAAATTGAGCAAAGGTTTGGAGATATATATAAATATTTTTAAAATTTGTGAAAAATAAAAGCATATGTTCAAACCCTATATAGGGTCTATTTGCATATTAGTACATAGAAACAATTATTTGAGAGAAATTACACTTTACATATATATGTTTTTACCTTTACTTTGCACATCTACATTTCTGCTTTTTACACTTCATATACTAATATCTTATCATTACTTATTAATACTAGCTAGTGGACACGTGTAAACTTTTAATTGAGTCAAGATGATTAATTTAATAATGTAATATTATAAGGGAATTTAAATTAAATATTGTAATAAAAGAAAGAGTAAAAATTACATAAATAAAAAGGAAATATAAAAATAAACTCTTCGTGCCCAATTTAAGGGTAGAAGTAGTTGTTTGCAAGACACCAACTAATGTAAGTGGATCCTAGGCACCTCGAGTGTTGGAGCGAGCCAATAACCACCATGGGAAGGCGCACAACAGTCACCTCTTGCCCTTGACCTTAAAGTGTTTGGCATGGGCTGTTTTTATTTTTTCTCTTCACAGCATTTTTTTTTGTTTTTATTATTTCGTTATATTATTTGATTAAACATATCTAATGATCTCATTTTATTAGAATAATTCTTGCAAAATCGTGGTAGACTTAACAAGCAATTATAAAACACAAGCATACAAAGTATAAAGAAATGAAAGTATGGGTATATAAAGTAAAAAATGATGAAAATATAAGTATGTAAAATATAATTTTCCCTAATTTTGAAGATGTATTTGCTATTTACCTTATTTTATACTTAGCTTTGCCATATATATATATATATTGAAAAGCCAAGAATGTTACATACAGACCATTCAAAAAAAATTTTTTTTAATTTCTTTCTTTTGTTTTTTCCTAATAACTTTAGAGAAAACCTGGCCCGGGTTTTTAAAAAGTGACTTTGTAGAAATTAGAAATAGGTCTTCCCTTGACTTTGGCAATCTCTTAATTGAATATATATCCTATTTTTCTTACTTCAATAAAATATTTGTTTTATGTTTATTAACTAATAAGCTCTAATAAAACCCATTTGTTTATTAGCCAACATGATTTGATTAGACGGTCCGGATAAAATCACTTAATTAGATATATAACTAACACCGGTTCAGAATTCAAATCAACATAAATTTACTACTTTCGGAGACATCGTTGGTTAAAAGTCTATTAAGAAATATACGAACTTCCATGACAGAAAATCTGGATATGACATTTAACTCTAATAATCAGTCGAATTTACAAAAAAATTATAATTTTGTCATATGAAGGGGAAAAACGCAATGTTGATATAGATGGATTAAAAGATTGACCTTCATGAAAGTTAAAGGGTCTTTTATTAGATTTATATTTTTAGTATATCAGTACATTCTCTAGTAAAAAAAAAAAAAAAAAAAGAATTAATACTTTTCGATCTAGAAAACCTAGCTGAATTTGATATGAATTGGATCAAACTGATTAAGTTAAATTGATATTTCTAGATCTTAGCAATGTAGGTCAAAGGTTAATCCTAACCGATTCATGGGTAAGTCAAGTTAGCCCAAAATGGACCAATTGAATTAACCAAATTTTGATAGTATTGTAAGAAAAAAAGAAAGAAAAAAGAAATTGTATTTGCTAAATTTAGTTCAATCAGTTCAGCTATATTTTGGTTCTAGATTATAAAAGTGTCTAGAAATTTACTTAATTTAAAAGGCAGTTAATTCGGCCAAAAAAAAAAAACAATTTGTAGTTAAATCTTAGGGAAAGTTAATTAACTTTTATCAATCCGTTGTTAGGTAAATTTCTATACATATCCCCAAAACGAAGGGAAACCAAACAAGAAACTGAATCCTTAACTTTAGTTCAAGAAGCTATGTTTTGCTTATTGCCAACTATTTTTAGCATCATCACACATTACCATTTTAAACAAAATAACTAAACATACGAACAAAAACAGTTGCGAAATAAACTCTTCGTTATCCTTAACTTGACATGAGTAATGTATAATTAATATTAAAGAAAGTAAAGGATTCATTATCTTTTTTTTTTTTTTTTTAAGTTTTCACATAACATCCTAAACACTCGTGAACAGAATCGTATCAGAATTCTTGAACGCATATTCGGATGAATCATATCACAATGAAAACCAAACCTCCGAATAGTTGGAAATAGTAAGAATCCATGGTTAAGTTTTTATGACAGCATATACTGCTTACGTGGAATATACCCGAATCCACCGCAATTAAAAAAACCCTCAATCATTGAACTACTTTCTCTTTATATAGTGCCCAAAAGGCCATTTCCATAGTTCCCTTTTTCTAATTACCTCATTCCTTCTCATTTCATACATCTTTGTTCCTCAAAAAGACCCAAGAAAAAAAAGAAAAAAAAAAACACAATTACAGCAAACGACCTTGTTGTTGATATGGAATTAGTTAATCATGTTTCATAGTACCAAAAAGATGCTTTGAAGAAAGAAGAAGAAGGGGGGAAATAAAAAGGAAAAATATTTGTTGGAAAAAAAATATGGTTTCATGTGATGGGATTTATTTTGCTGAAGAAGAAAAAGACGAAGGAGATTGGGAAACCGAAAGATAATAGGAATTTGTGAAAAACAGGAAAGCTAAAGATTAGAGAAGTATAAGATAAGTGTATTTATTTTCTCAGGTTTCGAAGGTAAATTCTCTTCAAATTGTATATATTGTCCTCTCTCTCTCTTTTCTAATATTATTTTTGTTAAAACATAGTTGATATATTTTCAATTTTACTTGTTTGGCTGATATTATTTGTCATGATTTGTGATTTTCTCTTAAAAAAAGAAAAAATTTATCATCAATTCTAGAGAAATTGTTATTGTTTTCGGTCAAAGATTCACGAAGAAAGAATCGATCCTATTCCATTTCAGTGGAAGAGGGCATGTCTTCGTATTCCCGAATAGAGTTAGCTTTCAGTTGAATTTCCCAATCGGAGGTAACCAAACATATTACTAATGTTTCCTATGCTTTCCCAATTGCAGTGTGACATTGACAATGTCTATGACTCTAATTAGTGATCCCATGCCAGTTTCAACCCCGGAAACACAACCACCACCTCCACCAATTCTTCTTCCAACAATCGAGGTTCAATTCGCGACGTGCGACTGCTGTGGACTAACCGAGGAGTGCACGCCGGCTTACATCGAGGCCGTGCGTGCCGTGTACGGCGGGAAATGGATCTGTGGGTTATGTGGGGAGGCAATAAAAGATGAGACAGTGAGGAGCGAGCACGTTGTTGATCCAGAAGAGGCAATGAATAGGCACATGAATTTCTGCATGAAGTTTAAGTCCTCAGGGCCACCTCCAGACCCAACGGTTCACTTGATATCAGCCATGAGGCAGATTTTGAGGAGAAGTTTAGAATCAAAATCTGCTCGTAGCAGTCCCATAAGGAAGATTAAGAAAAACCCTGCTCCTTCATTGATTCGATCAGAGAGTTGCTTGCCAAGTTTCATTGGTAACCAATGACTTTGATGATGGAGTGGGTTTTGGCGTGATGTGGTGTGGAATAATTTAAAAGCGTCCTGTTAGCCGATCTGCTCGAGACAATAGTTAATAATTTTTCAAAAGAAAATTTTCATCTTTTTTAATACTGATTACATATATCTCGATATAAAATAAAAAATATCTAAAAAGATGTAAATATTTCTTTGTTTTTTTCTTTTTTTTTCCTTTTAACTAATGTCTCGGTACCGGTTGACATTTTCCAATTTGAAGATAAATTGGAAGTGTGATGTGAACAAGTTGGATATAAAATATGGGTAGACAGAAGACCAAAATAAATCCAATAAAGGGGTACTTGATATTTATCTACAACCTATCATTGTTATCATGAAATGCAAGAATCATTGTAATGCATGGAAGAGCCACATCAATAATAAAAAGTATGGGTATCTTTGAGTATTTCTTGAGAAAAAAGAAATGGATGATGTTTATCTTCCCCAACACAAGAGCGGTTAGATTATCATAGACATCTTAAAGCTGATCCAACGATGGATAAGAATATTTAAAAGCACTCGATTAAGATAATTCTATAATAATGTCCTCAGTAACACTTTTGGAGAAAGAGAAGACTTGACTAACATACTTTATCTAATTCTAAATAAATTTTTAGGATAATTGTAAATATATCTCCAGAATATTAATTGGGTGAGTACGTCTAAGCATTTACAGCATAGTTCACTTAAACTCGTTCAGTCCTTTGGTTTAGGTTAGGACCCGCACTACCATGGGTTTCAGTTGGAAAAATGGCTCGGCGGTCCAATTTTGAGCCAACATTTCTACCTTTGCTTGTTCATAACTTTAAATATATATATATATATATATATGCTATATATACTCAAACAATTGCTAAACCTTAAAATTTTGTGTTATCAATAGTGAATGGAGAGATTAAGGTATGCTTCTTGTACTTAAGAGCATTGATTGATATTTGACTGAAAATTTTATAGAATAATCCCTAAACTTTTAATTACTAGTAAAGATATAATGAAATAACAAAGAATTTACCTAAGTTCAATGTAAAGATATAACTCAATTACGAGAATGAGAAGGAGTCATTAGGAGTCGAGAGGGTTAAATCAAAATTGATCTGAAGTCAATAAAAATATTAAAATATAATTTATATTTACTTATAAAATAATAAAACCATCCAAAGTTTTGTAATTTAAAAGTTAAGAATTTTTTGTATTTTTCTTTTATTTTTCTTGAATCTATATTTATTTCTTTAAGTAAATTAATATATTCTCTTATGAAAAGCAAAATAATAATAATAATAATAATAATAATAATAATAATAATAATAATAATAATAATAATAATATATTTCAATCTAAAAATTTTAATTAATTCTTATAAAAATCGGATTGGATCGATCAAGTTAATAGAGTCAAATTGAAATTTTTGCTATTGAGCATTAAATAGATGATTTAAATTTATTTTATGATCAATTCATATCAAATTGGGTTAGATCTCATGGCTCAAGTAGCACTATTTATGATCAAGTTGATTGTGAAGGATCCAAATCGCGCATTTTTGCTCCAGACTTTCTTAGATTGCTTTATGGTAAAAAATTTGTAGAGGTTGTCCAAGTGCACACTGCACCTTAATTTAAGGAGAAATCGACATCTCTGATTATGTCACAGGAATCGACATTTAAATAAAATTATAAAGTTCATGTTTTGTCTTGTATCATATGTCGTTGACTTCTGATTTTGAAAATTTATTAGCTACTGTAGCCCATGTCTTCTTTGTCGCATAGAAATCTAATTCTCGTGAGTGAGTTTTGTTTTGTTTGATTAAGATGGGATTGGAGCAGAATCAACCGTACGTCCTTGAGCAACAAAATGAAAAGCATCACCCCTTTCCGAATGTAGCATATTAATCACATTATTTGTGGTTTTATGTGTGCAAAGAGCATCGTAATTATGACATCCTAGTCCTGGCAAAGTAGAATAACCGATGATTTCTGTTTCCCTAGCACCTTTTTTTTCCTTTGTCATTTTGTTTGTTATGTTTGCCAAAGTCTTGTCATCTTTCTAAAAATTATTTTAATTTTCTATTAAAATTGTTATAAATCTCATGTAGGGAATTTTTGTTTATGGGGTTTCCTAATCTAGATGCAGATTATAAGACCTTATGTGATAAGCTCTTCTATATTGCGAGGGATAAACAAAGATCTAAAAGGTTAAAATCTTCGTAATATTTAGTGGAATAGATTGGGTTCGAATTTCTTTCATCTATCATAATCAATAAAAAAGAAAAAATCTAAAAATAATAAAAGAAAAAATTATTATTAGACTTGGATAAACGTATTGATAGATTGATGGAGCATTTATTTATCACATCCTTCATGCGTCCACTAAATATAGCCTAAAACATATTTAATAAACATTTCGCGATTACTTTACAATTGAAAGTACATTTTAGACCAAATGAGATGAATGAACCCACTTAATACTTAGCACACGCTAATTTCCACTTCATTTGCTATTACATGCCACCGATTTCCCAATTGGGTATATAAAACCCGAGCAGACTAAAAAATATTCATTAATACTAATAAGTTATGTATTTTGATGAGTAGTAGGTAAGTATAAATGATACTTAAATACATATTAATAATATTGGATCCATATTTTTATATGTTGAAATTTTATTAATACTTGTCTATCATTAGAGTTGTGAACAAATCGAGTCGAGATGATATAGTACCAAACTCGAGCTTGACTCGAAATAGTATTAAAGAAGCTCGAGCTCAACTTAATTAAATTCGATTTATTTAAAAACACATTTTTTCTAATTATAATAATATTAGCATTCAAAATTAACTTAAACTTGGCTTACATTTATATTTGACTTTAGTTTGATTAGACTTACGAGTTAATCAAGCTAAACAATATTAAACTTAAGCTCAACTCAATTAACTGTTTGAATAACTTTTCTCAAAACAAACTTGAGTAGCTTACAAGTAATTTGACTTATTTACACACCTATCTATCAATATTTAAAATAAAAAAAAAAAAGATTCCATAATATTAACATCATGTGGATTAATGATGAGTTTGTCTTGAATTTATAATTTTAGGAAAATTCAGAAACAGTAACTTTAAATGATTGCTTTCATAAGTTCTTTATGGGTATGATGATTTTGCAGTTGAGAGAATTTTAATTTTACAATTTTGTCGTATAATGGTAGCTTAGGCTACTAAACAATAATTTTTGGAGAACAATGAGCTATGGGAAGCTCCAACTTGAAATACAACAGATATATCCACCCATTTTGTTTCATGGCAACAATGACAATAAACTCCAAAACCGCATGTACATTTTTTCAATACTTATATATGTAATGCGGTTCAATGATCACACCGTTGCAAAAGGCCCGAGACCGTTGCAAGAGTTCACTGCTCGAGATACTTTATGTATGTTTTTGTGTGCGTGGGATGCGCTAGCTGCATCGCATGTTGTTAAACCCGACCGATGGATGTCTTTGTGGGATATAGAGCTATATGACATGTAATGTAATACCTTGAAATAGAGAAAAGCTTCACGTGCTATTAATAATATAAATGGTGTATAAATATTAATAAATTTGATACCACTAAAAATTAGACAATTTCATAGTTACTTATCATTTATCCAAATATATAGGATGTCTTTTATCAATGAAATTGTGTAGAACATATAAACTAACTAATGAACTGGAAATTATAGCTATATCACCTATGAGTATAAAGACCCTAAATGCTGTCTTCTCTTCTCTTGACCCTCCAAAAGAGCGGTGAAAGTCGCAATTATAAGTGAGAGTGTGTGTGGGTATGGGCATACTTGCAGCTGCGAAGTGCCGACAATGAACTTTTAACGAAAGATAAATTGGTAAGATATTGCATTCCATAGGAAAAATAGTTAGTGCGCCAATTGATGGGGAACTAGAGGATGAATTTGAGGTTAACAAACCATAGGAGCTGGAGTAATAAATTCTCTATGGCAAATAATATCCATGATTCTTTTTTTTTTTTCCCTTTTCTTTTACTAGAATGAATACTGATCGTACGTATAACTCTATTGTAACTTATACATATATGGACTCCAAACAAATTTAGGATGGATATGTATCAAGACATACCAAAAGTAATATATAAATTGATACTAATCCAAAACACCCAGTCGACTATTACTATGTCAATGGTCGATTGTAAACCACCTTGATTGGGGACATCCCGGTTAGCATTAATTGAACATTTGATTAGCTAATGTTATCTAGTCAACCGATCTTAGGCTCTGATGAACACGTGCCTTGCTCCAGATCACCTAAAACTTTAGATTTTGACTTAACTTTGTATTGATTTTATCATTCTCAAATATGTACCATGCTATTAGAATATTATATTCAGTAAAATATTTTGTTTATGCATAGTATTGTGTTATGCTCGAATTCAATTTACATATTTAAGCACCAATAAAGCTCCTATTTATGTACCTCAAGCTTGATTGAACTGCAGTGGAATCAAATATAAGCTATTATCATGGCAAATTCAAATAGTATGTAAGTTTAGTTTGTTCCATCACTAGCTATAATTTTATCGAATGAAGTGACGATAAGAACCCACAAATAGTTAGGCTCTACATGCATTTTTCTTTTATAAAGAAAACACATTCTTCAACCATCTCTTTTGAGTCTTTTCCTTTATGAAACATACTGAAATGTGAATGTAATCTAAGATACGCATTTTCCTAGCATCTTGCTCGAACCCCATTTTAAGAAAAAGGTATCTCTAAAAGAATTGCTATTATAGATCTAGGTTTTTCCTAAAAACCTCAATTTTTTTTTTGCTATATTTTAAATTTTCACTTTTACTAGACATAGGAATATTTCTCCATAGATTTATGAGACTTTAAGAAAAAAAAGAAATTAATTTTACATATTTTAGCATAATCCATAAACTAAGGGAAGATATTTTCTTGGTGGAGGCATTCAAATCATAATATATTCTTCTATATTCAACATATACTAGGTATTTATTGAAACATACTAGTAGTTCAAAGCTAGCTACAAAGGAAAAGAAAAATGATCTAAATATATCAGAAGGGCCAAAATACGAATAGAAGAAAGAACACAGAATATTAGAAAAAACAATATTTACATAATATGTGTAGATACATACGACCCGTCAAAAATTTATTATAGAGGTCCACTTGGAGATGAAAGAGGATATAGCCACCAGCTACGATGATAAAGAATATAATACCTAAAAATTGAAGTGTCGTTTTCATTGCGCCAAACGAAAAGCCATTTCCATTTCATCCTTCCCTTAGGATTTGCAAAATCATGGCGTTCCACTAATTTTCTTGCCCTCCTCGTCCTCCTTTCCGGGAAAATCTACGTACCTAACTCGGATAGTAATTTGAATCTTACAAATTTGTCTAATCGTAGATGGCATCTTGTGTAGCTGAAACTTATAACTGTTTTAATCCTTACTTTGACGTGGTACGCTAAATTTACCTAATAATCATTTATATAAATGGTTGATTTATGTATTTTGAGTTATATTACCGATTATTATTATTTTCTTCCAACGAATTAAGAAATTGATAAAATTGATAACTTTGCTTGTCATGCCTGTACCATACTCGTACCATAGCCTATTTATAAAGTTGCAAATAAGTTGAATTGAAATATTTTAAAAACTTAGATTCAACTCATTTAAAAATTATTGATATCGAGCAAAATCAAACTTTTATTAAGTTTAAAAGTTACATATTCGAACTCATCTTAGTTAGATAAGCAAACTTCATTTTAAGTTTGAGTTCAACTCTTTTACAAATTAAGCTCAAAGTTATTAAGCTTAATGAAAGCTAAGCTCAAGTAGCTTGCAAGTGACTTATCTTATTTCTACTTTATAAGTATGAGATAAAGTCAAACATAGAAACTTAAATATATAAAATGAATAAATATATATATATATATAAACAGATGAAGGAATAATAAATAAAAATTATATTATATTATATAATATCTATTATCTCATATCATAATATGTATATCATATAGTTATTAGTTTTTTTTTAGTATTACTTATATATTATATATAATAATATTTATGAAATTAACAAGCCTATTTAGGAGCCTACTAGTTACAATATAAATGAGTGCGACCCTTAATGGGGGTTTAAATAAGAGTTCGAACTTAGTTTACTTAAATGAATGAGTATTATTTTAAACTCTATGAATTATTTATAAATTAAGCTCAAGTATAACTAATGAGCAATTCGGTTCATTTGTAGTCTTACCTACTTATAACAATTTACCATAAATAACCTCGGGATGAAGAACTAGACATAGGGAAAATAATTGTGAACTTTAAACTAGACCACAAAGTGAACCAAACTAAAAATTTGGTTTTCTGTTGCATGCGAATTCTATTAGAGGTTCGGTTCAATCTCGATCAACCCATTGACATTTAGTTTGGTTGGGACCAAACCGGTTAGCCAAAAAAAAAAAAGAAAAAATGGAAAATCCAACATGATTTTGGCGTATTCTTTTGTAATTATTTACTATTCAATTAACCATAGCTAAGATATTTATTTAACAACTTTTCTCGTTTAGAGTCTTTCCAATTAAATTTCAACTTTGGCCTTTCATGACGAGTTGTGCCTAACTTGCTGATGCCTTTTTCCAATTTAGCTAGCTCTTGCAATTTGCTTCCATTTACTGTTTATTTAACTAATGATATTGAAAATGAGGACTAGACGTTCCAAGATACTTGCGATTTATGATAGTTTCTATGTAACTGGATTAGAAAGGCCTAATGAGGATAACCATTTCATTTCAAGTCTACTGGGAATCAAGCATTCAGGATAACATTTGACAGGAAATGGCAGATTATAAAATCTGGAGCAATGAATAAGCTTATGCATAGATTAAAACAAAATTACAAATTGTTATTGTTCTTAGTATTTTATATTGCCGATTCTTGAATTTTAATATTTTTGAATTGTAATAGACTGAATTTTCTTTTTTAGGTTCAAAAATTTATAATCCGAACTATATAATTAGGTTTAACTTAAAAAATAAAAAAATAAAAACTAAACCATTAATTTTATATTCGATTTGATAAGAAGGAGATAAAACCTATTGAATTGATCTGTACCTACCCTACGAAGAACTTTATCTAAAGTATTTTAAATTTCATTGACTATTCATGAAGTATCTACAAGAATACTAATAAAATTTTAAATCAAAATTAAGACTTACTAGAACTTCATACGAATTCCACATATCCATAAAGTCTAAGTCTCCAGTAGTTTCGCGGATAGAACATATTTAGTTGGTTGAATATAATAACGAGAGAGTGAAATTACTATTACATAAGGAATGAAATTGAGATATATTAGAATGTGAATTATTAATATAGTATTCGCTTGAGTGTAAGGAAATCAGAATTACATCATTTACTCGGGAAAATTTGACCGAAAATAAAAAATGAATAAAATGTGAAATACCCAAATTGTCTCCATTAAAAAATGACAATCACAGCACATGAAAAAAAAAAAAAAAGGGAATGAGAGGGTAAGAATGGAATAAAAAGTGTGCAGTGGGGGAGGGAGTCCATATTCTTGACTTTTTTTTTTTTTAATGTAATTTCCAATACAGTATTAAGAGGGAATTGAGTTTCAGCAGAATTGGGATTATGAGGTAGGAAAAGTCAACAAAACATGAGAATGAGAGTTTGTCATGTAATGAGGAAGGAATAGGCATTGCATTCCCTCCAACCGAACACGTTCATCTCGAGCCACAAAATGAGTCACACGAATGACAAAATTTAACAAAGCATCTAAGGGCAATGTTTTTCAGTTCTCGCCTAGCTGGCTGATCCCATTCCCAAAAGATACGGTGAAGGACACTAGATGGTTATACTCGAATAGCCACACGGTGCTAATTGAATGGCACTAGGAATGTCACCGGACCGAGTGAGCCATTTGGACGCTAGTAGCGAGGCATTCAAACTAGAGGAGTATTAAGCGAGATTTGGCTTGCGGGCCAGCTCTTTTGACCGATTCAAAAGATGTGTTGCGGTTGATTTTGTCTTTTTTGTTTTAATAAAAAATATTGGCCAAATTAACTCAGTTAATTTAATCCATAGGTTAGATGGATTAACTTGAATTCATCATTTAACTTACTTGCTTTTTCATCCCGCGAATCAATCTATTTAATTAGTTTCGAAAGGAAGTTAAGGTCATGTTTTTTAATCCGTTTTAAAAGTAAACCTTATTAATTTAATCCATAAACCAAAATGGATGAGGCCATATTGAGTCGTTTAACCTTTCACATAACATAATTGTATGGGATATTTGATGATGATATGGCATTATGTGAGAAAAGTTTGATCCCACGGATCAAAACATGAAATGACATTGATTGATAGCTAAATTTATAAATAAATCTACTTGAAAACCTAAATAATTCATAAAATACATATTCATAATTAAATCTGTACAAGAGTCGGTTTCGAACTGTAAACTGATTCGAAAAAAATTCGTTGAACTGATCCGACCCAATCATAGCTGTGTTTGACCTAACTATTGAACCTTTAGGCCCTAAGGATCCAAGTGATTTAGCATAGAGAACCCAATGAATTGACTAAGCCTTGAACCAGCAAGTTGAACTGGTGATTTGACCCATCGGTTTGTGGTAGGGTCAACCTCAAAATTAAAAGAAATAGTATATACATATATATATAATATAATATACTTTACATATAATACAAACATTTTATGTATATAATATATATAAAGTACTATATATATAATATAAAGTAAACAAGTATATATTATATATAATATATTATTAATATACTATATTATATATTTTATATGCTATATAATATTAATATATATTATGTATTAAGGGAAATTTGATTTACGAGCAACAGTAGTCAACGTGTCAACATAAAGTTTTAAATTTAGTTGGAAACAAAAATCATAAATTATTTATAATAATTGAGGAAAATTCAATTTAAGGACCGGTTCCACAATCCTTGAATCGTCGATTCAATTGAATAGGCTCGAGCCTACCCCCTTAAGGACTAAGCTTAATTCACTCTTCAACTAATCCGTAAATTGATGGTTTAGAGTTAGTTCTAAGCTGAGTGGAATTAGTGTACAGGTCTACTCACAACAATAATTATACTCGTGAAGATGATATGAATAATGAACCGATGACTTAAAATCGAAAGAATTAACACAAATAAAGAAGCAGTTGGACAAATTACTAGCAAACTGAGCAATTCATTTGCGAAAGATATATAATGGTGTCTCTCGAGATTGATAGCTAAATAGAAGTCCCTTCCTAATACACCAATTCGTTGTGGTGTTACTGAATTTAATTGATCATTTAATGCCCCGCGATTAGCTTATGTTTCCACTTTACATGCAATATAATTATTTATTATATATATATATATATATTTTGGGTGATAACCTGGATCGTTGCTCAAACTACTAGGTCAGAGGCGAATTAATTGCCAAGTACACAACAAAATACAACAGAAATTACCTGGGGCATTTAGCGCCAGTGTGTCTTGGGAGATCGTCTCTCCCTATGGAAGCCATAATTCTTATAGCCATTTTCTTAACAATTTCAAGTTGAAAATTGGAGGGACATTAAAAAAAAAATTCTTCTCTTCCTCCAACTGCGTCTCCCCATATCATACCTAGTTCAATTCCCTTGAGATAGCTTTAATCTCGAACTCTATCGACCTGGATTATCGCGTTGTAATAAGATTAATTTACCATTCAATACTGGTAACTCTTCATCATATTACATTCTCACTTTACATTCAACTTAAGAGTTAAAATTTGCTGGCATTCAATTCAACACAATAATTTTGAGCTAATTGGATAAGATGTATGAGACAACTTTTTTTTTTATGAAGCAAACATCTTTGTTCATTATGAGACAAGAATAAGTTTGTTGATTTTACATATATTATCAATTTACTTTGCATTGATGTCTTGTCACTATAAGATAATATATAAGATACCCTAAAATATTCTTCTATTAAATCTCTTATTTTATACGAGAATAAAAAATTTGGAAATCTTTTATCTAATTATGTTATTCCGTCCCCACAAATTAAATAATGCAGTAGTGATTCTTATATATCTATTCATAATGAATTAAATATGATCTCGAAGAAAGAGCTAATCTTTGTTTATTAAAATGAAATAGGGATCTTTTGTCATTGCTACGCTTCATACGGATTTAATTATATATTGCGAGTTCACAAATAATATAGGGTCAAACGATTTTTTTTTTTCTCAGGAAAAAGATTATAGTTAAAATACAAAGGTTATACATTTCGAATTGCGGAATGATATAAAAGTGAAAAAAAAAAGAATTATAATTCTTAACAAATAGAATAAAAAATAATAACTATTATTTTATTTGATTGTATTTGAAATAGTATTAGCAATGGATTAGAAATATATCTTAAGATACCAAACCAATAATGTATCTTTATCCTAATTCATGGCTAGTTTATTGGATTAGCTTTATACCAATAAGTATGAAAATATGCTAGGAAAAGGGAAAAAAAAACATAGGAACGTGGTAATTCTTAAGTTCCACAGAGGAATTATAATTTCTTATTTGGTATAAAAAAAAATAATCCAGGAATAGTTATATTATAAACTAAAAGCGATAATAACTTTATGGAAGGTGAATAATAGTGCAAACGGTTTGTAATATATCGAAAGAGAAGTCCAGCTAAGTAAAATCCATATACTCCGTACATGGTTTTACAACTTTGTGGAGGCTTAAATTTTTATTAATCAGTTGCCCGGGCCTCGTCATCGCGACCAAGTGCAAATAAAAACAAACGGAAAACCACTAAAGAGGAGCTCAAAGTCCAACAGATTGGTTTTACGGACAAAATTGACAGGCTCAAGATTCTCGTACTCATAGAAATGAGCACCAATCCGTGCCGAAGAATGGTAGCTAAGCCCAATTTTTACGATTTTATACTCAAATCGTATTATAAAATTTAGTATTTATTTGTTTTATTTTTCAAAAGCAACACATATATATATATATGAAGAATGGATATAAATTTAACAGTACTGATGAAAATCCTGTTATTATAGAAGCTGAAAAATGTCAATGACTCGGGGGAGAGAAAGATAAAAAGTTAAGGATAAACGGTGATTACTAAGTATGTACTTTTCTCATAGTGCAAGAATAACGCTATAGTTTGATGACTCTATTGAGGGTAAATACCACATTTTATCATTCAACTTTCAGCCATTTTGAAATTAGCCGTAGAGGGAAAATTTTTTTAAAAAATTCCCAAAAATACAGGTTTTTCAAAAATAATTCTAATACTATAGCATTTGAAATAATCCTGGGATTATTTTCTTAGGACCGATATTCTTGTTTTTTTTTTTTTTTTTTTCCTTTTCCCTTGAAATTAGTGGCTGAATTTTTTGAGCGTTACATTTATTAGTTAATTTAACTTTAAGATACTAAAATTGCTCCGTTGTCTAGCTCTGTCAATTGATTTCAAGGTAGGTTTCATTTCAGACCAATGAATACGCGACGCGTATCTTCTCTCAAATATAAAACTATAGCTCCGACGGAACATACCGCGCAGATTCTTTAGTTTCAGAAAAAAAAAATGGAATTTAAGAAACAAAAGGCACATCATTTTTTCTATAATTAAATTAATAGATTTAAAAAAAAAAGAAATTATTTATTAACTAACACTCTCTACCTCGAAGCACAAATGGGGTTGGCTTGATGTGGACACCAAATTGGAATATAATTAAATCAAATCAATTAATTTGTAGCTAATGAACATTTTGAGATATTTGCTCAATTATGATTTAATGATAACAATTCAAGCTTAAAATTGAGCATAAACATATTTAGTTTAATAAGTTTGTTTTACAGGTCAACATCTAGGGTTTTTGTCTTTTTCTTACATTTTCCTTTTTGAAAATTAGTTAATTTTATTAATTTAATCATCACATATTTATTTTAAATTTAATTTCTTTTCTTTATTATGTCACCATATGGCAACTAATTATATTATAATATATAACTTTGGAAACCCCCTTCTTTTTTTATATCTCATTTTTTCATTTTAAATATAATTTCAAAAATTCTTATTTTTCATATTTTGTCATAGCAAATTACTTTAAATCTTTTAAATAATTTTAAAGTTAGATATTATTTGGTAATTCATCTTGAGTTGTTCTTTATATTACAACTATATGTAAGGTGTATAATTTGATAATAAGAGCATGCTAATTTTGTGTGTATGTGTGTGTGTGAGAGTTAGAGAGAGAGAGTATGTATTTTTTTTAATGGATCATATATAATGATTTATTCACTTTGAGAACCACATATTTCTTAAACAATTTTTTTAATTTTCTTTGACAATAGAAGATAAAACATTAGATTATATTTATATTTTTCCTTGCAAGCTTTTAACTAATTATCATAAATTTGAGTTACTAGCTCTTGTTAGCAACTTTTAATGGACATTGCTACATGCTTTTCAAAAGAATCTCTTAGAAATGTTTTCATCATCTAACATTTCCTCTTGAAGTTAGCCATGTACTAACTTTGGGACTTAAAATTAAAAAAAAATTACATGTTTATCATGAAAATTAAGAAATATTACACGAATTCCAATTACTTAAACTAATTATACTAATATCATAGTAGTAAAATCATATTTAATAAGTACAATTTTGCTTATGTATTAATGTCACATTTATTGCATAAGCCTGTATATAAAATAAAGAGCATAATAGTCTTTCCACTTGAACCCAAAACCTAACTTGTTACAACATGCATCTTTAACACTATATCATCACATTGTTTTTATTATATATTTAACACAAATAATAAAAAGAAAGTAAAATTTTATTAATTAAATGCGATTTAATAATGTACCTAATTCATTAAATCGCATCTTATAAATACAATATCATATTATAATATATAATTTTGGAAACCTTTTCCTTTTTAATATTTGAGGCACTATCATAGTTTATACCCCAATTTTACTACTTTTTATAATTATACACTTAAAGTTTTAACTTATCTAATTATATACCTAACTAAAGATCTAATCATAACTATCCATATTTCAATTAACTCATATTCATAACAATAGGTCATTTAGCATTATAAGGTAATGAGGTGGCTGTTCATGGTTGTAGGAAGGCCATATGACTTTTCTAAGGCCATAATCGACCACTCGATGCTACTAGTAGATCTCGTAACCCACATTTTTAAAATAGGTCATGACCCACTATTTTACAGTGGGTGGCCAACAGCTGCCTATCGAGGGTAATGTGAATCTCCTAAAGCCCCCCTTAAAACTATAGGTGGCCATATCATTGGCTAATCATATTAACTAAACTAACAATGTAAATTAAAGTTAAGTGAGGTATAAATGGTGATAGATAAATCTTCAATTGAATATATAATTAAACAAGTTGAAACTTTAGCTATATAATTGCACAAAAGTAGTAATATTAAGGTGTAAATCATGACATGAACCTTTTAATATTTTATTATCTTTAATGCATTTCAATAATTATTTTGTCATTTCATAATGCCTTTTCATAATTATGTTCCATTTTTTCTCCATTATCTATTGCTATAAATAGGTCTACATTATCTCCATTTGTTTTCATTCTACTCCTTCTCATTTCATAATTGACCCTCTTCATTGTTTTTTAAACTGGAGCTTCACCATCTTCTTTTATTTAATTAGCAAGTTTCAATTTCACCTATTCCCATATACATTATGATTCGATTTTATTCTAATTTTGTATACTCCCACTTTTTATTCCAATCTCTCTTTCTTAAGTAGCTTTTTATATGTTTATTAATTTATTTATTTTTTGGTTATACAAGTGAAGAAGGAATAGCAAGTGGTTCCAAATCAGTAACAAAACCTAAAAGCAAAAAGAATGATAGTCAAGTCCATAAAGGCAGTTTTAATGCTTCTAAGTTTGTAGGTAGATAAATATTGAAGCTTTATAAATTCTTTTTTTTCTTTTTAGGTAATCAGAACTGCAATAAAATATACAAAGCCAAAAACTAAGTTCAAAAAACATAGAGAACAACCAAAATCGGTCGAGTTCTACATCACTCCTAACAAAATATTCATAAGAACACCCATCCACATTAATAAAAGGTAACAAAAAACTAGGAAAGCCCCCCTAAAAAATGAGTCCTTAGTTTATCTCTAACCCCTTCTTGGCCATCACGTTCGCTACTTTGTTCTAGTCACAACTTACCCTATATAGATTAATAAAATCAAAATAAGATAAAGCATTAATACATCTTGTAAAGGCTGGGTGACATAAGAAGGTGTTCACATCTAATTTCTTTATCCAGTCTCTTATCATCATTAAGTCATATTCTACAACAATATGCTTGAAACCCTTCTACTTCGCCCAATTCAACCCTTCTAAGATAACCTAAAGTTCTACTTCTAGCGAAGTCACATTAAAAAGATGTTTTATCAAACCTCCTAACGCTTTTCCTCCATGATCTCTAGCTATCATACCTAAACCACCCTACCTTCCATTCTCTTCTACTGCTCCATCACAATTCAATTTAATTACCCCTCATCTGGCTTTGTCCACTTAACTTCTCCAGTCAAATGATTTCTAATTTCTTTTGCTATATGTTCTGCCCACCATTCATTAGTTTTCACTCTAATGTGTTTTTGTCCAAAGCCTATTATGGCTTGTCTCTTGGAAAATCTTTACATTTCTTTCCTTCTAAATTCCAAAGCCTATTATGGATCTAAGATTGTCTTGGGTGAGTGAGGGTTTCAATCCAGGTCTTTCTCTTCCGTTTGACTTCTTTTCTTAACCAATCTGTTTCTTTGTCCATACTGTGCACATGACCAAGGTTATTCATGTTTAACATTTGCTACCCTTCCCTACTTACTTCGTACTAAATCCTACTTACTTCGCACTAAAAGAAAAGATGACAAATCAATTTGTTTCCCTTTCCACATAGAGGACATATTGGATCGACCATTAGTCCTCTCTTGATCAAGTTATCCTTTGTAAGAAGGCCATTCCAAAGAATTCTCTACAATAACATTTGGATCTTTGGGAATATCAAAGTTTTCCATATCTAATCTTGATTGTGTGCAGTCTCATCTTTGTTAAGATCTTAACAAAGCTGGTCATAGGCAGTACAACTTGAGAGTTGCCCACTAACTTCATCTAGCCAATACTCTATGTCTTCATCTTGGTCATCATCCTCCAAGACAACAATGTTTCCCAACCATCAATTGATTAGGTTATTAATGGGGTAACCTATCACATCTTTGTTACGCCCCGAAACAGCAGAATCGTAACAGTCCCACTGTGTAAACCATTCTAAGATATAAGTTAGCCTTATAACTGCTATCCTAGACTTGATCTACACAAGGAGTCCACAACTAACCCGCTTTTAAGTAAACATTTTGTAATTTAAATAAATCATTTACCTAAGAAAATGAGAAAATATATATACACTGAAATTCAGTTATTACAATTAACGTTTATAATATTTCATCATAATCTATTTCTTAGTCATTACATTATTCAGAAATGAAAAATTCTAAAATAAAAACTTAGACCTTAAAAATATATGTTTGTTCTTCAAATGTTTTTTCTTACTCCCTAGAATCTAGCAGTTGCTAGCTTCAGAGTAATTGTAAGCCGCTTTTTAGCCAACACCTATACGACGTCTATAAGGATGTGAGCAACCACAGGTTAGTAAGTTAGGATGGAGAACTTAAAACTATACCATAAACACAACAAGATTATCAATCAACTTATTAGGTTCAATGCATGTTCAAGCAAATGCTATCGCACGACGTTATCCGACCCATTGTGAGATTAGAGAAATTACATCCGCTCTAATCCGGGTTGAGGAGTTGCCGTTAATATAACAACTCGTGACTAAACTCAAGCTTGTGCAATGGAGACATCGCTTCTCCCGTGACTACCTTCGAACCATTGATTTCACCCTTGTCACTACCTTCGAATCATTAATTTCACCCCCGTCGCTATTTCCTCTCCTGTCACTTAGTTCGACTAAGGATAAAAACCGAACCATTATGCAATCCTGTATTATCCCTTTCGAAGAGGTTGATATTTGGCCGAAGAATCCCAGGTTTCCCCTAATGGGTTGCCATGCTAGTTCGATTATGATTACAAGTCGTATATTTGATTAGGTCCAATTTAGGGTGATCAATCATTTCATACAAATCATACAATACAAGCCAGAACAATAAACAGAATCATAGCATCACCCATAATCAAGCACATGCACACAATCAATTATTTAACAAATACAACCAAGCATAATCTCAAGCCTCCAAAATATAGTAACGTATTAATCCCAACTTACCTAGACTCCTCGCTCACTCATTCGAGGTCCAACTCACTTAGGCCATTACCGATCATCTCTATAATACAAACGTGGTTTCAGTTTTTCATATAACTATTATAAGTTGGTTTTATCCTATAACGCTTATTTCTATGTTTTGTTTAGGGTTTAATATATTCAGTTATCTAGGTTCTCAAATCTTTTACAATTATTTTAGGTTTGGGGTTAGGTTCGGGTTCAATTTCCACATCAATTTCTAAATTAGATTCTAGTTCGATTTTGAAGTACTGTTTTAAACCCAAACCCTAGAAATTCGTTTCAAGTCATAATGTGAAATTAATCACATTACTTCTCGATATCCTAAATACTATCACTACCCCTAGTCAGTATTTTATTACAACCTATACACTTAAATCCATAATAGTGTACCGAATTTACTCCTAATGTGAGAAATTTTTACATTTTTCATATAATTACATAAATTTAAGTTTTCTATCAGATTTATTATATATTTTTATTATTATCATAATATCAATTTTTATTCTAATATCTTCTATTTATTATATTTCTAATAATTGTGTATTATGTACTATTACTTATTATGTACATAATACACATCTAATATTTTTATCACTCTAATTACTATCTCCTAACATCAATTATCATTTCAAAATATCTAAATTCATCCTAAATTGGATTTTACACCTAATTACTCTAATTTACAAAATTAACTTAAAATTTACTATTTTTCCTTATTACTTATTTACTACATATTTAACCTAATAATTACATATAGCACCCTAAATGCTACAAGTATCATACTTCATCAGATTGCAACATCCTAAAATATATAATTATTCACTAAATCAGTAATTAACCATTTAATTACTTAATTAACCCTAAATTACCCATTTTATGCCTCATTTTAAGGCCTAAAAATTATCTAAAAATTTCAAAAATTAATTTTTGAAAATAGGCTTCATAGCACTGTTCTATATCATCTAAGTAGTTTACACAAAAATTTTGGGCTCAAAACTATACTCTTAAAGTCATTTATTTCTAAACCAAAACATGCTCGATTTTGCATGATTTCTTAAGGACTATATATCATGGGACATATTTTCATCAAAATAATATTTTTTCCTAAAAATACATATGAAAATATTGCAGAATAACAAGTTTCATAATTTTTTAACAATATTTACTATTTTTACAAAATTACACAAAATCTGACTGAAAATCGAACTTACCGATTTAGGTGGCTCCGGCTACCGTCGATGGCTATGGGTGTATCGGTCCATCTGGGCGCTGCCACCACCGTGTAGTGGTGATGGCTGTTAACTCCCAGCTACTTATCGGATCTGAGTTCTTCTTACAAACCCCAACTGCACGGTTTTTTTTTTTACCCAAATTTTTTCTTTCAATTTTGATGCTCCTAATTTTTCTCTGATTTTTAACTGTCCAAATGAGCTCTGTGATTTTTTTCCCTATTTATAGAGTTTTTTGGTAATTAATGCGCATTAAATTAGATAAGACATTACCCAAATCCCTTAATTTTTAGCTTTTATAGTACTTGATTTTAATTTTATAATTTTTATTCTTCAATTCCTGACTTGCCACGATTAAATCTGGATCATTCCTTATTTTTTCTGATTTTTCTTGATTTTTTCTTAATTAATTATGAATTTTCTTTAATTATTTTAGCACATTTCGCGTATTTTAAGTAATTACGAGTATTTCTATATACATGTAAATTTATATATAGTAAAAATAAGTATTCCTAAATATTATTTAGGTTATTTTATGATTTTTAGTATACATATAATTTATCTTTAATAATTCGTTAATTATTAGAATGCATTTTACGCATTTTACATATTTTCGATAAATAATGAGTTATATACTTAAACTTTGGAATTTTTATATTATTTTATTTTATTTGCTTATTTTCTTAAATTTAAACTTACAGGATTATTTTGCTAATATTTCTAGCTTTACTTATAATTTATGCTCGATCGGATCTTTCAATTGATTGAAACCCTGAGTGACTGGTTATGAAGCTTACAATCTTCCTTCCAACTATTGGCGCTATTTCAAGCTTGTTTTACGATTAAGAGATGGTCAAATTTATTAAGAGGTCCAAAGAGCTATGATTTCACTCTTCTTGAATTCGTCCACCCATCTTTCTAGAAAAGCGTTGAAACACCATTTCTTATCCGATGTCTTGAATTCTTATTAACCTAAACCATAGCTCTCTGTAGGGATCCATAGAAACTTAAACTAGAATTTACCCTTCTTTGTCCTTAGTCCATTTTATACTTCCCTTTTATCAGTTCAACCCAAAGAGCCTTCTTCTTCTTCACTTCCCAAGCTAACTTGCAGAAGTTATCTTTATTTCTTTTATCCACATCCAACATTCCAAAACCTCTCCTTGCTTTTGATTTCTTTAGTTTATCCCAACTGATCCAATAAGTTTTTTTCTTCTCATGTGTTGATCCAAAAATAAAATCCCGATGAACTTTTTCGACCTGATTAACAAGAGATTTTGGGAAGGGAATAGCTTGAGAGTAATAATTTGAAATACTTTCCAACATCGATGTCATCGGTAGTCTCTGACCAGTTGTGTTCAACATCTTTGCCTTCCAACCCAATAGTTTTCTCTTCGTTTTTTCCAAAATAAATTCTAAATCTGCTTTATTGAGATGTCCCTTAGGCTTTACTGGTATACTTAGGTACTTTCCTATCCTAACACTTGGTTGAATTCCAATAATATTACAAATGTTTTCCTTACATCTCCTACTAGTGTTTCTAGAGAACACAATGCCTGACTTATCAAAATTTACTTTTTGTCTTGAACTTTCACCAAAACTTTGTAATGCAGTCATCATGCATCTTGCGTTTGCATTTGTAGCCTCCCCCAGTAAGATAATATCATCCACAAAAAATAGATGTAAAAGACACACTTGGGATCCCTTTATTTGAAGAGTTTGCCATTCCTTTGATGCTATTAGCTGGTGGATCATACGACTGAACATGTCCATAACAATAATAAATAAGTAAGATAACAAAGGGTGACCCTACCATAAACCCCTAGAACTCTCAAAACCTTCCATCAAAGGCCCATTGAAAACAATCTGAAAGGAGTTAGAACTAGGATAAAAAGAAATGAGGTTTATCCATAAATTTAGGATGTTCAAGCTACAAAGCGAAGATTGTATAAAATCTCACTCCACTCTATCATATGCCTTATTTAGGTCTAACTTCATCAGCATCTAATTCTTTTTCCCTTTTCGATTGTCTAGGTAATCAAGGACTTCTTGAAAAATAACCTTTATAAATTCTATTAAAATATTATAATTGATGCAATCTATGATTGAAGTTAGTAACATTGATTACATTGTAATATTCAAGCTACATGAATTCAATTGGAATATTATATTCCATTGTAATTTTAACCATTTTTCAATTTCATACTCTTTGTTGTAATAGTGGAGCTATATGAATTATGTTATAATACTCTATGATTTTGTTGTAATCTTAGATTTTTTTTTCCAATCTTATATTGTGTCTTAAATGAGTATATCAAAGTAAAATTGAGATTAAATGTGTATAATTTAATTCATTGTTTTTATCTTAGTTCCTTTTATGGGAGGTTTCTTCTATTCAATGTCATCTGAATATTACCTTAAAATTAATTTAGACGTAATTACCTTGAAAGAAAAATCAATGCATGCTTGTGACAAAGTTCAAAATTGTTTAAAGATTATTATATGAAAGATGAGACTATTAATAATTTGGACGTGGTACTAATTATAAAGTTAAACAAACCATTAACTTTAAATAAAAAGAATTTATTGATCAATTAATGTTTCAATTTCACATTTATGACATTATTATTTTTATTTGCATAATCTTTTTTAATCTTCTCTATCTATGGTACTAAATTGCAAGAAGACTTTCTGGTGTCTTTTCTAAATCTCCCAAATTGCCTTTTCAAGTTTATTGTTTGTAGCTTTACAGTACATGCTTTATTGTTATTTCACTAGAATTATAAATATTAATCATTACTTAATTCTTACACCAAAAGTTGATATTGTATTTTTTTTATTTGAATAAATTATTAGAAATTATGCTTAAATGCTTTTGTATTATTTATTTTGAGTATCTCATTATGCATTTTTTAAGAATATATCACATTTTTTAGTACCTCTATTATTATCACTTCGAATCATATTAAAGAGACGAAACCAAAGATTTTAGAATAATTCAAAATATGATGCTACTATATGAGAAAGTTAGTAACAGAAAATGGTCCAATCTACATCCTCCTATGTCGGTTGACAAAATTTCCGTTTTGGAATAATTATAATAGTAGAAGTTGGAATCTTAATGTTATGTTTTGTAGAAAGTCTAATATATGAAAATTAATCAACATAATTTTTTTGAAGAGATAATTAAGCGAAATATGAATTAATGTAATATGAAAGCACTCAATATTATTCTAATCTTCTTGCTAATTTTAAGTATCTTGCTTGTTATATTGCATTTGATAAACTATTTTTTATTTTAGGTTTCTCACTATGTATTTTATTTCATAATGTATCACACTTTTTTTTTCCTTATCTATCTTATTGTTATTTTCAATTACCTTAAGAAACATAAAATAAAGAATTTGAAATAATTTAACGTATAAAACGAACTATTTACTAGATACACTATGTACTCATGTTAATACACTGTATATGTATTTGGTAAATATATAGAGAAACGCGTTAATCATATTTAATTTGTTTCATCAAATAAGTTGCTATTTATTTGTAAAACTAACAATAAAAATGTTAATCGGGGAGTTTTCTACATAGTAAAATAAAATATTTCAATATAAAATACAATAAACCTATATATGCTAATAGTGTAGAAATTAAATAGCAAAATAAACTATTTTATCATAAAAAGTGTTTTCATATGTAAACGCATACCCACATTACATGTGAGGAAACTAAATATAATAAAATGGTTAAATTTAAAATATGGTCCAAGTACTAATCCAAATTACATACATGACTAACAATTATGGGATGAGAAAGGAAAAATAAATTAAGTTTAATTGGTTAATATGTCCTCATAATTAAAATTTATTTAATACTTGTTTATATATTAATAAGCTAATAAATTATAAATTAAAGAAATAAAAATTTAATGCAGTTTCCTCATACATTGACGTTGTATTTTTGTTTTTGTTATGATGATGATCATGATGAGAATTATATAAGTAACTATTAAAGAAAATGAATATTATTTATAATACAATAATTGTTATTTGTAATTTATGTTTTTAAATATATAGATTAATTTAATGCAATTATAAAATATTAAAAAATAATGCACAACTTTTAACAATGAAAAAATGGTATTAATCATCTTCATGACCATAATAATAATTTTTATATTTATTCAATCAACTAACTAAAGTATATGAATACAATATGTTTTTATAGAAAATATCAATGTGATGATGCACTTATACCTTTTAATTTATTAAATTTTATCTCTTAATATATTATTTTAATATATAATTTTACTTTTTTACTTTTTGTCTTTTTATACCTAAACCATTTCAATACATTTCAATAAGTTTATAAATATGTGAAACTTTCTCTATTTAGTTTTTTGATCTTAATTTTTTCTTTTTTCTTTTTAATTTTCCACTACCAATCACTTTTATATTATTATTATTATTATTATATAAGTAACTATTAAAGCAAATGAGTTTTACTTAAAACATGTAGAGTCGTTTTCATTTAATGCAATAAAGATGCACTAAAAACAAATTCCTAAGTTTTAAGTATTATTGAATGATATTAATGCTTTTCATGACCATATGTATGATTAGTAGGAAACTTTTTTACCAATTTCTTTAATGGTTTTTAATTTAATAAAAAGAATAAAAAAATATATATAGCCAACTAACTTACATGTAAAATTAATTATTAGAAATATGAAAAATAAAATTTAACATGAAGATTGTCAAAATATAATAGTAACAAAAAGTTTACATAAATCTCTAGCTTTTTTAAAATTGTTAACACTGTAATAGCAATCATGATGTATTTTATTCATTATGAAACTTACTATATGTATATAAAAAGTAATAGAAACCTACTGATCAACTAAATTATTCTATGATAATATAAGAGTTCTCTATATGAATACAAATAACCTATTGATATTTCTTATTGATTGCTTTGATTGTATATGACTATTAATGTTGATTCGATAATTACTATTCATGTTGATTGTTGATATTAACTTAATAGTATACTAGCTAATTTAATCAAATTTAGGTAAAAACATGAATGTTCACATCACCTAAGATAAATTAAACCTAATAAACATAATAATTCTTGGTAATATAAACCCAAAAACATAAAAAAGAAATATCTTCAACAAATTTATATAAAGCATGATAGTCTATAACTACATAAAAGTAGCACATCGTAATATAAATTTGAAATGTGGCAAAAAAGCAAGATTTTATAAAGAAAACATATATATATATATATGAATAAATTTGATGCACAAAAGTACTTATAAATATGTGATTTTTCTTCCAATTTGCATGCAAACCCAACATAAGCCCTCTCAAACTTTGATCAAATCAAATCCATAAACATTAGAAAGAAGAATATAACATTAATACCAATTAAGCTAATAAAACAACGAATAGTTTGGAAATTTATGAATTAGGATTACTCAAAAAGAGAGATGAACAATTAGGTAAGAATTAACAACAAAAATTTTAAACTCAAAGGGAATTATTCTATGAGGATGGTGAACGTTAGAACTTGAGAGATGAGAGAGGAAATAAAAGATAGAGCTTAACGTTTAGAGTTTCTCTTGGTTCTTTTGGTTTGTGAGGAAAGAATAATGGGTCTCGTGTTATTTATACAGAAGGGAGAGGCGAGACACGTGTGAGTAGTTGAGTTCACAAAATCATCATCTGGCTAAAAGGGTAAAAAAGTAATGACACAAGAAAATGAAATGGATTATAACATATAAATATGCATATCTTTCGATTTTTCATTTTTTAAGCAAGAATCCAAATATTGGTGTAATGGATTGAATTCCATAAAATTACTTTTACTAAAGATTTTTCAAATATATCCTTCTATATATTGTAATATATAATTAATGGTTAAGATTACAATAAAAATTGTTATATCATAATGGTCATGTAATATTTTATATAAAAATTTAAACATTACCAATAATAGGTTTATCAAGAAAGGAAATCATAAAAAAATAATTTTATAGATCCATTTCTTAGTGTAACACTCAAGTTTTCTCAACCTTTTATATAAGTACTACATTTTTCCGTTACTTAATTATAAACCGCTCGTTTCTTGTTAATCTCAGCTTATTCTCAAGAGATTTCAATTAGAGATTCTCAAATCTTCATCAAGGACAACTTATCAATAGTTAAGGTAAATTTCTTGGCGATTAATTTGAGCTAAGTTTGTTTATAAGCTTAATACCTCATTTTAAAGGAGTTTTAGTTGGATTTAAGCACGAAGATAATCCAGAAAGAGTTGCTCTTCACAGTTCTTAGTGAGTTATGACTTTCATTTCGATTTCTTATGTGTTTACTTCACCTCAAGTAAGTTTTCTTACATCTCCCCTCATGTTCTATAAGTTTATGAGGTGTTGTTGAGTATAAAGTAGAAACGAAGTGATTTGAGTTGATGTTTAATCCAAAATTTGTAGTTTGGATGGTGTAAAAATGTGTTATATTAATGGGTTAATGAGTAATTGAAGTGTATTTAAGGAAAAATTTGGATTTGAGTTGGTTTTGTAAGTGAATTTAGAGGGTTATTACTGTTTTGATTTCAATCGAGGGGTTGGTTGTAACTAGTCTTATGCTCATAGAAGGCTGATAAGGATCGACTAGATGGTTATTGAACCGTACGGCTGGTTAACACCAGAAGGTTGAACTAAGTTTTCCTTTATTCCTTTTTCTTAAATCATTTTCCTTATGCTCTGACCTATTTCTCAAAACATATTTTATACTCTAAAACCTTTTTAAGCATCTTACATATTATAAGTTATTTACAAACATGTTTTATAAAAAAACAAATTCTATTTTGAAATTTCATTTTTTAACCCTCTAAATCCTCATCTTAATTGTTTTAATCTCTCATTTCCAAAGCTAAGGTTTAATCGTTACCTTCTAATTTAGCCATAATTACCTTTAAAATCCTAGAGTATAATCGGAGTTGAAGGAGCTTATAAGGTGTTATTAAAAGACAATTTTGGTTACTTAAAATATTTAAATGGATGGATTAGAATAAAATATTATGAAAAGTTTATTGTTATAATTGTTGGGTAGTTAGATTCAGGTTTTATGATTGATTATTGTAATTAGTTCAAATTTTGCTTTCTGGGTACTTGGTGATTAGTTACTTGCTTGTGCTAATTAGGATTATAGTAAGCTAATAAGATTAATCCATATTTCATCTAATTGAATTGTTTGTTGATTGTGCTTAACTCTCTCATACTAGGGACCCGTAGTGGTAGACCTCTAGGAGACAACTGCTAATCATATGTAAGGATTTTCTAGTGGACTTACATAGGAGACAACATTATTAGAAAACTAAGTTTCAAGAACTCTAAACTGTAGGTATAAAGAATTTAAAGGAAAGCTAATATATTTATCTAACTATGTATCTAGAGAAAGATCATAGTGTAATAGGGTTACGAATACTCCTTTATTGATTACTGGCCTAAATTGAAAATAATTAATTGACTTTTTACTTTATACTTGATGTAACTTACACTATATGCATGTATATGATTTGGTTTTGCATTTGTATATGCTTGTACATTATGTATTAGGCTTTAGCTCATTTTTTTATTTTTACAGCTACAAGTAATTAAGTTTAAGTTTACTATTATAAAGTTGGGGCAACTAATATTGGGTTTAGGAAGAGAAGCGTTTAGTATTGACAAAGTTGTCAAGTGATTCGTGGAGACAATTTTTATGATATGGTGTACTTTTTGGGTGACATGTTCGGTTAGTATAGAGTACAAAATTTTAGTGATAGAATTGATTGTGGTTGAGATGGCTTGTCTATAAGTTATTCAATATGTAGAGAACTTGAAGATAAGTATTTTATTGATAGGTGTATAGATAATTTTGAAGACTGTAGTAGTAATTTAGAATCTTAACATGTTATTAGAAAATTAAGAACGCGTAGCGGGTTGTTACGTCCTTAGGGGGACATTATATATGCCTTAAGGGTATTTTTTGGAACTATAAAAAGTCACCAAAAGACTCTTTCTTTTGATTTTAATAATATAGATGATAGAATTTTGTCACTTATAAAAGACCATAAATCACATAAATGATTTTATCAAATCTTTTTATTTTATTTTGTTCAAAAGCAAGCTTATTATGTTATGGATAAGATATAACAATAATGCTAATTATCTCATTAGTGAAGAAAAACCAAGCTAATTTTCTCTAGATGTTGTTGCTATTAATGTTAATTATCTTTTTTCTCTTTCAACTATTTTCATCTAATCTCATTGTATATAAAGTATGATAATCAATTATTCATTTTTTTTATATCAATGATAATTAGTACATTATATCTCTTTTATAGAACATTTCCCATTTTAACTTTTTTCTTAAATGAATTTTTTTCCCTTCAAAAATACTTTCCCATTCATTTTATCCTTTCCAAATAACGCATTTTATTTTGATTTGGTTTATTTGTATAGTCAATTTGTCACATATACATTAAACAATATTAGTACATACATGAGATGTAGTATTTAATATAGTTTTGATATATGTTTCATATAATATAACATAACACAATATAGCATATTATATATGCACCATATTTGATGAGTTTAAGATATCAAATACTAGGTAATGTAACATATGATGCCTATATACATTTTTATCACAAATTGCATGGTTTCTTTAATGTACTTATAAAATTTTATTTTTCAAATTATATCATATGATATTATATTATAATATATAATTTCATAAACTCTTTTCTTTTCTTTTATTATATTGCATCTTTTTTATTGCATTATTAACATATTTACATAATTATATTCGTTAAATCATATTATAATATATACGTTAATAAGCTCTTTCATTTTTTATATTCCACATTTTTATCATAGCATCAATGTATTTTCATAATTTTCTTTATTAAATCATATTATAATATATAATTTCAAAATTCTTTTCTTTTTTATATTCCACATTTTTATCATAGTATTAATTTGTTTCCATAATTACATTTGTCAAATTTAATATGATTTTGAAAGTTTTTGCCTTTTTTAATTTAATATAATTTTACATAAACCTTTTTTATTTTCAATGTTCAACATGTAATAAATAATAATGATCAGTTCCATATTTGTCCATAATAATACGATATTTTTTTCCTAAATAAAATATCAATACAATGTTCATATTCTGAATTTTCATATTGATTGATTGTAATTGTTTAAAAAAATTACAAGAATTATTCAAATATTTATTCGCACATTGTGTGGGTCTTTTGACTAGTTTATATAAATTATGATATCGTATTTTTAAAATGCGATTTAGTATTGGTAATTATATAATTAATTTTATCTCATTTATATTTATATAATTTATTTTTAAGAATAATGGTAGATATGTATTGAATTTTAAAATTCAGTGAGCTAACATATACGTGATATCTGAAATGTTTATGTTGTTAAAATTGAAATTAACAAAAGTTTAGAACTTATTTAAAATATACAAAGAAAAAATTTCACCGGTATATGTCTTATGAAAAATGAATGCACGTATATGTAAAATTTTTCTTCTTTTTACTTTTAAACAAAGAGATTCTTATTTCCACGTCTTTTTTTTTTTATCATTCTTTTGTTTTTGGAAATTCATTTCTAATCAAATGAAGGTCCCTCTATTCTCAAAATAATTTTTTTTCCCCTTGACTATCTATCTATAATATAAAACCTTGGTTACTAGGTTATTAGGACCGCTTATTAATTGGTTATAAAAAATTCTTTTTAATTTATTATACACTTATCTTTCTCATAAAATGTATAGTTCTGTCGAATTTGGTATACTTTATATTTATTGAACTAAAAAAAATCTAGAATATTAATTATGATATGTCGATAATTTCCTGACAAATCTTGCTGCTTTTGCATATTTATACAAGGATAGAAAAAAAAAAAATTGTTCACGTTTCGCGGCCTTTGATTAATGATAAATAGAAGAGATTATTTCCATTTTGTATTTATTGCTTTTTATCATCCCCATGATAGGATCGTCATCATGAAGACAGCGAAACATAATTATCATTAAACAACAATAATTCCATTTTGTATTTATGATTAAACAACAATAATAAGGAAAAAAAAATTGCGTAGAAAAGATATTTCGTGCAGAGCACAAGGAGTGTGGCTCACTTCTCAATTAACGCCTCCTGCTCCGCCCCATGAACTATCGCAGTTGACAGTCACGTGAAATCTCTGCCACCATGTCAGTACCCTCTCTCTCTCTCTCTCTCTCTCTCTCTTCCCCAAACTCCAACAGTCCAACCCCCAGCGACCGTGTCATTTTTACATTTCACTGTCACCATCCTTACTATACTTATCACTAACGACCCCGCACTCTTTTGCCTTTGCTGTCATCACCATTAGTACTTGAAAAAGTGGGTGAGTCAATGAGTGAGTGAGTAAGTGCATGAAAAGGAAGGAAGAGAGAGAGAGAGATATGGAAGCTGGTCTGCGTAATTCATGCTCTTCTTCTTCGTTATCGTCAACGTCGTCGTTTGGTTCCTCTATGGTGAGCCCGAAGTCACCTCCTTCTGGTGGTCTGGATTTGTACTGGAAAAGGAAGCAGCTGTTCAAAGTTCAAGTCTTGGAGAGAGAAATCGGTCATCTTCAAGTGAGTCATCTCATGTATCCTAGTTACTAACTATTGCATGCATGGAAGAAAAAGAATCCAAAAGAATTAAAGAAAAGCAATGAACTGGACGGCGACAGTACATTATAATAATAATCTCAACACCATATTTGAAATTTACTTATACATGAAAATAAGAGATGTGTTTTCATGCTAACAAGTATCGAATTCTTTTTTCACCGATTAGTATTTGGAAGATGCTTATATTGACCCAGTTAATATATCACAAAGTTAGTGTTTTTACTGCAAAAATATGACTAATTTCAATGATTTTCTGATACCTGACAATCCAAGAAAGAAAATATTTGAACGTTAATTTTTCAGCATTGTCATTGGCTTTAAAGGATTGAAGCTAGTAGTATGGATTGGACAATAATTTAGCTTCAGTCCAGGTAGTCATGATTTTATATTATAAAGAGTCGTTTAATGTTCAGATTTGCTTAAGTAATAATATTCTGTGAGGAGCAACTTGCATATTTTTGTATCAACCTGTGAACCAGTGATATAGTTTTCTTAGGAAGAAGAGCAATGTGTTAACAATTTTATACTTCGTTTATCGAACACTTTCATCATGGGGATTCGAGCATACATTTACATGATCCAGAGAGTGTTTCATGAAATGGATTGCATTTTCTTGTTGGTGCTCTGCGACCAGCCTCCACAGAGTACAAAAGTTTCAAATGAAGTGGTGGAACATTAATTTGATGACTAGACATATATTTGAGCTAAAACTGCAAGCAGCAGTGTTGCTGTCCAGTGTCCAGTGCTTAGTTTGTTTTGTGGTATTGAGTTGGATGCAGATAAGCGGACATAATGAGGGCTACTTGCTTCTCCTTTTTCAGTTTTTTTTTTTTTTTTGTAAGAAAATCAATGAGGAGTATATTTGGATCACTCTGTGATTGCTAAATTCTCGAGACTTATTGAACAAATATAGATCTTGAAATCTCTGTTTCTCCTGCCCTGTGTTGTTATATAATCTTTAGCATCTTCCTTTTTACCTCTCCATGCCGTCAATGTGTGAAAAATCACATGAAAATTGAGCAATCGAGTAGAGTACGAGAGAAAGTTTGATTGCTTCAAGAAATGCTGAAAATGTGATATACCAATCTGATGATGTTTTCCAGGATGAGTTAAAATCAATTGATGGGCTTCAACCTGCTTCTAAATGCTGCAAAGAGTATGGTTTTCGTTTCTGCCTTCTCTATTTTCCCTGCTTGAAATATTTATAACTTTGAGAATTACATTTTTGTGTCAATATCTTCTAATCCTCATTTCTCTATTAACAGTCTTGATGACTTTATAGGTGCTAAGGCAGATCCCCTCATAGTCGTGTAAGTCTTTAGAAATCCACATTCTCTTTTTTGGTAACATATAGCTGTCTGTCCTGTTATTAATTTGGATTCTCTGGTGTTCAGACATCAGGAAGCCAGCGAATCCTGTTGCTCAAGAAAGAAGTTTTGGTACTTGCTCTTTTAATTCCTTGTACTTTCCACATATTTCTAAGTTTTGTTTAAAGCTGGTCATTACATTCAGCTATTAAATGAATTCTTATTTCTTGTGCTTGTAGTAATAATGGAATGATTGATGGCCAGTGGTGGCGGTTTATATCATTTGATATTGGGAGTTCATCCAGAGCATCCCATTTTAAAAAATTCTGACTGTTGTTTTGCAAATAGCCAAATAGCACCAGATCTTAAAAAATTTAACTTAGTGGGTTGTCACCAATCCATCCATTTCCATGTGGTTGAGTACACCTTTATAATACAGTCGCTGTGAACTGTGAAGTCATCCTAGGGTTGGGTCAAAGACATTCAGTCACAATGAAGCCAAGTGAAGAAAGGAAGTGAGAAGACGATGAAATCGAAGGCAATTAGTTGGTGGCTAACGCTAGTAGGCTTACTCCATCTAGCTTCCATTTGGTTCGGCTTCTTTAACATTTGGGCTCTTACTCTTGCCGTCTTCTCTAATGTCACCATGACTAAAGTTCATGGAAGGGCACTTGCAGTCTGGACACTAAGTGACATGAACTCTTCACTTTCTTTGTGCTTTCGACCTTGAGAACAAGCCCCTATGTGTAGCTACATTTCTATTGTTCATACATGCTTTTGGCCATTTCTTGACAGAGTACCATGTATATCACATGATGGCCGTTGCTAATCTAACAACTGTTGGTCTCTTGGCTGGAACATCAATCATATGGATGCTGTTGCATTGGAATGCCCACCAGGGCATCCACCATAGCCACACTTGACAATATAATATGTTTGCTTCCACAAATTATAACAAGATATTCAGGGTCATCACCATGCTAGTGCAGTTGAGGTTATTGTTTCAGTAATTGGGGGATTGACATTTTTTATTTATCATAAAGTGAAGCTATTGCTTGAATTTGTGAATGTTGTGAGCTCTGAAGCCCGACGACATTCAGATATTATCTTTGGGAATTGAATTATTAGCAACTATGCTAACAAGTTAAACCTGCAGTAGGTAAGAGACTTGCTATCTGCAGGTTGGATTTCTGAAGTAAATGGTCAATGACATCTTAGGTGTCAGAGCATTTATCTATTGATTCAGCTAAATAAAAGTTTTGTTGGTCGTCACTTGCAAGCTTGCTACTTTTTCTTGTAATAAGAGATATCTGCTTCTGTTCATTTATTTGTCTCTTTTTTAAAAAACTACTGATCTTATCGGAAAACCCCCCTGACCAACATTTCTTTGCTGACAGGGGGAAACTATGTTGTGGTGTAAGTTGGATTTGCAGCTTCAGCAATTGCCAGAATTGTCCAGGAAGATCAAATGGTCATGCTTGTTGCTCGTCATCCAACTCCAAAAGGCACAGTTGCTGTTTTTGCTTAAGAAAACCAACCTGTCAAAGTTGTTGCCAGTTGCCAAAACTTTTATGCCCAAAATGTGCCAGCTGCTGCTTGAAGTTGTGTTCATGTAAATGTGTGAGCACAAAATCTTGCAACTGTAACTGTTCTAATTCATGTTGTTGTCTATAAAAATCAGACATCACTACTATACTTTTTCCCGGTTACAGCAACATAAAGATTCAATCCAGAGCTTTGTAGTATATTTCCGTTCTGCTTAGTTCAATTGACTATTCTGCTAATTGGTCGGAGTGATAGAAACTTGTTCGCTTGTTGCTTTTTATAGTAATTGTGTATGGCATGCTGATAAGCTTATTGAAGAATAAAATGGTTTCAAGGGACAACCTGTTTTTGGTGACTTTCAGACATGTTTTCTTGTTCATGATTGCCCCAAACCTCTAAGCTAGGAGAATTATGGCTTTGTAGACTTCTGGAAATTACCTGGGAAAAATAAGTCACTAAAGACTAGTGTTCCATCGGACCGTCTCCGTGGTGTGGCCTAATGGAGTAAAACTCATACCTGATTGGATTTTTTTTTTTGTTTTTTTTTTTTTTTTTGCATAACCTAAATGTGTTGTTAAATCTCCTTGAAAGCTTCTTGTTTTAAGATTTTTACATGTCAATTTTGAGAACACAACACAATCATCAATCGTTTCTGCTTGTGAAAGTTGCTTAAAAGCAGCTTCATTGTACTACTTACGATCTGACAAGACACAGAGAGGACCAAGACAATGCCTGCAAGTTTCTTACTTTGTGCAGAAGTGCAATCAGGCAGGTTACAATAACGCCATAGAAACAGAACAGCCAAAGCACCATCAAGTCTACAGGGTGTTTGAAATTGAAGCATAAACCATTGCAACGATTTATATTGATTCCATGAACTCCTGCCGCCATCTGGCAGCAACTGGACTCCTCACACTATGAATTCCATCGCTCCATTCAATTGCCCCGAAGCTGGCTCGAACGATAGCAAATGGAGCTGACCCAACACTAGTGAATGTAACCTCAAATGATAATGTCTGATTTTCTGCACTCAACACAAGCTCACTTGGTGAAACCCTAACTTCAACATTTGGAGGAGAAGTGACTTTAACTTTGTAGGCAGCATCAGCTGAACTCCCAACATTTTTAACAACCCTCTTATACTTAACAACGGAATTATTCGATCTGAAAACAACAGAGAATGATGGATAGTTCAAGTCACCAGGGGTGCGTAATTTGTTCTCACAAGTACTAGAACTCATAGGCTCCCTCATGAAAACCGCTATATGCTGCAAATCATATCCAATGGAACAGAGAAACCTCACATACTCATCGGTGTTGATGTCGTAAACTAGACCGGGATCTAGAGCTCTATTAGGATCAACATGTCCTGCTCCATGAACAAATGGAGATGACTCCTCGCCAGTTGCTAAATCCCTAATGCTACCGCCGGAATTATCCAAATTGTAAGCAGTTGTCATCAGTGCCGATTTTATCGCAGCAGGGCTCCATTCCGGATATGCCTTTCGAAGCAAAGCTGCCAATCCACTTGCATGAGGACAAGACATCGAAGTACCGGAGATTATGTTAAACTCTACTCTTCTAGGATCGATCTCCAAATCAGTTGGTGCATTAGCACCCGTCCAAGCAGCCAAAATATTCACACCAGGGGCTATAACATCAGGTTTAAGAATCTCCGTCGTAAGATGGTTTGGTCCGCGGCTCGAGAATGCAGCCACCTTTGGGGCAGGTGGTCTCGGCCCTATGACCGTGCCCCGGAACAAAATCTCTGCAGTTGGGGATGGATCGGATTTCAGATACTCCCGGATTTTGTCCCCTGCAGTACTGCCTACCATGGTGGCAGGAATTAAGTGAGAATCAGCAATCAATTCCTCGCCATTTTCATCAGTATTTGCTAAAATCATTCCTGCCCCACCAGCAAGCTTAACTGCACTACCCTTTTCAACCCTGGCATTCCCTCCCCTGTCACAAACCACAATCTTTCCCTCGACTTTCGCGGAATCAAGTTCGCCTGGGAAACAAAACCTACTCCCACAATCACCGGCATAAACCAATGTGTTCTTAATGATACTAAAACTAGTACTATCACTAGTATACAATGAAACACCACCAAACACTCTTCCATCACCAAGAACAACATCAGCAGGGAACTCTCTATCGATAGTCGAAGCACCGACAGTTAAAATCCAAGGGGCTATGTTAACAGCAGTGAATGGTCCGGGTCCCGAATTACCTGCGCTGCACGACACGAGGACACCGTGATGGGCAGCGCCGAATGCACCTATTGCAATTGAATCATCAACGTAGTGTGGTGCATACCCTGTTGCTCCAACGCTTAAAGAGATCACATCAACGCCATCTGATACAGCCTCATCCATGGCAGCCAGAATATCGGAATCGAAACAACCGAGTTTCCAGCATATCTTATAGGCTGCTATACGCGCCCCACTTGCCATCCCGCGGGCTTCCCCGGCTGCGAACCCAAGAAAGCTCGCATTTCCAACGACACTTCCAGCCGCGGTTGACGCCGTGTGGGTCCCATGACCCTCTGTATCCAAAGGGGACTTAGATTCTATAGACTCATTAATAGGTTTTTTCATATAAGTCTCATAGCCTCTGAAAAAAGCTTTGGCGCCAATCAGTTTTCTGTTACATGAATTAGCAGGAAAGTCTTTCGAAGCCACGCAAGCGCCCCGCCACCCTGCCGGCACGGGGCCGAGGCCTGAGTCATCGAAACTGCGGCGATCGGGGTAGATACCGGTGTCAAGGACTCCCAGGATGACGTCAGCAGCATAGTGGGAATTCGGCCATAGACCGGAGTAGTCGGAGAGGCCGAGGAAGTGGGGCGTGCGGGTGGTGTGGGGGTGGCGGATACGGTCGGGGATGAGGGAAAGGACGGATGGGTAGCGGCGGAGGGATTCGGCTTGGGAGGGTGTTAGGGCAGCGGAGAAACCATGGAGGGTGTGGCGGTAGGTGTAGAGGAGGGAGGAGGAGGAAGAGAGAGAGTGGAGGAGGGTGGTGGGGCTGTGGGATTTTGAGAGGTGGATGATGTATGTTTGTTTCTGTTCAGAGGATAGAGATAGAGGGAGGAAACAGAGGAGGAGCAGGAGGACAAGGTGGAGGAATGTGGTGGAGAGGTAGGGAGTGGCCATGAAAGAGAGAGAGAAAAAGAAAGAAAGGAAGAGAGAGAGTGTATGTGCTCCCCAGAAACGGGAGGAAGGAGAGGTGGGAGAAGGAAAGACTAATGGGGATTGGAGAGTGGAGAGAGGGAATCTTGTAAGAAGAGAGAGGAATGATGAATTTAGGACAAGATTGGTCGGATGTACCGTTAAAATATGTTTTTGTTTTCTTTCGCTCAATTATAGTAATCATAAAGTGTAGTACATTTTTCTATTTTGAATTTAAGCCTTATTTAGTTTTTGTGCACGGAATCGAATTTCATAAAGATTCAATTATTTAGGACTTATTTATTTTAATTTGTCTTATCCATTATTGATTAATAAATAGAGTATCCAATATTTTATGTAAAGTTGTAAGTAAGTTTATGTTATGATTTTAGATATTAGTTAAACAGCTTAATGAATAGTTGTAGCTATTAGAATTAGTTAGTTAAGAAAGATGGTATTTAATTATAATTAGTAAAGTTTGTTAAAAAATTAGTTATTATAGAAAATATTATAAATAGTATTTATAAAATCAAAGGATCATTATTTTTCATTCATAATCAAATTCAAAAACAATTGTTCTATAATTCTTTTTCCCTTTTTTCTCAAATTTTTAGGAGTTTGTCTTTGACTTAAACTAAAGACAATTTCATTTTTCTTGTTTGTATAAATTGGCTACGCAAGATTTTAATATCGGTGCTCTTGTTGTTCATACCCATTGATTCGATCCCATTGATTTGATTTGATTTCTTTTGCTTGTTGTTCGATTTCATTCTTCACTTCCAATCATGATCAATTTGTAAAATCCTATTGTATTAGCGTAAATACAAAATTTGTTGGAGGAAGTAATGGTGCAAATAAAAGCAATAAGACAGAAAATGATGGCATTATTCAACAAAGCGCAAAAGGATTTAAGTAAACTTATGGCAAGTAATAAACACATAGAAGAATTTAATTGTCAAATTTATTAAAGAAGAGAAATTGATGAAACGGTATGACGAAAATATTACTTCAATTATAGAAGCTACAAATGAAGACAAATTTCAAGAAACCGTTCAAAATAGTGATCAAGAAAATGTTGCCGTTGTAAAACAAGAGATTCCAATTTGGATTTCCAAACAATTAAAACATGAAAGTAGTTAATTATAATCTCCTTAATGTCGACTCCGGTATAATGGTAAGAGTGATTAAAATTGTTGCTTGCATTTCTAATGAGTAATATGTATTTCGGAAAAAGTTGTACTTAATCTTGAAGATAATATTTAAGAGCATTAAAGAACCAAGTTATTAATAAGGAAGATCATTTTATAAAAACAAATCGATAATGAATGCTTCAAGTTTCTTGAATACTTTTAATAAATCTTTACTTTTATTAAATATAATTAGTTAATTCTTATTTGTTTACTTGTCTTGTTCCCTTAAACCTTGAGGATAAGGTCTTAAGGTCTTCGTTAAGAGTAGAGGAAATCATTATGATTTTAGATATTATTTATGCAACTTAATGAATAGTTGTAGTTATTAGGATTAGTTAGTTAATGAAAATAGTAAATAGCTAAGTTTATTAGAAAATTAATTACTATATGACATATTATAAATAGCATTTGTAAAACCAAAAGATCATCGTTTTTCATTCATAATCAAATTCGAGAACTATTGTTCTATAGTTCTTTCTCCTTCTCTCTCAAATTTTTAGGAGTTGGTCTTTAATTTGAACTAAAGACAATTTCATTTTTCTTATTTGTATGAATGGGCTATGTGAAATTCTAACATTGGAAAATTATTATAACCTAAAATTAGATTAGAAAAATAATAGTTTAATAGTTTAGTTTTCTTTTAATATGTGTAATTAGATGTTAGGTTATAGTAGTTTTGATATTAGCAACAATTAGTTAGTCGATTAGATGTTAGTTTTATATTAGGTATTAGTTGAGAGTATAAATAGCTTGCATAGGATTATAACAAGATCATTCGATTATTTTCAATAAAACTTTAGAGTTTCCTTTAAATTATTTTATAGAGATCATACTCATCTCGAAAAAAGGAAATCAAGAGACTATTATCATGACTCGAATAGTATTATTGTCATGGTAAGTCACTGTGCGCCGTGCATTGTACAAAAATCTATAATCAACCCCTTCGTTAGACTTCCTATAACACATAAGACTCTTTCCACTCTAAGTTACAATCGGGCATGTAGACGAGTAATATCAAGCTTATTAGTTGCAATTACTAACTAAGTACGTAAATTACTGAAAATAAAGCATTAAATGTAGAATTCTACGACAAAAATATTACGGTACATATAAGCCTGCATTTAGTCTATTTAGCTACAGAATTATGCTACTTAGAAGAAATAAACAATTCTTGGCGAAAACTACAGATTCTCTCTTTTGCCCTCTGAAGCACATAGTCTTGTCTCGACACGAGATTCACTTCGAACATTCTGCGGCCTAGATTGGCGAAGAGGTGGTCTTGTATCAAAAGAAATCTATTAAGGTATAAGTTTACACTTAGTGAATTAAACTCTTCGTCACGCCACATAAATAATTTATTTAAATACACAATCATATGAATCCATGAAACACTCGGAATGTCAAACAATACATGCAGTGACCTATAAACCACATGCAACTCAGAATTATACTCCTTATAGTCGGGGTTGGAGATAATTGACCAATACAAACCATCAACTGGGTTTTAACACTTGGGTTTTTATTTCACTTACACCAACGTACTCAAAACAACTCAAACATATATATAACTTATTATAGACACCTAATTTTTTCTCTTTCATAGTCTTAGTTTTTATTTTTACAAAAAGGGTCCTAATTCAAAAAAATAATAATAATAAAAAAATAAAAATTAACAAATAATGAAAATACCAAAAAAAAAAAGAAAAGGAAAAAGTATAAAAATTTCGGAATAATTTATATTAGGAATAATTAGTTTAATATTAGTTTTAATTTTAGTTTAGTTAATTTTTTTTTAGGGATTTAAATAATTTAAATATAATTTAATTGTAATGAATGTTAAGAAATAGGTCAATGGTCTAATGGATAAGTAGCGGAGCGCTTGGGTGGATTTAGTTGGAGGTCACGGGTTTAAGTCTTTACAGGTACCAATGTCTTTATTTTTCCATCTCCACGCCTGCTGCACATTTGAATTCCACAGCAACAGCAGCAGATTTTGTTTGAGCTGCAATTCGCACGTACGCCCACTACGCGCGATCTCGATCGGTATTAGTTTGTACGAGTGCTTCCAATAATCCAACGCTACAGCCAAAACATCAACTCAGGTTCGGTTGCTTAATTTTTACTTTATTTCATTACTGTTGATTTATTTATTTATTTATTATTATTATTATTATTACCATATGATTATTATCTTATTAGATCCTTATTTATTTATGTTAATATATAAATAGTTATGTATATAATGGCCTAGTAGATTCTTTTAAGTATTAGTTTTATAGGTTAAATGTATTATATTCCACTGTAGCTAGTTGTTTGCTAATAACAATATATATATATATATTAACTTAGGTTTTTTTTAAGTTTTTTATGATTTCCTCACTTAGAAAATTGATTTATTTTGAAAAGAAAATAATAATCATATTTTTTAAATAGGATTTTTGGAGATTTTTTTTAATAAAACAATAACATTTAAGAGGTAGGACCTCGTTAAATTTTTTTAAATAAACCGAAATAAATTAAAATGTAAACTTAGACAGTTTTCAAAAATTAAAATAAACCAACACACTAAAGATTTTTTAAAAGAACTACGATCGTCTGATCCCGGCTAGCGGGTACGTAGGCACCTTTGGGGCGACGATAAAATATGTAATTTTTCTAAATTAAAAAAATCATTTTGATGTTGATAAAATAAAAAAAAAATCTTTAATTGACTTCTTTTCTATGGTTAGTTGTTTTTTTTTATAGTTTAGATGTCTTTTTTATAGTTTAGATATATTTTCCATAGTTTAGATGTTTTTTTTTTCATAGTTTAGATGTCTTTTTCATAGTTTAGATGTCTTTTTCATAGTTTAAATGTCTTCTTTCACAGTTTAGGTTTCTTCTTTATGATTCAGACATCTTTTCTATAATTTAGATATTTTTTCTATGATTAAAGCACCTTTTCTATGATTAGAATTTTTTTTTCTTTCTTTCTTTCTTTTTTTTTTTAATGTTTTAAGCATCTTTTCTATATAAAAGTTTCATCATGTAGAATATTGCGTACTTTATAAAATTTTTAGGGTTTTTCTTGAAAATAAAAAAATTATCACTTAGTTATTTTTAAATAAAAATTTTAATTTGGCACTTTTCAAAAATTAGGTTTTTTTTTCTTTTTTTTTTTTATAATTAGGAATAAAAATTAGGCTTTTAGGGATTTTTCTTAATAAAAATAAAATGGTTAATATAAACGCAAATTCAACCAATCATTTTTTATAAGAAGAACCAACCCATTAAATTTTTTTTTTTTTGAAAGAACTACGATCGTCTGATCCCAGCTAGCAGGTACGTAGGTACCTTCGGAGCGACGATAAATTATATAGAAACTTAGGTCCCTCTTTTTTCTTTCTTTTGATTTTATTTATTTATTATTTTATTTAAACATTATAATTAGAAAAATAATCCTAATTTCGGTAAATAGATAGTGGTACCCGTTAAGGGTTTAATAGGTTAGCCCCCGAATTCGTAACCCTCTGGTCCTTTATTAAAATTGAAATAAAAAACCGGTAGCTAAATCGTAACCAATCCACCCAATTGGTTACGGTTTTTTTTCTCTTCTCAACTCTGGTCGGGTGGCGACTCCAAAAATAATTTTCAATAAAAAACCGGAATTTCTCAATTTTTTTAGCCGAGGATTAATATTAAATGGGTTAGGGTTTAGTATTAATCAAGAAGTGAGAAATTAATTTTAAAAAAGAAACCGAAAAATCAGACTCGACAGTTTGGCGACTCCACTAGGGATCGCTAGAGGGTTAGCTACTAGAAGTTGCCGAAAATAAGATTATTTTTCAAAAAAAAAATCAAATAATAAAAAAGAAAAAGAACTTAAGTATGTTGTTTGATGTATTTGTTTATTTTATTTATTTTTTTTTTACTAACATTTTTCTTATCATGGCAGTTCATTTAAGGGGAAATTTTGTTTTGGGGGGGGGGGGAGGGGTTTACTTTTATCTTTTATTTAGTTATTTTTATTTTATTTTATTTTCCTTTCTGCATCATAAATGCATGTTAGACACGGTCAGAACCAGGCCGTCTTAGGACCTTAGGAGGGGGGCCATTGTGTAAGTTTCGGATGTTATGGGGCAACCACCTTCCGAGGCCGATCAGGCTACCCCACTCAAGTTTAGATGCAACCACAGAATTGTTGCTTTGAAAAAACGTAGTGGTTGCAGAACTTGAGGACCTTTAGAACCTACCTGTTGCATCACGTGAAAGCATTTAGAAAAAAATCACAAGTACTTATGATGTGGTAAACCTAAATTGATAAAGACAATTGTGAAGTTGTGATGGTAATTGTAATCTTCCATTGTAAATAATTTGATGTAAAGTTTAGAATACGTTGTAATTGTAACTTTAATTTTGATTTTTATCAATCATAGCTAGATCAAGTCAAAGGGCTTCCAAACAAATCCACGTTTACCCACTTCATTGGCCTTAAAAGATACTCTAGTTATGGATATAACTTTTTAGCCCAAATAAGTAAAAATTCATTGGGCTCATCTTGCCTCTATAGAAGAGCCCTATAAATATTACTATAGTAAGGGTTTTAGTACATCTATTAGGGCTCGAATCTATCACTTTAGGCCCACATCAATTGAGCCCAACCCTCACGGAGTAAATAGAAGACAAAAAATAAATAAATAAATAAATAAAGGAAACAAAACGAAAAGAATCAAACCTGTAAAATAATAGGTAGTTATCATTGTGCCTAGTATTTTACCCACCAGCATTCATTCTTTTAGGTAAATTCAACATTTTGCAAATAGCCTTTTTCATTTGGAATAAATAAGATTTAAATATTTTCTTTGTTTAGTCTTTTATTCTTCAGAATTCCTCTCTTGTAAATAGATTCTCAATAATGTTGTTCTTGACTTGTATATATTTCTATGAAAGCCATCTTTCGTAATCATCCATTTACAATTCCATCACTCGGTCTTTGTAACACAAAAGCCCTAACTTTTCCTCTCTCCCTTTCAAAAAAAAAAAAAAAGAAAAAAGAAAGAGAAAAGAAAGAAAAAAGAAGGAAAGGAAAGAAAAGAAAAAGAAAGAAAGTTGATAACGGTTACAAATCCTTATAGGGTTCGGGACAAACACAATCACTTAGCCCATTAAGGCAGATAACCTAAATAGACCCACTTGGCCCGAGAAAATAACCAACCAAACCTGAACCTTAGCCCATCGAGATGATTCAACCAACTTAAAGCCCCTAAGTTGTCGAGTCCAAACCATGAATTGAGTCAAAACATAAAGCCATGAAATACTATCCTAAGCTTGATCCCCGATACAAACAAAAAGGGCAAATCATTAGTCCCTTCTACTTCAAAAGTTGTCAGTTTCAACCCATTTGAACTGTAAAGAACCTAACCCAAAATCAGATATGGAAGCTTAAGGGAGTTAAGACCTATAAGTCTAGGGCATGGAGCATTTAGTCTTTGAAATTTCACAACTGGGGCATGTTCCAAGGAATTGGGGAGTAAGGTCCGTCATCACCTTAAGGTCAATTCATCCTTATGTAAGGAATTGGTAACTCACTTTTAAAAAGTTTTGAATGAAAAGAGGCGAGCTATATTCTATATACTAACCCTTAAACACTTTGAGAGTTAAGAGTTAAGAGACATCATAGTGAGGATATTTTGGACTCATTCCTTAAAGGAGGTCCATTTTGAATTTGATACGCAGATCGAAATGAAGTTAGGTATTCATTTTCAAATCCCAAACACAATTATCCTGTGATAACCCCGTTGAACAGTTTTAGAGTCATTTCAAATGTAAACCCTGTCAAGAACCACCCCACAGTGGGGCTATTTGGAGGTTAGGGTCATTGATTAGAAGAGAAGGATAAAATTGACTTGTGCTTACCCCAGTAATAACAATTTAAGAATAATTTTTGTTTTTGATAAATTGTTTTTTTTGAAGAAGAGCTAACATTTTTTCCAAATACCCCAAAGGTCACACATACCTTACCTAAGCTAATGGATTCTAAACTTATGGATTTAAGGCCTTGATTCATCTAAAGATAAAAACTTGACAAAAGAGATAGTTATTTTTTGGGAGAGAAAAGAAAGAAATGAAATGAAATGAAAAGAAAAAAGAAAAAAAGTAGAATAAAAGAAAAAGAAAAAAAAAAGGAAAAAAGAAAATGAAGAAATACCCAAATATTAGGCTTGAGTAAATCCCCAATCAAAGAAGGCTTAAGTTGCTAAAAAAACACAAGGTCTTGAATTGCGTTCCTAACCAAAAACACAAAACCTCATATTCATTCAAGATCATGTTTTCAACCGCAAACCAAAAACTCCATATTCAGTTCAAAATCACACTCCAAATCACAAATATAAACCCTTTCTACCCACTCAATTCTCAAACACAAGACCTTCCCACCCACAATACCTCCCTACTCAAAGCTCTTCCAATTTTGAAAAATAATTTATCTAAGATAAAAATTATCTTTGAAACTGGGGCAAGCATACATCTAGTTCATTCCTAAGGGTTCTTGACTTGTACCCCCTGGGTTGGATGAAAGAACTTTTTTTTTTTTTTAAATAATCCCTCTTAATTAACTTCTTTTGAAACCATTTGACCAAAAGCCAAATTTACAATACTGAACCTAAAAAGACCTACAGATCGATCAAAGCGTATCACTTGCGAATTGGACTGTAATTTTCAGAATAGTAGTCAAGAGTGACATCCAGACCAAGAGTGCGTAAGGAAGTCCTCTTTGACTAAATTAATTGTGAGTTACCTTTTTCTTATGAAATGAATGTCTAAGGCCCATCCAAGAAGCTCATTGTTACAAATTAGGGTGGATATGAGATACCCTACAGGATTATAGAGTTTACCTTTTAAATAGGAATTTGTATCCGTTAGCAAACTTTCAAGAAAAAAGAAGGAAAAAAAAAAGGAAAATGAAAAGACATGAAAAGGAGAGGGAGAAAGTGGAGGCTTGTTACAAGTTTTTCCATTCATTTTCTAGTCCATTTCATCCATAGTAGTCAAATTTTCAATTCATGTTATAAACAGTGTTCACCAAATTCCTCATTTGTAAATTTCTTAAATCAAGAGTTTTTTTTCAAGTTGGTTATGTTCCTCAGTTTGCTTGCAACTTTCAGTAGAGCTTAAGCGAATCCGAAGGGTGCTTACACTTTATCTGTTTTCTCATGGATATAGCCAGCTCATAGTGTACTGTTCCTATCCATATCTTCTTTAGCAATTCAGTCAGCTTATGGAGCGCTATCTAGGTTCAATGGTTCATTTAGGGATCTAGTCAGTTCATAGAGTGCAATCCCAATCCTAATCTAAAGTTTCTTAAGCTTCTGGTTGGCTCCCAAAACACAGTCCTAATTTGTAATCTCCTAGGGAACTAGCCAACTCGTAGAGCGTGATCCTAATCCAAAGTTTCTTAAACTCCCAGGAGTATGACTCATAGAACGTTACCCGACTCAAAATTTTATCAAGGGATTTAGTACGCTTAAGAAGTGCTATCTCAAATCAAGTTTTCCTTCAAATTTTTTAGATCTTAGTCAGCTCATGGGGCTCTTTGACCGCCTTGGAGAGTCAGCTCATTAAGGGCACGATTCAAGTTTTCACTCAAATTTTTAAGTCTTAGCCAGCTCAGGGGGCGCTTTGACTGTCTTGGTGAGTTAGCTCATTAAGGGCACGATCCAAGTTTTCCTTCGTATTTTTTAGGTCTTAGTTAGCTCATGGGGAGCTTTGATCGCCTTGGAGAGTCAGCTCATCAAGGGCACGATCCAAGTTTTTCTTCATATTTTTAGGTCTTAGCCAGCTCATGGGGCGCTTTGACCGTAGGTCTTAGCCAGCTCATAGGGCGCTTTGACTGTCTTGGTGAGTCAGCTCATTAAGGGCACGATCCAAGTTTTCCTTCAAATTTTTAGGTCTTATCCAGTAAATGGGGCGCTTTGACTGCCTTGGAGAGTCAGCTCATTAAGGGCACGATCCCAGTTTTTCTTCCTATTTTTAGGTCTTAGTCAGCTCATAGGGCGCTTTGACCGTCTTGGTGAGTCAGCTCATTAAGGGCACGATCCAAGTTTTCCTTCGTATTTTTTAGATCTTAGTCAGCTCATGGGGCGCTTTGACCGCCTTAGAGAGTTAGCTCATTAAGGGCACGATCCAAGTTTTTCTTCATATTTTTAGGTCTTAGCCAGCTCATGGGACGCTTTAACCGTCTTGGTGAGTCAACTCATTAAGAGCACGATTCAAGTTTTCCTTCAAATTTTTAAGTCTTAGCCAGCTCATAGGGCGCTTTGACCGTCTTGGTGAGTCAGCTCATTAAGGGCACGATCCAAGTTTTCCTTCGTATTTTTTAGGTTTTAGCCAGCTCATGAGGCGCTTTGACCGCCTTGGAGAGTCAGCTCATCAGGGGTACGATCCAAGTTTTTCTTCATATTTTTAGGTTTTAACCAGCTCATGGGGCGCTTTGACCGTCTTGGTGAGTCAGCTCATTAAGGGCACGATCCAAGTTTTCCTTCAAATTTTTAGGTCTTATCCAGCTCATGGGGCGCTTTGACTGCCTTAGAGAGTTAGCTCATTAAGGGCACGATCTAAGTTTTTCTTCATATTTTTAGGTCTTAGCCAGCTCATGGGGCGCTTTGACCGTCTTGGTGAGTCAGCTCATTAAGGGCACGATCCAAGTTTTCCTTCAAATTTTTAGGTCTTAGCCAGCTCATGGGGCGCTTTGACCACCTTGGAGAGTCAGCTCATTAAGGGCATGATCTAAGTTTTTCTTCATTATCTTTAGGTCTTAGCCAGCTCAAGGGGCGCTTTGACTACCTTGGTTAGTCAGCTCATCAAGGGCACAACCAAGATTCTCGTCATTCTTTTTTAGAGATCTTTGCCAATTCACAAAGACACTTCCCATTATCATTCTAACCTTCGTTAAGTGACTTAACGTTCCTTAGGATAAAGTCATCCTGAGGCAAAAACGGTGTCTCTTTTATCTTTATGGCAAAGTTTTGCTCAAACTTCACCACAAAGAGTGGCAACTGTAGACACCTAATTTTTACCTTTCCATAGTCTTAGTTTTTATTTTTACAAAAAGGGTCCTAATTAAAAAATAATAATAATAATAAAAATATAAAAATTAACAAATAATGAAAATACAAAAAAAAAAATAAGAAAAGGAAAAGTATAAAAATTTCAGAATAATTTATATTAGGAATAATTAGTTTAATGTTAGTTTTAATTTTAGTTTAGTTAATTTTTTTTTTAGGATTTAGATAGTTTAAATATAATTTAATTGTAATGAATGTTAAAAAACAGGTCAACGGCCTAATGGATAAGTAATGGAGTGCTTGAGTGGATTTAGTTAGAGGTCATAGGTTCGAGTCTCTGCCACATCTGAATTCCACAGCAACAGCAGCAGGCCGTTCTACATAGCTAGCCGAACGCTAGCCTCACGACACCAACTCAACGGACTCCGATCTCCAATCGCGACACCGACTAACTTTTTGTTTGAGCTGCAATTCGCACGCCCACTGCGCACGATCTCAATCGGTATTAGTTTGTACGAGCGGTTGCTTAATTTTTACTTTATTTCATTACTGTTGATTTATTTATTTATTTATTATTATTATTATCGTATGATTATTATCTTATTAGATCCTTATTTATTTATGTTAATATATAAATAGTTATGTATATAATGGCCTAGTAGATTCTTTTAAGTATTAGTTTTATAGGTTAAATGTATTATATTCCACTGTAGCTAGTTGTTTGCTAATAACAATATAGATATATATATATATATTAACTTAGGTTTTTTTTTTTAAGTTTTTTATGATTTCCTCACTTAGAAAATTGATTTATTTTGAAAAGAAAATAATAATCATATTTTTTTTAAATAGGATTTTTGGAGAGTTTTTTTTTTATTTTTATTTTTATTTTTTTATAAAACAATAACATTTAAGAGGTAGGATCCCGTTAATTTTTTTTAAATAAACCGAAATAAATTAAAATGTAAACTGGGACGGTTTTCAAAAATTAAAATAAACTAACACACTAAAGATTTTTTAAAAGAACTACGATCGTCTAATCCGGCTAGCGAGTACGTAGGCACTTTTGGGGCGACGATAAAATATGTAATTTTTCTAAATTAAAAAAATCATTTTGATGTTGATAAAATTAAAAAAAAAATCTTTAATTGACTTCTTTTCTATGGTTAGTTGTCTTTTTCATAGTTTAGATGTCTTTTCCATAGTTTAGATGTCTTTTCCATAGTTTAGATGTTTTTTTTTTCATAGTTTAGACGTCTTTTTCATAGTTTTGATGTTTTTTTCACAGTTTAGGTTTCTCTTTTATGATTCAGACATCTTTTATATGATTTAGACATCTTTTCTATGATTAAGGCACCTTTTTTATGATTAGAATTTTTTTTTCTTTCTTAATGTTTTAAGTATCTTTTCTATATAAAAGTTTTATCATGTAGAATATTGCGTATTTTATAAAATCTTTAGGGTTTTTCTTGAAAATAAAGAAATTATCACTTAGTTATTTTTAAATAAGAATTTTAATTTGACACTTTTCAAAAATTAGGTGTTTTTTTTATAATTAGGAATAAAAATTAGGCTTTTAAGGATTTTTCTTAATAAAAATAAAATGTTTAATATAAACGCAAATTCAACCAATTATTTTTTATAAAAAGAACTAACCCACTAAATTTTTTTTTTTTTAAAGAACTACGATCGTCTGATTCTAGCTAGCGGGTACGTAGGCACCTTCGGGGCGACGATAAAATATATAGAAACTTAGGTCCTTCTTTTTTCTTTCTTTTGATTTTATTTATTTATTTATTTTTATTTTAAACATTATAATTAGAAAAATAATCCTAATTTCGGTAAATAAATAGTGGTACCCGTTAAGGGTTTAATAGGTTAGCCCCCGAATTCGGAACCCTCTGGTTCTTTATTAAAATTGAAATAAAAAACCGGTAGCTAAATCGTAACCAATCCACCCAATTGATTACGGTTTCTTTTCTTTTCCCGACTTCGATCGGGTGGCGACTCCAAAAATAATTTTCAATAAAAAACTAGAATTTCTCAATTTCTTTAGTCGAGGATTAATATTAAATGGGTTAGGGTTTAGTATTAATCAAGAAGTGAGAAATCAATTTTAAAAAAGAAACTAAAAAATCAGACTCGACACTTATACAAACTTTACTTTTCATACGGAAAATACACTTTCCTTTTCAAAAATAAAAATCCCAAGTCTAGTAGTATGATGGCCTTCGTAATCCATATCATACGCACTAAGCAGAAGTCACAAGATATAGGCCTTCGCTAACGGTTAACATCTCCTAGCACTTAGTAAGCCGAAAGTTAGGATAGAGACTTAATAATATAGAAATGACATAACCGTTGCTTAATCCTTACAGGAGCCCCCTCTCTTGTGAGTCTCTTCCCTTAATCGAATAATTACTCAATCCGGTTTTCATTATGACCAGACAATTACATTCCCTAACAACAATACATATCTATCATCATAAATAACCTCGTTTATTATTTGATTAGCAAATCATGGAGTTTAATCACGATATTATACACATATATTTCCCATATCCCACATGTATTCAACTTTATTATGGAAATTTAAGTGCATCTACACTATAAATAAAACCAAGCATGAGATCATCGGAAGTTACTCACTCGGTCATAGCTGATAAGTCATAGTAGTCAAGTAGTATGTTGTCTTAATCCGGGGGTAAGTCGTCTCCGACAGTGGGGTCCTTTAAACATCGTAAATATGATACCATAAGAATTTGAAATGAAATAGAATTGTAGACACTTAATTTTTGCCCCTCTGTAGTTCTAATTTTTATTTTTACAAAAAGGGTCCTAATTCAAAAATTAAAATAACAAAAAAAATTAATAAAAAATAAAAAAAATAAAAATTTAACAAATGATGAAAATACCAAAAAAAAAAAGAAAAAAAAAATTATTATAAAGATTTTTGTAGATTTTTAGGAAGTAACTTTTTTTTAGAACAAATAGTTTTAGTTTTAGTTTAGTTGAAAAAATTTTATTTTAGGTAATCAGATAGTTTAAATATAATTTAATTGTACTAAATGTCAAGTTGTAGTCAACGACCTAATATATAAGTATCGAAGTATTTATGTTGGATTTAATTGGAGGTCATGAGTTCAAGTCTCAACAGACACTTATGTTTTTATTTTTCTATCTTCGCAGAAGCGAGATAAAAATAGGTCATATCTAATTAAATCATATGAATTTAGTTAAATTAGATTTAAATTCATTCGAATCTAGTTTAATTACCAAATCAGATATAATAAAATATGATATGTTTTAGATTATATAAACACACACATGCCGCATTACCCGAGGAGATACCATAAAAAAACACCCCAATTTCCTTTAACCCTTAAAAATCAATTAGCAGCAGCGGCGACTTTGCTGTACAACCAACGCAGAAGTCAGGTTCACCGCTAATGTCACTGTCCATACCGTCTGCTGTCCACGACTGAGTCCCACCTTCGCCGACAGAATAGCAGCCAAATTCCCACGAGTAGCAGGTAATAACTGTACCATCACAGCCCCACACACGCCTACAAACCAGACCACCATCCCCGATCCTTTATAAAACATGATCCCCTTTACTGTCTTATCTTCAACGTTTAAGCTCCACAGCAATCCAATTCCACCAAACCAATCCCAATCTCCCGTACGATTCCCCTTGACGGATACAGCACCAATCTAAACGTAACATGCATCTCCTCATCCACCAGCCGAAGTCCAGTATCCGGACTTCACAAACCTGACCGCAAACCAATCTCCAACTCTACTGTCGAATGCCCCATCATCGCCAACAATAACCCAACAAACCTAGACGTGCAGACATAACAAACCGACTCCAGTTCGGACGCCAACTTCAATCAGCAAGCCTACCACGCCTCTACAGCCAGTCACTTACATCCCGATTAGCTACGAACAACAAACTTACTCATCTGACTTCATCCTCACTTGACCGAATGCATGCTGTAGCAGCACACGTCCACAACTGTAGCAGCTGTACAATTTAACTACACAGCTACTGGCGCTGCTGTACTGCACTAGTCTATATCGTCCAGCACTTCAGGCCACATGAGGCTCGACCAGCAACTCCAACACGTCCACTGTCGATACAGTTCACCCCCACTGACGATCAGCCGCACATTCCTTCTCATCGATGAACTCAATCCATTACCGCATTCCAGTAGACTTAACCGTGTACGAGTACTCCCATCGTTGCTTTACAAACGCCATGATTAGGTGAATTCCATTGATGGTTAGTTTTTGTTTTGGTTTGATTATTATTATACTATTATCATGTTATTGGTTCATTAACAGTAAATATATGTTGTATATATGAATACCTTAGTTTAGGAAACTTTATTATTAGTTTTTATATCAAGTTTAGTGCTTGATGTTGTTAATAGCAAGGATATGAGGTTGTTAAGATTAGTTTTATTAGTTCATGTAATATATAATATGTATATATATATATCTATGTTAGTTTAGGAGTTTTAGTATTAGTTCTTGTACAAGTTTATTATATAATATTAATTTATTTTGATAGATAGTTGTATACATTAGTTTAGGGATTGTTAGGATTGATTATATTTTAAGATTTGGTTTTATTTAAGGATTTATCACATAGAAAGTTTGTTTTCCTTTAAATAAAAATTAATAAAAGACCTTTTTTAAAAATAGGATTGTTAGAGCATTTTTTTTATCAAACAAAAACATTCCAAAGTTAGGACCTTTTTAGAGTTTTCTTTAAAAAAAAAAATAATTAAATTGATAATAACGTAAATTCGAACGGTTTTCAAAATTAAAATTAATCAACACATTAAAGATTTTTTTGAAAAAACTACGATCGTCTGATCCCGACTAGCGGGTACGTAGGTACCTTCGGGGCGACGATAAAATATGTAGAAACTTAAGCTCCTCTTTTTTCTCTCTTTTGATTTTATTTATTTATTTATTTATCTTTTAAATATTATAATTAGAAAAATAATCCTAATTTTGGTAAATAGATAGTGGTACCCGTTAAGGGTTTAATAGGTTAACCCCGAACTTGGAACCCTCTGGTTCTTCATTTAAAATTGAAATAAAAAACCGGTAACCAAATCGTAATCAATCTACCAAATTGATTACTGTTTCTTTCCTTTTTCTCGACTCCGGTCGGGTGGTGACTCCAAAAATTATTTTTAATAAAAAATTAGAATTTCTTAATTTCTTTAGTCGAGGATTAATATTAAATGGGTTAGGGTTTAGTATTAATTAAGAAATGAGAAATTAATTTTAAACAAAAACCGAAAGATCAGGCTCGACAAGAATGTTAATTTAAAATCTTTTAAGTTACACTTTTAACTTAATCTTATGTTTCTCTCTTTTGTATCAAACCTTTAATTGCATATAATTTTCTCGTTTTAAATCTAATTTTTATGATCTTACAGTCCTTTTTTATCATTTTTGAGTGTTCTTTCATGTGGTATAGTTAGATTTTTGAGATGGGGCTTGTAATTTTGCCTATTGGTCATAGCAGTAGTGTTTCTTGTGTTTTGGTATTCTTTTGGGCTTGAAATGGTTATTGGGCTTCTTATTATCTTGTGTAACAATTTGAGCTTCGGCTTAGGCTTAGGCTTAGAACTCCATTTTAGACTTGAATTCTTCCTTAAGGTTAGATTTCTACTCCTTATCCATAACCTTGGTAGTATCCCAATTTCCTTGGATTCCTAATTGGGTTTATGTGGTAAAAAATGGGCTTGTTTTTATACAAATCAATATTTGTGACTTTATTGGGCTTATGGAGTTTTATGTGGACTTCTTATAGGTCTTATAACACCTTTTATTTGGGAGTTAAGGTGCTAGTAAAAAATTCCATGAAGGTCCAACTGAAAGTTCTAGGCATATTTCGAGTATTTTAGGCTCTGTTTTGAGTTTTAGGTTCTGTTTTGAGTATTAGGTTTTTAACCCTTATCCTACTAGCCTTGCGTGATCTTTTCACTTTGTTTACTTAACTTTATTGTGTTTTTAAGTATGTTTTTCCTTAGTTCTAGATCTGGTCAGATTGGTTTAGGTGGCTTTTAACTTGGCTTTTCCACTTGATTCATTATTTTCTTTAGCCTTAGTGATAAATCAAGGGTGTACACTACTTGTGCTCTAATTCTAACTTAACTTCTTCTTTGTGAGAGGATTATTTGGCCATAATGCTAAGTGAAATTTATAGATTACATAGTTATTGTAGGTGTTACTTCTTGTTTTAGGTCCTTAGAAGTTGATTCTACACCAAAACTTCATGTAATGGTTTTTTCTTTACCTAAAGCTAGTTTTAAGCATGTGAAACCAATTAGAAGTAAAAGTAACACTTAAATATACTCCAAATGTGCCACATATAGCATTACCTCAGGGTGTTCTTTGTACTTGGTTTCGTGATTTTCTCATGTCATAAGCTTCTACTCTAAGTGACATGCATGTAATTGATAAAAACATTAACTCATATTCCAACATTCATGTGAAAGATTCATAAAGCTTAGTACTTAGTATAATCTATCAAAGATATCATCTTGTGTATATAACAATATCCACATAAATATGTATAATCTCCTAAGCATGGCATTTTAAGAATACTTAAGTTAAGAGTTTACTTCTTTCTAAGTGAAATGAAGAGTAAATTTGGTGCTTAGTTGTACTCCTTAGCTCCTTGTTTTCCTTTCCCATTTTTGTGTACTCTTGAGTTTTCAATGCCTAGGTGTTTAAGGGTGGTTTTGGGGTGTTCTAAAGTTTCCTTAAATGGAGTTGTCAGAGTTTCTAGAGTGGCTCCTTGTGTGGACAAAAGTGAAAGCAACAAGAGTAGGCTTTTTGTATGCTATGAATGTGTGTGTAAGTGGTAGCAAGAAAGGAAAAAGTGAGGCTTGGTCTTTCTTTTGTTTGTAAGTTGAATGTGCTTGAAAAGTGAGTGAGAATGAGAGGATTTTGGGGTGATATGGCTGATTGAAGAATGCTCCAAATACATTACAAAACAATGTCCTTTTTATTGCTTCTAAGCTTGTAAAGTAATGATTGGATGATGTAAGCAACATAGGGCAAATAGTGATCGTGAAGATAATGGAATAGATATTAGATTGACAAGGAATGGCACCCCATTCCCTTCAATTCCAACTGGTCATAGCCATGTCTTTTAGGGGAATGGGTTTGTCACATCAAGTTAACTTTAGTACATGATTAGTTGAACCACTAATCAATAGATAGTATAGCTTATATGGAGATATGGAAATTATCTTATCTTGAATCTGAAGGAAGTTATCATATGATAAGTAAATCTAACTCTTATGATTTTAAGTTGAAAGTGAATATAATTGGTTAGCTAAAGGTCTTACATGCATCATCCTTTTAGGGTTTTGGTTCTTGTAATAGTTTATGATTTGCTTCTTAAAAGAAATTATAGTTTTCTAGAGTTGGATAAAAAAGGTGGTTAAGTTCTAATTCCCAATTATTTGTTTAAGGTTTCAATAGTTTTATATATATATATATATATATATCTTTAGCTCATCTTAGAGTTTAGGGTTTTGGGTGATTTAGGGTTATCATCTTACAACAGTATAAATACTTCATTAACTTATCCAACTCAGAATCTAAATTAGTTTATTAGAAGAATTAGGTTAGTTGTCACTAAAAACACCATTTAATACCTAATTCATGGCTCAAAAATCACATCAAAATTTAGAAAATAATTTTTGCTAGAAATCTCTTCACAACATGTTATGCTCCAAACTAGGGAGTCGTAATAGTCCTGCCATATAAACCAACTTAAGCTAGAAACTACTCATTTTAGCTACTAACATAGGTGTAAGTTTACACCAGGCCTTTACTACTTCATAACTTTAAATCATCCAATTCAATATCTTTTTGATATCAACATGTGGTATAATTTTCTAAAATAACTTTTGAAAGAGAATCTATGGTATAAATGCTTTGAGAAGAAAACAAGTCTAATAAATAACTTTCGAAAATTTCATAATAAGGATTTATAAAAGTTCACAGGTTTATAAAACATAGTATAAATAATAATAATTTAAAACTAGAGGATCACTTGAAGGGACCCTATTAGTTGTCTTAGAGGTTTTTAAAGTTAATAAATGAAGTAGGAAACCAATCAATTTGTCTTAAATCTAACTCCTTGACTTCGTTCTCTACTCATCTAGAAATTTGAGTAGTATTGGAATATCTACTGGAAAACCTATGAAGAAATTATAGGAAAATGAGCAATAACTTGCTCAGTAAGTAGAATGAAAACATTAGCACATATCTGACAAAGAACAATAAGGGTTTTTGTAAACCTTACGAAATTTCAATAACCTAAGAGAGAAATCGGATAAAAGAGTCCTCAGATAGTCCCTAGAGCCACCTAGACATAACAATAAAACCTAAATAAAGGAATTGAAGCTAAAATGTTCAACTAAAAACCCTAAATGAAGTGAGCCTTAGAAATCTAACTAAACGAGTAAGAACCCTAGGAGCCCTAATACTTGAAAAATCCTAGGATGATAATGAAACCCTAAAATGATCATCCAACCCTAATTAAGTGATTAAATATTTTAACACCACAAATAAGCATTAATAGTAAGGTTGAATTGATTAATATAAATTACCTATATCATTAAACGATTAAAACCTTAACTTTCGAGCTCGTTCATGAATCAAATTACTAAAAACAAGTACCAAACCCTAAGTACACATATAGGGCACTTTGATTAACTAAAGTATAGTATCAAAGTTTAACAAAACCCTAAGCATATCTTAATTACACCTATTTGACTTAATTATGCTTAACTACCATCAATTATCCTAATAAAACCCTAATTCATAATCAACCTTCATTACATCTTAGTTAGCTACAAGTTAAACATGATGAAGGGCCAAAAGACAAACCATTAATAACCTTAAAATATCTTGTACCCTAAGAGGACAAGATCTTACTCAATTTGGAAAAAAGCATGATAGTACATGGTCCCTTTTTTGTACCTTATCCTTGATTATCTAAAATATACACCACTTTTCCCTCGCCCTCTCTCATCCTCATGACCGACCACCCCTCTCCCTCACTCATTTTTGTTATCTTGACAAACCCTAAAACACTTTCAAACCCTCTCAAAAGATTAAACACTCAAACTCCCCTTCTTTCATCCTCTCAACCACCACCATGCTCTCTACCGCCGGCTACCATAACATCACCACCACTACTCCAAATCACTCACCACCAAGCTTCATGCCTCATACATACCCTCTCCTAATCCTTCGACACACACACACACATACACACCCATACTCACTCACAAACTTACGACACATACCCACCAAGGAGACCATCATTAATTTTACTCTGGTAAGTATTTAGGCTAGTTTTTCCTTAGTTTTCTTGTTGAATAATGTTAGAAACAAATGTTTTTCTTTGATGAACCTTACTTTATAGCAAATCTCTAGGAGTTCTAAGGTATTTCAAGAAGGATAAACAAAGGTTAGTAAAAGGAAAAGAACTTTTGGTAGGAGATTGCTAATAGATTAAGTAGTGTAGTGTTAGTTTTAGGAGTAAATCATTAAGTAGGTTGATAGAAACCCCCAGTCCCCATACATGCTACCTCTTATATGTTCTCTTACAACATTTCTATACACTTTTATGTAGTGATTATAGTTTTAGATTGGTAGAAACATAGGTTACTTAAGTATAATCACCATAAAATCCAAGTGTTACATGAAAATAGAAGGTTAGATGCTAAGAACACTTAATAGTCGCCACTTCCATGAATCCATCGGATTTGTAAATTATTGTTTATTAACTTAATGACATGTTTATTTAGTATTAAGTATGATTTAGGACTTAATTAACCAAATTAAGTAGGCTAAAGTATCGTTAAGGCCTTAAACTAGCTTATTTGGTGATTATAGGATTAAAAATGGTGTTAATGGCCATTAAAACTCTAATGACTAGATCTATAAACCTAACAAAAGTGAGGTAAACTTAAGTCCACTGTTTGGCTAAGCCTAAAAAGATAAGTAGAGCCCAAGACCTTAAATAGTGATTTAAATACATAAAGCCCAAAGGAACTAACTTTATAACCCATGTAGCTAAGTGACTAGATCTAAAGCTTAGGCTAAAGTGTTACGCCCCGAAACGGCAGAGTTGTAACAGCCCCGCCGTGTAAATCATTCTAAGATAGAAGTTGGCCTTACAACCGCTATTTTAGACTTGATCTACACAAGGCATCCACGACTAACCCACTTTGAAGTAAACAGTTTGTAATTTAAATAAATCATTTACCTAAGAAAGTGAGGAAATATATATATACACTATAATTCAATTATTACAATTAAAGTTTACAATATTTCTCCGTAATATATTTCCTAGTTATTACATTATTCAGAAATGAAAAATTCTAAAGTAAAAGCTTAGATCTTAAAAATATGTGTTTATTCTTCAAATGTTTTTCCTTACTCCTCAGGATCTAGCAGTTGCTAACTTCAGAGTAGTTATATGCCGCTTCTTAGCCAATACATGCATGACGTTTATAGGGATGTAAGCAACTACAGCTGAGTAAGTTAGGATGGAGGACTTAAAACTGTACCATAACACAACAAGATTATCAACCAACTTATTAGGTGTAATGCATGTTCAAGAAAATGCCATTGCACGACAATGTCCGGCCCGTCGTGAGATTAGAGAAATTTTGCCTGCTCTAATCCGGGTTAAGGAGTTGCCATTAATGTAACAGCTCATGACTAAACCTAAGCTTATGCAGTGAAGACGTCACTTTTCCTACGACTACCTTCGAACCATTGACTTCACCCTCGCCGCAACCTCCTCTCCTGTCACTTAGTTAAACTAAGGATGAAGAAGAGACCATTATGCAATCCTGCGTTATCCCTTTAGAAGGGGTCAGTATTTGGCCGAAGAGTCCTAGGTTTCCCCTAATGGGTTGCCATGCAGGTTTGATTATGATTACAAGTCATATATTTGATTAGCTCCAGTTTGGAGTGATCAATCATTTCATTCAAATTACACAATACAAGCTAGAATAACAAACAGAATCATAGTATTACTCATAATCAAGCATATGTATACCACAGACTATTTAACAAGCACAACTAAGCATAATCTCAAGCCTCTAAAATACAATATCATATTAATCCCAACTTATCTGGACTCCTCGCTCACTTACTCGAGGTCCAACTCGCTCAGGCCATCACCAATCATCCTTATAGCACAAACGCAGTTTCAGTTTTTCATATAACTATTATAAGTTGGTTTTATCCTATAACACTTATTGTTATGTTTTGTTTAGGGTTTAATATATCCAGTTATCTAGGTTCTCAAATCTTTTACAATTATTCTGGGTTTGGGGCTAGGTTCGGTTTCAGGTTCGGTTTTCGCATCGGTTTTCGCATCGATTTTCTAAATTAGGTTCTAGTTCGATTTCAAAATATTGTTTTATACCCGAACCTTAGAAATTTGTTTCAACTCATAATGTGAAATTAATCACATTACTTCCCGATATCCTAAATACCATCATTACCTCTAGTCAATATTTTATTATATCTAGTACACTTAAATCCTTAATATGTACTGAATTTACTCCTGATGTAAGAAATTTTTTACATTTTTCATATAATTACATAAATTCAAGTTTTCTATCAGATTTATTGCATATTTTTATTATTATCATAATATTAATTTTTATTCTTATATCTTCTATTTATTATATTTTCAATAATTACATGTTATGTATATAATAGACATCTAATATTGCTAACACTCTAATTACCATCTCCCAACATTAATTATTATTTTAAAATATCTAAATTCATCCTAAATTAGATTTTACTCCTAATTACCCTAATTTACAAAATTAACTTAAAATTTACTATTTTTCCTTATTATTCATTTACTACATAATTAACCTCATAATTACATCTAACACCCTAAATGCTACAAGTATCATACTTCATCAGATTTTAACATCCTAAAACATATAATTATTCACTAAATCAGTAATTAACCATTTAATTACTTAATTAACCCTAAATTACCCATTTTATACCTCATTTTAAGGCCTAAAAATTATCTAAAATTTTTGAAAATTAATTTTTGAAAATAGGCTTCATAGTACTATTCTATATCATCTAAGTAGTCTACACAAAAATTTTGGGTTCAAAACTACACTCCTAAGTTCATTTATTTTTAAACCAAAACATGTTCGGTTTTGCATGATTTCTTAAGGACCATATATCATAAGACATATTTTCAAAAAAATAATATTTTTCCTAAAAACTAAATACAAAAATATTTCAAAATAACAAAATTCATAATTTTATAAGAATATTTACTATTTTTTACAAAATTATACAAAATTGGGTCGAATTCACCAATTTGGGTGGCTCCGGCCACCAATGGTGTATCGGCTCACCTGGGCGCTGCCACTACCGTGTGGTTGTGGTGGTGGTGGCCGTCCACTTCTAACTGCTCGTCAGGTCTAGCTTCTCCTTATAAGCCCTAATTACATAGTTTTTTTTTAACTCGAATTTTTTTCTTCCAATTTCGACGCTCTTAATTTTTCTCTGATTTCTAACTATCCAAATGAGCTCTATGATATTTTTTCCCTATTTATAGAGCTTTGTGGTAATTAATGTGCATTAAATTGGATAAGACATTGCTCAAATCCCTTAATTTTTTACTTTTGTGTTGTTCTAATTTAATTAACTAATTTTTTCTTATTTGCCCAGCTCCCACAACCCAATTCTGGATCATTCCTTATTTTTTTTATATTTTTTTATTTTTCCTTAATTAATTATGAATTTTTTTAATTATTTAGTATTATTTTAGCACAGTACGAGTATTTTAAGTAAATACGCGTATTTCTATATACATGTAAATTCATATATAGTACAAATAAATATTCCTAAATATTATTTAGGTTATTCTATGATTTTTAATATACATATAATTTATCTTTAACAATTCGTTAATTATCAGAATGTATTTTATGCATTTTCGATAAATAACGTGTTATATACTTAAAATTTGAAATTTTTATATTCTTTTATTTTATTGCTTATTTTCTTAAATTCAAACTTATGGAATCATTTTACTAATATTTCTAGTTTTACTTATAATTTAGGCTTGATCGGATCTTTCAATCGATCGAAACCCCAAGTGACTGGTTGTGGGGCTTACAGAAAGGGCTTAAGAAGATTTATTTAAAAGGTACACTAAACCTAAGGGTCCATCTAAGACAACCATCATAGGCCTTTTAGTGATTTAGAACTTTAAACTTAGTAAAAAGACTTATTTAGACCCAAAAGAGCATCATCAAGGCCCACTTTAAAATTTTAAGGTATTGGGTAGAAAAAACCCATTTAAAACACTTAAAAGAAGGTCTAAATTATTAAGTATAAAGCCTAAGTAAAAAACCAAACCCAAGACCCAAAACTAAGCCCAAACCCTAAAGTGACCCAACTTACCATTTGGGCCCATGACCTCGTAAGGCCTAACCAAAAAACTTACTGACCTAAAAACTTAAATAAAATGTCACCACATGAAAGAACATTTGAAAATGGTGAAAATGACTATAAGATCATTGAAAATGAAGTTAAAATAAGGAAAATATGTTTGAATTATAAAAATAACTAACCTAGAGTTAGTAAGTGGTAAGCCTAATTAGCTAATGCAAATAGAATGCTCATAGACCTTAATTATCTTCTTTAGGTGATGAGGATATTGACTTGGATGCAGTTGAGGACCATTGGGACTATTGAGTATCATGGCTAAGTGAGTATACTGTACCCTGCTTTGCTTATTCTGTACTTGTAGTTAGTAAATTATTTAATTATATTAGATAACTAAATCTATTGCGTGATTGGAGCATATGGGATATTGTATGTGTTTGTCATGACTAATCTTGCTTACAAAATATCTTAAGTTAATATGAACATGTATGCTTGTTGCATTAGAACTTAGGATCTTGGAGTGTTTGGATACAATTAGTTAGCTACCTATGAATCTGAACTATTAAACATTCGACCCCTAATTAAACTGAACATGCATTACATCTTATAACATGATGTTAAGGGCATCAGTATCATGCAGTAGAATGAGAGATCATGCTTAGTTAGATCCACATCGTATAATGTATATTGAAATTGTTACTGTATGACGTATTTCATACACCATGTTCGTATCTTGACCTTTAGGAACCACTCGGCTTTGGGGAGTGCCGCTTTTTGCTTGAGGTTGTGTTGTGTCTACTATTAAGGGTGATATTGTTGACAAGAGACTTCAAATTGGACATGGATACTTGGATCTTAACATGCTAAAATACTTATTAACTCAAGCAACAGTAGGCATTAAAATTGTATTGTATACAGTTGCCGATCAATTGTATATATTGTTATATTGCATATGTTTGACCATGCATTCATATGCTTGATTAATAACTTGTTACATATTACTTGTTAGTAAAGTAGGAATGTTACTCATTGAGCAGTTGTGCTTACCCTCCTATAGTTTGTTATTGTAGCAAGATCTTTAGTTAGAGCCAAGTCGCGGGATGTCCGAGGTCAGTTGTACTTACTTAGGGTTATGGGATGTGAAGAAGTTGAGAGCTTAAGTGAACTCTTTATTTATATTTAAACTCTTTTTATTCTCCATTATTACGTATCTTTAGTGTGTTAAGTAGCCTAGACAACTTTTGATAATTTATCTCAATACTGTATGATTAACATAAGGGAAAACCTTATATTCCTTCGTATCTATGTTGTGTTAGTATTATTTGGATGATATAACTCTAATTTATGTGCTCTACTATTACTTAATACTAGTTATTAGGAGATGATTGCAGTTGTGAAATGCTTTGTGTAGTACGCCGAAGGCTCTCAATCAAGGATGGTGCTTGATATCAAATCTTTATGTATTACATGGAAATATTGCCATAACTTGACCCCCATCCCCCTTTCGAGTTGTGATAGTTTTTTAGCAAGGTTAATTTGATGCAATACAAGTTTAAATAAATACCATTGCATGATGTTGATCGATTGTTATGGGATTAGAGAAATTGCGCCTACTCTAATACAAGTTTTAAGGAGTTTGATGCTGTGCACTTCATGGATCAAAACCAAATTGGAGCTTCTGTAATGGAGAAATATGCCCCACCTGAGACTATCTTCAAACCATGGTCCCCAACCTTATCGTGACCTTCTCTTTTGTCACTTAGTTTGACTAAGAGTGGGGAAATAATCAATTCTACTCTCTTCGATGAAGGGTTCATGTTTGACTTGAGAAACCTAATAATTGTCCTCTAGTCGGTTGTGATGCAAGTCCTGTTAGTAATTAAGTCGAGTCTATGTTAGATTGCTTTTGGAGTGATAAAGCAATTTTAAATAGTTCAATCTAGCAATATCATAAAGTAACTAATACATAGGATCCAGTATTTCAAATAGCAAAACATTATTCATGCACACACATTGCATACAATTAGGCAACTATCTTACAATCACAACCAAGACATATACTAAAGCCTCCAAATATCATTAAATAATACTTCAAAGTGTAGTAAAGCACTAATCCCACTTATCTAGAAATGTGATGCTCTATACGTGTCAATATGGGTTTCATCCGCTTCAGTTTTCCACTAATATGGCAATCACTTTAGCATTATTAGATATAAGGTAAATGAGTTCATTTCAATAATTTAAGTTTTGTTAGAACTTATCTTTAGTGAGTGATGTAAATTTTATATTGATTTCGAACTTGCTATTGGAGTCTCTAAACAAGGTTTTAAAAGCTCGCTTATTACTGAATTTTAATCTCCGAACCTTCTGGTGAAGTCATTGAGATTATTTTAATTGTGCTCCTTACTCTAATCAATTCTTTGAACAAGACTCTATAGTCATTTCTACTAAGCATTTCACACCAACCAAACATCGAATCAAGTTCTAAAGCCATTCTAACCATACTTCCCTTACCAAATTCTTCCTAAACAAGTATATGATGGGGATATAGTTAAGTCTCTCTTCTTATCTAATTTTCTGATCAATTCTCAAAACTAGAGATTGGGTTCCCTCTTCACAAACAAAGCTTTTGAAGATGTGTTTGAAGTAATTTCATCTAAGCCTTCTAAACTAGTCAACCTTCTAGTCAAGTCTCTAAACTAAATATAATCACCCTTTTTTTATCAAACAACTCCTTAAATGAAGCTTTAACATATTTAGAGTTATAAAGCATTTCGTCCACCAACCTTTTGAACATGTCTCTGAAGTCATCACAACCATACTTCTTATACCAAACATTGTCTTAATTGAGGCCCTGCCTTTATTATATTCAAGATTCTTATACCAATTAACCTTCTAATTAAGCATTTGTACCTAGATTTTAAGTTACTCTTTCACTAGGTCAATCGTCTGAATATATCTCTGAAGTCTTTACAACCATGCTTTTTTTACCAAATAGCTTCTCAAACAAGACACAATAGGGTTATAATTATAATCCTTTACCATTTATCCTTATGATCTAGTATGTAAACTAAGAATTAAGTCCCTCTTCTACTAGTTCAACAATTTGAAGAACTCTTTGAACAAAATCAATTTATGTGTTTACTCCCAACAACTCACCTTAACATCCTATTCCAGTTTATAAGTATGATAAACGTGATAATACAATGGGTTCAACATGCCCATGCTTACCATATCACCCATACTTTCAAATCTACATACCCTAATCTTAATGCATGTAAGCCATAACCAATGGTTTGTGCATACATCAAATTCCATCTAATCTAACCAACTGTAGATCATTTTCTACAATAGAACATAGCTTATATAAACTCTAGAACTAGTACAACTTGATTTTCTTAAAGCTAATTGCGTAAAGCTCCCAATAATAGCATTTTCACCAAATCTAGAGGCTAAAAGGTTACTAAAAATTATAGAAAATATTATTGGCTAAAAACTTTTCGTAAGATTCAAACATGTAGTATAAGGAGTTTCTAGAAAAAAAATTGGTTTCAAAACAACATCAATAAAGTTATTTAAAACAACTTCGAAAATTGATTGGTTTTGTGTGAATCCTTCAAGAGGTCATAAATCTACTTAAAATTTTTACAATATATTATTTTTCCCTAAATGTACATACAAAAATACTTCAAAATAATTATTTTTTTATAATTTTCGAACTTCTTTTAATATTTTTAAGAAATATAAGAAAACCAGATGGAAATTATAGCTCATTGGAAAACCACCATCTAGCCACTACCACCCTCCTCTACCTTATTGACAACCTTAGGCATTACTACCTCTTTCTCGCAATGGTGGTAGTTCGTCCTTAGATTGCTTTTAAATTCTTGCTCCATGATGTTGCTAGGTTGCGCAGTTTCACTTCATATAATTTTTCTAGAAATTTCTTCTTTGTTTTTCCCTTTCCTAAATTTTTTTCCAACTTTGTTAAGGAATCTTTTAATATTTTGGAGAGGGATAGGTGATAATTCCAAGGTTTGTCGCGTAAAAATGATTTCTCTCTCATGGTTTTTGTTTAATATTGTTAATCTCTTATCTTGATAAGTGTCTTAATTCTATCATCTTAAGTCCACAACTCTCTTTGATGTCTCTTATGCTTAATCCAATAATATTCTAAGGGTTTAGTAATTTTATGTCAATTTTTTTATTACTTTCCAATAATTTTTTAGTTAATTATTCCTATTTTTAGCTGTTTTGAACATTTTCGAGTATATAATTATATATACTAATTATACCCAAGGTATACATACTATGTTTATATATTATTTCATGTCATTTTAAAATTTTAATACTCAAATAATTTATCTTTGAGGTTTGGTTAATTTTCATTATGTAATTTACGCGTTTATGGCGGATAAATTACAATAAATATAATTTAGTAAAATCATCTGTTTTTGGCTATAATAATATTATTTCATTATATTTTTATATCATGAGACTACCGTCGTATAATCGTTTAACTATTAGGATTTACATGTGAAATATTATCTCAATCGACCTACTTTTGTATATACCGTAATTTACTAGCTCAAAATAACTACGTAAAACTATAGAACTCACATAGTATTTCAATATTAATATATGGTAGTTTATAGATAAATTTTGAAAGAGAAATTACATAGTCAACCCTATTTATTCAATATTGAAAATTGCTTAGTTTCATCGATTTCTTAAGGATGTATATTGTCACTACTAAATTTGTACAAAATGATAGTCTCCCTAGATTTTATAGACCTAAATATGTTGGAATAATTTTTATTTTTTAAATTTTTGGTTTACTTTGCTATTTTTAATAATTTAAGCAAAATCGAGAGAAATTTAGACCCTATCAACATTGACAACTCCAAGCATCTCTGATGGTAGACGGATTGTCAGTAGCTCCAGGCATTGCCTCCTTCGTCATGTGGTGGTGGTTAGTTCCCAACAACTCCTTTAGTCATCCAACACCTTAAAGCCTAGATTACACTCAATTTTTGTATATATATTTTTTTTGTAATTTTGTTCATCAATCACCAAACCCCATATTGAGTTTTCTCAGACCTTACATTGTATGTATGACATATTGGACATGGTTTTTGGATTTTACAAAGCTTAAAGAGTATGAAATGGATTTTTGTTTTCTCTCTCTTCACAATTTGGAGTTTATAAACTATCTTAACATGCATTTTCATTTGCTTAATTCAACCACAGCTATCCTAATTACTATCACATGCCTATTCCAACTTAATCTAGTTGTCCTAAGTGATTTGAAATTATTCATTAAATTTTATGAATTTATTTACTCATTTTAGCTTAAAATATAAGTAATAGGGTGTTTTATTTAATTATGGGTATTTATTTACGTATAATAATTATTCATGGGGTATATACACATGTTCTATATATTATTTTGTGTCATATACTATTTTTATTGCATATATAATTTATTTCTAAAGTTTCGTAATCATTTGAAACTCTAATTTTAAGTTTTCAATAATTGTTAATCTTACTCGATAAAAATAAGTTTTATTGAGATTAAATATTATAGGTACTTTATTTTGAGAAATTGTTATTACAGAGGTTATTTGTATGAACTTATATTAACATTTGGCTCAATTGGAGCAAAATTGCTCGAATGCCTTAAATCATTCCAAACACTTTAATTCACATTAATATCAAATAGTTCAGGTATGATAATTTGACTTAACCTATTTCTTGAGCTTCTATTAATGACATTACTTGATTGCTTGCCTCTGCTGTACTTCTTATGTCCCAAGTGTAGTAGAAGTAGTCTACTGCTCCAAGTCTTAAGTAGAAAATTGAAGACTAGGTCTCACATTCTACACCCCTTATAAAAAGTTTCATCCATGAAACTTCCATAATCTAGGACTTTTGATTTTAAATCCAATACCAACCTTCTACTGTGTGATTTTGATTTCCCCATCACATCACAATCATCAATTATGGTTAAAGTCATAACTTTAATATTTTTCATTCTTCGTGCTATTTAAGCCCTTGCATCTAAGTCTATACCTTTGTTATTCCCTTCCATGCTATAGGGGTTCAAGTAGCAACATTAATTTTACTCACTTTACGAAGTCCTAATACTTTATATACTACTAAGTCCTTCCATCCAACTTTCTAAGCCTGACGCTTGTAATTTAAGAACTAGAGTTTACCTTCGGCTTCAATTTTCTACACATTCATAACTTCGCATAATTGGTTAAGGCATGACTACTTTGTACATTGTGTTACTTTGTACACCTTAATGTCTTATCATAAGTAAACTAATCTTGCTTTCATATAACTTCTATAACTTTAATACATTTGGGTCTATACATCCCTTGCTTCAACTTCTATAGTATCCTGCATTCCTACCAAGGTTACTAGTCATTGCTTTTATCCCTATTTCATTTGACTTCTTATAAATTGAATATATCCTTCCTTCTCATCCTACACAGACTCATACATAAGTCTAGCACCATTATTCCTTGTTAGTGCCATGCTTATATTCAACACTTTGAGTTTAAAGTCTGCTTACCTAGCTACATGGAGTCTACTCATTTGAGTTTTCATGCTTTGCTATTCAAATTATCTAGCTCATAATTTCATTATATTAATCCCTTTGAATCAACTTCTAGTACTAATCTAATATAGGATTTTAATTAACTAAGGTTTTGACTTACTTTTTGAGTTAGGTTTAGACTTTGTTGTTCCGTCCCCATATCACTAGATTACTTCTTTTCAAACTAAATTTCACTTTTCCCGTCTTATAACTTTATGAGCCAAATATGTCTTCATGAGAAAGTTATTTTTTCAATTCCTAACAAGGTATCTTCTAACGTATTTTCAGCTCTATTAATCTCTATAATACACTTAATGTTTTTAGTAATAAAATTAGTTATGAAGTTAATCAAATCCATCTATTACTATATAAATTATTTTTAAGTCGACAAGCTTATGAAGTTTGATATCATTTCAACTCAATCCTACTTCTTGTACTTTTTGACTTAGGTTTTGAGTTCATACATTCTTTTGTTTTTCAAGCTAGGGTACTTTCTGAGGCAACTTTAGAGTCTTACCAAGTTTAAATTATTGTACCATAACATATTTTGACACACCTTTTGACCTCCATTTTAATCAGGGTTCCACATTTAAGTAGTTTTTAATTAAGTTTCTGCCATCTAATACATATCTCATTTTTTATGTTTACTCTAGTCTAGTCATAACGATATTGTTTTTCAAATGTAACTCTTAAATAGTCCCTCTCCTCATGCATATTTCTCCAAGTATTACAATTATATCATAGCTAAGGACTTGAGTACTTCATATAGCTGGTATGTATATTGTATCAAGTGTAAGTTGCAAATTTGAACTTTTAGCTGACTTGGACTCAAATGAAAATTATAATGACTCAATGCAGTTGGATTTGATTTGAACCAAATAAAATTGATACAACTCTTGGACTAACAGGATACATAAAAGAGCTAACCAATTGCTAACCTTATGACCAATATGACATGACATGATCAACTATGAAGATAAAAACTCAACATAAGAGACACTGGAGTCATGACAATTAGTGGATTGAACAAATGAAATGTAAGAATCATAGATTTACCTTTCCCTTCCAAGCTTACTCATGTGTTCCAAGAGCATACATGAAGTGTATTATTTAGTATTGTTTCAACCATACCCCAAGCTTTATCCATTTATTTTCTTCTTATAATATGATTACTGGAAACATATAATTCCTATACCCCTTCCTTGACCTATTCTTGCTATATATAAATACTACTATTCTTTTATCTCCTTAAGTTATTCTAGCTACTTTGGATAGTTTCATACATGTACTCCTATTGCTACATTCTTATCTTCATAGAGTTTCCTTAGCTTAAAACCTGACTCGATCCATTTCTTTTCTATTCTTAACTATCATATATCTAAGATTCTTCTACTCAATTCCTTCAATACAACAGTTTGTTTTGGATTTACCAAGATTTCCTACTCAATATCAACTTAAGTCCATCAATTTATCAACAGCTTCCTTAAGAATTTTGCTCAAAGCTTACATCATTCCATGTTACTCCTCATACTTTTTCTCTCTTCATCTTAAATAACCTTGATCCATGCTCCTCAATATATCTTAGGTCTCATTTCCAACCTTACTTCGATTCTTTAGATCCACATAGATGCCTTAACTTTCCAATTAATCATAATTCCAATCCAATCCCTTAAGCAAGTTCTGACACTTTGTGGCTCATTTTCAAACCATCCTCTAATACTACTAGGTAACGCCCTGCCTTCTAAGTATCTACTTAAATTTTTTTCTCAAACTCTTGGTACCTAAAGACAGTTCATTACTGCCATCCTTAAGTTAAGGATAAGGCAAAACCTGCATTCAACTTACTCTTTTGTTCCATAAACAATTACTTCTAGATCATTTCTCATTCATTATGATAAACAACAGTAAAAGTTTTCATATTAGTGAGTTATACTCAAAGTATCATAGTTACTTACTTCTATATAATATAATAACTCTTTTACAAGTACATGTTTTTGGACTACTACGACTATGCTAAACCTTTAGTAAAGTAACACCCACTACTTTCTTGAAAAGCTCTGTTCATGTACTAAAGCCATATTGTGTAGTCAACAAGTTCTTTGAAGAGCCCATCTTCAACTACAGTTTTGATGTCTCTTTGTAAATTTGATACATTCTTCTATCTATTCGTACATAACTTGAAGATAAGAGAAACTTATACCCTTAACTACTACAAGCTAAGTAGGATTGGATAAACACATAACAACAAGCATAACAAAATAGCTACATCATTAAAGTAGTTAGTTCAATTACATTATCTTATATTTTCCCAGCTAAGTAATCAATGTAAATGTAATAAGTGTATGCCATATTCATGTACGTGACATGCATCGATACCGAGATCCTAACCTAACTTAGCGATTCATCTGGCTTAGTAAACTCAAACTAGGTATTTGACTAACATATTTAGGAACCTAGCAAACATTTTAGCTTAGTAATAACCACATAAAACAATAGGAAAATCCAGCTATGGCCTAGTAATACAATCTTGTCTCTATATGCTTGAAAAACCTAACTTTTATGAATCAAGTAGTTCACATAATAAACCTAGCTTTTCATGTGGAAACTGACCTATCAACATCTCAGTTTTCAGAAAACTTAACCCTTAGGTCTTTTTCATACCATTGCATGAATGCATTAGATCACACGCCAAGCAAAACCCAACAAATCCAAGTGGACTATTTCATCACTTGTTAATAAGCCTTTATTTTGTAGTTTTATCAGTTCTAAGATCTCTGTATCAAGTTCACTTAAGTGAATACATTAGGAGATAGAGTTAGTCCCTAGATTCTTTTCCAAGATAACAAAAGCCTAGCAAATGTTACATACGCATTCATTAGCACTAACATAACAACCAACTTTAATGTCATGTTACTATTTAACCAACAACAATTATACTAGGTAGCTCCATATGGTTCATAAAACATCACATCAACTTATAATCAATGTTTAGCTAGGCCAAAACATCACAAAGCATACAAAATTAGGAGTATACATAAGTCTACTCAAGCATACATAAATATCCACTTACCTGGATAACAGTACACTCCCAATCTTACTCGTTAACGTAAGCTTCCTCTTTCACGAATTCACCTACAAAGATTAAGTACTTCTAGGGTTAATTACATGTAATATGTATATGTACATTTTAGTTTAATATTCGCTTTTTGGTTGTTAATTCATGGTAAATTGGTTTTACTTTAGCCTATGAGTTTAATTTTGTGTAATTTTTTAGGAATTTTCTTTAGTTGAAAATCTTATAAGTTGTTATTTGAGCTTTATAGAGGTCAGTCATAATATCAATTTTATCTTTTGATATAGCTTCTGAGTTTCTCTAATTTAAACTCTTTATTAAACTATTCTTTGAGCTACATTCTGACTCTATTATCTTCAGGGTTTTTAAGAAAAATAATCTTTGACCAAGCTTTTGAATCTCCTATTTTTACATTTAACTGATAAATTTTTCTTCCAACTCACTTTTTAAATACCATTCTAGTGTAAAATTTCATTCATAGAACATCTGAGTTACCCTTTACCTTTAACAAATATCTCCTAATTAGTTAATTTTCTCACTTTTCTTCCAAGTTACAATTATGAGATCAATCTGAAACAGTAATTAACACTTCAAACAACCTTTCTTAGCTTCATTATTTCCTAACTCCTTTTTCATTACATCATACTTCATTAACTGATCCAACTCAAAATTTGAATAAGGTTATTAGAAGAATTAGGTTATCTATCACTAAAAATACCATTTAATATCTAATTTAGGGCTTAAAAATCACATAAAAATTTAGAAAATATTTTTTGCAAGAAATCTCTTTGTATTAATTCAATATTAATATATGATAGTTTACAAAAAAAAAAAAACGAAGGCAAAATTATATTGTCAACCCCATTTATTCAAATCGAAAATTGTTTGATTTTGTTGATTTCTTAACGATGTATATTACCACTACTAAATTTGTACAAAATGATAATTTCCCTAGATCTTATAAACCTAAATATGTTGAAATAATTTTTGTTTTTTAAATTTTTGGTTTACTTTGCTATTTTTAATGATTTAAGCAAAATCAGGTGAAATTTAAACCTTATCGGCATTAACAACTCTGAGCATCTTTGGTGGTGGAGAGATTGTCAGTAGGTTGCCTCCTTTGTCATGTGGTGGTGGTTAGTTCCCAGCAACTCCTTCAGTCAGCCAACACCCTAAAGCTTAGATTACGCCCAATTTTTGTATATATTTTTTTGTAATTTTGTTCATCAATCATCAAACCCTATAATGAATTTTCTCAAAACTTACATTGTATGTATGGCATATTGGATAGGGTTTTTGGATTTTACAAAGCTTAAAGAGTGTGAAATGGATTTTTGTTTTCTCTCTCTTCACAATTTGGAGTTTAGAAACTATCTTAACATGCATTTTGATTTACTTAATTCACCCATAGCTATCTTAATTACTATCACATGCCTATTCCAAATTAATCCAGTTGTCTTAAGTGATTTGAAATTGTTCATTAATTTTTATGAATTTCTTTACTCATTTTAGCTTAAAATATAAGTAATAGGGTGTTTTATTTAATTATGGGTATTTATTTACGTATAATAATTATTCATGGGGTATATACACATGTTCTATATATTATTTTGTGTCATATACTATTTTTATTACATATATAATTTATTTCTAAGGTTTCGTAATCATTTGAAACTCTAATTTTAAGTTTCTGATAATTATTAATCTTACTCGGTAAAAATAAGTTTTATTGAGATTAAATATTATAGGTACTTTATTTTGAGAAATTTTTATTCCTAAGGTTATTTGTTTAACTTTTATGAACTTATAGTAAAATTTGGCTTAATTTGGATAAAATTGTCTAAATGCCCTAAATCGTTCCATATGCCCTAATTCACATTGACATTAAATAGTTCAAGTATAGTCATTCGACTTAACCTATTTCTTGATCTTTTCTTAATGACTTTACTTTATTGCTTGCTAATTCTATACTTTCTATGTCCCAACTGTAGTAGAAGTGGTCTACTGATCCAAGTCTTAAGTAGTAAGTTGAAGACCGGGTCTTACAAATGATTAACTAAAGAGTAAAACAAGTAAAATTGTTAAGAAGAGTTTATGGATATGAGAATGCCAAAGTTGGTTATGGGAGCAGAGTCAAATAGGGTGATATTTTTGTGATTATTATGGGTTATGTTGCTATTGTTTTAGAAATATGTTTATGCAAATTAATGTAAGTTAATGAAATTTGATTGTATGATGGCATCATGAATCCAAGCATGCCATGGGCCCTTATAGCATGGAAGGAAGTCTTGCTTGATTAATTTAGTAAAATCTTGGTAAGGATGATTTAAGATCATAATTAGCCATAGAAATCCATGAAAATGTGTTGATCAATGCATTTGCATTCATGATCTTCCCCTTTTCTATGTAGAAGAGGGAATAACAAATGATTCCTTGGTGATTCATTGATAAATGACGTAATCAAATTGTCAATTGGGGGGTAATCTTAGTAATAATGCTCTATATGATGAGAATGAATGAAGTTAACTACAGAAAAATGGAAATTAAATGTAGATTATTACTGCATATGCAACCTAGGGTATTTACTGGTATAAATTATACTTTTTAAAATCCATGTATATCATTGGGATATGACTATGTGGTCCAATATAAATAAAGGGATTGAAAACAAAGTTGCTAATGCCTTCTCTAGGCAATTTAAAGAAGCTAGTCAACATTTGGCTATTACTCTGCTATCTTTTGATTTTATTACTACTCTGAAACATACATATAAGAACAATCCAAAATGGAAGTAGAAATTTGAGGAATGTGAATAAGGTACATATCAAAATTACTCACTTAAAGTGCATAATGGACTCTTATATTTAGGGAATCCCATATTCTTTCCACCTAAAGCCAATATTATTCCTATTGTCATTACTAAATTTCATTTTGCACTAATAGGGGGTCACAAAGGAGTTTTGAACACTTTTAAGAGCTTAGGTGCTTCATTTTTTGGGAAGCAATGAAGAAAGATGTGGAATTAGGAATTGCCATGTATGTTAACAAATTAAACATTTGACCATATCATTAGTAGGACTTTTACAACCTTTGAATATTCTTTAACAAGTATTTGAAGAGGTTGATATGGATTTTATTACTTGACTACCATGTGTTAGAGGGTATTTTGTAATATTGGTTTTCATTCACTGATTGTCCATATATTCTCACATTTGAATGCTACCCACTACTTATATAACATCCAAAGTAGTAGAATGATTTGTCAATATTATAGTCAAGCTACATGACATTCCCAAAGCAAATGTTTTAGATAGGGACAAAGTTTTTGTGAACAATTTTTGGAGGGAATTATTTCGATTAAGTGGTATACAACTGCCAATGAGTTCAACATATTACCCACAACTAGAGGTACCTGGTAGATGTTTAGAACAGTATTTACGAGCTTTTGTTATGGATTGTCCAAAGGAATGACCTAAATTTCTACCATGGGCTAGGTATTGTTTTGATACTAGTTTTCGTACTAATACCAAGATGGCACCATTTGAAGTACCATAGAGTAGAGTCCCTCTTACCATTCGAGATTATTCTAATGTAGTTAATCAAGAGCTTAGAATAAGAGATGCCATTTTGAGACAATTAAAGTTGAATCTCAGACAATCTTAATTACATAGGAAGAATTTTGCTAATTAGAAGTTATAAGAACCAGTCCGCTGGACCGATTACCCGTAGCTAAGCTAGAGGATTCTAAGGACTCACTTGGAGGATACTAGCTTGAGGCCATATCTGAGATGGAGGGTCTTATCTCGACTAGATCTGCTACTAACCTAACTACCGGACCCTCACATGCATCAGACCTACTCTTGCCTAGTAACGATGGTTTATCTAAGAAGATAACCCAAGAATAGCCGAGCCGAGCTCCTGATCCAACTATAGGCATCTAATCCTAAATCAAGCTGACTTCTCTTTAGAAGGACTAATTGGTCCATGACCTAGTCCAGATCAGGTCGGCCCTTGACTGCCAGCACTTTTTGTTTTGCCTACTTTGTATCATAGTTCTAACTCCCATGCACCACGTGGCACGTATCTTCTAGCATGACCTTTTTAGAAGGATTCTTTACTTTTTCACACTAAATATTCTTTGTTTTTTTACCCTTTTAGTACGTTTTATATAACCTAATTGTAAGAATACCCTTTTGTCTTTTCATATATATAAAGTAATCCCAGTGGATGGGTATATAAACTCTCACCTTCTTATACGTGAGAGAACACACATATTCATCAATATTAGATTATTCAAGTAACCTTTGAGCAACTTTAGTGTTCTCATTAATCTTCAACTTTCATCTATGTCCTTTAATAAGGAGTATTGGTGAGTGACCCTTCAGTTCAGACCGGTGTGTCATATCCGGCAAATTGTTTCTTTTACCCTTTTAGTATGTTTGATATAACCTAATTGTAAAAATACCCTTTTGTCTTTTTCATATATATAAAGCAACCTTAGTGGATGGGTATATAAACCCCCACTTTCTTATACGTAAGAGAACATACATATTCATCAATATTAGATTATTTAAGTATCGTTTGAGCAACTTTAGTGTTCTCATTAATCTTCAACTCTCATCTATTCCCTTTAGTAAGGAATAGTGGTGAGTGACCCTTCAGTTTGGACCAATGTGTCATATCCGGCGAATTGTAGGCCAAGTAAGGTTGAGTGGTGTGTCATATCCATTCGGTAGTTGCTCAGGCTTTACTAACTTTTCTTTTAGTGTCTTTTCGACTTGTTTCGTTGTGGTACCTCTCCGTGTATTTGACCTCGGAGACACATTAATTTCGCTAGTATCAAAGCACGGTTCTGAGAGGGAGTATGTAAAGTTGTAGTGATGTTTTGGTTTACTTTACAGTTAGTGATTGATGTGTTCCCTCTATAGCTATTGCAGTGTATTTGTGTGATAGCAAATGTGGTTCCATTATTACTTTGTTTTTCTTTGCGAAAACATAGTAAGTTTATTTCTATTCTATTTGAGTGACTATTATATATTAAAGTTGTTAGTAATTGTTAATCTGTTTGGAAAAGTATTGTACTATATTAGATTCGAGTGTTTAGGGTATTATTGGTGACTGGAGTAGCGATGCTCAATCTGGTCATGTTCATAATGGTAATAATACCTTAAGGTCTGTTGACAACAAACTTGACAGACCCACAAACCTTATTGAGAGTCTAGTCATTGCGATGTAAGTTAATAGGCAACAACCCCAATGTATGCAACTACAAAGTCTACCTGACAATATTCAAGAGAATGGTTATGGCCAAAACGGTCGACAATATTGCCCAGTTCGACGCCTTTGAGTTGGATGAGCTACTAAGCAAAGACTAAAGTTATAGGATATTGAGGAAGATGATGAGGAGCTGGATGTTGAAGAGTTTGGGGAGGAAAGAGAAGAAGTTAACTATTACTGAGCATAAGGACGAGGACGCCAACCTTCTCAAGGGCTAGATAATGTCAAGGTTTAAATCATACCCTTTAGTGGAAGTAAAAATGTCGATGAATACTTGGAGTAGGAAGAGAAGGTCGAGAAGGTGTTTAACTGTTATAGGTATACAAATGCTGTCAAAGTTTGACTTGCTACACTGGAGTTTACTAGGTATACCAATATGGTGGAAAAATTTGAATGTAGCCAGAGCAAGGGATGGAAGACAAGGTGTTAAAAGACAAGGTGTTAAAACCTAGGATGAGATGAAAAGGTTATTATACTTATAAGATACATTTGCAAAGTTGCAAGAGCTTTGCTAAGGAAGCTAATTTGTTGATGACTATGTTAGAGAGTTCCAGATGCTTATAATCTAATCGACGTGGAAGAACCAAAAGCCTGTATAGTATCAACATTTATTTCTAGACTCAGATTTGAGATTTGCAACATTGTGGAGGTGTAGAGGTTTAATACCCTGGAAGAGGAAATCAAGATAGCACAAAGGGTTAAAAAGCAGAGGAGAAATGTTCTAAGTCAATCTGAGCTAACATTCTCCTAAACCCTTGTACCACATCGACCTGTTCAAGCTGAGCCAAGGAAGCTATACTGAGTTGAGGAAAGGAATGACAAACTTGACGAAAATCGAACAAGACAATCAAGTCGAACTGAAGCTAGGTCGACTCCGAGAACATTTGAGAAAGGACAGAACTTCGAACGGAAGACTAATAAGGTAAAGTGCTTTAAATGCTTAAGCTTTGGATACATAGTTGCTGAGTATCCGATCTAACTTGCCATGGTGTTCTGAGGAGATAGAGTGGATAGCATTGATGAGAGTAAGCCTAAGGAGGAGAAGGATGTTTGAGAGGCAAAAATTGATGAGGAGGAAGAGACCTGGGTCTATCCCGACCAGGGATAAGTGATGACCCTAGTGTCGAGACAAATACTGAGCTCCTTGCCTAGCTCCGAGGAAGATCAAAGGGAAAATTTGTTCTATACTAAATATACCATCAAGGGACGATTATGCACTATTATAGTAGATGGAGGAAGCTGTACTAATATAGTTGCATAGTCCTTTATATAATGGTTGCGTCTGCTGATCTCAAAGCATTCCTGACCTTACAAGTTGCATTGGATTTATGATAAAGCTGCATTGCACGTGACCAAATAAGTAACCGTACTATTCAGTATTAGGAATATGTATAGAGACAAAGTAGTTTGTTCTGTCATCCCCATGAGAGCTTCACACTTACTGCTTGGATGACCTTGGATATTCGACCGATGTGTTGCTCATGATGGATATAAGAACACCTATGACTTTGTTAAGGATGGAATGAAGATTGTGTTGCAACCCATGAGCCATCCTAAGTGAATGAGACCTATAATTAGCTCACTCGAGCTAAAAAAAAAAAAAAGAAAACCTTAGTTATGAGTCAAAGAGAGCTTCGATCTATTGAAAAGGCTGATGAGCCCATGTTTCTATTGGTTAGGAGATTCTTGGAGATGAGGGATTTAGAGGATGTTTTAGATGAAATCTGAAGCCTACTGAATGAGTTTGCGACCTGTTCCTTAAAGAATTGTCGAAAGGACTACTTACAGTTCGAGGTGTTGAGCACTGTATTGACCTACAGCCAAACGTCATTCTACCAAACCGACTTGCATACAAGATGAACCCTGAGTAGGCTACTGAGTTGAATAAATAGGTAGACAAGCTCATAAAGTGAGGATATGTGACGGACAACATGAACCCTTATGTGGTACTAGCTCTATTCGTTTCAAAGAAAGATGGTTCATGGTATATGTGCATCGATAACCGAGCAATCAACTAGATTACTATCAAGTACAGATATTTCATACCGAGGCTTAATGACATATTGGATGAGCGTCATGGTGTCAAAATATTTTCAAAAATTGATCTAGAAAGTAGTTACCACCAAATTTGTATGAGATTAGTAGATAAGTGGAAGACTACCTTCAAGACTAGGTATGGACTCTACAAATGGTTGGTTATGTCATTCGAACTTACTAATGCACCAAGTACATTCATGAGGTTCATGAATCATGCGATGCGCCCTCTGATCGGAAGATGTGTGGTTATGTATTTTGATGAAATACTGGTATACAATGCCGACCTAAACAACTATGTTCAACATCTTCGTAACATGTTTGATATTTTGTGAATTGAGAAATTGTATGGGAATGTGAAGAAGTGTATGTTCTACCAAAATGAGGTGGTTTTCTTAAGGTCTGTAGTATTAAGGGAAGGGATATGAGTAGATAAGGAAAAGATCTAAGCTGTTCTGGAATGGCCGACACTGAAGAATGTCACTGAGGTCTGAAGTTTTCATGGCTTGGCTTCTTTTTATAGGCGATTTATTAAAGACTTTAGTATAACAATCGCCCCATTGACTAAGTTGACAAAAAAGAGTAAAGGATTCAGGTGGTAAACAAAGCTTGAAAGAGATCAAGGAAAAGCTCACCTCGGCACCTGTTTTGTTACTGTAGATTTTGACAAGCCCTTTGAATTAGATGTGATGCATCACGAGTTGGAATTGGTGTTGTCCTGATATAGGAGTGATGACCTATCACCTACCACAATGAGAAACTTAGTGTTCTTGCCCCGAACTATTTTTTATACGAAAAGGAGTTATACTCCCTTTTCCCAACTCTCACTGTTTGGCAACATTATCTACTACTATGAGAGTTTATTATTTATATTGACCACGAATCATTGAAGTATCTTAGAAGTTAGAATAAACTCTTAAAGAGACAAGCTAAGTGGTTGGATTTTATGGAAGGGTTCTCATACGTCATTCAGCACAAGAAGGGAAGTATAAATGTGGTTGCCAACACTCTATCACAATGGCAAACTTTGTTAACCATTTTGTAGACAAAATTATTGGGATTCTCACTCATTATTAAGCAATATGCTAATGACGCTCACTTTAGAACACTGCCAAGAAAAAAAATGGTTGTTGGAGGATATTATCTTAAGGATGGCTATCTATTCAAGGACTACAGGCTATCTATTCCAAACTGCTTCATGCATGAGCTATTGGTCAAAAAAGCCTATAATGGAGGATTATTTGGTCATTTTGGGGAGACTAAGACAACCAATTTGTTAAAGGAAAACTTTCATTGTCTTGGTTTGACTAAAGATGTCCATAAGGTAGTTAGTTGTTGTGAGGTATACAAATAAGCTACGGGGAAGAGATATCCCCATGGAGAGTCCATGCCTTTATTGATGCTAACCATACTCTAGGCCGATCTCAGTATGGACTTTATCCTAGAGTTGCCTTAGACATTTAGAGGAAAAGATTTTATATTTGTTGTCGTAGGCCACTTTAGCAAAATGGCACACTTCATCCCATTCCATCGAACCAACGATGCTTTATACATTGTTGATTTGTTTTTGTAGGAAGCTATCTGATTATATAGGGTACTGAAGACTATTATCTTAGATCAGGATACAAAATTCTTGAGCTATTTTTAGAAGACTATTTGGAGAAGACTTGGAAGTAAACTTGTATTCAATCTAGTAACCACCCTCAGACTGATGGCTAGACTGGAGTGGTGAACATGATGCTAGGCAATCTACTCAGAGTTGTTGTAGGAAAAAAACTTAAGAGATTGGGATTTGTGCCTACCAGTTATGGAGTTCGCATACAACCAGATTGTCCACAGTTCCACTAGGAAGACTCCATTCGAGGTCATATATGGCCTTAATCCGACCATTCCCCTAGACATGTTTAGCACCCTAGTAGCTGCTAAAGAGAGTTAATCCGGAGTTAACTGAGTCGAAGAATTGCAAGTGCTACACATGTTTATAACTATGAAGATTGCCAAGTTCAATCAAAGACAACAAGAGATTAGCAATCAAAGCATCCGAACTATTTCTTTCTAGCCAAGAGACTTAGTATGGATTCACCTCAGCCGAGAACAATTCCCACACTTAAGATAAAGCAAACTATCTCTTTGAGCCGATGGTCCATTCAAGGTCCTAAAGAAGATCAATTGCAATGCCTACCAGATCGAGTTGCCTTATGACTATGGTGTTTCCTCCACCTTTAATGTGTCTGACTTGATTCCTTACCAACCAATAGAAGAAGACCTTGCGAGCACTTTAGAAGGAAGAGTAGAGACCGCTCTAGATTTGAGGACAAATCTTTTTGACCCCTAAACAGATAATAGGAACTAGATCACTCGACTGATCACCTGTAACCGAGTTAGAAGACTCCAAGGACTCATTCAGAGGATACTAACTCGGAGGATACTAACTCGAGGCCATATCTGAAACGGAGGGTCTTATCTTAACTAGCTTTGCTACTAACCTGACTACTAAACCTTCACGTACATCATACCTACTCCTACCAAATAGCGATGATTTATCCCAGAAATAGCCTAAGAATAGTCGAACCAAGCTCTTAATCTGACTATAAGGATCCGACCTAAATTAAGTTGACTTCTCTTTATAAGGACTAATTAGTCCCCAACCTAGTCTAGATCATGTCGACCCTTGATTGTCAGTACTTTCTGTTTTACCTACTTTGTATCATAGTTGTAACTCTCATCAACTACGTAACAAGCGTCTTCTGGTACGACCTTTCCAAAATGATTTTTTACTTTTTCATACTGAATATTCTTCGTCTCTTTTACCATTTTAGTACATTTTATGTAACATAGTCATAAAAATTATCCTTTTGCCTTTTCATACAAATAAGGTAATCCTGATGGATGGGTATATAAATCCTTACCTTCTTGTACGCGAGAGAACACACATATTCATCAATATTAAATTATTTAAGTATCCTTTGAGCAACTTTAGTGTTCTTATTACTCTTCAACTCTTACTTATTCCTTTTAGTAAGGAGTAGTAGTGAGTGACCTTTTAGTTTAGACTGGTGTGTTATATTTAGCCAATTGTAAACCAAGTAGGATTGAGTGGTGCGCCATATCCATTCAGTAGTTTCCTGAGCTTTGCTAACTTTTCTTTTGGTTTCTTTTTAACTCGTTTTGTTGTGGTGTCTCTTCATGTGTCTGACATCAGAGATGCATTAAGAAGACAATAGATAGATCCTTTCAAGTAAGGAATTTTGTATTTGCCAAATTACAACCATATAGATAAGGATATATTGAGAAGAGATTATCTTACAAACTCTCTTGCAAATATTATGGACCCTATAAGAGTATAGAGAAAATTGGGTTAGTAGCTTACAAATTGGAGTTGCTTACTTATTTTAAGATACATATAGTATTTCATGTATTTTTATTGAAGAAAGCTAAAGGGGAGTTGCCAAAATTGGTTTATTTACCATCAAATTTTTTTATAGAATCACCTTGTGGTATGACCATTTGTTGTGTTGGATAGTTAACAGATTATCAAATAAGGGAAACTATGACACGACTATTGATTTAGTTGGAAACTTTACCACTAGAAGAGGTGACTTAGATGGATTAAATTGAATTTTACAAACTTTATCTCTCATTTTACCTTGAGGACAAGGTGATTTTTCCAATTTGGGGGTAGGAGGATTGGGAATTGTTATGAATGGGACATATATGGTTAAAAGAAAAACCTAAAGGCCTCAGCATATATTAAAATCTGTGACTTAAGCATATATAGAGACTTATGCATACATCATGATCATACATAAGAACACATGGAGTAGTTGTACATGTAAATAGAAAATAACTTGACATTGTACCAAAAATATTACAAAGTATAAATACCAACATAATAAAAGAGGATACCATCCTTAACCCCTTGTAAACTTCTTCTATTTTCTTTTTCTCTTCTTCTTTCTAGGAGTGGCTAGAACTCAAAAACAATAAAGACCTAAACTCTCACAAAACGCATAAACACTTCATGTTAGCAATCCTTTACAAAATTTTTATCAATAGATAGATCTAGTTGAGAGAAACAAAGATTTATATTTCTTTTGTTGAGTTGTACAAAATAATAAGAATAGATCTAAAACCCTAATTGAGGTTGTTAGGGAAAGTGCAAAGTGAAAGGGTTGTTGTTGAGAATTGTCTACCAAAAGAGAAAGCAAGTTAGACAAAAGTTTAAGAAGGTTTTATCTTTCTTAATAAAAGGCCATGTGATATTGTAATGGGTTGAGCTTGAGCCATTAAAGTTAACATGATTAATCAAAACATGCATTTCACCATACAACACAAGTTAAGTTAAAGAGTAAGAGAACGTTCCTTTCCAATATTAGAGAAAAACTTTAATAGTATTAATATATTATGAAGTTTATTTAGTCGCATACAACAACTCATAAAATTCCAATACATTAAAAATATAAAGCTTACTTTTTTTTTTCTTAAATTCAGCATTATAATTGGTACTTGTCATTCATTAGTTTGACTGAATATTTTTTCGTAGTATCGAATCTAACTACAAGACAATGATGATGGAGGTAATAGAGTTAGAGTTTGCTAGACTAGAATTATGGGCGAGTAGACCTCCTAAACAAGGGTTTTTTTTTATCTTTTTTTTTTCGGTTGCTCATTCAATGTGTAGCTTAGTCAGATTGCTTCTTATGAACGATAAAAAATCTCCTAAAACTTAGGATATGGCAATTTTATTTTCTTTTATCTCTCATTGGATTGCATATCAATGTGAGAGTGGAAATCTTTCATTTTTTTTTTAATGCATGGTACATAATAATTTGTTTGACAACTTAGAGGACCCTACATGTATATACAAATACTATTAAGTCGATTATCATGAGGTTATGGCAATAGTTTTTCAATCCTCCAAAATGATTCATTGTTTGCCTGTTCTTATTCCTTCAAATCTTTTATTTTTTTAATGATGAGCATCATCCATTTAATGTTTCGAGCACGTAAGATTAAATAATATTAGAGCAAAGGGGAGAGATAGTTGACACGTACCAATTCAAGAAAGATGAGTACATATACATAGAAATAAAGAAGCATACAAATAATATATAACAATTGACAATCGCCGAACATCTATTACATTCACTCCAATAACATTTATTTCGAGACTTATTTTCAGAGAATACAAATGTCGACTAACCTAGTTATAAATTGCACAATACTTAACATGCCAAATCACACTATGGGCTACAATTATTAATAAATAGGCTATACATGTTATGTAACTCATTTTTTGGGATCTTCTATAAACCCGATCACATACGAATCATCCTTATTTCTTCAAAAACGACGTTGATATTAGGATAGATAGAAGCCTTACCAGTGGGCCAACCTTTTAAAGGCATGCTTGTCTAAAGATTTAACTTGCTTAGATATGCCCAAATGTGCCATGAGAAGCCAAACATGAGTAATAAATTCTCCTCCATAGCTCAACTGCTTAGCATGATCATATCCACTAGAGTGATAAGCAGAGTATAAAAGTGCCTCTGTCCAAACGATTCTAACCATGTCCCACCGTTCTATCAGATTTTTAATGGCTTTCAGTTGTTGGGCAAGATGGGATGCATGAAACAATACCGACTGGTTTCCTTCACCTTCAACCAATTTCGGTTCTATGTCGGGATCATATGGGCCATCTAGTAACATATGACAAATTCTGCATAAATCCAATTCCCTTTGCGATTTATGTTTAGATTTGCAATGAAATGGGTCCCCATCTTGATGCTCATAATTCTTTCTGGGCCATGTATTCTTGGATTTGTTAAGACGAATACTTAAGCTTTGGACTTCATAAAATTTTTGAGCTTCCAAAAGAGTATGAGCATAATAATTATCTCCAATCCCTACTTTCAATGGATGAAACATTTAAGTCACAACCTTTGAAATGAATATATTCAAATCAATACTTTGGGATGTTTTTAGTAAGATGCTAAATGAAGAAAATTTTCACTTTTTCATGTCCGTCCTTTTTTTGTTAAACATATAATTAAGGTTGTAGATGAGCCCAAATGAGTACATTGTTTGATGGTTTAGGCTTTGGCTTGTCTACAAACTATCGAGTTTGAGCTAGATCAAGCTTTTATAGAGCCCAAAACATACAAGCTCAAACTCAAATTAGTTAAGGAATTTAAAATTGGAGCTCAACTCATTTAGATTAATGACCTCGAGCTCATGTTACCTTAATGAGCATAAGTTCGAGCTTGTTTAAATAAACGAGTCTAAATGAGGCTAAGCTCGAGTTCAAGTTTGAATTGAAACTCAAAATTAATTTAAATTTTTCAAAATATAACTTTCTTTGTGATTTATAATTATATTATTATTCATCTTACATTCTTATATCATATTTCTTTATGTATGATTTTTAATATAATATATTGACTCGTGAGTCTACTTATAAGCTTAAGTAGAAGCTCAAGTGCGACTTATTTATATGAATGAGCTTTATTTTGAGTTTAAGTTTTGCTCATTTTATAAATCAAGCTCAAGTTGAATCGAGTTTAAAGTGAGTCAAATTCAAGTAACTTGCATAGCCTAGCTTATTTATAGCCCCATGTATAATTAATGTTAAAATGTAAAAAATATGAGAGTTTTGCTTCAAAACCCTTAATAAGTGTTATAAGAAACCCATAAAAGGGGGATATATAAATTTAAATGAGTTTGATATTAACATTTCTAAAAAAAAAAAAAAAAATGTTTACTATAGGATTGGACATTCAAGCATAAACCCTTTAGAAATGAAAATTTCATTCCTTGAGAAAATCAAGTAATTTCATGTGCATAATAATATATTTAGAAGTTTATCTATTTAGGGAGCAAAGGATAAAAGTTTTGGTAAATTGAAATGTGCATTTATACGTTCATTTTAGAAAAAGATAGATTTAACTACATGAACTACCAAATATATATTTTAACTATAGGTTTAACCCTTACAATATGGCTTTTGTAGGGAATTTTAAAAGATAAAATTAGTACTTAGAGCAAGCAAGTGTTGCATTCACAATTTTGGATATCACCCCTACAAAGTGAATAATTAAAGGATAACGTTGCAATAATTATGTGTAGTCAATTTTTATCTAATAAATAGTCCAATGATTCTTCTAAAATTGCATGATAATCACATTATGAATTACAATAACAATCTAAGTATTTTGCATGCTTCATCAATGTGACATGCAAAGGAGTACTTTATTTATACAATTTAATCTAGAATCAAACGAGAAAGTCAAATAATTGTACTTGTATGAAATAAGAAGTGCTATGGTTAAATTATAAATATATCCTCAAAACTATTGATAAGTGAGAAAAAATTGTAAATCACCTTTTTATACTTTTATAAATCGGCAAAAAAACCTCCATAAGGTCACAAACGACTCTTTAAATTTTGATGTTAATGTGGTAACACTTTTTAAACTTATAAAAATATATTTTAAGAGTTTGTAAACTTTGATAATAGTACGACTTTTCTAAACTAAGATTAGAAATATCTTTTATGCTATATATTTATCAAAATTTAGAAAGGTGACTTATAATTTTTGAAAATTTAGAAAATGAATTCATATTTAACTCAAAGTTTAGGAAGATTATTTTGCAATTATGCTATATTGATAATAATTACTTCCACAGTATATAATAACGAGAATTAGAGAGTGATGGATCATACCGATAGGCAGCATAGATGGTTTACGGACAAGCAAATAGACGAGGTAGTTTGAGAGAGCCCTGCTCATCTCACGCCTCATCCACAATTCACCATTTTCGTTAAGAGATCCCGAGTCTTCACTGTACAGAAGCTCCGTGGCAATATGCCAAATCACGATACTTTTGGAAAACTCAATCTCAGTACTCCAAATCAATTCATCGTGGTTCAAAATCCTTAGTCTTTTCGCTGCCCCAAAATCTGGAAACCACGACCCATCATTTGTTGGACGACGCTCAACTTTCTCCTTCAAATCCGTATGGATCCATATCCTCAAACCGTCAAACAACGGTTGATAAGTGATGGAAAAATATTGCCTCATCTTCCCGGATCGCTTCTTTATCCATGGATTAAATGAAAATATTCTGTAGGGTTTGAAGACGGCAAGATGAAGAAGATTGAATTGGCTCAAACTTCCTGACCATCGACAACCTTCCGTGGTAAATCCAAACCACCTAAGAAAACGTTTCGATTGTATGAACGATACTAGTGGATACCCGAGTCTCGATTCCCTCTCAATGAAAAAAGCAAACATGCGATCCGAGGAGATGGTTCTGATTATCGAATGTATCTCACTTAGTAAAAGACCAAGGATGACCATGAATGTGATGGAGACATCAAGTTTTAATTCGTATACTCGTTTGTCAACCATGCAAAATGCTAATAGCACTCCTAGGGTTAAAACGAATGTAATAGCCTTACTGATAGCACCCCAAGTTCTACAGATCATCCTTGCCTTTGTATATAGGGATTCAAACATCAAATTCAATTCGATGTCGATGATTTTGAATGCGTTTTCAGAGGTCATCTGTTCGGCGAACAAGGATTTGATCATCTCCAGCGCCGTGTGATTAATAATGAGATCAGCAGATAAGGACTCTGAGAATTTGAACAAACGATTAGCGACAAACACGTTTCGGTCTTGAGGCTTCTCTGGGTTTTGGTATTTGGTAAGAGACAAAGACGCTGGACCTCGGCTCTCGGGGATACTATCTGGCATGACTATTCCTCCTTCTCCCTTTCTCAGACTAAGGCTTTCAGATAATCTAGGATATAACAGGCCGGATCGAGGAGGGGAGATCAAAGAGTCGCGAAATTCATCCTTGCTAGCGCGACGCAAGGACACTATCCTTTCGAAATTCTTAAGGATCCCAACTAGGACGATCGCGATCGCGAGATAGGAAAGCGGGGAGCTTGATAATGCCAAGAAGTAAATGTAACACGTCCATCCAATTTGGAAAACAACCCTAGCCAAATACCTTAACCACAGCTCATTGTCTTCCAGGGAATAAGCAGTGATGGAGTCTGGTCCTCCTAGGTGTACTAAAACAATCGGTGCCCATAGAGCAATAAGCTCGTATTTTCTCTCTAGGGCACCCGTTGAGCTCTGCTTCTTCAGGTTGGAGAGCCAATTTGAAATGACCCCAAGAGTCATGATTGGTATGGATTCAGCTGTCAAATAAGCAGTCCATACTAGGAAATGGATCTTCCGTATTGGTGTGGCCTTCCTTCGAGTACCAACTGGGAGAAGAATCATTTGCAAAAGAAGACTAAAGAGTACTAGGAACCGAACCTCCCAATCCTTCCAGTTTGTGCGAAAACTGTCAGGGATTATATGCCACATTTTGTCTCCTTGATTTAACAACTCTCCTGCGATGTTATGACATTGAAAACCATGTTAAACATCTGTCAACAGAAGTAACTCCGAATAGAAATATAGAGGCTTAGTAAAAGAGTATATATATATATATGTCATATAAAATCACTGGGTAGTTATAGTGGAAGAAATATCCAGATCAAGTTTCCCCATAAGAATGCAAGTAAAAATATACATTTTATATTTTCTACCTCATCTGGGATAAGTTTCAAATCCTGCTTAGATTGAATGTTACTTGCTACATGATAAAAAAAATAAAAAATAAAAGAACGGATAAACTGTCGTAGCACCCTCGAAAACCATTGAAATTATGTAGACATCTTGAGTATAAAAAATACCACAATTATATTCCCCTAAAAATCATTAATATGATAAGATATCTCCCAATATTCATCGGTTATAGTACAAATAACATTTATAATTAAAAAATAAGTAGGTAATTCTATTGTATATAGTATCTAGTTAAACCTTTATTTGATTGCTAGGTTTTAAGTAGGTTAAGAGTCATAAGGGAGGTTTAAGATAAAATTTTTTTGAAACCTACTCCCTTATGATATAAATACAAGGTATTTCTAACTTATATTCACCTTGAAATCTATATCATAAGCTATAAAGGTATAAGTCCTAAGTGTCATATATATTCGTACTATAAAAATTATTAAATAATATTAATAAATGCATAGTAAATTATAATATTATATTTTTCGAGCAATAAATATTTCATTAAAAAAGAAAAAGCTTAAGACCATAAATTGATAATCCTTGAAAACTGTGTTTGGAAACTGCCCTTCTTATGCACTTAAGATTAGAAACACCTCCAATAAGTAGACAAAAGAAAGAAATATGACATTTATAGCACACAAACTCAAGGTATGTATCTGCTATCAAATGCAGCTTCACTTTAGGAATCCATTACTTTTGCTATTGCTAAAAGGTAAGTTCTTATTCCTCTATTCTTTCTCCTACAATCTCTTATGGGTATTAAAAGTAAGAAAGCACAATAACTTGCGTTTTTGTGTTATATATAACTAAAAAATTAACATAAATATAGAAGTGAAAAGATAACATGAGTTTTTTTTTTTTAATAACCCAATAAATATGCAATCGATACACGAACCTCCGTGCTAGTAGTTCAAATACCATTATGCTTAATGAAATTTGAAGTATTTCTAGGTTAACTAGTGTGCTGATCCAAGTATAATCAATTACTAGAATTCTGGCATCATTTCCCTTCACATGTGACGTTCTTTCTTCTTAATTCGTTACTTATGTGCTTTGTCTAAACCATATTAAGTATCAATGAACAAACGTAACATAAGCCATGAATATAAAAACTTAACAAAAAATATATGATTAACTACATGAATCAAATAAAATATATCAACAAAATCATAATTGTTTAAACCGCGAATTAGCTCTATAATTCTATGAGTTTATAATTTTTATGATATTTTTTATTAGTTAAAGTAAATATAAAATTATTTTTATATAGATTTTTTTTTGTAAAATTATAAATTAGGTATACAATTATACAAGCATATAATTTATTATTTTTATACAATTTCATATGATTCTATCAATTTTAAGTGTTAAAGTTAGAAGTCTCAGTAAATTCATGATTTTGATAATAAGAAAAGATTAAGCTTGAAATTTCTTAAGTAAAATGTCACTTTAATTTGAAATTCTTTCACCAAATTTGTATGGCTTCTATAAAATATATATAAATATATATATAAGTTGAGAAAGTTACCTTTATCTCAAGGTGAAAATTTCCAAGTATGACCTATTTATAGTGGTGCTTCAATAACAAAATTAAATAATAAACTATTATAATAAGATGCCGAGGGCTAAATAAAAGGGTAAATTATTGTAGCACTCATAAAATTATCAAAACTAAACAGACACTATGAACATGAAAGATAATGCACTCTTATACCCTTGAAGATATTTAGCACCATAAAATCTTTTGCAATTTGCTGCATATAATTATTTGTTGAGATGATTCCATCAATGGATTTTGGTTTTTTCCTTAATTAATTTGACATTTTGGCAATTAATATAATTTGACTTAGGTGATTAGTTGGTCTAATATAGTAAATATTATTATATATTGATATAAAAGTATAAAATTATATTGCATTGAGCGAAAAAGTTTGTAATGCCAATATTTTTAAGAAACAAATTTGCTATGCTTTAAACTTCAAAATATCTCTATAATTTCGATACTTTTCAAACAATATCATTGTATTTACCTTGAAAAAAAAAAGATATTATGATTAATAGCAATCAAAGAAAGTCTTAAACTACATAAGAATGTTTCTAACAAAACAAAAATAATTACATGAAGTACACTGATCAAGAATAAGTAAAGTAGCTAACCTTTTTCAATACAGCTTCAAAGAAACCACCCGGAGGAGGGTCTAGCTATGATAAAAGATAAGTTTGAGAGTATGATGATGGATTAAGTGTGTATTATTTTTGGAAATGTGGTGTGACCGTGATACAAGACACAACAAGACCTTGAAAACTCTATGTGGAAACTGCCCTTTTTATGCTCCTCAGATTAGAAACACCTCCATTAAGTAGATAAAAAAAAGGCATAAACATAAGGTGATATGTAGACTCAAGGTATCTGTTTGTTGTGGCTTCATTTTAAGAACCTCTAATTTTTAATTTGCCTACAATCATCAAAAGCTAAGTTCTCTTATTCTCCTATTCTTTCTCCTACAATTTTCGATGGATAGTTGGTTGGCTTGATTTTCTTTTTTTACGAAATGACTAGATTAGATAAAATTCCAATTAACTCCTTCATATCTAAATTATAATTTAATTTTCAATTAATCATCAAAGTCTTCTAATGTACCGTGTTGGTCGTTTGCACTAGTATTTTGAATAACTTATGATTTAAACATGAAAGGCTTATATAGTGAACACAAACATAGATTGCCTAAGAGACAAGTAGAGTTCATTAAATTTCCCCATGATTATGATGCAGAGTATTTGATTGTATTTTCACTTAATCAAATGACTTTTAGTCCCCGATAGCTTTAGAATTACGTAGGGTTTTTAACTTAAGTGGCAAGAATTTTGATTATAAAAAACATGTTCTTACATTGGGTTTTCTTAATATTGAATTGGTATTTCACATGTTTCAACGTGTATCACATTGGCGGAAAGCAAAAAAGTAAAAAAGAAAAAGAAAATAAAAAAAGGGGTCTATCACATTGGTTTAGGTGCTTTTGTTAACCATCAATCTTATACTGTAAAATAACTAGTTACTGTCTTGAGTAAAGGCCCTCTTTTGCGTTGCTCATTTATTTTGTTATATTGTATACTTTATTATTTAAGAAGTGAATTCTGTTATTAATATCTAGTTTATGTTAGTGTGAAATGCACATTACTATGCTAGCATTTTTCATTCTATTCATACGTATATCCAGATATGCTAGGTAGAATGAAACGGGTATTATGAGATTTAGACCCTATTTGTTTCAGGATAAATATTTTCAGAAAACATTTTCTCTATCTTTTGCTGTTTGTTATGATGAAATAGGCTCTTATGAGCATTTCCCCTTATATAGGAAAACATTTTTCAATCAAAGGAAAGCACTAGTGCTTTTTTGAGGAAATGATTTACTCTTATTAAAATGAATAGTCGTTTTTTGCATGTGTTCATATGAGTTTCAATTATAGGAAAATGATATTTATTTGACTTTTATTATGATTGTCTTATATGTTATATTTCAAACATGAAAGAATAAAATGGGCAGAAATAAATAAATAAATAAGACTTGTTAAAATGTATGTAGAAAATCAACCAAAGTGTTGTAATAATAAATATTACAAACTAAGCTATATGTTGTACTTTTACTTTTAAAAAATCTGTTTGACATGATGTATTCATATCAATATACGATAATAATTTATTTAGGTATTAACTACAGGTTACATAATATTCATGCTTCAACCAATAGAAAAGATTTTTCAACACAATTTTATAAAAGCAAGCAAACATATGAAAACATATCATCTTCTAGAAAAAAAAATTTAGGCAATTATGTGAAATGGACAGTGCCCTAGCTAATTGTCATTTGGGTATTTCGATAATATTTACTATTTCACTAACTAAGCTTTACTTTTAAAAATTAACGAACCTGCGAAACCCTAACATGGTAAGGATAAGCATCAAAATGTGTTAGAACTAGAAAAATCATAATTATGGCCAAATAATAAGAAGATATAGATGAAGGGACTTAAGATATATTTGTGAATGCATAAGTAATAGATGGGATTAAAGCGCAAGGCCTTTTAAGCAATTGAGCTTGTTCTTCATCTAAATAGTTTATTTGATCTCTGAGTTTAGTCATTTACTATGGTCATGGGGGGAGGAGGAGGAGGAGGTGGTCGCTTTGGTAGGTGGTTTTTATTGTGCTGGGCAATGTTGAAATGTATTGTTTATTTATTCTTTTACTCACCTGTACATTTAGTTAGTCTAGTTACGTAAATCCTTACTTTTAAATATGTTTTATAGTACGCTAAGTTTTAATTAGTTACTTATTTTCACATATCTTGTATTAAGATGTATAGTTTATTTATTCTTTTACTCACGCATGCATTTAGTTAGTCTAGTCATGTGATGCCTTCCTTTTAGATATACTTTACAATATATTCAACCGTAGTTAGTTGCTCATTTTCACCACATATCTTTTATTGTGCTCAAGCTTTCAATTCTTGAACTTTACTATTACTCTATTTCTCACCATTGTTGTAAGTAAGTTGTTGTTCTCCATTAATTCTAGCTCTTGCTGCATATTCTGAGTTTTAATAGAGGTAAGGACCTACAACATGTAAGTTTAACACGACAATACACTAAATGATTTTTTTTTTAATTATCTTATTCAATTTTCATAATTTTACTTGCAAATTCCAAGTTTTACTTGCAGTAGCAACGTTAAGGATTATCTTGATTGGATATATAAGATAGAAAAGCAATTCGAATATCATAAAGCCCCTGATAACGCTTAGGTAAGACTTGTTGTGTTAAAATCTACAAGCTACATGAGGGTGGGATGGAGAGAGAGAAATTAGAGACTGAGAAGAAATGAAGAGAGTGATGAAGAGAAGGCTTGTTTCGAGCTATCTATAGGATGCCTTCAAAAGGTTACAAGAGTTGAGATAAGGAGTATCGAGTGTTGATGCCTATATAAAGGAGTTCTGAATGTTGATGATTTGTTGTGAAGTTGTTGAACCAGAAGATAAGACTATCTCTAGGTTTACTAGTGGATTAATGTATGAGATTAGAGATATCTTAGAAACAAGAGACATTAGGTCATTAGATAAGGCAATCTAAGTTGCTCAGAGAATTGAACGACATTGAATGAACAGATTCTGAGCACTAGTAAGTCAAATTACCCTAACCAACCTATTCTAAATTGACCTATACAAAATAAATTAAGTAAGGTCAATTACTTCCAACCAGTTCCAATTGTCAAAACTAAGGAGAAAGAGCCCCCAACAAAGTTTGAGAAAGGGTAGAGCTCATGAAGGAAGAAGAGTGAAATCAAGTGCTTCAAGTGTTAAGGATTTGAACACATGGAAACTTAAGGTGAATGACTTAAAATGCCAAATGGAAGGTTTTATAAGAGTCCAAGATTGATTTGGGTTTTTTTTTTTTTTTTCTTTTTGAGTTATGTACATGTCAAGTGAAATTTTAATAGAGCACTTAACATTAAGAGTAAGCATGTCCAAGGTGAATAAGGTATAGACCTTACTTGTACCTTAACATGTAAGTGTAGGTTTCAAAACCTTACTACTGTACCCTATCCTATAGCACCCTAAAACCATCTCGTACCTTATAGATTGTACAAGATACATAATATTCGTTACCTTATAGCTTTTTTTTTTGTTCCAAAAGATAAAACAAACCTTATCTTTTTTTTTTCTTCAAAAGCAATTTCTCAATTTAGCCAATATTTTAAATGATGCCAATGAATGGAGTCCATTGAGGTTTATTTTCGACCTTTTTTTTTCCCTTAAATGGTTTTTTGACTATTATTATTATAGATGAATTTTTATGTAAGTATTATACAAACATCTTTTGTGTAAATAAAACATTTATTCTGTAATAGTCACATTACAAAGATATTTAAGAGGATATGTACATTGTCTTAAACATCATATTTAACGCAAGATTTACAAAGCTTATTAAAATGTGAATAAAAGATTTATAAGATTATATAATTCAATAATTATGGATGTGACAATAATATATGATCAAATAATTAGCTATGGGAAAATGAAGACACAACATGAAAAATGGAACAGAATGTAAATTTGAAGTAAAATATTTTTCTTTCTTAAGATATATGCATAAGTAAGATAATTTCCTCATGTTTTTATAAAAAAAAATCAGATTTTGCTATGATAATAATACCAAATCTTTTGTCAAAAATAAAGTAAAGAAATTATTCCATTATAGAAAACAAGTAATGGACGTAGAAGTAAAAATTAATAACTCATATTCCTTCTCTTCAACTTTATTAGATGAAAACAGAGTAGAAAGAAAATGATGATGGAGTAAAAATATAAGACAAAAGATGAAAAGAAAAGGATTAACGAGTGTTTAATTTAACATTTCCAATAAGCTGGTTTTACTTTATTTTAATGATATGGCATCCTTTATTTATTAATTTCATTTAATTAGTATTATAAGATAGAGACCTTGGAATTGATATCCTATAGATTTCAAAGTGCAAGCTTTATGATGGATACATGGTACTTTGACTTCTTATTCATACCTTAATCTACAAAAATATGTTTTAGAAAATTACTACTTAAAATCTTCTACTCTATAACTTTAATTACTTACTCAGAACTTAACCGATCGAGTAGGATCTAGGTAGATACCTTATATTATAGGATTATACACTCACTCTTACTTAACTGTTGTATAACAAAAAAGAAAAAGTCATATATTTATTAAAAAGAAATAAATAATTTAATTATAAAAGTGGTAAAAAATAGATGTTTTTTCATATTTTTCTCTTTTCAAATTGCACGTACTTCCATGCTGGAATAGTATTGATATGGCACCAAGCAATTGTTTTTCTATTCACGTACAAATTTCATTTCTTGAAGCAAATTAATCATTTTGTTCATAAACAAATTATTTAGGTGATTAATTGACTTGAAGTAAAAAGTATAGATTAAAATCTCCTTTTTTAAGAAATATATAATAATACTAAAGAATGACTTGATACCACATTGAAAAAAAAAATAGCAATGTCAAATTCTCCATAATATTTTTTTCTTTTTACCATTTATGTTATTCAACTTGAAAAAAAAAAGGATTTAAACTTAGTTCACTCTATTATAAAACTAGTAATCATACTACTATATTATAATAGTATTAATGAATATTTTAATAATTGAAAAGTCCATAAATATTTTTTTAATTTCGATAGTCTCCTGAGATATCACTATAATTAATCCGTGATGTATTGATGAATTGATAGTATTTGTTAAAAAATTTATGAAGTATCCATTCGAATTCGGAAAACAAAAAGAAGGATCGTCTGTTCTAGTATTAAAGGCAAACCCACACGTCTATATGAAGGCACAGAACCCCCATCTATTTTACTTGGCATGCAAACAAAGCATAGCTAGAGCACAAACGGGGGAAAGGATATAGGCCTTTTCTCATGTTTCCATATTTTGATATCATTAAGGAACATGCTTTACCTTCTCCTTAAGTGAAGCGCTTCTTTCTTGATAAAATTGGAATGGATTTCCTCGATTTATATTTAATTTATTTCAATTTACAAATTGATAATTAAAATTAATTAATGATTTAAAATTTTTTAGAACATTATTATAATATCAATGTAAATTTTTTTAAATCTCCACTACAGATTACATGTGGGAAAAGTTAAGAGGATAAATTTAAAAGATGTAACTGAAGATGATCCAAATTCAATACTTGATAGGGTGGATATTTGTATTGAAAATTTGTGTTATTGTCTCATTTCATCTAGAATCCACATCAGTACAAGTAACATGCATAAATTCAAATAGAAATTACAAATAATTAGTTTATACTATAGTTATATTTAATTGTATCAACATGTTAGTTTTAGGTTTTATTTCTATATGACCATATTCTTAATCGAATAGGCTCGCATTGGTGTAATAGCTGCATGACACTAACGTATGAATATATTCTCTTTTTCTCCTATCAAGAAAAGCATATAACATAACTTAGGATCATTTGGCTATGGCTTTTTTTCCTTTATAGGTTGCCAAAGGAGGCATCAAACTTTGCTGCAGATGTAAGACTCTCAGCTAGATAAGGAAAGCACAAATAGCATCGAAATGATGGTATAGAGGATCATTGTTAAGGCTATAAATGATGACTAGTGTGAGAGCTGTTTAGGCACAAACCAATTTCTAGTCCCAACACAAAAAGATGGTGAAGACCAATCGCCTCACCAACCTCTCCTTAAAATACTATTTTGCTTGCCGGGTAGCCCTTGAAAAGGAACAAATAATGGGAAAGCCAATCCCTAACGTAAAATGTGAAACTAGTACCCCCAAGCCTAGTTCAATTCACCGATTCGCATGAAGTGGGAAGACCCTGGAAAGGAAAAGAAAAAGCCTTCCTATTTAAGCACCAAAGTGGCTAACTAGTAGAAGCCCCCTATTTATAAAGAAAAGCAAGCATTGAAAAACGTCAGTATTCAAGCCCAAAACAAATACCTCTAATAATTTTGGTCGAGGATTTTCTTTAAGATTTTACTTCACTTTGCCCTATTGCACACATGGCTTGGTTGACAAGATAAGATTGTCCCATTCAACCATGTGGGTTGACTAATGGGGTGTAATAGCTTAATGTATCTTAATTACCCACTCCATATTAATAGGCAACATTGAATCAATTCGCCTGCAAACTTAATTGAACTCGAATCAATTATAAATTTAATATAAGTTTGAGTTAAGTTTGAATATGAATATTACTATAGCTAGAAAAAAATATTTTTAAATAAATCAATCTAAAACGAGTTCAGTTAAGTTGAATTCATGCTTATTGAGTACTATTTCGAATAGAACTTGAATTCAAAATTCTAAACTAGGATAAGCTTAAATCTAACTCAAGCTTTAAAATTTTGAGTTAAACTCAATTCTATATCGTCTCGATTTAATTCATTTATAGTTGTATCCTACAGTCCTTTTCTTAAAAGAACCCCAATACTCCTTGACAACCACACGAAATGTAAAGCTACAATCATTATGATAACCCAATGAATTAAGCAAGCTCTTATAGCAAGTAATTACCTCTCTTGTTAGCTAGCTAGTAAAGAAAGTTTGGGTGGGAGGGATAGGGATAAGGTTGGGATTAGGTCGTTTAACAAGGCCTCCCTCAATCTCTAGTTCCAATCTTAATTCATTTGACAATCTAACAAGGGAAGCCTTAGCAGTAGAGTTGTACAAATGGGTTTTAGCTTATGAGCTGACCCGTTTAACTATTTTTAAAAGCAAGTTAAGGATAAGCTTTTCAACTTAGTATAAAAATTGGGTTGATTTGGCATAACCAATTTAATTTGTGGGTTGAAGCAGGCTAACTCACGGGTTAACAAGTTACCATTTTTTTTTTTTAGATATTTAAAAAAGTGAAAAAGTAAAAACATACTTTACATTTTTCAATATATATATACTTAAATGCTCAAATGGTAATGTTGACTATTAAGATGCATTGATGTTATCCATCAAAATTACTAGATTAATTATTTGATGGAATGTATTAAGCAGCTTTTTTGGAATTTGTTATTCAAATATGCTTTTCAAAAGTATGTAGCATGTGATTCCTCCTGCAATTAGTGTAGGAAACATTTTTGGTGTACCACCTTTCCTTAGTTGTAAAGGATTTAAAACCTTCTCTACACAATAGTAGTTTTTGTATCTAGTAATGCAAATAATATAATAGGAAGTAAGACTAATGACGAACTGTGACTTGTTTTCCTAAGTAGTTATATTCACTTGTCCAGAAAAACATGGTAAAGATAGTATTCAATAAAAAAATATTTAAAATATAAGTCGATTAAACATATTGGATTAATTCTTTAACCCATAAAAACATAAAAATGAGTTAAACAAACTGAATTGACCCGTTTAACTCACAACACTATATAAGTAGGTTAAATAGGCTGAGTAAGTGGATTGACCCGTTTAACCCACTGGCCAGTGTTATCGGGTTAAGCTAACAAATTCTAACATGTTTACAAAGTGGATTTAAATTGGTTGGCTCATTTAACCTGTTGGCTAAAATAAGCCGGGTTAAGTTGGTTCGTTTAACCTATTTGCTTGGTTTTACCTAAGAGGAAACAACTTAACCTTATGTAGAACTAATAGCTTAGGTCACCTTGTTCGGGTTAACTATTAAAAGAAGTACCTCAAGAATTTCTTGATCTATTGGACTTTAAGACATACAGGAGAGTAATCTAGCACTATTGCCAGATATGACCCCCTCTTAAGTCGTACAGTGCATAGGCCTGTAGAATGCCCTAAAAGCATTAAATGCAAATGGATTAATGTTAGACTCAAAATGGCTAAGTAGCAAATACCAATGTCAGAAGGTACAACTAACCCCAAAGGTCGACAATGGGATGCTCGAGGCTATGAGATACTTAATCTTCCATCTAATTTTCCCAATTATATATATAACCCTACCTTCCCCGATTATGGTAGGGTTACTAAGTTTAATTTTGTCTCTTTACTCTCACCTTATTTTCTCAAACTAACTTAAGTATCAGAATAGTCATATTAGATTAACATTTAATGCTCACTTAGTTATAAAATTATTTGTGCAAACAAACTAAGCTAACTATGGTTTTATTTACCCATCCATAGATCGTACAAGGCTTAAAATTGTCTAATGGCAAAGATTTAAGGACACCAGTATACCAAAAGTTCCATAATTTTCCTTTTATTTTAATTCTTTTTCTCCACTTATAAAAGTGAATCGCAACTTTTAGCACTTAGATTGGTAATATGCTCTAATTATAGTTTTTATTTTCCTCTTGATGATTTAGAATAGTTAAATTCTTGGTTCGGTGCTTTGATAAGATCAATTGTAACTAGCCTAGTGAGGTCGATTTTGAGTATAATCATGGAAAAAAGTCTATGAAGAAGCTTAAAGAGTACTATTAAGGCTCTATTAACTCAGGTTCCCAAAATTTCTAATGAGCTTTCTAAATTTTAAGGAGAAATTTTTTTTTTCCTTGATAAAAAGGGATTTATTTGTACTGTAGAAAGGGGAACTATGCTCCCATTACAGAAGACAGAAGATCTAGATTCCCCAATACCAACATAAATATTCATGTACGGTATAAGAATCTTTATTGCAAAAGTAGGAGGAACTAAAAAGATCAAATCCTCCAAGGTTGAAACATCGTGGGCCGTAGTTGCTATGTTGTCAGCTACTGCATTTGTTTCACAATAAGCAAAATTCCTCGTGAGGTTGTTCAAAATAACGAAGCTTTTGCCTGCATGCATCAAGAGCATGTGCGGATTTATTAAGACGATTAAAATTATTTTTCAGTTGTTTAATTGACCCTGAAATCAGATTTATTTCAATTTTTGGAACATTTAGAGCTTTTTCTTTTCTTTTTAAAATCGTTTAGAAAAGAAAATTGAATTTAGTTCATTTCGTTAAAAGGATTGTTTTCGAAAATGAGGAGAAAAAGTCGTGCGGTGCATTTATAGTATATTTTGCTTTGTTTGTTGAGGATACATCGAGGACGATGTTGAAACACAAGTTCTTAGTTTTATGATTCTTTTAAATAGATGTTTCAATTTTTCTAACGTTGACCCTCATGAGAGTGCTACTATATATATATATATATATATATATATATATATATATATATCATTTGAACATGGCTCTGATCCTTATGCACATTTAGGATTCATGAGTAACAAGCCAAGGACTATGTTTTAATGTTTCGATAAAAACACATTTTTCATTCATGTAGGCGATAGGCTTCAAATTCACCTAATTCCAAATTATTTGGTTGGTCCTTCCTATGTTGGATGATGCTGTTTATTGGCACATCCCAAATCTGATCACTCAGTCTAGTGATATGATACATATTGGTTAGTAGATGTTCCCTAACAAAGGTGTATTGAGAAGAAGCCTTCGAGAGTTGTGATCTAGACGTTAAAGGGTTTGTTCGATGAGAAGAAAGGGGGCCATTCTCTTTCAATTGCTCTATCAAAAAGTTACAAGCTTTGAAGTTTGGTGTCTCTCTTTTTTAATATAATAAGTATAAAGAGAGGAATAGAGAAGGGTATTATGGGATTTCTAATTAACTTTTGAATGCTAAATGGACAATTTTTAATGGAAAAGTGTTAAGTGAACCATATAAAAAACATAGAGGGATAAATTTGTATTCATAGGAAAGTTCAAGGGGTATTTTTATAGTTTCTCCATAATTTATATCCAGTTTGTTTTTGTTGAAAATATTTTTTTGAAGATGGTATACTTTTATATGCTTGGTTACTTTTATAAAGCATGTCAAAAAAAATTTTTTGTTGTTTTCCATAAATCTTATATAAGTGTAGTCATATTTAAATAAAGTATCATCAATATATTATTATAAATATATTACAATCCTTCTATATAAAAATATAATATGTAGATTAATGTTTAATTAATTATTATAACCTCCTTATCTTATATTTTAAAATTTATCAATAAGTACTTTAAGTTAATTTTTTCTTCAAAATCCTTTCATATTTATAACATTAATCGGTTCTATCAAAAATCCAATAGAAATCACTTTTAGAAAGTTAAAAACCTTATGGAAAGTAGTTCAGAAAACGACTTTTCTTCTTAAAAAGCATAAGTCATTTTTCTAAAAAAATCAAATGATTTTCCCCTTTAATAGGAGAATGTTTTCCTTTGCAAATGAAAATGTTTTCTACTAGGAAAATTATAATGAAGGAGATCAACATTTGAGAATAAGTTCAAATAAGAGATTAATATTTCAAAAAGTTCAAATAAAGGATAATTATTTTTAAAAAATCAAATAAGAAATCAATATTTCACAAAATAATTCAAATAAGGGATTTATAATAATTAATTTATAAAATTATTTGAATCACTTTATAAATGTTGATTTTTTATTTAAATTTATCTCTAAACGTTGATATTTTTTGTTATAATTCTTATGTATTCTACTTAAAAGATTATTTTTAGCTTAACAAACAAAGAAAAATAAAAGAAAATATTTTTTAAAAAATATTTTTTTAATAAATGGGCGCTTAATTATTTATTTTCCTTGGGGTTACCTTTGAGCTTTGATGAAAGGAAGTAGAAGGGGTTAAATTCTCGAGTCAGGGGACATTTGGAATAACGGTTTAAATGATGATGACAGACCAGTAGAATCGCTTTGAGCCCAAGTTCATGGAAAGCCCATGTCTTTCGTCACCAACCAAAAAAAAAGGGATTAGTGACTAGTCCTGAGTGCCACGGCTTTAAACTCAAAGCATTCATATTTTGAAAACAAGTCATTTCTTTTAGATTGGATCAAGATTTTTTTTTTTTTTTGTTTTTGTTTTTAAAGTAGAATGGAGTTTTCCTTATGGGGAAAAGTGTTTGCATTTTAAAAAACTGTTTTCGCCACATCAAATAAGGAAAAATAGAGAAATTTTTTTTGAAAAATATATATTTTTTTAAACAAACGAAACCTGTTAAGACCTGAAAGTTGGAGTGCATCGCAATCCATCATGTACCATTTGTCTAAGGAAGGTTTATGTAAGGTACTTAGCAACATGAAGTTCTGGAACATCCCACAACCTTTAGGCAGTCATAATTCATTTCTCCTGAGTGTAGCCCTCCGAATGAAAATATGCTGTAAAATTGGTTCTGTTTATCACTCTACGCTTTTTCTTTTTTTTTTTCTTTTTTTTTTTTCCCGATAACTTCTGCGAATTATTTTTTCAAAAGAAAGTTTGGTTTATGGTTGAACGATAATAGATTTACCATATGTACATGTGTTATGTATACTTGAAGATTTGAAATAAGGGTGGAACTTTTATATTATTATAATATAGTCTTTAAATGGTTCTTTATATTTTTGAGAAAAAATTTATATCTTATTTAAATGATTTATTTTAATAGGTTTTCCCCTCCTTACCAACCGTAGAATAGAGCTTCAATTCAGTTAAGGAAATTTTTCAAACTATATTGGGGCACAAAAAGGAAAAGAAAACATAATTAGGAGTTCCTTCTATTTGACTTGGTTTTAATTTACTGTTTGATTTGATTTGATTTTCTGCCCATTCCCAACCATATCGTAGCGGCTTCATTTTGATTCCTTAGCCAGTTTCAGTATTAGTAGTTGGTCCATATTACTTGCATTCCAAATAAGAGTGATCCTTGATGCACTATATTCTTTCAATTTCCTAACTCAGTAGGTTATGACAGCCATTGGTAGCCTATCGAACAGTCTGCCTATTCCAATGGTTATGGACCCTGACACCAACCTCTTTAAATGGTTTATCCCAATTTCTTAACGTACTTGTAAGCCTATTGCTGATTAGCATATCACTTTACATATCCTACTTATATCAGGTGATAAGCGTTTTGTGTAAATCTATCAAGTTATCTTGTTCTAACCTTTTAACTCACTTCTATGACCATCTTAATTGAAAGGATAAGTTTAAGGTATTGATTATAAGTTCGATATATATTTATCATTCTTCTTTTTTAAAATAAAATAAAATAAAATTACATAAATATAAATAAAATAAAATTACTTATGTAATTACTAATACAAAATAATATCTTGAAGATATGACATCATAATATATATATATTATATTTATAAGTTATGATTTAATGACTTGGATACTATCACTAAATCGTATTTAATAAACGTGATTCCAATAACCTTATCATTATTTATGTTAAATGCATTACAAAAACAATACGATGGTCTTGTAGTTAAGACACATGCTAGGATCTATCAAGATGTAGGTTTTTGAAATTTGAAAGAAACATTATTGCATTTTTGTTTTGTGTATTCCTTTAGTAATGTTATTATGCAAAAATGATAGTGAAGGACAATCCACTTAGACATGGTGCACTTTAAACTTACCTTTTATATTAATACATTTCCTAGTGGTACATAAAAATGTTATTTTATTTTGGTCTTCATAATAAATATACATTACAGGTACTTGAAATCAATCAATCATCGTACAAGGAGGAAGGAATAGTAGACAAGTTCAAATCCCCTTCCTTCAACTTGTAATGTTGTTTGGCTAAAAAACGAAAGAATATGTTGACTTACCTAAAGCACTTAATATAGCATTAATTCAATCTTATTAGCTAGAATGGTTATGAGATTTAATTAAATTTTAAGTTTGACATATATGCTTCATTTACATGAGGAGAATTAAAATTCAATTTTCCTCTTATTCCTTATTATAGCATTCACTTAATTTTTTATCTTCAAATCATAATTCCTAATAGGGATTCCTTGATTCAAGTAAAAAATCACAATCTCTTACAAAATTTCATATTTTTTTTCAAAAATAACTTCATATCAATTTAATAATAACCACCACTACCATTACTATTACCACTACTGACTGCTATTGTCACTACTGACTGCTATTGTCACTACTGACTGCTATTGCCACTACTGACTGCTATTGCCACTACTGATTGCTATTACCACCATTACCACCGACCACTACCTCTAACACCATTACTGACATTGTTACTATCGTTGCTGCCGCTACTACTACGATCGCCACTACCTACTATCACCGCTATTGTCACCACCGGCTACCACCATCATCGCCTCCAACACTATTAGCATTATATTGTTGCCAACACTATTACTCTATCATTGCCACCACCATCACTCATCATCATCACCACTATCGCTACCACTATCGCTACCGTCATCGCCATCGCTATCGCCGTCGTCGCTACCACCACCCACCACTGTTATCATCATTACCACCATCTCTAATCACCGTTATCATCACCGCAATCATCACCACTATTACTATTGTCACCACTGTTGCAACTACCCTTACCTTCACTCACCCCTCCCCCCCCTCAAAGTCGCTATTTCAGCTACTGCCACTACCGTTACTGCCACCTCTACCACCATTGCCACCACCACTGCCGCTATCACTACCGCCTCCGCCCCTATAGTCGATTTTCACCACCACCACCCATTAATTTAGAATTATTAGAGAAAGAAAATGAATCAAGAGTAATTTAATTATTAAAATTCTATTATGTGTCTATTCTTAAATTGTTTATTAATCTAATTAAACAAAATAATAGGTATTACACATTTATTACATTCTTTAAGAATTCCAATTATATTTCTCTCTTATTCCATTCAGTGAAGTGAATAAGCTGATAGGGTTTAGTTCATTGATCTTAAGTTTGAAAGATCGAACCTTCATGGAAATGAACCTCTAAGTTACCACTAGTTTGTTTAAGTAAACTTTAAAACTACGATGGTAAGTAAAACTTGATCTTGACTCATCAACTGTTTAAGTCAATCATTCTAACATTAAAGGAAACACTAAACCTTTAAATCATTTTAGCTTAATAAACCTAGTTATGATTGACCATTTCGAGCTCAAAGGTAGGTTTTACATAGAATGGCCATTATCCACTAAACAATTATTAGTGTTCCTCTAAAAAAAAGTTCTTGCAAATCCACTTTAACCCCAAATTTTTAAGGAAATAATGTGGTTAAATTATTGGCTATGATCTTAACTTTATTTTCTTAAAATTCTTATGGGCATGCATTACTCATGAATTCTTATATCAGTTTTACATATATATATATATATATATTTGGTAAATACAATGAGGAGAGAGGATTTGGATTTGCACAATCCTTATAGAATGACAACATTTGTATTAATGAGGTTACCTATTTCAATTTCTTTAATCTTGTGTCGGTATTAAATCAAGTCATTAGTTGATGAGACTATCAATTATGTCCCTTAGTCATTAGAAATCTCTTTTTGATATAACTTAGGAGTCATTCTCATTTAGTAGAACAATTCTAGAAAAGGGTTATGACATTTGATTTATTGTTTATCGCTTGAAGGTTTTATTTTTCTATATTTAGTCATAATCTAAGTAAATCGTAAAAAGAAAAGTAAAATAAAATAAAAATTGAAGCATTGGACTAACATTTGGGTCTCATTTTAAATAAACAATCCATCAGGAGAATTGAGCCTAGGTTAGATATGTGATTTAATATGGGGTAAGTTGCTTTAAGCCATATATGTACCCAATGGCCTGGTGGACAAGACACATGCAATGCACCCAGGGAGACCAAGGTTGATATGGTTCAAATGTATTATGTTATTAGCTTTATCCAGGTTTTGGCCAAGAAAAAAAAAAGAGCTTTATCTTGTTAAGTAGGTGGGAAGTTAGGAGCTTGGGGGACGAATCATTGAAAGTGCTATTCAATTCTGTCAAATGGCTTTTTTAAGTCTAACCTTATTATTATGAAGCTTTTCCTACCCTTCTTAGATCGAAAGCTATGTAGGATCGAAATTATAGCTTATAATACATCCTATCTATCAGGTTTTAAAATATCTAGCATGGACTAAACACATGATACATGTATGATCATATTTTATCCTATCCAAAAGGGCAAATATTACATTTAATGTTTAAACTTTAACTATTTTTATAAATAATAAAATTTAAAGTATCTATTTGATACCATTTTTATAATTAACTATTTAAAGTTTGCACATTTTAACAATTAACTACTCAAACTTTGTCTATTTTTACGGTTAACTCAAGTGCAGGTTTTATGACTAATTGCAAAAGGTTTGTGAGTAGTAGATTAATATTTTTAAAGTTTTTAGATAATTAATTGTAAAAGTAATCCGGTACTACGACGTGGCATTTGTCCAATTCAGGCTATTACTGTCCAACATATGCAACCTCGGGGTTATTTCACTTGTAAGTTCCTGTCGTTTGATCCCATGATCTTATGAATAAACTCTGGTTTTTAGCATTTTGATTAGATGGATTACTAATCAAACTATGAACTAACACAATCACTGTAAGTTAATAACAAGATTCACGACTATAGCAAAAGCGAGTTTTCATTGCTTGTAGATCTAAATCTGGATATTCTCTCATCTGGCAGGTGCACCATAATTCTGTTGAAATCCATGTGAAGCAAATATTCCGATGCTAGTGATGACAAATAATAATAGTATGGTTTCTGGTATAAAGTCCAGAAATTCAGAAATTATGCATGCATCTTTTGCATCTTCCTATACATATTACTGTAGTATCCTAAAATTCCATGTTATGTTGTCTGCCTGTCCCATACGACGCCATATTGCCGATATGATGACAAATCTATACTAAATATGAGAATTTTAATGCGTGTTGTAATATACTTGTTCAGTGTTTATCTATATATATATATATATATACTGATGGCATATTTGTGTTGTATGTGCAAATATTAGTTTTTGTTTTTACATTAAAAAAGGAAATATACATCTATTTAAAACTTATAATAAAATATTTTGTATTTACCATTATAAAATTTTACTTCTAATGTATTTATATAATTTATAATAACTTCTTTCTAAAAATTATAGGAATGGAAGAAATTATGAAAAAAAGTAGCTTTATTGGAAATTGTGAAAATAAGAAAGTAGAAAAAAGAAAAAAGGAAAAGAGAAAAAGGTACAATACAGTTTTAAAGAGTAGGAGAGAGAAATTAGATGTATAGATTATAAAGAAAAATAATTTTACTCATGATATATGTTATATATAATTTCATAATTTTTATTTTAGTGGTGGTTTTTCTGTTAAATAATATTTGATATTGATTTAAATAGTAATTTTAATTATAACGGTTACTTAAATCTTTAAGAGTTTCAATAATACAGATATATTAAATATTTCTCTTTTTATAAATATACGATGGGCCTTGAAAATCTTAAAATATTTCTCTCTTTTCTATATTGTTACCTAATATATTGAGACTCTTGTTATGAGGGCCTTATTATATTATCTAATTATTAAACTGATTGTTTTGATTTTCATTTTTCATTTTTCTTTTTTTAAAGCTGTGTGGATCCATACAGATGTGTGAGATTTTGATACCCCATCTTCAACCTCAGATTTTCAAATCCCGATGCATAGCACTTTTATTACATTATTCTTTGTAAATAATTTTGAAAATTTTCTTTTACTTTTATTTTTGTGAAATCAAAACAATGTCCTTAGAGAGAGATGGACAATATCATGCACTCCCATACGAACTTTCTCAGGGACATGAAAACAATGTCCTACTTGTGTCTTTTTAATGTAGAACGGCTACATGAAAAATGACAAAAATGAAACAACACGATATAATATTATGTGTTATCCACCTAAGCCTATATAAATTCATTTTCTAATAGAATGTAGCAAGAAATTAAAATAAAAAAAATATATTGGATCCAATAATACTACAATCAATAAAATATGCACTTTAATAAACTAGTCGCAGTTATAATAGGATTTTTCGATGATTCCATCTATATGTTTTATGAAACTAATCTCATCATTTATTTAACTTTTAATTTAATATCCATTAAATCTAAACTATTTAATTGATTGTATTTTTAGCCATTTAAATTTAGTAAATATCAAATACACAATATGATAAAGGACAGAATTATTCCCATTAAAATATATTACATGAAACTAGACGGTAGAAATTCTTGTTATAATAATATAATAATAGAGTTTTCTCGAGTTTTGATTAAATATATCAGACGCCTGAAACTCGATTTTCGTAGAATGCAATTAAAATTTGAACTTAACTAACTTAATTGGTTTGAACATGAGAGAGCCAAGCTATTTGGGACATGTTGTTTCTCCGTATATCTCACAATGTCGCTTTTTATCCACAAGAAATGCTCCAACATTCTGAGGTCGGAATCTTCACAAGCCACGTATAGACGCGGGCATGGGTCAGTCTGGCCTGAATTGGCTTAGAATACAGTTGAATCCTCATTGGCCTGTGGGGGTAAGTTTGGCTTTTGAATTAATTTTTTTAATATTAAATTTTTTATTAAGTTCTTTTATAAAAAATATATTAATAATTTTTAATTTTAGAATATCTTTTCTCTCTTTTTTTAAGTGTACTAATTTATTAATAATTTCTATTTTTTTTATTTTTTTCCCTTAAATTTTATTTTTTCCTCTTTCAAGTCCTTAACATTTAATATATTTTTAAAAAAGGATTTAGATTAACTGAAATTGAATTTTTTATTTATCTTTAATATATAATTAATTTATGATTAGTTATATATTATTAGTTTAATAATATTATTTTTAAAAAATTATCCTTTACCATCGCAAATAAAATAGCTTTAACATATAATGACCTATTAGATATTATCCAATTATTTTTTTCAACTTAATAAACTTCCTTTTCTCTCTTTTTTTTTTCTTTTTTTCTTTAAGGACCGATCGAGCTGACTCACCAATTTGAGTGATTCCGCCCTCTTGAATCGACCGAGCCAACCTGTCAATTCTAAGTCGTGAACCAACAGTCGCTTAAGTCTACTCACATAAGCAAGCTTTTACATGCTACTAGGACCCATGATGCTAGATCCAATATTTACCTAATCATCTAATCTTAAAATTTACTTAAAGTAGTGTTTTATTGTAAGGACTGATTTAGACAAAGATGACCAAAAATGACAAGTGCATAGGGAACTGAACAATACAAACTTATTGTACCATGTTTGATTTGTACAGTATATAATATAAAATTTATACAAAAAATTAATTATTTATATTATAAAATAAACAATATTTTATAATATTTAATAAAAACAATATTAATTAACTCAATTTCATAAGATGGAGGGGTATTTTTAAGAATATAAAATATTTTTATACTTTTGTTTAGTGAATTTCATTTTTATATTATGGTATATATATGATAAAATTTATGTCTTTTGTCAAATCTATCAGTTTAATTTTTTATTCAATCACCAACTAAGTTATAAATTAAACATGAAACAAAATTTTTTATTTAATCTGGTATAATAAAAATTATGTAACTAAATGCTACTTAAATATTTCATATGGTTGGGCCAAATAATCAGTTTATTCCAATTTCATTCATATCGTTATATGTGTTTAATTTTTAGAATGAGCATTTCAAAATGTCCCGTTATTCATATAATGCTAATTAAAAAGTATTGAATGCTCATTTGTTTGCACATTCCATGAAAATTCCATTAATGGCATGTTACCAATTCACTAGTGATAGCAAGATGGCCTTCTTCATAGGGACCTTTATAACACGATAAAAACTTCCTCCACCAACGGTACCCCAATTATTCTACTCTCTTTTCCTCTTGATCTTTTTCTCTTTGATCTATCTCTCTCCATTAGAAGTTTCTAACAATTCCATCATTTACAACTTTATGATCCACTATGTACAACTTACTTCATATGTGAGTTGCTACTAACATGATTTTCTCTTCTCTAATCTCTCTTTGCTTGTTGCTACCTTACAACCTAAAATGATTTGATTTTCACTAATGAATTGCAAAGAGAGGAGAAAATGTAATACTTAACATTAAGTCTCGATAAATATATACACTATTTGGTAACATTATCAGAAAATACACTAATATCAAAAAGTACAAAAAGTTGGTAGGTATAAATTTGCAATCAAAACGTACACAGTGCTACCATGAAAGTGCAAAAATATGTTAAGTGTTTTTTGTAAGATTTATTTTTAAGTTGTTAAAGTGTAACTTACTTTTATTAGCTCCTCTCATATTATCTTTTATAATAGCTCCCAAGTGTTGTTGATTTGGACCTTACGTCGCAAGGAACATAGAAAAGACAATGAAAAAAAAAAAGATATTGTTGATTTTGTACCACAATGCATAGTGGAAGAATTTTAATTTTTATCTAAAACCTACCATAGCTCCATATAAGTACAATTATACATGAACATACAAGCATTTCATAGATATAGACTTGATTATATGGAATTGGAACAAAAGCTTGTTAAACAAGAAACCTTATATCACTCCTAGGGCTATACATTTAATATTATGCCTAGAATCAAGACATATCAAGACATAGCAATTTCTCTATATATGCATACCAAGGTTCAAAACTCCTGTAACAACCACAAATATACATATTTTACCTCCATAGCATAACGTAACTATTATATTTACAACTTAACTTGATAACAATTTATTAAAAGAGTCTATTGTTTTGACTAATAACTGTATAAAAATTACCAAGTTTTTCGTATAGCTAATATAAATATGTATCAACATTGATTTATCATATCGTTCTTAAAGTAGTCAAAAGAACTATCATCCATCTCACTTGTGTATTATGAATTATATCTTAAATCATTGTACGAGGCATGTTCATTAAATAAATTTGTACCTAAAAGGCATGAATCTAAAATAGGTGAGTAAAAAAGCTTAGTACGATAGTTGTCCAAAGCACATACAAATGAAATTGAAAACGGCATGAACATTTATATCTATAATACATCAATCAACCATTTATTATTTTGTTTAGGTGCTGAAATAAGTAATATAATTATGGTTCTACTTTATTTTATTAACACTTATTTGTTCTACTTAACATTTATTCCATTCATTTTATATAGCACTTCTGCTTTATCTTTTAATACATTATCTTATTATTCATTTAAGATATTTATTGTTGTTGTTGTTATATCTATATGCATTTATACATATGTATTACATAACATTTTATATATGAGGTAAGACTACTAATCAACCTACAATGCCAATTATAAAGTTGATTAAAAAAAAAAAACCATTGTCTAAACTTTTCCTTTACTTCAAAATTGATATCAAATCCGTTTTTGGAATATTTTCGAGACCTACTTCCTTTGATTGATTGCAATTTTGTGAACATCCATATATGAGTCTTGAAATAAGTAAAATTTCATTAATAAGAATGTCTTATAAATGAAAAATTTGTAACAACACTACATTCTTGATTTCACATTCCAATATGAAAACAACAATAATAATGACGGAAGAACAATCAAACATGCTATAATTTATCTTTTGACACCACCAATACACTACTCAATGATTACCTAATTCCTAACAAAAAATAGCATAACCTTTCTAGAAACAAATTTGATTTTAGAATCCTTCGTCACTTCTACCATTTAAAGAGAATATAAGGACTTACTAAAATTTAGGCATTGATTTTGACACTTAAAAGTCTTCTTTACCTTAGAGAGAAGAGGGAAACAATAAAACTCCTCTATGTATCTTATGTCACCTTCTCTATTCTTTCCATATTAATTTCTTAGAGAACTTATATTCATTTTTTTTATTTCATGTTTATTATGAATAATAACATTAGAAATTTTTTTACAAGATAAAAAGATCTTTAATAATTCATTATAACCTATATGGTCCTCCCTTCTAGTTTTTATAATTTTTATTTCTTCTTTCATTGGAATGGTTTTTAGTATGGGCATTGATCTCTCTAGTTTCTTATATCTAACAAAATAGCATTAAGATATTTGATATCTATTAAGGAGAGAAATGGATTTCACTTTGACTTATCAGTACTTGTGTACTTAGTGTTGATACCTAACTATTTGCCTAATAGTAACTAATTATTGTAAGGTCATGTTTTCCAATGTCAAACCATAAAAAATGTATCTAGTATACAACGACTTAAGAGATAAAGATTAATCATATCGATCACATAGAGGAGGAATCTATATTGCTTAATATTATATTTCCAAAAATAAGAAGTTGAGTGTAGTTTCATACTAACATAGAACTCCTGATATGGATCTCTCATAAATTCAATCCCTAATATGAACTCAATAGCTTATTTATTATTTATTATTCATATTGTTCATCTATTTAGTATAGAGTATTATTGACATATGTTAAGAGTTTAGTAACTCCAATTGTCATTCGTTTATTAGTTAGAGTAGAGAGTTTTTTAAATAACACTACTAGCATAAATAAGAAGAAGTTAGAGAATTAAATATGATATACATTTTTACAAAATAATACAATGGTTCACTACTGCAACTTTTCTTTTGAGCTCCGTGTATTTCCCCACAATTTATCAAACTTTAGATAGTATTAGAGCATGTTAAGTTCTAATTCTTTTCATCAGCAAACTTTTCTCTTTCTTCTAATATTATGATTTTTTATTAAATTGATAGAATTATTAAGTCTTTTTAATTTGTTTCTTCTAATATTATGATTTTAGTTAAGTCTTGTATGAGAATTCAATTGATAGAGATCTCATTTGTGTTCTATTTCGATTGATTGTAAATTAATTGATTGATTGATTGATCATGAATGATTCACTTCAGGCTAAGTATCAATTAAGTTATAACTGATGAATCATGAGTTTATAATACATGTAGCAGAAGGCTTTACTTAAGTTAAAGGTGAGAGTTATCATGAGATGATTTCACTTATGGCTAAACTTATAACAATTAAAGTTTTATTAACTGTTGCCCTAAGAAGTTTACTTAATGTGCCTAAGTATCAAGAAAATGAAATATTGAACTTTCCAATTTCTTGGTTGCACGTAGCTTTCTCTAATTGACCCATGATAATTCTCTATTCACTTTACATTCTACTACTACTACTTCAATGATATTTTTACTATGTGTTAACAATATGTTCATTAAGGGAATTGATCAGAGTGCCATTGTTGGTCTTAAGGTAGCTTTAGATATTAAGTTCATGGTTAAATATGTTAGTAAGGTACCTTTTTTTTTTTTTTTTTGCTTTGATTAGAGATGTATTAAATATATACATTGGTTCTTTAAAGATAGTTTATTATGGATGTTGTTGTTGGTGTTAGATTAACAATTACAAAGCCTACTTTAACACCATGGCTTACTGGGTTCAAACTTGATTCTTTTGATGAAGTTTTACTAAACATTCCTTCTTTATATTGCAAAATAATTGGATGTTTACTTTACATTACTTTGACGCATCTTAGTACTAGTTTTAGAGTTTATTATTTAACTCATTTTGTTGCATAGCCAAGAGTTCATCATCTTTGTACCTTTTTTTTTCATCTACTTTAGTATATGAATGGTACATTCTCTCTTAGTCTTTTCTATTCAGCTTTATTTCTTTAAGGCTTCTCTTATTCAAACTAGGCGGCTTATGTGAGTGAAGATCCATTTCAAGATATTGCATATTTCTTGGCAACTCCTTAGTTTCATGGAAGACTAAATAGTAGTCCACGATCTTTACTTCTTCCACCAAAGCTAAGTATCTTAGCTTAGCTTTTGCATAAAAGAAATACTATGGATATCATATATTATGAGGAATCTTCATTTACTTGTTAAGTTGTTGGTTTCCATGTTCTACGATAAGAGGACAACACGTCTTATTACTTCCAATCCGTATCTGCATGGACAAACTAAATATCTTCAAATTGATGTTAATTTCGTCAGGGATCATATTCGTACAAGTTTTCTTCAAGTCCTTCATATTTCTTCCTCTAACCAAGTTGCTAATTTGCTTACAAAATCATTTCCTTAGTGCCAAATGTCTTCTTTATGTGTCAAGTTGTAGCTTTAGCTAGCTCCGATGATGACTTCCATCCAAGGTAAGAAAAGAATCGAGTAGAAGGTCCCATCCTTAGACAGTAAGTACATGGCAACAAGAAAAGCGGTTAATTAGCTCCACCTTTGAAGGTGCACCATCTTTAGTATCCTAATTGTTGTTCAAACTCGGTAGTTTATTTACTGTTCATTGTTCATATTGTTCATCTATTTAGTATATAATATTGTTGACAAAGGTTAATAGTTTATAGTTTCAATTGTCATTTATTAGTTAGAGTAAAGAGTTTTTAAGTACCAGTGCTAATAGAAATAAGGAAAAGTTAGTTGAATGTTGATGTACATTTTTACTTATTAATACAATGGTTCACTATTATAGCTATGGTATTCTTCTTTTGAGTTTCAAATCTTCAACATAGTTTAGCAAACTTTAGAACTAAATGTGGTTAAGAACCAAGAAGCATAATTAAATGCCTATGGATTCATATGATCATTGACGTCTCTAAAAATAATTATAATATCAATGAATAGTTGCAAGACCAATATTTAGAAAGTTAATATAGTATATATTATTTGCATGGGACTTTTGTTAGAAGTTTATTAGCAAATATACATATTACAAATAACAAATTATCCTTAATGATTAACCTTGTATACATTATGTAGTGTTGGCATAATGCATATATATCAACAAAATATGTTAGATCGTAATTTGGATCATCTTGTGAGATTATCAGTATGTTGTATGTTAAATTAAGAGTTTTGATAAGTAAGGAAATATTTTATCTATAATCATACTACCAATAGATGTTAAACATTTATAAAGGGAAAAATTACACACTAAAGGACTGTAGTCATGTTGAAATAGAGGATAAAACTTTTTATAGTTTAAATAAAAGATGGGCATAATTAAAATAGTGCAAGATAGAGTATGATGTTATATGTAAGAGGGAAAATTGGACACAAGAGGATGAATGTTTCATTTATTTAACATGCCACATCACTTAGATCTAGTAACATTATATTAGAGATGTAATGTCATTCATGTATTGGCTTAAATAACATTCCTCTCCCATTTGAATCATTTAAAAAATATATACTCTATTTGAACAATTTCAAATATATACTCTATTTGACACAAGAAAATATGTTAAAGCATAAAAAGCTAATAAGTTGTAACAATTTGGATCAGCTTTCGGTCTATTTTTCAATGAATGATTGGACCGTAAAATTAAATGCCTTGTGATACAAATTGTGTGATTGTTGTCGTTAGATGCTGCGAAAAGTGTGTCTATGGGCTTACAAGCGTGACTGTTGTTGGAATGGGAAGGTTTCTCACATGGCCATTGAGCTCACTCTTTGTATTTTTCCATTCCTTTACTGATTAAGAAAAGCTGGGTACCGCATAGGATGATATTGCACCATGGAATACATTGATTATGCCTATTAACTCCCGATACGTGTAAGGACATAATTATATATCCTTACTTTAATAGGTTATACCTATTTAGAGATATATAAATAAGTTATATGGGTTAATCCAGTCCAACCCGCTTTAGTCTACGGATTAAATGAGTTAAACTTATTTAATCTATTTTTAAACGGATTGATCCACAGATTAAAAACATAAATATATTAAATGAATTGGCCTAAATCGATCCACTTTAACCTACGGATTAAATAGGTCGAATTAATTTAACCTACTTTTAAACGGGATAAAAAACCTTAACCCAAACATGTTCTAAAAACGAGTTAAAAGGATTGGTCCGTCGGCCAAAGGGCATACTTATATACCTGTTTTCATGTTTGTTTTTAAATCTATGCCTACCACTGGCCAAACCCTTTAAATTAGTAATAGGGCTCTCCTTACTATTAGATAATGTTTTTAGATTATATATATATCATTGGATTTAATACAGAAAGTAATCAATTTAGTAAACTATTATATACATGGATCAGTAAACTAATCGAGACAAAAATTATTTAATACAATGAACAAATGGTCTCAACCTAAGGAATTTCATCTATCAAATGGCTTATTATAAATGTTTGGGTTTCTAGATATGGTCCATTTATCATTTAGATCCGAACATAAATAAAACCTGTTTATAAAATTACCTACTCTAACATAGATCTCAAACTCGAGTAAAATATTTTATGTTGCTTATAACTAATATTGATCTTTGAATATCGTTTGCCCTACAATATTTTTATTGGGAAACTATGCACGTTATCCTTGTAAATTATTGGTTTGCTTTAAATGCTTTATGATTCGTCGGAAGAATGCATCTCGTTGTCACAATTTTTTTTTTTTTTTTTAATCCTCATACTTGTTTCATAAGGTCAAATGTTACCCCTGTTATACCCAATCTTAAGGGCTACACCAATGCATCTTCACTTATATAGTAATTACATACTGAGACAAGATCCCGTACAATATCTGGATAACGATTTAAAATTATGGTATTTTTGTAAATGCAAATGCTATATAATATATATGGATATTGATTTTAAAAAAAAAAAATAGGCACTCCAAATTGGATAAGTAATTAATTTGTTGATTGAATATAATTAAATTCCGTGGGTCCATGATACGTCCAAGATGCCTTTCGTCTATTTTAAGTCGACTATTGCGATTAATATAACTATATAGTTCTACATTCCCCTACTTCTCCCCCTCACATTATTATTCCCTCATTCTTCTCATAACTCACATGGCTCAAGCTGAAGAATCCAACCCCCTCCTCGTCCTCCCCAAAAACACCACCTGTGGCCACATGATCTCGGGCACCATATCACGTTGGCCACCTCGGCGAAATTTCTTCCTCCGACGACGTCACAAGCTCCCTTCGGTTCGCCTAGGCGGCAAGAGGTCTAGGCGGGGGACGTTCCTATTGAACGTATGGAGGAGGATGAGACCTAGGTGGCTGAAATTTCAGTATTCAAGGATGTTGAAGAAGCTGAAGGAACATTATAGGAAATTGATAGAGGACATAGTGGATGCGGGTGCAACGTTGGAGACGTTCCAACAGAGGATTTTGCTGGAAACAACGTGTGCTGTTCCTGTCATGGGTGTGTCATTCAATAGCTTCCCTTCTGTGTCTAGATCAAGGGCAGTAAGTTAGTAACTCTGTAAAAATAAAAATTAAAAAAACAAAAAAAATTTTTCACCGGTTGAGAGGCTTTATTTTTATGTTACGAAAATATGTAAGTTTTTTTTTTCTTTTTATTTTTTTGGCTGGATTTTATATGGATATGTTTTTTTATCTTTTATTAGAATCATGAAAAAAAAAAAGTCAAAAAACCAAAGTGCTTTCTCTAAGAAATAATAAATGTATATATATTATATGTATGTATTTTTTTTTTAATTAAGGCATATTTGTGATCGATCTGCCTAATATACAGGAGAATAAATGAGAGAAAACTTCATCATCGATGTAAAGTAGGATTATTTTCCTAGAAAGTAATTCTGCATTCTATTACTATAAGAAGGAATACATCGTAAGATAGAATAAAATCTGTCCCCTTCTCTCCTTTCCTCCCTAACAAAATAAATAAAATATAAACAAATAAATAAGTACAACCAATTACATCTATTTTCCAGTACATCCACGATTGATTTGCCGAGATATAGTCTTTTAAGGGACTTCATGTGAAAGAATTGAAACAGTGGGTAACTTCCATTTTTCTATGTGCTAAAAAATGTGCTAATTTTTTTTTTTTTTCCACTTACGTCTCTCATATTTTCATCAATTATTATTCAGTTGCGGATCTCTCCGATTATGCAAAGATGGAAAAATATGTGCTGAACCGTCATTCCATATTTTTCAACATTAGCTGGAAAATAGATATTCGGATTATATTTGTGGGCAATGACTAAAGAGTAAAGAGTGAGAAAGAAAAAATTAAATGAAATTTCGAGCTGCAGATAGCTTCCCTTTTATGTCCTTTCGTAGTTAGGATCTTAAAAATTAAATTTACAGTTACCGATTTTTAAGTGCTAAGTTTGAATATGATGGGTCAACGAGGAGACAAACGCAACCAATTTCTCTATTGGATTACTTCTTTTATTATTATTGTTGTTGTTATTTAACTGGAATTTGTATTTAATTGGGCATTTCATTCTTACAATGCTTCTATTTGTAGTGTTTGGATGCATTCGCCTAATTTTGTAATTACGAACAAATAGTGCATTCACGTTGCGCATATTAAAAAGATAAATATTGAAGAATCATCTATTAATTGAACTACCAGGAGAAAACTATGTATGATACATATATATATTATTTAAGTTCTTCTTTTTTTTATGTATTATACTAGCTATGTAGTGGAAAAAATTAGTTGAAAAAGTAGAGATTCATGAATATGTTAATATAAAAGATGAAAGAGTTTGTTGTAATCAATTGAGGATTGAGATAGCTTACGACCACTAAGATAGTTATGAATTGTTAAAAATTTGATCTAACTTACAATTCTAATAGTCGGTTCACCCTAATCAATATGATTGATTAATTTATAACTCACGAGATTTAAAAAATAATTAACAATCACTCAATGATTTAAAGTAATCTCATGAGTTTTAATAGGAGTTAATTATGAAGGATAAGCTAATGAAATACAACTTCTAGAACCATATCGTATAGGCTTATGGCGTTCTAATGGCAAACTTGTATTAAGTAGAAAGTGTACAAAACAAAATAAGTAAAAACTCGATGCTAATGCTTTGCTGAGTACACCTAGCTTCCTGTTTATGGGGTATGTCATCCTCTCTTCATACTTTACTAATACCATGTTATCGGAAAATTTGAATCTAGATGTCTAGATGATCCTCCATATAAAAATTCGTCATCCTCAGTATTGGAAATCTACGAATTTTTTAAAGCCGAGTTCACAAAGAGCATATTGTGTCTACTTTTAATAACTTGACTCTTATTTCCCCTTATATTTAGAGGTCTTCAATTAGATGCTTTCCTCAGCTTCGGTGCTTCTATGGAGCCAATGGACTCTCTAGTAAGCCCATGGAAAATACGTAATACATCACTAATTCTGTTCAACCAGGTCAACGATTTACAGATTGGTGATAACTCCTATGAGATCAGTATATCTACAGAACAACTCATAAACAAGGAGGACGACCCTTAGTACGCAAATCTAAATCCTAATTTCTTTTATGCACAAGCAACGCATACATACTGCATTTCCGAGAAAATAAAGGTTCCATAGTTAATTAAGAAAATATTGGATTTGGATATGTCAAATTTACTTTCCCAAAGTTTATTTAAAATCATCCTCTTAAAATATAACCAATTGTTGATAATACAGGAAAAAAGATAATACCATAATAATATTACATCATATTTAAAAAATTGAGAAATTTTTTATAACTAAATTTGTAATTTTATCTAAAGTATTTTAAAGGATCCATTTTTCAAAATGATCCATTGATTTTTTTTACTTAAAAATAAGGATCAGGGGTATTGAGAAATATCTTTGCACAAAAATCATAACAAAGTTTTTATAACCGTGATGGACAAACAAGTTGAACGTGAAATGTTACTATAAGAAATATGAATAATTATCACCGCAAATTAGTAATGTGTTTGAAAATAATTACCTCATTATCAATTTATAGCAGTGATTCTATTTTTAATAAGTATCTATTGTGGAGAACTTTTTTTTTCTTTCTTGTATTATAGTAATAGTAATAGCTGATAATACATTAGGGATATTTTCAAAATTATGTAATACAGATTGTCGCAAAATATCTTTGCTACCATAATGTTATCAGCATTTTTAAATCGCCACTACTCAACAACAACTTTGAAAATCGATTCTTCCACTATACACCCTCGACAACCACTCGGACCCAACCTTACAACATACTCAACCATTAGCTGAATCCAACGGCTGTGGAGGGGGAGGGGTGGTACAATGATAGTGAGGTGGTGAAAAATCATCTTTGTAACAACAAGAGGCAGAGAGGAAACACCGAACCGTCGGTGGTTGATGACTATAGATTGATACAGACCTTTCTATCTTTCTTTTCCTTTTCAGTTTCTATAGCACGATTTCAACCAGACAAAGTTTGGAATATCAATTCCATTACAATCCTTTCCCCATCCTGAATAAAGTACTGAGGGTCATCATATTGCTTATTCTGCCACGCAACTACTATTTTGATCAAATAGATATTGATGTTTAGTAAAATAAAATAGATATTGATGTTTAGTGAAGTTTAGTAATGTCAAATCCTAAATCAGTTTCCAGCCAAACAAATTGGGATATAACGTGCCCCAAGAATTAACATCCTGGCGAGTCGCTAATTTTTGAGTGTATCATCAAATTGTCAGTCAATTATTGGCATCAGTTTGCACGCTGAAGTTGATTGGAATAATGACACGAAGCGTGTAAATTAGGAGAAGGGAAAATCCGGACACCACCTCTAAAAACTAAAAAAAAAATTATAGTCATCTAATTTTTTTAAAAACTCACACTTAGAATATGTTTACAATGGGTGCTTGAATGGCAGTGATAACAAATTGTCAGACGTTGTGTATGAGGCCAAATTAATGGCCATGGCTTTTTGGCCTTTTCGTTCTTCACTTTCTCTCTCTCTTTTTTAATAATTAAATAAATATTAATATAATATATGATAATAATAGAATAATTATTCACATTAATTTTAAATGATATTTTACTTAATAATTTTAAAAAGTAGTAATACCATGGGACTTGCAAAATTTTGGTTAAGCAACTTTGTTAAGTACCACCCCTTTTGGAAATAAAGGATTGCATAAAAAGAAGTGTTAAGGATGCTAAGGAGTAGAGCTAAGTGAGTAACCCTATTGTACAAGATATCTATCTGGATCTTGCTTTATCGGTAGGTTTCTGAGTAGGTTCTAGATGAATAATAAAGTTCATATAATAGGTAAGAATAGTAATTTTCTAGAATTTACTCCTATAAGGTAGAGTGGGTATGAATATATGTTACCATATTCTATCTAAGAACTTGTTTTTTAAAACTTATAAGGTACCTGTTCTATGTTATCTTTACTTACCTTATATTAATAATTAAATAATGTTCTCGTATAGGATAGAGTAGGTATAAATATATGTTATCATATCTTACTCAAGAACGTGTTTTTTGAAACTTATAGGGTACATACTCTATGGTATATTTACTTACCTTATATTAATAATTAAATAATATTAATAAATAAAAGGATAAATACTTGTCTTTTTTTTAATCATAAATAAAATAATGACAAAAATCCAACTTATAATGAACCACTATGTGCTCGTTGTATCTATTATATAGTTCACTTCTCCTCCTCTTCTATTAGTAAAAATATTTCTCTTCTTTTGCTATCTCTTTTTCTTTCTTTCTTTCTTTTTTTTTTTTATCCCAATCCTTCTTCTTTTAATAACTTTAGATTAGTGAAATTTTAAAATATTTTAGTTCTCAATTTATTATTCAATTTAACATATTAAAATTACTCACTTATGATTTTTATATTTTATATATAATAATCTTATGATTTGATAAAAATTTTATTTTGTGATTTGAAAAAAAAAAAGAAATATTGATATGGCCCAATTAAAGGTTTAAACATTTTTAGTTATAGAAATATCCTCTATTTTGCCTACCAAAGTTTTATATTATTTTAATTCAAAATACATAACAATTTATACAAAATATTATCTACGGTTCGACAATAGTATAGTTGTTATTTGATATTAATTATGCTTTCAACAAAAAGTTTTAAAGAAAATAGAAAAAAAAGTATAAATTTCACAGGATATCTAATATCCTATAAAACTTATAGGATATAAGGTATATGGTGATTCTAAGATACCATAGAGTAGACTCTAGGGATAAAAACTTGGAATCTTATCTATAAAATAAAGTATGAATAGAGTCTCGTATCTTATCTATTTTATATCTGCTCATCCTTATTAATAAAACACTCTAAACACTTCTCCAAACACCCTACTTATAAGCCCACCGTTAGGCTAGTCTATCAATTATGTATTTAAAAGAGGTGTTTGGGGAGCAACATTTTACATAGCTTTCTATTTTAAATAACTCTTCACTTTATGAACGGGGTACCTAATAAAAGTTACTAAAAATTTTTTAAATCTTTTGTGAATCCCATATTTATTACTTTTCACACTAATGTGTAAAAGATTTTTCAAAAGTGAGGTATTTTATGGAAATATGTGCTAAGCAACTTGTTTTTATTGGTATCCTGGTGAAGTTAACTACCTCGGGATATTTGTATTTTATCAATAAAGTAATAGGGCGCTTAGCAACTGAATATGTTTGAAGCCCTCTTGATAAATATGATCTTACCATTCCTAAAACAAGTATAGGCTCTATCTTTTTTTCCAACCAGATTGCCATATGTGAAATAAGTTTACGTAAACACCTATGTAATAATTTCTTAGTTACTTAGTTAAATTAACCATGTACTTAAATTAATATAAGGTTTGTATAAATTTTTTAGCTTTAATTAATGTAATTAATTGAGTATATGGATGAATTCCCATCTAAGCATTTAAAATTTCCTAGCTGGCAAAAATGAACGGAGGTTATCTTATTTCAGGGGTGATAAATATTAACTTTCGAAAAAGTTGTGGTGTCTGCAACTTAATAGGAGGAAAAACACATTGAAATGAAATGAATTTTTTTCTTGAATTTCGGTTTTAAGGCCTCTATTATTTATTTATTGATTTATTTTACATTTTAGGAGCTGAGTTTATAAAAATGAGTCAAAATAAGACTTTACTTTTATTACAAGTATGATTAATAGTCAGGAGTTGAAATGGATAAAACACGAAAAAAGGTCCCTAAATGAAAAATAATAATAATAATAATAAAATACAAGTCCTAAAATGATAAAGGATATAAACTTCATTTATATTGAAGGCTCAATTCTATTTTTTCAATAAACAAATGAAAAGTACATTATTCAATCCTTTATTGGATTTAATTTTTACCATCTCTTAAATTGTCTTAACTCTAAGGTAACTTATAAAAAAAGATCTATATTGGAAAACCATAATAAAAATTTTTATAAGTTTCATGAGCCATCTTATATTATATAGGTTTTACAAGTGCGAGTTTTAGGATAAATTATGTGTGTTATAGGTAGCTTTTCAATCTTTCTTTTCATTTTGTTTTTCGAGTTTTCATTCTAAAATTCGAGAATGGTGAACTAATAAAATAGTATAACAGGATCTTATACTTTAACTATTATATACCTATTTATCTTTAATGTTATTTGTATTTATGTAAATGGTACTCTATGGGTATGACTTTAGGGAAGATAAAAGGGGACATACACTGCCAAATAAAAAATGCGTTTATTTTTTTGGCAAAAAGTGAAGACATTTTTACATTCTTTATGGTTTTTTTTTGGTTTCATGATTACATGTCACCGTCCGTCTTTGTTGGATAGTCTTTTGCGAAAGCATGATGCTGAAATGGCAACGAAATAAACATAAAATAATGTTGAGACTTGAGATTAATTAATAAGCACACACATAAAACCAAAACAGCTATAGCTAACATATGCAATTACAATAGCTCTATTATCATGTATTAAATAATACGGATCAGACTGAACATCACGTGACATCAGAGAAAACGACAGTTCGTGCTGCTAAAGATGCTTGTGGGTTTCAAAAACTGATATACCCTAAGAGCAAAACAACAGATTTAGCAAGCAGAAGAAGGCTGAACGTGGACCGAGCCGGCTTGTCTTCTGCTGAATCATCAAACCGATTTTGACCCAATCGATTTCTTAAATTTTCTGACTTGTGATCTATTTAAATCAGTTTTTGACCGGGAGACAGTTTTAATAAATATTAATCTTGGTTTCAAAGTTAGTTATCTATATTATTAAATTGAGCAAGGTTTAAGGTTTTTAAAAACTACAACTAAGGAAACAGAGATTAGATGACTTACAAAAATAGTAGATATAGTAAGAGTTCCTTTTTAATTAGGATTATAAAAGAATCGAATTAACATTGCTCTCTACTGAAATTGAGCTCCACTTGAAATTTCAACACTCCAGCATAACTTATGCTCATCGTGTTTACAATTTTGACTTCAAGCTCGAATATAATTGACAATCAAAGAGCTCAAAGTCGGCTAGATAAAATTTGCATAGGCTTATTTTATGTAAATTTTTAAATTAAAAATAGTATCAAGATGTAAACTTGATTAATAGTTAAGTTTGACTCGAGCTTAGTTAGACTCCTAAGCAATTTAAGCCATATATTATAAAGATAAAATTCGAAACTTAATTAATTATTCGAGTAGTTCTAACTTAAATTCAACTCGACTGATGTTAAGTGAACTCAAGTAAATATTTATTTGAACTCGAGTAGTTCATGAATCAACTCAACTCGTGTATACTTTTATTTTTAAACATACATTATCGTCGAATAGACATCTTAAATAACTGCTTTATATTTTACTTGTATGCAATAATAAAATGGAAAAATCTTCATAACCATACTATAAGTTATCAAGTTATATAAGCATTCCATGACTAATATTAAATAGTCAAATTTCCTCTATTTTAAGCACTGGCATGATGGCTACATGTCTATATAATAATAAGGAAATGTAATTCTTATATAAAATTAGTTAAGAAAACATATTAAAGAAATGTAATTAATTCATAAGTTTTGCAAAATGAAAAACAAGTGGGATTAGTTTTTAGCAAATATATCACTAAAAACATAGCGATTAGGTATAGATACTTTAAATGCTTTTACCTTCCATGACCTATGAGAATATGCATATGCATATGCATACAATGCTTTTAGAAGTTATGCAAACATTTGAAACTACATTTTGGTATAGTTTAAAGGAATTATTCATACCAGACAAATAGTTTTAGAAATGTACTCATAATTATCTTCTAATTTATTTTGCTACCTCACTATTTTCATGAACATACTAATCAATATTTACACTTCTAGCTTTATATGGGTTTATGATCACAATTTTATATAGGAGCAATATCATGATTTATACTTAACTTTGTTACCTTTTATAGTTATATACTTAAAGTTTTGACTTATTTAATTATATACTTGATTAAGAGGGTCACGCGACTCCCCATAGCAATAGGTGGCTAACTATGGCCACAAGTGGGTCTGACAACTCACATTTTTGAAGTGAGTGATATTGTGCTCTATTCTCTACTTATCTCATTATAATTCTTACCCATTTTGTTTTCGAAGGTTGTTTTAGAAAAAAAAATTTCTTTTGGGAGTATAAACATGCACAAAATTCTAATCCCACATATATTGCAAAATTTTGTCTTCAATTAACAATTTGCCATTCTCATATCTTTATTATTTGTTACGAAAAGATGGATCAATTGTTCTGTATTTCATCCTTAGCAAGAAGAAAGCTTTAGGTGAAGGTAGCAAAGGCAAACTTATTTAAGGTAAGCAATTCATTGACATGGAGGATTCCGACCTCTTCTACTTCACCTATGATAGGTTAGAAGATGTATTCAATAGTTTTCCCCTAGATTTTACATGTAATGCCGGGTACTAGAGATGAGACTATGAAAGAAGAGGAAGTTGAACAAATTCTGGAAGATGGCTTATAGGAGTACCAACTTAGTAGTCCAAGTAAATTCGCTAAACTAGTAAAGTTGGAAATTTCAGTTAAACATTTATGTACAATTGTAGATGTGGATGAGATGCCAAGTATATTACAACAATTGTTGTTTAAGCTAATGGAAAAAAGGAGATAGTTGTGGTACCTTAACCAGGCACTTAAAACGGAAGCACCCCATGGAGTACCACTTAGAAAAATTGTTTTCCAAATTACAAATAATAATAATCATCATCATCTTCTATTGTTTTCAAAATTAGAGCTTTCACTTACAAGTTTTTCAAAGAAATGGGATAAACAAAAATTAGCGTGTTTTGTAGGATTTTTTCTTCAATAAAAATAAATTGGCTAATCATGCAAAGTGACCAACACATTAATTTTTTTTTTAAAGTAAATACCAAATTACGACAATCTGATTCTAGCTAATGGATACATAGACACTTATGGGGCGACCAAAAAATTGGCAAGGGAATTTTTCCCAAAAAAATGAAAATCCATTACAAATGGACCATAAATTTTTTGTTGTCAATTAAAGTATATTTTTATTTTTTCATAATTCCATATATCAAAACATTCTTTTCTTTTCCTATTTATAGGAAAACCTACTTTTGTAATATACGTATTATTTTTATAAGTTTTGTAACATACCTAATTCTATGTAAAATTGACGTTTAACATATGTATATTAAATTTGATGATGAATTTGTAACATTTATATTTCTTGTATAGCGAACATGACAAATCATAATATTTATCTTCTAATATTGTATATCCTTTCATATTTACATGTAACATATAAAAATGCATATTGTACATATAATATTTAAATGTCTAATGCACAAATGATATTTACATATTACATTTTATAGATATTTATTTTATATAATATTTATTTAAAGATCCAGTTCATTGCCCAAAGAAATAGCTTATGAACCTACAAGCATCTTGAACCAGTCTTAAGTGAGCTAATTAAGATTCAAGTTTCTTTAGACTAGTTCTAAATTGATTCGATCCTTTCACATGGTCTAAAAGTAGGTTAGGTGAGTAGAATAAAGTGATACTTATCTATTTAAACTCATTTATGTGCAGAAGTGAATCATTAGTAAACTATTGCAAGTAGGAAAACTAAAAAAAGAAAACAAAAACTGCTAATGGGATTTAATGGTTGAATCGAAGGCGTTTAGGTACAAAATCGATTTAAGTATTATGGTCGATGTGAGAGGAGAAATTATGACTAAATTGATATCTTAAAAGGGACATGTTAATTGTATTAATTGTTGCATTTAACTTGTATTTGTAGTATGCATTATGTGTGTTTATTATTCTACAGGTTAGGACCAAATCATAGTCAACTTTAGTAACATTAAAATAAGGCATGAAAATCTCCCTACTGATTTTCAACAGAATCGAACTAAAATATTTCAGTGGACCAAACAAAAATAGATGCATTGACAGAATATTAGGTTATGGGATGTTGTCGGATATGCTTTCATATATATATTTGCTGCACATTTCAGAAACCGTCAGCATCAAATTAATATAGTATCCTCTGATCTATTTTCATTTATTAAGAGTTCCAGTTACAATATCTTTCCGTCCAAGTTACAAACTGGGAAGTGGATTTAATTTAAGGCGGCTTGTTTCACGAAAAAGCGTTTATTAGCGTAAAATGTTTTCTGTCAAAAAGTATATTTCGGAACATGATACGTTTTTTTTATCCGTTTGGTTATATTTATAAAAACATATTGTAAATAATTTTTGGCTGTTTAGCCATGATTAGATAAAGTATCATGATTCTGTTAACATAAATATATTATGCCAAACTTTTTATGTAAAAGTAAAAGTACGAGATGTCGATAAAATATTTTATATTCATGACTACAGCTTCCTTAATTTTTCTTTTTTCTTTTTTACGATTTTTCAACCAAAACTTTTAAGTTTTCTTTTCCCAGTAAAGTTTTTTCATATTAAAATATAATTTATAGTCTAATTTCAATGAAAATCAAATTAAAATAGCTTTCAGATAAAAAATTTATAGAGACTAATCTAGAAAAAAACTTTTCGTTCTTAAAAGCCTAAATCGTTTTCTAAATGATGCTAGGATTTTGTTTTTGATAGAAAAATGTTTTCCTTGCAAGTAGAAATGATTTCCACTTAAATAAGAAACAAACGGGGAACAAGAAACCGACTGGGATCCCTAAATCATCGGAAATATGCATGTGCTCATGTAAAAAACAAAAAAAAAAACACATGTAAATTTATTTTGTTACTATCAAAAGTTAGGAACAGCTGTGTTCGGAAAGTTTTCTAGATATAAAAATTCTAGGAAAATTTATAAAAGTTACTTTACATGGGGTCGGAGGTTCCTAAATTCTTGCAATATGATATTTTTTATAATCTTTAAAAATATGAACACATTTTTTAACCATGGATAAAATCCCAAAATCGTCACTAATAGGATTTGATTAATAAAAAAATAGTATTTTAGCAATGATTGGAAGAGTATAGAAGTTATAGGAAGATTAAAAGCATGATTTGAGAGTTTATAAATTTTAACCGTATCCAAGTTATACTTTCAGTTTGTGACCACTTATTGGATGATTTTGTTGACATAGAGTAGATTGAGTATAAAAGTTTCTGCATATTCAGTAATAACACAAAATTCATCCAAAAATTGTTTCGACACATAAATGAAATTCAAAAAAGCTTGACATGCAGTCATCTCACTCTACTCTATGTTTCTCGCCTACTCACATTTAAATCTATTTTGTATTTTCTTGTTGTTTGCTTTCTCCATCAATATTAAATCATCACTTAAGACAAGCATCAACACCTAATTTACGATATATAGTAATAAAATAAAACAATATATATATATATATATATTGAAGCATGTGACTGATAAAAAAAGGGAGAAACTCTCAATGTTGTTATTTAATAGGTGCTCATGCGTGAAAATATATGATGGGCCAAGTGCTAGGTCAATGAAAGACCGGCATTGCGAGATATGGGCTGGGTCCACATACAATCGGACCTCTTGTATACTTGAAAGTATGGGAGTTCTGACCTTATATTAGGTCCAAAAGAAGCACATAACCAGAAGTTGTTTCATTTCCCCCCTAAAATAGAAGAGTAAGGAACGTAATCAAAACAACCCATACTTTGCCCGTTCTTTATACATAAATCATACGATGGTTAGTCAGAAAATTACCAATCTAGTTTTTATTGAACCTATAAAATAGAATTGCTCCTTTTTATGAATGGGCAAGAAAATATTTACTGTCAATAAACTCTTGTTTTTTCAATTGCTTCACAACGATAATCATCAAAGAAAAATAATAAGGATTAGACTCTGCCGTTGGTTGATTGTAGTTGTGGATCTAAAGGTTAGAAATAACCTATAAAACAAACAAACATAAACTTTAGGGGATTGCTTGAAGTGGTTCTAATATGGCTATAAAAATATCGACCTATCTTATTTGTAGTTTTACCTCATATTTATAAGTCAGACTTGTAATATTTTTTAAAAAAATGCATCATTATACATATATATATATGTATCTCCATATTAGGAAGATACATTCTTGATATCATAGGAAATATTTTAGGCTAGGTGAGCCTTGATTGTGTACTTTCCTAATTTAGCTAAATGGTTCTCAATTACTTTTTAATTCCGTGGGTCAAGTCTGTACATTATTCTCTTAATGGCCCTTGACTCAAATTGTTTAAACAAGAAAGGAATTGAGCCAATGCTTCCAAGTAAGATCGATCGAGCTTGTGGGAGCTTAGTTTAGGTATTACTAAGGTCGCCCTAATGCTAATGGTCTTAACTAAGAAATCGGTTGAATTTAGAGAGCTTATACAATGTTCCGAATAGATTGTTGGGGGTACATTAGGCTTGACCATGCACTAAGGAGGTTAGCCTGCGTTTGAGGATCCATTTATGAATATGTAAGAATAAGTTGATTCAACTATATATATGGGTAACAATCCCATAGCACAATTGCCTTAATCTTCTAAAAAAAAATAATAATAATCCAGTAACAAAATATTCTTGGAAACATGATTTATAACAACCAAAACTCGAAAGGTATATGATATAATATAATTAAATACTACAAAAATGAACATGGTACTAACTAATATGATAATAAATATAAATTGATTATTTAGAACTCTTGATCTAATAATTTTTTGCAATGATCTCATATGATATCAACTAACACCTTGGATTTGTTGGCTTTGCTTCATATAAATTTATACATATTGATAGACAAATTTCACATTATTAATAGGCCTTTCTAAGCCTAAGTTAGGCCGAAACTCTAAAAACCTAGACCCAAGGGCCTTCACTTACTTGGGTATCCCTCGAGCACTTCTCAGATTTATAATCCATTAATATAACATGTTGGTACTATTAATTAGATTGACTCATCCACGGTTTCAATTATTACATCACCACTTGATCCACATGAACCAATAAGGGTTGTACCCATGCACCTTGCAGGTAGTTGGGACAGAAACACCATCTCCCAATCACTTGGAGCATGGTCCGGCACATTTACAATAATTTCATGATACTTCCATTATGGTTGGAGCCCTTGATGAGTATACATCAAATTCTTCTTGTCGTTGATGTGAGACAAGTTTTTTGGGTAAGATGATCTAAGACAAGTTTGTATGCTAGTAAAATAGTATTGATGATGGTATAAATAAGAAGATAGTGATCAGTTTTAAAGAAGCGGTCTGTGATTTTTATAGTTTAATGGTATAAATATTATTTTTATAATAGGATAGATAGTATTTGACACTCATTTTCTGAATGGTTATGATATATATAATAGACTTAAAGAAAAATTTATAAAAGCAAATGGAGAGTGGTTCATGTGTTCAATTTTTTATTAGCTTGATCTCTATCCTACAAAAGAATTGGATTGAACATCAAGTCCTTAGTGTCATTGTGTGATGGCTCTTAAAGTTCCACAGTGACTCTCCTAACTAGGGCTTTTGATCTAATATCTACGTGTGAGATTATGGTACTTCATGTAAAGATTTGTATACCCATCATTTGTACTTTATAGTGGATCTCTGTTGTCCTTTGTTCTTAGTTTTGCATCGGATTTGAGAGACAAAGTTAGCTTTCACGGCTCCAATTGTGCTCTGCAACCTTGGCCTCTGCCAACCGTAGCTCTAATACTAGTTTGTTGGAGAACGCGTAGCCCTAACACCACTCTTTTAATGATCTAATCCAGATTAACCATTGTGAATCACATAATATACAAGAGATAAATAAATAGAAGAAAGAGTTAAGACATACAAGGTTGAGAGTGAAAAAAAAAAAAAAAAATTCCCAGAAGGAACGGGTAAGAAGCCACGATAAGACCAAACCATTAGAATAACAACAAGATATGACCGTTTCTATAATAACCTCTATAAGAACAACACTCCCACCACTGAGTCCCCCATGGTATACATGATTCTCTCACAAATTTACTTTTAACTGGTACACATGGCATTACTAGGAAAACACAAGAAAGGAATCTATTAAAAATCCCATTATCCTAACGATTGACTACGGTGTGGTTGTAGATGACCTCACCAGCATGCCAGTCGATTGCGTCAAGACCCGATCGATTGTGGCTCCTTTTGCACTACTCCACTAAAGCATGCTTCCCTTTCGTCCTTCTGCCATTTCTTTGCCTACCCATGCTCCAAAATCCGGGTTTTGTGTAAACTTGAGATACAGACTTAGAAATACTTGTACGTAAATAATAAATACAGATGATGCATTTATTAGTACATTTGATCGAGTAACAAATTGAAATGGGGTATGAGTTGGGTGGAGGAAGTTTCTTTATCCGCACTTTTCGAGCTATCAAAGCCTTTTGGTCCAAAACGTCATGATGAACTGCATGGCTTTGTTGACTATAGCCACTTCACAAGTTTCACATGCTTCTTATATAGTGGCCCGGGCATGTAGCTCATCGAAGTTCCTACCACTTGCATCTTTTCTAAAGCTTTCTATACATACAATTTCGATAAAACTTAGAAAACAAATAATAGTTGGTCAGAGAGTGTAATCATAGGTCAGATAATAAACTTTACAAAGAAAAGTTCAATTGAATATTATATTTAGTGATTTTAAACTTTGAATATAAACTTATAAACACTTGCAAAATTTAATTAATTGTTTTGATATGTTTTGATTATTTTGGTTCAATAAATAAGACCCACATCGTGTGAATTCTTATTTATACCATCATTATTACTATTTTGATAAGTTGCATCATCTGAATTCTTATTTATGATTTTAAAATCATAAAATTCTTAATATTGTCATCTAGCAGTATTTATAAGATCTAATTCAAATTACCATATGAAATACTTCAAAATAATGCCCCCTATTTAAGAGCTAGATGAATAAGCTATCTCAGTTCAAATGATATGAAATGGTGAAAGGGATATGGGACACAGCAAAAAAAAAAAAAAAAACCATCCACGATGATTTTAGGTGAAAAACTCTAAAAGAATTTAGGGTGAAGAATTATAAGAAATAGAGCAACAAATTTGCTATGGTATAAATTTTATTCATGTCTATAAGCCTCATATAATCATAGGAAAATATATATATATATATATAAATAAACAAATTTGCAGACAAATACTAACATATTGGATAACCCTAATTGGCTGTCATTGGTTAAGCGATTGATTACCAACTCCGTAACGAAGATTTTGACTTAATTTCGGATTTTACAACCTCCTGTATGTACTGTCCGTGCAGTCCCATTTTAGTGTCTAATATATACAATAACTTACTATACAATATAGTAGCTTGAATTCAAAATATGGGCTACGCTTCAACTCCTCAGTCTCAAATCTCAACTCTCCACCATGACTTCAAAAGTGAGGTACCCTTTCTATGTCTATTAAACAGTTTCAGCACTTTCGAAAAATGTTAAAGGTGAGTAAAAACCATTTAAAATTCAAATCGAATTAAAATGATTGTCGATGCTGTTTCTTTAGATTATTAGAGTAATGTTATCTAAGATGTATAATATCAGATAATTAACATAAAGTCATGGATATATGGCCCATCCAATTAAACCATCTTTAGCCCAAATAAATATTACTAACTTTTGCACTTCTCAAGAAATCAAAGAAATTAATCAAAATAAAATAAACTTAAGGAACTTATTGGGCAGCGGAGGATGGATATCTTATCAGTACGTCTGTAATCTACTGCCTTTAATTTTTTTCTTTCTTTTTAAATAAAGATATTAAGTAGGAATGGCCGGTGCCTAAGAAATACTGATTTACAAGCACTCCGGCTTGCATGTCACTTACTGAGCTTTCTTGTTTGAAAAACCCTGAAAATGACAAAGATTATACTTGATAACACAAGGTCCGGTTAACAAGAATGGTTTCAATACTACAATATATAGCATAAATCGGTAAATAATATATGAATATTAATAAAATTTTAATATTTAAAAATATAATTAATATTTTTTTAAATTATTATTATATATAAAAATTTTATTGATATTTATATATCCTTATCAATACACTTAACATGTTAATACCATTAAATTTTTTCCCCAACTAACTAGCTATTATTTAACACGTGAAAATACAAAAAGTTTCTACTATTCTCAAAAATAGTGAATACAATATACTTGCTAAAAGCTAATAAAAGAAATTTTTAATATTTTTCAATATTGAAGAAATCAAACATATAGAGATGTGTTGAGATACTTTGGATACATTCGTTTTTTATTTAACATTTTAACAGATGTTCTGCAAAACACGATGATATTTTCATAATTGCAGCGTTGGCATCAAATAATGTCGGCCCCCCATAGAAGCACAATGGACAATTGGTGGGCCTAATGTGGTATGGGTCGGAAATTTCGTGGCCGGTTGACAACTCCAGTGGGTCCGATTCCCAATAAATCGGCTCGTCACCACGCATGACATAGGCACTTAGTGGTGTGTAGGCCGGTGGCTGACCCTTCCCGATAAATAGAAATTTCTATTTTTGCAAACTTCTTATATTCATGTGATTTAGTTAAGTAAATTTGAACAATATAATTTCTTATAAAATTCACAGATCTAATCATTAATAAGCGATTATGTACAATATTACACCTTGTACACAAATACGACATTAACTCCATATTCCATATTGGTTATTTTGACATAAGTTCTTAAACCTATTAACATGAAATGCTTAATCCACCTTAATCCTTTTAGTAAAAATATAAAATTCCTTCTATTTGAGATGAAGTAATTTTCTAATTTCCTCTTTTTGAAATAAGAATGATCTCTATAAAAGAATTTAAAAGAAACTTTTAAGTTTTATTGAAAATGATTAAATGGCCTACACATTTTAAAAGAAAACTAAACTATTAAGCTATTATTTTTTTAATTTAATTTTAGAACATAACAATTTGCCAAACTCTTTTTTTTAGAACCTTCTTCTCAAAGTTCTAACAAAAAAAAATTCAATAAAAGAATCACTAACTAATATGATTTATTAATATTAAAAAATTATTGACAAGATCTTCAATATATGCTTCACTCTTCAAAATCGCTACAATATTTTCTTCTTATTTTGACTCAAGATTTTTATAGGTTGTAAAGTCAAACTTGATTTATAATATTTCTTTATCCATGAATTCTATATTCATATTTGGTGTTGTTGAAATCATGATTGTTATCTCTTTTTGTTCTCCTATTTAATCTTCCATGACAACTTCTATCTTTGATATCATTGTTTGTATAAAGCTAATTACGAAAAAATAAATTTCCTTTAATATCTTGGTGTTAGGAATGTTCATATCCATATTTTCTTGATTATTATCCATATTAATTTCTAGCATTAAATCATTCACCTCTTTAGTATCCTTCTTTGTAACAGGTGTTACACCCCGAAGTTACAGAGTCGCAATAGTCCCGCCGTGTAAACCATTCTATGATAGTAACTGGTCTTACAGTGTCTACCATAGACATAACCTACACAAGGCGTCGACGACTCCTCGCTTTGAAGTAAACAGTCCGACGAACAATTAAACTACGAATAGGATAAATAGTTCAAATTTCTAACAACATGTACAATATTATATATATATAAGTCCACAAAGCTTCCCAGGAAGTTTTACATAACATAACAGTTTACTAGATTACAGAATAACTAACAGTCTTTCATTCTTAATTACATGGTCACTCTAGTTAAACACTATACTAAGTAACTTGATCCTCACACCCCTGGCTTCCAACAGACTAACCTCTGGGTAATTGTAGGGCGGCATAGTGCTTTGAGTGCTCAGAAATCAGAACCTACAAAAGGATCTATAAGGGTATGAGCAACTACAACCATTAAGTTGAATTGGAGATTCATGAATGCATACAAGCACAAATAGGGTTATCAGACAATTATTTTTATGCAATGCAACAATCAAGTGTCATCGCACAACGTAATCCGGTCCGTTGTGAAACGTTGTGAAATCAGAGAAATTTCACCCGCTCCAATCCGAGTTGAGGAGTTCCATGTTATACAGCAGCTCACAACCAAACCCAGGCTTGTGCAATGGAGACCTCGCTCCTCCCGTGACTACCTTCGAACCATTGACTTCACCCTCGCCGTGACCTCCTCTCCTATCACTTAGTTTGACTAAGGATAAAGAAGGGACCATTTTGCAATCCTGCGCTATCCCTTTCGAAGGGGTCGATATTTGGTTGGAGAATCCTATAATCCCCTAACGGGTTGCAATGCATGACATTATTTATTATTCGGGGTCAACTGATATTAAATTCCGTTTAGGGTGTTCAAATAATTTCATACCAATTCAATCAGTCACAAAATCACTCACAATACAAATTCAGCACTAATCCAGATACATCAAACACATGCGTAAACTACTTACAATCACAATCATATACAAGCTTAAGTCTCCGAGTACTACAAAACTAGTACTCTATTACAATAAGCAATAACCCAACTTACTTGAATTTGCTCGATCACTCGATCCTTTAGTTGCGAGCTGATTTGTTTTTGGGTGTCCTATAATACAAATAGGTTCTTTTAGTACTTATATTTTATGGATTCTTATTCTAATTCATAATATAACTCATTTTCCTCATGTATACCTATAACGTATTAATGATTCGTTGTATTCTATTTCGGGATTCGGCTCCTAAACTAGATTCAAGTTTTAATTCCTAAGTCGTAATTAAGCTCGAATCCCAATGTGATATTAATCACATTATGCTCGGGTATTCAAATATCCTATTGGGTCATAATTTTGGTATTCTAAACTATTCGGTACACGCTAACCCTAATTGAGGTATCGGATTTATTCCCGGTATGTAAAAATCTTACATTTTGAGATATTTACTTAAAATTAAATGTCATTTCAGATTTATTATTTTTCTGATTTCTATTATAATATTATCTAAATAACCTTATTTTTTTAGATTTATTAATTTACATTTTCACATATTACTAATTTATTATATTACTTACCTAATTTCCCTAATTAATCATACTTAGTACCTAAAGGCTAGAATTAGGGTTCCACTGCAGAGATTAACTTCCCTAAACATCTAATTAAGGTCCAAAATAGTAATTAACGTCCTAATCACTTAATTAACCCTAAATCACCCAATTTTACCATCATTTTAGGGCTAAAAATTTCGAAAATTAGTTTTAGAAAAATGGCTTCATAGCATTGTTATACATCATATGAGCATCCTACAAAAAAATTTTGAACTCCAAACTACATCCCTAAGCCTATTTATTTTCCGGTTTAATCATGCTCGGTTTTGAGTAATTTGTTAAGGACCCTATATTTCCAGACATAATTAAACTAAATCAATATTTTTCCCTAAATTTACATACAATAAAACCTCATAATAACAAGTTTCATAATTTTCTGGGCAAAATAAATAATTTTTACAAAATTATACAAAAATCGAGTGAATAAATGACTAACCTGTTCGAAGCTTTTGGGCCGTCCAAACCCGGTCCAATGTTCTCAGCCGGTCCAGGCAGTGGTTCTAGTGTAGGGTGGTGGTGGTGGTTCGGTCCCAGGTGGTGGTGGTGGTTCGGGCGGTGGGTTTAGCTTACTTGCCTAATCTGCACAGTTTTCCTTTTTTTTCTGGATTTTCTCTCAATTTTTTCAGTGTTTTGATTTTTCTCAGATCCTAAACTGACCAAATGACTTCTAGAATTTTTTCCCCTATTTATAGACAATTGTAGTAATTAATGTGCATTAATTTGATGGGATTTTGCCCCAATTCCTTGATTTTTGGCTTTTTGTTTGTCAAATTCTTATTGGTTATTTTTTTTTCTTGCTAACCACGACCTGATCTTGTTGCAGCTTATCCTCCTATGATTTTTTCTGATTTTTTAATAATTATTTTATAATTTTCTTTAATTATTTGCTTAGTTTTTGGCCAATTTAGGTAATTACGCGTATTTTTATCTACACGTAAATACATGTGGTGTACACGTGAACATTCCTAATTATTATTTTGGTCATTCTAAAATTTTTAGTATACATATAATCTATCTCTAGTAATTTATTAGTTATTTCATTACACTTTTCGCATTTTCGGTAATTAATACCTATTATGCTTAAAATTTGAAAATTTTATCGTCTCCTATTTTATTACTTATTTTCTTAAATTCAAGTTTACGGGGAATTTTTATAAAAGAATTCACAGGGAACTCTTGAGTTTTATTGAAAATGATTAAATAACCTTATCAAAATTCTTTATAAGTTATTTATACTCTCAGTTAATACCTTATATGAAAGTAATATCTAACCAACTAATTAATTGTTACTAATATCAAACTACACATTTTAAAAGAAAACTAAACTACTAAGCTATTATTTTTATAATCTAATTTTGGGACATAACATAAGCAATACGACCAACAAGACAATTGAAATAGTAGTATTTTCTCATGAAGCAAAGACCAATTTGCTTACATATAATGACAAAATTAAAAAAGAAAACTCACTTTATTAAAATTGTATGACTAATCAAATTATATTTAATTGAAGGGTATTTATCTCTTTTATTTTGGACATATACATTGTGAGTATATAGACTATTAAAATATATAAAAACTTGTATTTTTATATTATGTAACTCGATAATTAGATCGAATATGACAAAATAAATAAATTATGCCAATGCTCTTCTAATTTAGTACGTGATGCTAATTTTTTAATAAGAAAGATTAGATTTGAATCATAAAATTCTTCATATCAAAACAGTGAATAAATAAGCCAACAACCATTAATAAACTCATTTTAACCATTCGACTTAAAAGTTGTAACATTTTATAGATAAGGTATTCACAATCATGGTCTAATAAACTAGCACTAATCCTGACTTTACTAATCCATGGGATATCACAATTTACCCCTTTTAAATATGATACGTCCTCCTTATAAGACTTTACAATTATACTCAATTCTTTTTTTTTTTTTTCGATGTATAATTTAGGTCATCCACTACATATATATAATACTCATCCTAAAAGCATGTCATGAGTCATCACCCTAATGACGTAACCTATCCTTCTCAAACTTTTCTTAAAATTAGAGTTAGACTAGAGATGAACATATAACTATATGATTAAGGGCTAGATTTATCCTAATTAAGTTAATATTAGAATCATCTGCAAAAAAATATTTGTTTGTTATTACAATTGTATTACATCTTGTATTTATATGTGTGTATTATACATAAATGATTTTGTTAATTATTACATTTGGAATATATTCTAAACTTTAGAGAACAAAAAAATTCTTTTAACAAATTATTATGAATACTCCATGTATTTTGTAAGAGGTTAAAAAGATACATCTTTACTTTTTCCTTTAACATATGTACTAATTGAAATATAACTATCAATTTATTGAGAAAAATAAAATTAATATGTAAAATTTGTACAATTTTATTTTCAATAAAAATATATTGAAAAAATATCTAAATATGAAATTGCAAGTAGACTAAAAAATGCAAATGGACATAAATGTAAGTTTCTCGATTTCTTTTTGTGATAACTTTATAGAATTGTTTTATTAATTATGCTAATAAAGTCTTTTTGAATATAAGTTTTTATATAATCAATTATTCAACGGTCCACATTCATTTTCATAACATTAAATTAAGTTATAATTGGTATTATTTGTTAATAATTAATGCAATAAGATCGGAACAATTATAATATAGATAACATAATGATTATTTATAGTATACTATTTATAAAAAAAATTACAATTCATGAGAATTTATTTAATTAGATATAACTTTGTAATAGTTACCATGGAAAAAATAGGTTAGAAGAAAATAAAAAGAAAATGTCATTTAAGTAATAAATACATATTGAAAAAAATAAAATTGTATGTATGGTATTTGAACTTATGAACTCTTATTTATAAAGCATGCACTTAACCACTTAACCGTACTCACTAATACAAAATAAAATTATCTTTAAGATATAAATATATATGATATAATATATATATACTTTTTTTTTCTTTTTAAAAATTGAACAAGAATAAATATTTCCTAAGGTTTGAAGGGGCTAGGGCTCCTTTCGGCCCTTCCCCCCTAAATCTATCTATGAGTGAAACCTAATTCATCCATCTATTTGTATGAAGTCAAATCTAATACTATTTATAACACTTCAGTCCAAAAATAATAAATAACCAAATTAACAAATATTAATAAATTCATTTCAATTATTTAACCAAAAAGTTATAACTTTTTGACAATATTTTCACCATAATAATCATATAAACTAATGTCAATGCTTTTACAATATATGCTTTTACTTAATTATGAAATATGGTAAATCCCCTTTCCGTGGTAGAGGGATTGGGATTTTTGTTTCTCAAATAAATTAATGATAACGGGTAATGTTCAAAAGCAGTCTCAAGTGATAGTTCGACTTTTAATTTGTGGGAAAGCATTTCAAAAAAATCTTCCACTCGTAGCCAATTCATGGCCACACGATTATCATTGCAAAAGTTCCACCATGCCATGATTTGCCATAGAAAATGACAATGATTAAGGTAGATTTTGCCAAGTCTATTATAATAGGTATAATTTAAATGAAATTGACATAAACAGACACGATTTGAATTGTTTCCGGTGGAGAACCACCGTCTAAATTCATACCTAATTTTAGAGGTGCTATTCGATTTCATTCGAATAAAGAGTAACCAGATGAGAGCATTTATGCAACATCAAATATAAAAGGAGTGTGGTACTTTTTCATTCCCTTCGATTATGAATGTTGGAATTTCTCGAATTTCATGTAGATGTGGATTAACTTAAATTACCCATATCATAGAGCTCGCCTATATGGGACAAAATCGAACCATAACACAACCATAAGACTCCGTATTATCGAAATCAAATATATATGTGGTTTGTATAGGCATAAACAAAGGTGGTGACCATAATAACAAATTATAGGTTTAAAGAATCGACATGAAGCAACCTCATATTCAAAATGTTAATTATCTACAACGTGTTGAAGTTGATGGCCTTTGGTAAAGCACTGCATTGGAAACTATCTCATTTGCATTTGGGGAAATTCTTAGCTACTCACGACTTATAGTAGATCGTAGTTAAGTTTCTGCTAGCAATAGTACTATGTTAACTTTTATTGTAATACATGTATAAAAGCAATAACATACGACTACCTACTAATGTTTTTTACGGGTTTCGGTAACAATGTAGTTTTAGGTAGCATTACTAATGTGAATTGTGATAAAAAAACAGATAATACCAGTTGTTGAATGGGTCTAAACTTATCGAAAGCCTGAAAAAGGGGTGATGGGAATGTGCAAAAGAACAAAGCAAATAAAAAGTAAACAAATTCACGAATAACTCCAATGGATATGATATACCAATGGAACTTTCAAAAACTCACGGCACAACTTGATATGATGCATGAATTGGACTAGTAAGATTACTCATCACATCGCCTTATTTAAAGGTTAGAATAAGAGTGAAATGAAAGTAAACAATCGGTGTCTACAAGAGGAAGAAGAACATTCAATATATTAATGGTAGTCTGATCTGTTGTGGTTACATGTATAAGGGGTATTTATACCTAAGAATTTAGGGCAACTTGCCCAAAAGAAAAAAAAAAGACAAAAAGGGTATTACTCTAAAGAAGTAATGTACATAAATATAAGGGTAAAAAGAAATATTCAAGAAAAATAAAATTAAAAAAAATAATGATTAGTGCAATTCTTCACATGGTACTATATACGTGGCATGGGTACATTGGTGACACTATTAGAGGATACAGACAAAAAGGTCAAGTTACTTGTCCAAGCAAGAGCGACTGATTAGCCCGGGGTTTATCTTTCGGCTTCTTGGTAAAGGTGGCATTGAGAAACTGGACGATTAGGACATAGTTGAGCAAACACCCAGAGTTTGGCAGCCCTTTCGGCATATAACAATTTAGCATACTTCAGAGAGATGGGTAATTATCTGACTTAGCATATGGAGTGACTCGACAAAGAGATACCCGACTTCGATAAGAGTCGGTTGAAGCGGGAGGATCTGCCTTATCAGCCTTTTTAATCCTCAGGTTCGATTACAGGTCGAAGACCCTATAGCCTGATTCCTATCATTCTCTTCGAGTTGATTTAAAATTAGGATCAAATCCAAATAGTTTTCTATTAGCTCTTTGTCAGGGTGATGTAGATTGAGGTTAGCAATGTTAAATGTGTCAAAAACCCCATAATTCTCGGGCAGCTCCAATCTATAGGCATTATCATTGTTCTTTTGGAGAATTCTGAAAGGTCCTTCAACCCTTAGGGATAGTTTATTCCTCCTCTTACTAGAAAACCTCTCTTTGCTTAGGTACAACTTCACTAAGTCTTCCAGTTGAAAATGTTGCACTATCCTACCTTTGGCGGCATACGTTTGGCGTCTTGGTCGATGTCCCAAGTAACTTTATCGTAGATGTACTGAAGGGGGTTTACTTAGTGGTGTCATATATTGTTTGGTTGTAAACAAATTCGACCATTAGTAAGCAAACGTCCTAATCTGCCAAGTTTTTTCCTACTGCAACTTGAAGCAGTAATCCTAAAGTATGATTAACTACCTCTGTTTTACCATCAATTTGAGGGTGATAGGAAGTACTGAATAGGAGTCAAAGGACTCAATGTACTAGAAATTTAGGCTCTATAATTTAGTGTTAAAGAGGATCAAAAGTCAAGATCATATTGCAACTCTAATGATGACTCTAAATCAAGCTTAAAATCCCTAAAGCATATTAGTGCAATTGGTTTCCATGGAGAAGAAGCACTTTGAGTCAAGTTTTTGGGTTTGGTGATGCATTGAGTCAATTCTTATAATGCTTCGAAGAATAAACCAAGCCAACAATTATAAATAAGCTTATCAACCACTTAATAAAAAAATTGCAATCTTGTATTGATAACATATTCACCACCATGGCCTTACTAATAAGTATCATAATCTTCCACAATTCATATGGGATACTTAAACCATGAGGTATTATAATCTCATCATTTTAAATACGTGATGCCCTTATTACCCTTGTTGTAAGACCTTATAATTGCTCTAAGTTTTTCTCCCCTTTTTGATGTAAAATTTGGGTTACCCTCTACCGATAAGTCATCGTATGAGAATATCAAGATACATCAGATCTCTTCTCTAAATTGAAGCTAAACCTAAATTGTTTACCTATTAGTGGAGAATCAATTTTGATACCATTTGTAACACTTTAAGGTAAAAGTAGCAAATACTCAAGCCAACAAACATTGTCAACATAAGGTTGTGATACCCCACGGTCAAATGTCTTACATAAATTGTGGAGAGCTATGATATTAGTTTGTAAGGTCATGATGATAAGTATCTTGTCAACATAAAGTTGCAACTTTTGAGCTAAGTAGTTGAAATGGGCCAATTAATATTTTTTGAATTGGTTATTCAATACTTTTCACTTAGAGTGTTACAAATGGTGTCAAAGCTAACCCTTGCCAATAATTAAACAATTGGATTTAGCTCCAATTTAAAGAAAAGGTCTAAGAAGGGTAAGTGTATTACTAGGATGTGACTCATAGCATACTTCTAAGATAACCTATAAGTAGAGGATGACCTACATCTTAAACCAAAAAAGGGAGAAGAATTGGATCCAATTATGAAGTTTTGTGACAAGGATGTTATGTGTTTAAAGAGGGAAGATTGTGATACCCATGGTTTAATTGTCCCACATGAATTATAGGATAATTATACTAGTTTATAAAACTCTAATAGTGAATACCTTATCAACATAAGGTTACAACTTTGAGGCTAAGTGGTTGATAAGCTCATTTGCATTTGTTGGTTCGATTTATTTTTTACATTTGGCCTGGAAGATTACAATTCTACCTTCTTTAAGTCAACGATGTAGTGGCATTCCCCTTTTTTTAGCCCATTTTTATGGTCATGTATTAGTCGGAAGATCAAACTTTCACCACTCAACTAAAGCCTATGCTAATGAGAAGACAAAGCCGATAAACTTCAATCATAATGTAGAGTAGTGTATTACAACAACACAAGTTGATATTATTTTTTTATTAACAAGAAAGAGAAGTCAAAAAATCATTTTCATTGCATTATAGTGTAGTTATAAGTTAATAGTAATAGTTATGTGTTTGTAGTAGATAGCTTGTTTATAGCCCCAATTTGTGATCCATTGGGAGCTTAATCAAAATGTCCCAATTACTTAAGATCAAGATCGATGAACACTATAAAGTATTGTCTAGATTCAATGTGACATAGTTGGTTGGAGTTAGGTAAAAAGGGTAATGAATTTATGATACTAGGTGATAAGATTGAATTCTAATAGCTAAATTAGATGGATCTCGATTGTTTACTTAAGAGGGCCCCTTATATATAAAGGAGGTATATCTATATTATATCATCCTTCAATATATTAAAAATATTCTCAAGGGAATCTCTCTTTAAACTTTCTATCTTTAAAACTTGAGTTTTTATGAGTTGAAGCTACTACATGGAAGTGCCCTTAAATAAAATTTTTGTAACAATTTGAATTAAAACCAAGTTTTAATAATGTAAGTGAGGATTTCAAGTATACAAAATAATGTTTAGTCTATTGTAAAGAAGATTGATGATGAGAAGTGCCCTATTATCAAGGGCTTTAGAAGGAAAAGATTAGGAAGGATTATAGGTGAAGGGAAAGAATCATGTCAAAGGCCTAAGCTAGTGAATACCAATCTATAGAAGGGTTAAATGAGAGACATATTAAGGGCGCTCAATGTTAAGATAGAGATGTTTATCATTGAAGCAACGAAAGGGTTTGACCATTCAACTAACCTTTAATGTAGATACGCCTAAATAAGAGTCAAGGAAATTTAGTCCATAAGAAATATAAATAAATCCTTAAGGAGGATGAACTAGCTATTAGGCTTATAGGTGATGCAAGTAATAAGTAAGTTGCAACACTATACTTAAGAGATTCAACTTTGGGATAATGGAAAAGCTGTAAGGCTAATGGCATTATATTATGGGTAGACTTTATGCAAAAATTTAATAAACAGTTCTCTTTCCAAAATGCTAGAAGAGAGGTTAAAATCAAACCCTACCACCTTGCTCAAAAGAGCAATGCGAAGTAGCATATATAAGAAATTATTGGTAGACATTCTATAACTCAGCCTAAATGACACTCTTGTCATGTTTCAAGATGGAGTCAAACAATAGGTTAGACTGAAGCTAGAGCTACAAGGAGTAGAAAACGTATCTAATGTCATTACCATTACTAAAGGGTTAGTTACTTCTAAAATTGGAGTATAAGGTCTTCCACTAATAGAGAAGAGGAGAGGGGGAGAAGACCAAAAGTAGTAGATTTCCATTTCTATCAAAGAGGAAGCACAAGTTGAGGAAAAAGGTGATAAAATCCCAAAATATAGTGAAAGCTAAGATTATAATCATTAAATAAACTTATAAGATAACTTCATGATTCTCTAGCTCTAGTTTAAATAATTGCATGGGATACTTGATGTCCCCTTTTTGAGAAGCTCTAATGACCACTCTTTCTCTACCTCCAACATGTATCATTAAAGCTTGAGCAATTTTCAACTAATCTAGTAACTAAACCACCACTAACACTACTTGATGAAGTCAAAACCAACACCACCTTCTTATTCCCCATTGTGTTACGATGACTATCTCACTAGCTCGATGCCACCACTAGTACATCTCAATGTCACCTCCTTGCACCATCATCGCAACACTACCATTCAAGCCTCTCTATTGGTACACATCCCAAAGCAACTTAAGTACTTCTTCTTCCTTTATTTGCTTTCTTTTCTTTTCTTTTTCTTTTTTTCCTTTATTAGTTATTTTATTTTCTTCTAAATAAAAGGAATTTGAGGAAAAAGAGTTAAAAGCAATTAGTTTGTAAGCGTTTTTAAGATATTAACTCTTAAAGAAAAAAAAATTCTTTTATCAATTTTTCCCCCCTCTAAAAATTTTGTTAGTATTCTAGTTTTTTATAAAGCATATAAAATTTTTGTTAATTTTGTTTATTATGGATAAGAGAAGTAAGGAAAATTTGGTGACCTAAAGTAGAAGGCCCATCATCTACTAATGGAGTGTATTTGAGTAATATGCTTAGGTAAGAGAATAATTTAAATCTTCTCATCTTATTAATTGGTCATGAAGTTACTCCACTGTCTAATAATTTCTTAATGAAAATAATGTTACTAAACTAAAATGGAAGTGAGTTCTTCCTTAAACTGTTGTGACTAGATATTCTTTTTATGACAAATGTTCTACAAATTGTGACTAAATCTTTTCTTTTAAGCTAAGTTATTTTGAGTTGTAACTAATATATCTTTCTTAACAAACTTAAGACAAAGTGTTAACTATCTAAGAGCTTAAATATAGCAACCTTTCAATTTCGCTTGAGGTGATGTAGGTACTTTTAGCAAGATCTTTATCAAATTCTAGCAATCAAATTACTTTTAATATAGAAGGTCCTTGTTCAAGTTTCAGTCTTTCCTTCTACATGGTTTTCAAAGTTTCTTAGGTATTTTTGGAGGGAAACATAGACCTTTTCTACAATAATAAGTGATTTACATTTATTCAATTGATTTTTCTAGCCATGAAAATAAAATATATTTCGAAATCTTCACAAGATTAATCTTGATCATTCGAATAAGGAAAAAACTTACCGTACTGGATGAGCCTAACCTTTGTGTATAAATAGGAATCTTAAGTGAGGCTAAGTGCAATTGATCACGTGAATGAGAATGTTAAGTTTTCAAGATTAAGTAAAGTTTATATATGTTGGGAACTTTCATATAAGTATCTGTTGTTCTGTTGAAGAGTTATATAACTCTTTGAGGGAGAATATTTGTAATGAGAGCTAGTTGTAAAGGTTGTTTTTTAACTCTAGTCAGAAGTTTGACAACTAAATAAGGTTGTATATAAGAAGTATTCAAGGGTAATTTTTAAGAGAAGTAAGTAAGGTTATGTCTAAGAAGTAGAGGATGCAACAAATCGAGGATTTTTTTCTTGTAATTTTTAGAGAGGACATGTTTCCTAAGAGATGCATTATATTTATTATTAAATTGATTTTTAGTGATTTATTAATGATTAAACTGATAATGTTGGTTAAGCTTGTTTATTACTTGCTTTTGTTTATGCGTCTAAGGATATAATACATCTTTGCTCTACTCTAATATTCAATTGTTTTCATAAATAAATTTAATGATTTTTTTTTTCTTGGGTGAAAATTGGAATAGAGTTTTATAACCACTAATTAACCCCCTCCCCACTCTTGATTGTGTAGCTCGGGACTTAAAAAGTTCTTTTTTCTTTAGAGGATAGCTTGGGACTTAAAAAGTTCTTTTTTCTTTAGAGGATAGCATTAGTGAAAAAGAGAATTTTTTTAAAGTAATGAATTTTTTCAAATAAAAATAAGATTAAAGGGAAAAAATAAAGAAAATTAAAAGCTATTGGAAAAAAAAAAAAACCAACAACGATCAGCGTAATTTTAGTAACAATTACGTAGGCATCCATCATAGAGCAATCTTAACCGAAAAAAGAAAAAGATCCTTATTTGTAAATAAATAATATTTCATTTATATGCTTTTGTTACAAAATAAGCCCTTAGAAAGATTTTTGTTTTTTTTTTCTTTAAATTTCAAGGTCCTTGGATCCATAATTATTTGGTTTATCTTAAGTACCCTTGTCTACTTGTCAAAATTAACCCTTATAGATAATTTAGCAAATTTTTATTTTTGACCTATTATTGATAGTGGCTCCAATTTTTAAAAGGAAGAAACTCCTTAATTTTTGTCAAGCTATTTATATCAAGAGGAGATTACCTAATATAAGCTTAAATTAAGGAAAATATGGATTTTTGAAAAGAAAATTTAGGCTCAACAATTGTAGATGGTATAACTAGTAGAAATCAATAGATATTTAGTACTAATGGGGATGTTTAAGGACCAAGTTTAATTTGCAGTTGCCTCAAGCAACATGAAGGATGCATGGCAGTTTGTAGAAGGTTGAGCTAATATTAGATGCAAGATGATAAAGGTAATGTAATTGCTAGTGTAGTGGTAGGTTGGTATATGGACAATGTGGTGTTATTGACTTACTATTAAGGGAGGGCTCCTTAGATTGGATCTTGGACTCGAATTGCATCTACATGTATTTCAAGAGAAACTAGCTGGACAAGAAAGTCTATGTTAAGAGGTTTTGTATAAAAGGAAAATAGCCGAGCATGATATTCATAGTAAAAAGACAATCTCATTAGTATATAGGATGATGAGGGCCATAGGTTAGGGAGATGTGTCAAGTATCCCAAAAGTTAAGACATGGTAAGGGTAAATTAGAGGAGCTACAACAAAATAGAGTTCAAGCACATTTGCAAGCGGGAGTTGCTGATAAATTTCAACAGAACATGCTAATGAGTGATGTATAAATATTAATGATATTTAAACATTTGAAAATGAAGAAACGTATTTTTTTAAAATATACTAATTATGTATTCACATGTCAAAATTTTGTTGGTGTTTACACACTACTCATCAATTCATATAGTATGTTTATACCACTAAATTCCTTATCCATCCTTAGACTGCATAATAAAAATACAAATTGTGATTAAGAGTTGATTTAGGCCGATTGACCAATCATTTAACCAAGGGATTATTGGTTAGTCAAACCCAGTTATAATCAATCAAAGGGTACTTTAGTCAGTGAAATTAGTGAGATTCCTGTTTGTTTTGTTGTATGTATTATTAATTAATGATGTCTAAGTAATTTCTTCTATTGTGTATTAAGCTTAAGTCTTATAGACTTCATGAATATGCTATTAAGTTTATTTTGGGAATTAGAGAGAGCTATGAGAAATCTTAAGAATTCAAATGAGAAAGGTTAAGTGGGTCCCTTATGTTATTCCTCTTTCATTACATTGTATAATTTATGCCCTTTATCAAGTTTTTCACAAGAAGATCAATGTATCAGTTTTTGTTACCTTTTACTTATTTATCTTGTTTTCTGTGTTCTCTCAATCAATTAAAAAAAAAAAATCCTAGATTCTACAAAACATATGCGTTCCCAAAAATAAAATTATTAGTATGTGACATGGTAATTTCTTTATCTATCATCTTACTCAAGTTACATTGCTCATATAATATCCACAACTTAAGTTTTTTTTTTTTTCCTTTTTCTTTTTACCAAATATTGTCATGACAACTATGAAAAAACAGAGGATTAAACCTAATTTATCCCATTTGCAAGGTTGATATTTATATCACTTGATTACAAAAGTCTTGACTACAACTTAAATTTAGCTATTTCAAGTTTTGTCTTAAATTTACATATTTGAAAAGGAAAAAAAAAAAGGAATTTCTATGAAAATTAAGAAGTACAAGATGATCAAAATTGGTAAACTAACAACTTAAAAGGTTTCTAGAAAGCCGTATAGATTGAAAAAGGCAACCTTAGGCAAAAGTAACTAGGGGCTGAGACATTAGTGGACATGGTAAAGGGAGTAATCTTGACATTGTGCAGTGTGACTGTCCTAGAGAGAAAAAGGTGAAAATGAAGTTTTAACGGTGGTTAAAATGAATTAGGGTGACCTGTTTATGGGGGTAAGGTAGGGTAAGGGTAGTGGAAGGAAAGGGATGACAATTTGCTTGAAAAAGGCTACAACTAGCTTTTTCTTTAGAAAAATTAAGACAAATAAAAACATGCCGAATTTCTCATTTTGGAAATTAAAAAAAAAATCAAATTTAATTTAGTTTGAGTTAGAAAAATAAACAAAGAAAATCATGGATAGTTCAATTGATCATTACTATCATATTGTAAAAATTGATAAAGTTAAGTTTTTATTGCAACTAACATGCTATCCATATTTCTATATAAGTATAAATATATAGTTTCTATGGAATTTTAGAAGTTTATGAACTTACATGAATATTTTATGCAATATTATCTTACATATTTTAATATAAATATTATTGTCAATAAGATTCAATTGATAAAGTTAATTCAGATTAGGCCTTTTGTATAGTGTATTTAGGCTTGCAAAAGAAAGCACTATGAGGAGCACCGAGGTGTCATCCATTGTGACCATTCTAATGTTTAAGTTAGCAATAGTTCAAAGGTAATAGGAAAGTAGAAGAGTTAGTGAGCTTTGTGTGCTTAGTGTGCGTAAGGAAGTCAAAATGCCTTACCGTTAAAGTGCTTAGGCTATTTATATAGAGGAGTTAGCGCAAATTTGAGGGCATGTACTGGACGTTGACATGTACATTAAGTTTGGTAAATGGGATCTTGCTAATCGTTGTGTTCTAAGAATATTGGGATTCTATTGTTAACCAAATCTGAAAGCCTTATCCATTGGCTTATGACCGTCTTGATGTGAACCTGAAGGTAAGATGGTATCTAAGTCTTGTCTGTAAGCTCCTTAGACACATTGATCATGAGGTAGGGTAGGTTGATCGTGGAGGAAACATGTCGACCATGAACCTAAACAAGTTGATTTAAGGCTAAAAAAAGTCAGTATAGGTCTAAAGAACTTATATTCAAAATCTCCTATCAACATACATAATAACTATTTTGATGTGAAACTACCTTATAATCATACGTTTCAATTTATTTTATTTGAGATAGAATAGAATGATATCATATAAATATCTAGAATTAATGTTTCAATTTGATCTAACTTTCTTTACAAATACATATATACATAAAACTAATTTAGTTAGGACTAGTTTGGATTCCTTTGTTTTGTTCATTGGTTTGAAATTTAAAATGCAGACCGTAGGGCATGGACGGTGTTGTGAGAATAAGGCACTTGGTTGATCATTTGGTCAATAAAAGAAGAAGTGGTCAGTATCATAAGTTTTGGGTCTCTAGGTATACGCTCCATTCATCCCAATCCCTTTCGTTTTGTGGAGACGACAGTTCACTTGTCGTGTCCCTCTAAACATTCAAGTACAATTAATAAAAAAAATTTATTGATAGCCCTACATAACGTGTTTGAATGAATAATATAAGTACAAACATAGTATATAAATTTTAAAAAATTACTATTTATATTTTTATATGTTAAAATTTTAATATTTATATACTATTGATCTATTTAAGTGATATATTAATAAAATTGAAATTTTTTTTAGCGAGATAAGTTTTAATTTTAAATATTAGATTTTATAAGTTAGGCTTTAGTTCCAAAAACTCCGGTTAGAAAGATTCCAGATACAAAAATAAATGGAAGAGAAAATAAAAAACTATGAATCATCCTAGATAAGGAAACATAATACGATTGTCGTTGTTATCCGCAGACTGGTGGCGCTCTACGGATTTTGAGATTTGAATCATGGTAACATCTTATTTTTGTAGGCATGGAAAAATGACTGCACCGGCAGCCGGCTAATTTGGGATGGATCACCAAAATACGGTGGCACTGCCTAGGTTCTATTAAGGGGAAAAAAAATAGAAAAAGAAAAAAATCCGATAGGGCGAGAGGGAGTGAGGGAGGGAGACAGAAGAATTGGATTAAATTGCCCAGTTAACGGGAAAAAAAAAAAAAAGTATGTTCACTTTAGCTGTGTACTTATCCAGATAATCAAAAAGATAAAATCTCAAAATGATAGCACCATGATTTGGAATTTAAATTAACAATGTTGAAATCATACTATGAACATTTTTAATTTAAGTTTATATCTAAGCTATGGTATTCAATTGCTTCTTTTCTTTTAAACCAAATGATGCTACCATAGCATAGGCAATAATATTTTTGCATGACAATAGATGGGGAAAGAGACGTTCCACAGTATAATTAACACGATCTACTTAAAGATAATAGAGTGAAAACGGAACAGCTATTCTCAAAATATAAAAAAGGTATAAAAAAATCTCTTACATTTACTTATATATACGAATCAATTCTTAACCTTTTATTTAATTCATTTTAATCCTTAACGTCTTAATAAATTTAAAAAAAATCCTTTCTTTAGTTTTGCTGTTACATATGAACACATGGCAGCATCTGATTTGCTCAAATAATTAATTTAATTAAATAAACTAATAATATATTATATAACTAAAATATTATAAAAATAATGAGAAATACAAAAAAAAAGATAAAATTCAGAAAAAAAATAAAAATGTGAAAAAGAATCCATATATATTATTTAGTAATAAGTATTTATATCTATATTCACATATATATTAATATTTCTTTTAACATAAATTGATATAAATTAAAAAAAAAAAAATCTAGCCACCCTAAAGCCATGGGGTAGTCGGCAACCATCGAGGGAGGCCACACGACTACCCCCTCCCTAAGCGACCGCCGGTTACCCCTTAACTTTAGGTTGGCCGGATTTGGCCATAGGTAAGAAATGGATCATAACCTAATTGCAAAGTAAGTTTTGTGACCCATTAACGACTGTTGCTAGCTACCTATCACTTGAGGGGGCAAAGGTGTCACATGACTTCTCCCTGGTGGTGAATAACCACCAAAAACTGCCTAAAACAAAAAAAAAATAATAATAATAATTAGAAACTTGACCAAGTCAAGATTGGGTTGCACAACCTAATCTTCACCCGATTAGGTTTCGTTGCAATTTTTTTTTTTAAAGTTAGGTGGCCACACTTACTTCCTACTTGTGGCCAGATCTAGCCACTTTAAAGCTAAAGAGCGATCAGTAGTCACTTGGTAGGATTCGCACTACCTCCCTTGGTCGTCGTTGGCTACCTCTTTACCTTGAGGAAGCTTGAATTTTTTTTATAGTAATTTATGTTAAAATAAATATTAACATAAATGTATATAATTATTTATAATTATCTTTTCACTTTTGTAGAATTTTTTTATTTTTATTTTTCATTTTTCTTATTTTTCTATATATTTTTATGATTTTTATATATTTTTTTATTGTATTTTTATCATTTTATTACTTTTTATTTAAATTTATATGTGGATAAGTTATATGCTAACACGTATCTACAGTAGTTAAAAAGTTAATAGAGTTTAATAGAATGATTTATTTGATACAACTTGAAAATATTGATAACTAAAATGGATTGAATAAAAAGTTAAAAAATTATTCGTAAAAACATAATACTTTCAAAAATTTTTTTGTACTTTTTTCTTAAAATATTTACTATTACTTTATTCACTTGGAATTTGATTTGAAAATTTTATTCCTAGTGATTATTTTTTTCTCTCTAGATGGACTAGCTATTGACTTATAAAATATCAAATTTGTTAGTACCCCTACCTACCCCCTTAGGAATAAAAAGTCCAATTGGTGGACAATTATGTCCTTAATCAATGAGAAAAGTTGATAGCTTTTGGTTATTTTCCAAAAAAACCAAATAAGGACAAGTTGATTTTTTTTGTTTAATTTAATTTTGTAGTAAATGATGTGAAACATATATTAAAATAATTTTTTATATAATAAAAAATCACATAAAGTAAATGGGTTTTATATTCCTACTATATTCCTCCTAATAATAACTATCAATTTATAACTTTTCCATTACTTATCTATTCAATTCTAAAATGTAAATCATTATTTTCCACACGATATACGTATAGGAGGGTTCCCAAAAGTTGCAACATGTTGGTTTTAATTCTTCAAAAAAAAAAAAAGGATTATCGTAGAATACATAAAAATGCCTTCTACCTTACCTATCTTGTCAACGATCAATCGTGTATATATATATATATATATATATATATATATATATATATATATATGAACTAGTAGACATGTACCCGCATTGTATGTACAATAAAAAAATAAATTCATTATAAGTAATACTAGTAAAAAAATAAGGAAAACAAGGTTCTTCTATATGATTTTATTTGGCAATTTATTAGTAATTACTTAAAATTTATTCTAAATAAGATATATGGAAAAGTTTTTTTTTTCTTTTATAAATTACAAAGCACCCATTATAAACTTTAGATATAAGTTGTCCTTTTTTTTTAATATTACAGAATATTCCATGTGAAAGATATTATAGAGACCAAAATTAAAAAGAGCACATCAGTTGCTTGCCTTGACCAAAAGTATGAGTCCCATTGCAACTCATTATTGGACCTAGATTCTACTTAAACAATAAAAAAAATTAACAAATAATTTTTTTATAAAGAAGTCAAATATGATTGAAAAATAAATAAGAAAAAACATAAGTATGAATGATTAAGTTTACATTTCATATTTAGAGTTATCCAAGAGAAAAAAAATGTATACATTTATCAAAATCATATTAATTAAAAGTATTCCATATGCTTCCATGTGAAAAAAAAAAAAAAAAACAGGATCATAGAGTAGCTCGTTCTCATTATCTTTAAAATATTTAATACTAAAATCCTCGACGACGAAGTTGTTACATAGGCATATAGAAGAATAAAAGAACCACATAAATGTTAACTTCTTAGGAAAAAAAATTACAAAAAAAAATTAGCAATGCATAATATATTTTTTCCTTAAATAAACACCCAATGATTTAAAAAATAAAGCATGTAGTCCATAGGATAAATTTCTTCTATTATCATACAGGATTAGAAAAAAAGTGCTAAAAATAAAAAAGAAAGAAGAAAGAAAGACAATAAACCCTTTCTAGAACTATTTAATTACAGTAAAAAAGATAGAAAATAATGATCCATCCTTATTTTTCTCACATAATACTTGCTTATCTCAATTATTATGGATGGCTTCGGATAGAGCATTCATTGAAGGAGTGAAAACTTTAATTAATTTAAACTCTTGCATGCTAGCGGCAATAATATTTGTAGTACGTCCTTCATACTATTTGCATTTATCCAATTATTCACACTACACATAATAAGGAAATATAAGATGTGGTTATTATAAAAGCGATATCAGCATTAAATCATCAATAAAAATCAACCATTAAATATATACAAAGTGAACAAATACTATAGTAGTTAGTAAAAAGAAACCATAAATCTAAATCAAACCAAGATTGGTAAGAGAGAGAGAGATAAAAAGAAAATAAAGAATGAAACTTTAACTTACATGTTCCATGTCTATCTCTTAGAGTTGTAATGATAAAATATGAGGAATATGAAATTGATATCTACCGTCAAAACTAAAATGGTAAAAAAGTAATAACAAAACAAATATTGAAATAGAAAACAAATGTGTACCTTGTTAACTCTGTGGAATAAAAAAAAAAGAAGCTCTTAACACATGTACAAAAGAGCAATTGTCCATCAACTTATATAGATAAATAATATTGTTGTCATCGCCATCTAAAAGAAAACGATACACTTGGTTCCATAAACTTTCACAAATATCATAATAATGTCAAAATTCAATTGCATATACCTACTAAATAGAGTAATAATAATAATAATAATGAGAAAAAAAATGTATCAAGGAATATCTATAATAAAATTAAAAGGAAAATCTAATGTGGAGAGAAAAAGTTATCACTAAAAGTAAAATATTATGCATAAAGAGAGAGAGAAAGATGGTTGAAGAAGTTGAAGGATTAGGTTTTTAAAAAATATGGTCCTCTTAATGTGATAGTTTTGGGATTATTGACTTAAAAGTTATGGAGATACTTGGAGAAGATAGCAGTTATTATGAATGGTAATAGGAGAGAGAGAGTGGGGTTTGAAAAATAGGGAATTCTTTTATTTTAATGGGAACAATAATGTTTTGAAATTTTAAAAAAGTGATATTAGGGTATTGAAAAAGAAAAGTCAGAAAAGAGAACTTATGGTACAAATATACCTTTATTAAATTAATCGATAGATAATATAAAAGTTGGTTTTGTTGTTAAATAATATTAAATAAAGGGTACAGTTACTTAATTCTCAAAAAACTTTAATTATATAGATAAAAGAATGAAAATAAAACCGTAATAAATATTTTACATACAAAGTAATAACCGGAGGACCGGAAAACGATTCATATGGAAAGCCGCACATGGATGCATTCGTCGGTGTAAAACTGAAATGTGTTAGCTAGTACCGACGTATTACCTGCAGGTGTTCCCGGTGAAAAAACACCAAACAAAACCTTTTATTCTCACAAGAGTAGGTTAAGTATGAAACCAAGCAACATGCAAAAGGATACCTTTGAACTCTTTCATCAACTACCAATCATAAAATTTTAAAATTTATTAAATTTTCCTCCTAGTGTGAATCAGAGAGTTCGGTATAGCATGGTCGTCTTGTTTGAGATTTGGACTTTGATTATACAAATCACAACTGGTTCCGCAGTTTTTAGCATTTAAGTTGTTTTCAAGCCCTGGTCAAAGAAGAGGAAATAAAAAGAATAAAGAAAAAAGAAAAACTCATTGGTACGTGTATACCATGGTATCGATAACGTATTAAGGACTTATGGAGAAATATTAATAATATTTTAATACTTGACACAATAATAAGTAATGTTTCAAAAAATATTATCATTTTCATTTTTTAAAAATTATCGCAGCTTAAAACTAGTGATATCAAATTTAAATTGATCCTTATAATTTAATCCAATTCAATTTAGTATAATTATAAAATTAATTTAATGTAACATTGATCTAACCTGCTGCAATTGAACCTAATTCTATTTCTTTAATTTTTGATATTCTTATATGTTTTGATTAACTATTCACATCAAGTCTAATAATATAAGTGAAAAACTATACTGATACTTTTTCTAATTATTAATCAATTCATGTGGAATACGAGTACTTTTCCTATCTTCGAGAGAATGGTAAACGTGGGAGTGGTGCATGGGTCAGTGTGACACTCATGTGGGTGGTTGGTAGAGCTAGTCAAACTTATGAATCTAAGTATTAATTTCCTTAGGTTTGTACTTCTCATTTTCGATATTCTATGGTCCGCCACCGGAAGACGAAATCTGTTGGCATTTCCTTGTAGATTTTCTATGCTTTCTATTTTTTTTCTATATAAAAAATTAATTAACAGACAAAGCTCCAACGTATGCTCTCCTTCATGCATGCAGTCTCATTTTTCTTGGAAGTTGCGAATAAAATAAGGGTTTTGGAATGTGGTCGGAGCTTCCGAAAAGTACGAGAAGTTTCAATTTCTCCAATCAAAAGTGTCTTTTGTTTATTGTCAAATGGACGTCGTCCACACGAGAACCGTGCAGCCTCATACCTAACCAAACACAATGACAAGACAACAAAGACAGATCCTTCAGCGGTCCAGCCCGGCCTAGTTAGGTTATGGTGTCTTTTGAAGCCACATCGAAGCCAGCTTATATTAGATTAATCGACTTGCAATCTCTAATAATTTCTTGTTATATTGTGTCTAATGTCTGAAGTGTGATGAATTTTCAGAGGCTCGTTTAAACCAACAAAATAAGAGTTTTAGAATGTCCCCTTTTACCCAATATAGAAAATTATTATCCAATATTTGATAGGAAGTACATAATTTAAAATAAAATAGATTGACATAATCTAAAACGAGATGAATTAAAATAAAATAAGATATAGAGGAATAGCATCAAGATGAGAAATACTTTTCTATATTTAAAAATACATAATAGAATGGAATGGAATGGAATGATATTCAATGCATAAAAAACATTATTTACTATAAAATACCATTAACTATGGTATGTGATAATCTGTTTTAAGTAATTTTTATTAATCCTAATTTAGAGGAAATGAAATTGCAATTACACTTTTCAAAAGCATTTCATAAAATGGCGATTTCATCTTATGAATGTGTTTTCGAACATGAAAAAAGGGAATAATATTAAAAATCATGATTTCATTTTAATTAGTTCCAACTTACCAAACATGGCATTATATTAACGGCATAAAATTATAATCACTTCTTTCATACAGTCACTATTTCATTCAAATGTAGTAGAATAGATATGTTGATATTTCCTCTTATGTCTAGTTAATAATCTAACACAACTCTCTATAAGTGGTCATTGGCTACCCTTAGCCTTGAAGTGGTTAGAAAGGCCAATATGGAGCAGTAGATCATGACCTACTTTTGAAAGTGATTGTACAATTCACTACTAGCGGTGGACACTATTGGTGGACACTATTGAAAATTAGGAAAAAGGAAAGAAAAAACTACGACACTTAATCGAGTTTCAATTGATTCATCACTCAACATGATTGAAACTCGATTCATTATATAATCTTGCTTTTCTTTTCTTTTTCCTTTTTTTTTTTTTAAGTATGATGGTGAGTTGCATGACTACGTTCAAAAGTAGGTCAGGACTTACTGCTTTATATTGGCCTTTTTGACAACCTCACGATAGCAAACAACTACTTAGAAAGGATCGTATGATCACCTATTGGTTATGAGCTATCTTTGGCTTTAAGGTGGCTAGAATTTTTTTTTAGTTTTTATTTTTTCTAAAATTTTAGCTTTTTCTTTGACATTTTATTTTTTATTTTTTTGGCTTTTATCTTTTATAATTTTTATGCTATTTTCTTTTTCATTTCCATATATTTTTAAATTTTTTATTGTTTTATTCTTTTTTTACTTATAATAACAAAAGCTACATCAATATTTTATTACACCATGTTTTAGCAACATGTCAAATAATGTGACATGTTAGCATAATTTAACAGTTTTGTGATAGAGGGTTGATAGAGTCCTTTATTTGGATTACTTCACAAAATATTGATCTTTTATTTTAATTAGTTGAAATTTCAATATCCTATTTAAACTTAATCTGAAACGTTTATCTCTTCTAAAATAACTTTTTCATAATTTTTTTCAATTTCACTGTATCCGTGGCAACTTTGACTAAATAGCACTAATTACAACCTGATTGAGACCATTGACATAATTTATGGCCATAACAATTTAACTTTTACTAATAATGGCCCTTTTTATTTCATTAAATGGAACGACAAAAGATAGAATTAAAATTCGTAGGAAATATAATAAAAAGTGTAATATCTATTACTTTGTTTAGTTTGATTTATAAAAAATTTAAAAATAGATATATAATAAATTTTAATAACTAAATTATTATTGATCCATTTTTTTTAAATCAATCCTAAAACATCCCTTTGATTGAATTAACAAATAAATTACGATTTGAAAATAAAAAATTAAATAAATACCGTAATTAGAGATAAAAGGGATATGAAATTTTTGCCCTCTCGAGTACAAGAATTGCGGCATTTAGTGCAATTCGTAATGGTACATTTCATCTTTAACTAATGTAGTATCTATTTCATTCATATTTTAAGTCTTGAAATGCAAAGTAATGTATATTTTAATTTATCCAATACTATCCAAGTTACATAAACCATTTTAGTTATTCACATGACTTTGATCACTCTACATTTCTCTTTTTAAGATAGTCTAATTTTCTTCACAATATTTTTCCCTTGATTTTACCAAATTTCTTAATTTTAAGTAATTTTTTTATATTTTATCCCAATGGTAAAATAATAAAGTAGAATCCAAAAGCATATTTTCAAACTTAATTTAAAAAATAAAGAGATAAGTACACATAAAGCAAACATATGGATATATTTAGAATATACTATTTCTATTGTGTCAAAATATTATAACGGTCCCATAATTTAAGTGTATTAAATCTATTCATTCTCTTTTTTCCTTTTTGTATCTAAATATGGGGAAATTGAAATATTAACTTTGAGTTTCTCCCCTTTCTATTGCTTCCCTCATTCTATACATAGCAGTAGAAGTAGATCAATAAAATTAACCCGAATCCAAAATTCTTTTTTCTAAAAAAGAAAAAAAAAAATCAAATTGGTTTGTGATGCAGTTCAAACTAGGTTCAAGGTACATGGTTAAAATAGCGTATCTAATTGTGCCCCCTACCAACCCCTAACACATATAGACAGAAACAAGGTGAATCGAATACTGACCATACACAAAAAGTACGACGTTAGCCTTCCACCAACAAATATGAATATCGTACCTACTAAGAAGTGTCGGTTTTATTTATTTATTTATTTATCTTGGGTTTTTTTTTTTTTAATATCGTTACCTAGATATCTATAAAAGGGATGTTTTTCGAAATGCCAAGATTGTTATAGAGTATATTCAAACTTCAGAAATGTAAAATCCAGATCGTGAGATGGGTGTTTCGTATAGGAATGAACTACTTTGACCATTACTGAATATTGTTGATATCTTTTCACTTCTACACGAACTCTTTTCCTATTCGAAGTGTCCATAGAGACAACTGATTTTCATAGCCTCCTTATCTTTTAACTTTTCCAGTCAGCTTTCTCCCAAAGGATGAAGTTGCCAGGAAACACAAGACAAAGATTAATCGCCGCCAGAACCGGCGGCGCGGGTGACATCGCCAGTCAGTTTTGGGACGAAAAGGAATTTCAACACACCACACAAGTGCTAGATTACGTTTCCTTAGTTCTTGACCGAGGGGAAAAAAGAATACTGCTTTTCGTTAGTATGGATTATATAATTACTGCTTTTCGTTAGCGTAGAATGGTAAAGCCAGCATACCTTTATGCTTTTGCTCCACCGGCAAATGGATCCCTATCCATATCCCAATTCTCCCCTTTCATGCTATGCTTGATCTCTACCCTCTTAATGGAATTCAAAAATATTATATTATACTTAGATTCTCATATAAATTGAAAATTGCAATTTTCTTACTTTGTAAAGTGACATAATCACCTCTATTATATATATATATATATATATATATATGTGTGTGTTTGTATGTATATGTATATATATGTGTGTGCTTTTTTTTTTTTAAGTCCAGCTAATATATGCTAATCTAATTATATTTTAAGAAACAAAAGCATATATTACTAACAAGTGCATTAGGTCAAACTCATAGGAACTACAATTACTAGAACTTCACTCCTTTTATATTGTAAAACCAAAAAATTTGATTAAAGAAGCAAATTCGAGAAATTCTAAACTTAAACTAAGACTAATTAGATAAAATTAAAATAACTGAATTGCAAAATAAATAAGAATTAAAGACAATCGATAATGAAAAATCTAATATGTTACCTAGATATTGAATCCCCCTAACCCATCCAATCTTTATATAAACATAAATTTCATCAATATTTCATTAGGCAATGAAAATTTCTAAATTGAATTAATATTTTTCTCAAGATTATCAACTCCTAACCATATGTTGATTAATTAGAATCTCTTCCTAATTAGAACCCCTAAGATTGCATTATCATTTCTTAAATTCTACTATTAGGTTTAATCATAATTCAGGGGATATACGTTATCCTACCTCTTGAATTGTATGTAACTCCTTCCATATATGCTAAATCTATTTACATAGGACTTCTCAATCTCTATATACAAAATCAAATGATTGAATCAATATGTCGACAATATTAATTCAAGAACTTTCAGAAATATATAAGTAGATCATAATAAATAAAGAACCATCAATTGAAAGAAATGAAAATAAGATCATATAGTCTACTTAAGATTCATCAAATCTAGACACTATACTAAATTAAATTTGAAGAATCTAACCTTTTATAGTCTTCAATCCTTAATCTTCAATTTGATCTATAAAAACCTTAAAAAGTACCTTATGGGCGTACACAAAGTGTGTAAGAGGGTTACAATTGATTTCTATGCATCTAATCTTCATCCTTCTATAATTAGGAGGAATCACTCCTGACACAACTTAGAACATGGCCATTTTGAGGTTATGTTGATCATATCAATTCAAATTCTCGAAAATTAGAACAAATCTTAATGGATTTTCTGGAATGGTGTCCAACTTAGGGTTAACATGGGCATGTTGGCTTGACCATGTTATTCAACATGCTCTAAATTTACACAACTATATTGACAAAAAAAAAATGGTTTATGAAAGCTACCGACCCCTAACATGTCTATATACTCCATATAATTCTCTACCTTCAAATCTTCAAATGAAAAAACAAAGGTAGTCAACATAGCTATCAACATGGTCGTACCGGTCTGAAGTATCTCTCCAATCAACTCCTAACTTTTTTATTTAAATTCTGAATCAAACTAGACTTGTTTGTATTTGCTCCTTGTACTCTACACTATCCTTGTCAGACTTGAAATCAAAATATAAACAAATTAACCATCAAACTCCATAGAAAAAGACACATAAGACGGTTAAAAGTACTATGTAAACTCACTAACATATATGTATAGTTAAACACTTATCACTAGCCATCATACCTAACCCAAAGCATAGCCTTTATCTTAAGAAACAACATGAAAGGGCGAGTTTCGCTCTATCGTAGTGAGTGCTTGCTAGTTTACTCAATCAAAAGAAAGCTATGGTAAAGCAGGTTACAAGTCAACTTTGCAAGTTAGGTATTTAAGTAGTGAGTAATAGAAATTAGTCACAATTTGGATTACTGTTGTAAGTTAGGTAATATTGTAGAAGCAGGTTACTATTATGGTCATTAATATATGATTGTATTAACCAATGAAATTAAAGCAATCTAGTTATAAGTGAGCATGATTTGATCTAGTTTGAATTGGTTTTAAGGGTCTTTAAAACCAAAAAATGGTCTAAAATTCTTTTAATTAAAATGCACATGCAGATTTTATATAAGGCAAACAAAAATTTTTGTTCTAATTTAATTTAGTCTAGATTTAAAGCAAATAGCAAGTGAATTTGAAAATTGCTTATTTATATTGTGATGAGATATTATGCGTATTATATATGATAAGCTATGCATATATTTTACGCATTTATTAAATCTATGGAAATAAAATAATTGTATGCTATACTATACATATTATGTAGTTACACGTAATCCAATTATGTAACATTATCTCTGTTATGTTGTGTAAATGTGTCTATACCATCAATATATTTGTAGATTTACATAATTCTATTACATAATATATGCTATGTACCATATGGTCTCATAAATAACATTATTTAATGTATATATAATTGTTCTAGAGATATTTACGTATATAAAGTTATAATTTTTCAGTTTGAGAATTGCCCAAACCACAAACTAAAGAAAAAAACCAAAAGTCAAAAGCTAGGTTTGGTGGGGTGGTTTAAGGACCTACCTTTATATAGCAAGGGTTAAATAGTTGCTTAGACTAATAAGGAAGTATAATGTTATAATGTATTGATTAGCATTTTGATGAGAGAGCTCAGTTCATAGGTGTTGATAGGCAATTTTTGGCCCAAGCTCCTAAGGTCCAATCTAAGTACCTCAACCTACTTAGATACCTTCGAACACCTTTCTAAGACAAAGAGCCCGATCTCTTCTAATGACCCATTTGGTCACTCACTTACAAGCTTAGACCCAGTCAGGCAATTTGCTCGAGATTCCCTGAGTAATTCGCCATGTTTATTCCACCTGCAGTCAGCATAACTTGCTTGGGCCTCCAAGAGCACCTCTTTACCTCGACTACCTCGAGGTCCTAAAAAACCAAGCTTAGCTCTCTCCACTCAGCTTGATTCCTTAAGTTGTGATTAGCTTAAGCCCCCGAGCATGCACCAGGTGCTTAATATGCAACCCAGTGTCTATAATACGTCTACCTCACACTCTCCTTCCTCATTAATTACTCTCAGACATCCATGGTATAGCCTACACATGAGTAAACAAAAACATTAGCAACGTAAGCTAACTTAGGAATATAAAAGTGATAAACAAGGAACTTTAACTTGCCTCCTACAATTTATCAAAGGTCAATGTTTAAGGTCATCACTTCAGACTCGACCTTCGATAGGCTAAGGAATTGCTCAGGAAGGTTCAACTTGAAGTTAGTAGGTATTAATACCGATAACCGATGCAATGGATTGTAGCCAACCTTCGGTCTTAGGGGGTCTCCTTGAAGTATTGTCGCTACAGCACCTACTATTGTGGCTCCTAGCGCCTCTACAATTAGTCCATCCACCCTTAATTAGTGGGCTCGTTTTGAACTTGAAGCTTAATAACAAATGTTAGGGCCAACATGCTAGAACCTACTCTTAGGAGTTTAGGTCACTACTATAGTTAGGGGAAGCCCCTTTGACATTTTCTCCTTCTCCCAGCCCCCTTCCCCCAATAAAACCCCCTACGTAGTGCTCGCCTTGCGGAGCCCTCTTATCGTTCTTTGTTATATAGGGAGTCAACTACCCTTTTACTTCTCTTCCTCGCAGGGGCATCTTTACCTTTGGTCATAGCAGCCAAGGCACCTGTTCCCCCAACTTAAGCCTTTTTCTTCTCTAAAGCGACTAACTCTTGCATCCGCTTCTCATGTGCCACCACCAAGCTCCTCTTAAAGTCCTCTAAGGAGATCTATAGACCTATAAACATAAGGAAATGGTTGATAGAAAATACAGAACAACAAAAAATAAACTGACATGATCAAAGATGAGCAACCTTAAGCTCTCTTATAACACGATAGCATGATGTGACAAACTTTAGGCTACCCTTCCCTTGGCATAGATTACACCTAGAATTCGTCTCCCTCCTAAACAACGGCTTCCTTTAGACATAGCTATTGACCATCGATGGAAGGTTGAGACCCTCGTACCAAAATGTAAGATTAAGGATCTCCTCCTTCCTGTCTTTGTCCTCGAGGAAGAAATGCTTAACCACAGTTGTCCTAATCGGCTTCACCCATGCAATAGGAAAGGGTACATTCTCAATCAACCTAACTCAGAAGAACTTATCCTTCCAACCCTCCACCTTCAATTTTAGCCTGTTAAAGATGTTCATGTACTTGCCACAGGCTATAACATACACCTTACCATCTTGATTCATCTTTATATGGAAGAAATGCTTAAACAACCGAGCTCTAAGTCTTCACAGGTTGAATACAAAAATCACTATGAAGGAAAGCAGCTACAACCAGGTGTCTGGGTATAGGGAGCTTGGGCTTACCTTGAAGTACCTAAAGTACTCCAATTGAAATTTGAAGAAAGGTAAGCATAGCTCGAGCTCGAACAACCTTGTATACATTTAGAAAGATCTCTCTCTTCTAAATCAGTATGCCCCCTCATTCTCCTTGAGCCTCTTTACTCGCCAATCGCTAACTCCGGTCCTCATAGCCCAACACACCTTATTAAACGTCTCATGATTGTGCTTATACATCATGAAATATACGACGTTCTTATTTGTACTCATGGGTTGCAACCTTACCACAACCTTCCTCTCCTCATTGTCATCAGCATACGCCTCTCGATGCCTCACTACCACAAGCCTCCTCCTCTTCGTGTAGGACAACAAACTACCATTATTGTTGCTGCCATTACTTGTCGTCGTTGCCATCGCTTGTCATTGCCATTATCATATTGAGGGGGGTAGATTGGTTGCCACTCAATGAGCCTCCTCAACTATTACTTAGTGAGTCTCCTTAATCATGATGGAGATCTTCGTCGAGGTTAAGCATTCACTTTAGAATCCTAAGCCTCCCTATTTGTCTATTGTTTCTATGTATTCAATTTAAGAATAATTTGAAGATCTAAAGTTTTGAGGAGTTGAAAGAATTTTGAATATGAGAGATTTCTACAAAAAATTAGGTAAAGTTTCAACTAAGGTATTGCGTGAAGGTAAGAAAATGAGGACCCCCCAAGGCCTTTATGTATGTAAACAAAGGGAACGTGATGGCATGCAATATAGCTCTAATCAAACTTTCCTATTAGTCTTGTGTTTCAACCGACAACTGAATCATCTAGTCTAATTTGAACCAGGATCACCATCCTAGTTTTCCATGTGTCATCGTTAAACATTCAATGGCCTAGATCCTTTCAGCACTTGAGTCACCGATGTGGCTATTTGTGACTTCTCTATACGCTATACCTTGCCCTATGTACCATGACACCTTGAGTAGACAATATGTTTATAGTTGTTAAAATCATGATTCTATTGTTCATTTTAATATATATAATTGGTAGAATCATATAAAATCGATAAAATTATAAACTTGTTGAATTGTATATAAAAGTTCATAATTTGACTAAAGATTTGCATATAAATGCTTTTACATCCGTTTTAACTAAGAAAAATATTATAAAATCATAAACTCATAGAGTTGTATTTTTACTTGAGTATTTTAACAACCATGCATACATCGCATCAATCAAGCTAAAAGTTATTTCACTGCACAAGCACTTAGTCAGGTCACATCAGTCACATCAAGCTTTATGTCAGCTACCTGAGTGCTTAATAGCTCCTTCCTCTAGAATTACTTCATTGCAACTCAAGCCTGAGCCTTCGATGCCTAAAGTGGTCGACTTTCCTTGCCTTCTCAATACCAAGGAGAGTAGAGGGCAAGTGTTGATAAGCTATTTTAGGTCCATGCTCCCAAGGCCCAATTTAAGTACCTACCTTTCCAAGACAAAAAGCCTAATCTCCTCTTGTGACCTTTTCGATCCCCCTTGCAAGCTTAAACCTAATTGGGTAACCTGTTCAAGATTCCCATAACACCTTATCATGTCCAATCTACCCATAAGCCAACACAACTTACTCAAGCTACCTTAAGCACCTCTTCACCCTAACTCCCTTGTAGTCTTCAAAAGCTACACTTGCGGTGCTCTACCTCAGCTCAATTCCTTGGGTAAGGACAACCTTAGCCCCTTGAGCACACATCAGGTGCTCAATATGCAGCTTAATGTTTGCAATGCTTCTGCCTTACACTCTTTCTCCTCATCAATTGCCCATTGGCATTTGTGATACGGCCAGCATGCCTTGGAACTCTAGACATATCAACCTCCCAAGTTTCAGACGTGGCCGCCAATTTGTCCAAGGCCAATGAAGCGATAAAACTGTTTTGTCTCCCCTCTTGTAGTATATATCCCCTACAATAGCCACGTATGATCAAATCATGAAATGCCACGTATCCTTAATAGGTAAGTTTCTTGTCCTAGGACAAGGAGCCAAATGTACAAAGATCTTCTTTTTGACTCTAAATCTTCCTTACTCCCTTAGCACACCAAGCACCTTAAACACTCTCACCAAACATTTAAAACACCTTCTCTTTATTTTCTCCTTAATAACATAAAAATTGGAAGGGCCCATAGACAACCCACATAGGGTTGTTTTTAAGTCCTCTATCTAGCACGATTGACAGACCACCCAGCAACCATTAACCTACCATACGTAATATCAAGTGCCACCAATAGAAATGTGATTATCTTGCTATAATGGAGATTTTGTCTCTGGGAGCTCTAAAGCTATTGGTAATTGCTGATTAGATTAAATTTTTAGGGCTTATTCTTAGTACAAGTTCTCGAAATCCATATAAAGTAATGCAAAGGTCTACCATTGTTTTTGTATGAGTGATTATTGGTATTCACGTAATCAGTGGATTACGTAAAAAGACATAGTATCTCTTAGAGTTAGATGCACGAAATTTTATGCTTTTCTGCCTAATCTATGATGAAGGAAAAGTGAAAGTTGCGTTAGTATTAAGGGAAGTTTAGTGTTTCAAAGGGAAATTATTAGAATGAATTACCTTTTGGTGATTTAAAAACATCTACCGGTTTTGGCAAAAAAACAAAAAAAGAAAAAGAAAATTTTTTATGGTGGATATTTTTAAAGAAGAGTTGAAGGAGTAGATTAATTTATAAATTAATCTAACGATCTGGATTAGAGACGTGTTTTTAAATCTCCATTTGATGACTTATCCCGTATTTGAAGCTATAATATGTGAGATTGCTATCTAGATTGTGCTTTATTCTTCTGAATGCGCTTATAATCCGTAATATAAATATCGTTCTTTTTTAGAGACCGAGCATATTTAATTTTTCTTGTTTGTTTACTATGAAAGATGTACTCAATAATAGATTAGTAAGACTAATCAATGAAACTTTTAGTAAGACTAATAAAGCTTAAAATAGGAAAGATTAAAAAATATATATATATGCAAAACTTTATTATTTCAAAATTATTGTTATTTTAGTTGACCTCTGGCCTATCTTTTTCTTATTTTAAATGGAATAACTATTTTATGCTCGAATATATTTGTTTATTATTTTATAACAGTTTCTATCTCATAAACTTATTCATATGTTTGTAGGTAAAATAATTATTTCATAGAATTGCTATTGTAACTAAATAAACAATTGGGATTCCTTTATAAAACCAAAAAAGTAATTGTTCTTTGATTTTTTAAACATATTTTCATATTTATCATGAGACCTCAAATAAACTATAAATAATAACCACTACTTTATTATATTCCATAAGAAATACAACTTTATTCTTATCTTATTCATTCTGCAAACTAAAGAGAATGATGCCATTTTAGTGTCCATAACCTATATTAATATATAATAATCTATGTTATTAAGTATATAGATTTAAAAAATAATTACAATCAAAATGACGTCTTCTATTTTCATGAAAGTATAGCTGCATTACAACTTTGTTTCTCTTTACCCACTAAGTTAGCTTCACCTAATGAGAGGGTGGTTAAATTTACGTAGCTACATAAAACAATTAGTCTTTTTTTCTTAAATTCGAATGAAAATTTACAGTTATTTTTATACCTGTAATCCAGATAAATCATCCAATAATATAACTTAACATGGTATTTGACAATAATATAATTTCGCTTAATAAGGACGACATATATGTTTTCATTCAACTTTAATATTAACAAACAGAAACCATTATATTCAAGTTGCAGTTTGCGTTTAACATTTACCTGCAAATATATTCAATTTATTACATCACTAAAATGAAAAATGTATACTTTTAGTTATCAATATTTACCTACTTCTTTATTTGAGTTTTTAAATTTTTTTTCCTTATTCAAGTCTAAGGTATTTTTCATTCATTTACAAACTAGGACTTTCATTAATTTTGATGAGTTTTTCATCTACAATTCATACGGAGCACTGCTTAATTTATCGAAATAATTAATTTAAATAAATAATATAATTAAACATAGATAGATAAATTAAAATAACGAAAAAATAAAAAATATATATAAAAAATAAAATTAGGTCACCTCTTGCCTTAGGGTGACCATATTTGCCACAAAAAAGCTAGTAAGTTACAACTCACAAATAAAGTCAGACCATTCAGCCCACCTATATTGGTATGATTGGAACCAATTGGATTGTCACACTCGCTTTTCTTTTTTTATTTAAATTTCATGGTAATAGATGGCTACTCTTCACCCTTTCTTCTCTCTGTCTCTCTGTCTCTCGATTTTTTTATTACATAACAAACCCTACTGTGGAATCTTCGATCAGGTTAGTTTGTTGGTTGCGATCCACAAGCCTTCTTAGCGAATTTGGCCACTCTAAAATACATATTCAATTTCTTTTTTCTTGTTTCCTATTAATATTACCTTTCTAATTTTACTTAATTTATATGATTTTCACTCTATTATTTATTTAATTAATTATTTAGATGAATTAAACGTTCCCATGTGTTCACTGTAGATGGAAACCTCATCGCATTAATTGAAGTACTAATTTGTAAATGTTGGAAAATATTAAAGATTTAAATAGAGAAAAAGTTAAAGAACTTAAAAAAAAAAAGTTAAATGTTGAGGGCTACGTATACTTTTTCTTTGTTAAAATTATGAATTATCTTAATATCCTATGCAATAATGCAAAGAGGCAAAATTAAAATGGAAACTTTTCTCCAAGCTAATTATGATTCTATAGGGATGCAACTAGTTGAGTTGCTGCAAAATACTTGACTTGCCTATGACTTGCCTATCCTAATAAAAACACTATGTGGTATTACGTTATAGGATTTTTATCAAGTTTTGAGTCATGATTAAAAACTTTATAGGGTTTAGGGTTGAGTTTTGAGATTATAAAAAATCCCAATGAAAAATCTAATTCAATAAGAAAAAAATAATTTTTTTCATTAACTTTATCTTATATTTTTTTATTAAGAAGATTGACAAGTATATTAAGTATTTGTTTGTGAACATCTTTTAAGAATTTACTAACAATAGCATAAAAAATCAAAAATAAAATAAAATATGTTACATAAAGAGGGTGGAGTAGTTTGGGTATCGAGTTGATATCAACATTGAGAGGAGAGACGGAAATCTCTACAAGGTTTTGGAACTCAAAATACTATAGAGGTGGATTTTGGTAGTAAGAGTTAAATATCCATAGGGTTTTTATCGAGTTTAGGAAACATTAAACTCTATAGAAGCGGATTTGAGTTTTATAAAACTCGTCCTGAACGCTCCTTAATTGGGTTTCTATAATTCTTAGAATGCAATAATAATTTTTTCTTACATAAAAATCAAGGCCTAGAGGAACATATTGAAACTTGTTTTAAATTGGATCGTGAATCCAATCAAAATTGGCTTTAAATTGTTATTTTGGATATTGGTTCTGGTTCTCTAAAAGAGGAATGGAACTTATAAGGATGGCTAGTTTTAAGATTTTTAATAAGTTAAAAGTTTGGATTATTGGATATTTCATAAATAATATTCTCAACCATTCTTCTTAATAAAATGAATAAAAAGCAAACATAAGCCCTTGAAACTTAGCTTAGTATGCAATGAGTGCATTTGTGCCCTTTTATTTTGTATTTACTCTAATTGCACTTTTCAATTGTAACAAATTGGAAAGTTTTACTTACAAAATCTTGAATTGACCTCAATTTTTTATAAATAGAAGAAAAAAAATTAAATAAATGCTTAAGTAAAGTTAAATTAAAGCTTTGTTGTAATAAATCAAAACTTAAGTATATCATGGATATTATTAGAAAATCTTTTAATTTATCACAATGAAATGTTTATAGGGCTTTTGAACTTATATGGAAGTTTACAAGATTTTTCATTGCATAATCAACTAAAGTTGAGGGATTTATTGGTTTACTGCACCTAAATAAAGTAATGTAAATACATGTTAAAAGGTAAAGCATACAAATATACAATTAATAAGGAAAATGGGAAATTGCAAAAATATCCCATTAAACTTTTATTCTAGGGTAATTCACCCAAAAAAAACCTTTAAAGTGAGTGTTTTGACCAATTGAACTTTCTCTCTAGTGCAAATTCCCCCTTAAAATTTTCAATGTGAGTTTTTTTTTTTTACCCTTAAACTTTTGGTGTAGATTTACCCCTTATACCTTCAAAAAGAATTTTTCGATCCCTTAATCTTTCAACATTTTGCAATTTTATGTCCATTTAGTTTTTTTTTTTAATAAAACAATGTATGTACATGGGATAATTGATGATAATATATAATATATATTGTATAAATATAATATATCAAACCTAATTATGAAACATATATTAAAATTACATTAGATACTATATGTCATATACCCACTAATATTATCTATTTTAATAACATATATGAGACATCTTATATGTTACTATATGAAATCATATTTTATGATAAATGAAATACTATATTCAATCATTTGTTAAGATAAAGTCATATTTCACATCCATCTTAATTAATGCATTATAGATGATATATAAAAAAAAAAAAACTATCTTGATTCTCATAATTAAATTTTCAAAATGTTAATGGATTGAATTAGTATAAAGATATTTTGAATTATAGATTATCTTTTTAACCCTCGATATTCCTCAATATTATCATCACTTGTCCGCAAACATTATGTGATCTTTTTGTATTATTTTATCATTTATATATTAAATCATCACACAACTTTCAACTAATGTATTTATAAAAATCAGAAATAGTACAACAATAATTTAATTATCATCTTATATTTAATGAAACTAACAAAAATTACCGACTAAGATATATTTACTTTTCAAATAAAAATAACATGATTGTTGCACTTAAATAAACATGTTGGTTTTTCTTAAAAATTTTTCCTTAAATTACCATAAAATGTTACAAATACATTATCAACAATATGTTATTTATTAAAAAAAAAAGTTGTGTGCATGGCACATGTCTACACAAAGTGAAAGATCAAGGGGTCGAAAGACTCACTGTGAAATTTTAGGAGGTAAATCTACACTAGAGTAAAAGTTCGAGAGGAGGAGGGGGGGAGGTGTGTAGGGTGTGTTTGCAAAATGTGCATGATGCTTTGAGCTTTTCACTTTGAAATTTTCACTAAAGATTCACAGATGTAGCTGTCAGCATGGTCATAGCCGACTAACTTCCATAGATACCTTGTCAGTCCTGCAATGCATATCCCTTACCAGCTACTAGTACAGACGAACCCCATATCGACACTTATCTAAGTAGTTGTACTTCATTACATTATAAATAGAGTAAAGGGGTCAACAAATAAGGGGATCTCAAAGCCTAATCCTAAACTCTATAATCATACTACAATCTAACCCTATCACTCTTCTCTCTACACTTCCCTATCATCCAACCACGTTCTCTAAGGATCTCAATGCTCAGATACCACCTATTTCCCTATTTCATAGTTCTCCTTACTGACTTAAGCATTGGAGGGCCCTTGTGAATGTATTTACAAGGTGCTTTTTGTAGGTATCAAGAGCAAGGAGCCTAATGAGCCTAATCCTCATTAGGCCATATCCGTTATATTACTTGAAGTTAATTCAATCGCAATCAACATTTTGGTGCTACCATTTTAAGCCACTCCACACAAGATGGCTAAAAACAAAAATAATAATCCACATGCTTCATAGTTAGGCAACACCAATATGTCACAGCCAAATAGTAGCAATATGTCACCCCCACCACGGCGTTCAACAATTCCTCTAACATTAGGGACCCAAGCTCATGAGATTCAATAGCTAAGACTCCTTATCTAATAGATGATTGGAGAAAGCAAAAAGACCCAATATTCTCATGCTACCCTACACAAAGACATTGCAATACTTAAGAATGTATCCTAGAAACAACCCAATAAGAAGGCAATTGTTAGCTCCTCCTTAGAGCCAACCAAAAACAACTAGCAACAAACTGCATGCCTGGTATGTTCATGTAATCGGATTCATCATGACTAGTAGGTCCTTGAGGACCATTGTGATTGGCTGAATTGCAATCATGGCAAGACGCATATGCAAGGTGAATGTATAGCAAGAAGTAGACCAGTTGATGACTTGTCCCTAAGGCAATCACCAAAGGCATTAAAAGAAATGAAGATCCAAGTATTGGATGAACACATTTGTTACTCTTCCAATGTACATAACCAAAAGAAAGCGGAGTCATCTACCCACACATCATGCTCCATAATAGCAAAGAGTCAATTCGTCCCACCGATCCTAAAAGAAACCTTTCTTGCGAGTGAAAGATTCCCATACCTTAACACCTATAATGGAACCACTGACCTAGATGATCACCTTGTCCACTTTTGCACCATGATGATCCTACACAACTTCACAAATGCCACCATGTGCAAGGCTTTCTCTAGTATGCTAGCAAAAACCATACTATTGTAGTTCAACACCATACCTAATGGTTCCATCACATCCTTCGATGACTTAGGGAGCAAGTTTTAGCAAAACTTCCTAAGCGACTCTTCCATACTTTACAACATCAGGCAGCATCCAAACAAAATCCTATGTGCATACCTCAAGTACTTTAATCGCATGAAGTTACAAGTTTCTAAACTTGACATGGGAATGGCCCTACAGGCCCTCATCACAGGGAGACCTCATTAGAAGACTTTTCGATACTATCTCACTAAACAAGCCGAACTCACTAAACAAGTTCATGCAAGTGAATGAAAAATGTATGGCTTAAGAAGATGCCATTGGAGCACAATTAAAGGTAGATAACAACATTTGCGGGTCAGTAAAAGACTGGCTAAAGGCTAAGGGACCCTAAACTATAGCCTTACCAAAGGATAGGCAGGATAGACAAAAATAGAAGTTCCAAGATTACTTCTTATACACAACCCTCAGCAAACCCCTTAGGGAAATTATGTACAAAGTCAGGAAATAACTCCCTTGACCACCAAATATCAAAGAAACCCCTAAGGCAACCAACTCAGGCAAATATTGCAACTATCATCAGGCAAAACAGCCACAATGCTGATGAATGTTGTCACCTCAAAAGTGTAGTCGAAGGCCTTAGCCATAAGGGTTGCATCGACTATCTCATAGCAGATGAAAGGAACCAAATACAACGACTAACTCAGTGCTAACGAGTAGAACAACAACAATAAGCTCAACAACAACAACAAAACCAACAAGTTAATGACACTACTAACGACCAGCGTCATCGAGGTAGATGGGGATAAGTAAACACCATTTTTAGAGACCTTAGCTTTACTATTGACATCGTACCTACATCGGTATAGCACTAAATATACCTTGTTTGAACTAAAACCCCAAGACAAACACAACCATCAGCTTCACCATAGAAGATAGGCATGGCATTTATTTTTCCCTTAATGATGCTTTTGTCATAAACACAAAGATTGGGTACTTTGACGTTCCCAAAACTTTCATAGACAATGATAGTTTGGTAGACATACTCTTTTACAGTACCTGTGACTAGATGAAGGACTAGTTAGATGAACCCTTATAACCATACAAATACAAACTCATAAGCTTCCGAAGGGGTAGACTTGTGGCCGCTAAAAGGATCATCACTCTCCCAATGTAACTAAGTGACGATGTACACGTCACCACACAGTCCATCAATTTCGTCATCATTAATCACCGATCACCATACAATATGATATTGAGTCAATCAAGTGTCACAAAATTTGACATGATCATTAGCTAAAGATACTTAAAAGCAAAGTTCATGACCTTAACCAAAGTTAGCAAGGCTAGAGGAGATTAAAAGCTATCCAGATCCCTTTATCTCAAGGTATAAACTAGAGACAATGTTATGAAGATTAGGTTCACCACTACACAATCCCCAACACTATGGGGCGAGTTTGCCAATAAAATCAAAGAGATTGAGCTCACTTGCACTCCTGGGATGACCACAAAAATTAGAGCAAAGCTATGCGACAACGAGAAAGCTGAGCTCATTGATTTCCTCAAATGAAACAAGGACGTATTTGCGTCTACCCTGGAAGACATGCTTAGGATAATCAACATCCCTGAAGCTACCCATTACCTCAATGTTAACCCCATTATCCAACCAATTAAGCAAAAGAAGCAGGATTTTGTAGCCGAATGCCAAGCAGTAATCGAGCAAGAAGTTCATAAACTACTATAAAATGGATTCATAAGGTAAGAAAAATACATAACTTAGCTTGCAAATATAGTCCTCGTGAAGAAACGAGAAATGATGAATGTGACTACATCGGCCATAATAAAGCCTATCCTAAAGATTGTTTTCCTTTCCCTTGCATCGACCAGCTCGTCGACTCAACATTAAGACATGCACTCCTCTATTTCATGGATGTGTGCAAAACCATTGCCAAAAACAAATAAGGCCGATTGTTGAGGTGGGTTAAAGCTTGTAGAGAGCTTAAAAAAGGTAATGGAAATGTGCGAAAACAATAAGAAAAGTAAAACACAAGCAAACCCATGAACAATTCCATAGGAAAAAACGCACCAATGGAACTTTTAAGGAATTATGACACAACTCGATATAACGCATGAAGTAGTGTAAGACCTATAATTAGCTACTCAGAATTTGATTCGTAAAATTTAGGGCGATTGAACAAATTGTTCGATTTAGCCTAAATTTTACAATGAAATTATGTTTATTAGTAGAAGTTATTCCGTTGGTTTTAATTTAAGAAAATAAGTAATAAATAATTAATTAATATAATATTGAACTTTAAGAAAGTTATTCGTTATTTATTAGAAACGCTTAGAACAAATTCTGATAACTAACGAATCAATAGAGATAAATTATATACATATTAAAAATTATAAAATAATTTAAATAATATTTAGAAGCATTTATTTACACCATCTATGTATTTACTTGTTGGAAAAAATATGCGTAATTACTTAAAATACACGAAATAGGCTAAAATAATGTTAAATAATTAAAGAAAATGCATGAATAAATAAATAAAAATCAAGAAAAATATGGAAATGTCCAAAAAGGGGTCGTGGTAATCTAGAATTGAAGAAACAAAATCAACCAATTAAAATTCAACAAATATAAAATGAAAAAAAAAAAGAGATAAGGCAATTGTCTTGTCTAATTAATGCACTAAAATTCCTTTATAATTCTATAAATACCTAAAAATTTCTAAAGGCTCATTTGGTCTGTTTGAATAGCAAAAAAAATTAGAGAGATTCGAAATAATTAAAGTTAGGGTTTAATTGCAAAAAATTACAAAAATTTGTATAATTAGGGCCTCAAAAGGAAACCACCACTCGACAGCAACCTGGAAGTGGATGGCCACCACCATCACACGATGGTGGTAGCGCCCGAACCAGTCGATAAGGCCTTAGTGGCCGGAGCAGCTAACTCCAGTAAGTTCCGATTCCCTCTCGATTTTTCTTAAATTGTTAAAAATATCAAATATATTCAGAAAATTATGAAATTTGTTATTTTGAGATATTTTAGTATGTAGATTTAGGAAAAAAAATTATTTTAATGAATTTATTTCTAGAAACATATTGTCCTTAAGAAATCCTATAAACGTGAGCTTTATTTGGTTTAGAAATAAATGACCTTATGAATATAGTTTTGAGCCCAAAATTTTTGTGTAGACTACTTAGGAGTTATAGAATAATGCTATAAAGCCCTTTTTCAAAAATTAATTTTGAAATTTTTAAGCTTTAAAATGATATATAAAATGGGTAATTTTAGGCTAATTAAGTAATTAAAAGGATAATTATTGATTTATGGTATAATATATGTTTTAGGATGTTGAAAGTTGATGAAGTATAATATTTGTAGCATTTAGGGTGTTATGTAGTAAATATATAATAGGTAAAAACTGTAAATTTTAAGTTAATTTTGTAAATTAAGATAATTAAGTGTAAAATCTAGTTTGGGATGAATTTAGGTATTTTAAGATGTTGATTGAAGTTGAGAGTTGATATTTGAAGTGATGAGGATATTAGATGTATGTATTATGTACATAATATGTAATAATACATAATATGTGAAATATAAAATATTACAAATAGAAAATATTAGAATAAGAATTGATAATATATGTAGACACCTAATTTTTTTCCTCTTTTTATTGTTCAAATTAGGTTATAAGGTCTTAAATTAGAAAAAATTCAAAAAAATAGAAAATAAAAAAAAAAACAAAAATAAGAGACTTAGGAAAAAATACAAAAAAATAGAAAAATAAAAAACCTAAAAATATGAAGTTCAAGAAAACACACAAAAAAAAAAAGGAAAATAGGAAAAAAAAACACAAAAAATAAGAAATTTGGAAAAAATACAAAAAAAATGGAAAAGTTTAGAAAAATGTATGAGAAATTTGAAAAGCCATAGAAAATAGGAAGATTTGAAAAAAAAAAGGGAATTTAAAAAATCATAAAATTTTTTAGATAATTTGAATAGAATAAATTTTTAATTTAATTAGACTTAAAATAAAGAACCGTTAGATCTTAACTTAGATTTAAATTTAATTCATTTCGATTTAGTCTATATGTAAAATTTAATTATGCATATGGACATCACACATATAAACAAGGCGTAAGCCAACAACCAAACAGATAAATACATGAGTATTGCAATCTAGTTTAATTAGAGATTAAGGGTTTGAAACTCACTATATGCATGAGGGTAGTTTTTTTAATATTTTCTTTTTTTTTCAAGTTCTATGCGTGATCACTTGTCAAGCTATCATTGAACCACATATCTAATTACAACACATGGCACTTTATAATTAGCCATAAGATAAATACACCGAGATTAGGGGGGGTGGGGGAAGAATTTCTTTTTAAAAAAGAAAATAGACACAACACAAAAGAGGAGGAATTCAAAACACAAACACATACAAGGAGGTGGGAATTGATTTTTTTGGACACATACAGGGGACCCACTTTTGAATACAGGAACAAATCTCTCTCTCTCTCTCAATTTTCCCAACCTCTCTCTCTCTCCACTGTCAAGGGTGTCTCTCTCTCTCCATGATCTGCTCTTTGTAAACCAACCCTCTCTCTCGATCAAACCCACTCACACCACAACCCCCACAATCCCATACACACAGCAAGCGATACCGTACAAAGCCAGACTCGCTCATCCTCACTCTTATCCACGCACCGCCGAACTACGACCAACGCACCCCTTCGACCCACTACTCTTCACTCAAGCCCAACACACTGTACCCTGACCCGAGCCAATATAGCAAGCGTAACCACTAGCGAAGATCCTGACCCGAACATACTAACACATAGCTACTTACAAACCCTCCTCAGCTACGTACACAACCACACGAGCTACCCCTTCACACACACGACCCATCAAATCCCATACCTACTACCACATTACTACCGAGCCCACTCACAGACCTGACCCCTTCGCACGAACCCACTCCCTCACTCTCAACCTCCTCTCTCGCATACAGCCACTCCACTGCACATACTGCTACATTCACTGAGCAAACACCACCACCATTACCACCAATAACCACCGGACGGCCACTAAACGCTATGGCATAAAAAATACCCCCCCAAAGTCCAATACCAAATTCACAAAACCACCTTCACCCGCTTGAAAATCTCCTCACAATCACCAGAAAAGCTACCTCTCTTCTGCTGTTGTAACAGCTCCAACCGAATCGACTCGTAGAGCTCTAATTCGACCCGCGACCTATATCCAAACTCACACTCTAGATCCGACCCACGCTACTAATCCATCCAAATCCCTTTGGTTTAGGTCCGGCCCTCTTCTAGTTTAATTATTGTTGTTGATTGTTTATTTATTTATTGTATTTTATTTCATTATTATAGTTTGTTGTTAAAAAAATAAAAAACAAAAGAAAAAAAAAGAAAACCGAGAAAGAAAAAAAAAAGAGAGAAAAGAAAGAAAGAAAAAAAAAAGAAAAAGAAAAAGTGGTCTACTCATTTATTTAGTTATTTATTTTTTGGTTTTCTTAGATAAAATGAAAAATAGGATAAAAAATATATATAGATAAATAAGGAGAAATAATAAAAAATGAGAATGAAATAAATAGGTTAATAATAAAATTATTTTATCACTTAGAAAATTGATCTTTCAAAAATAAAGAAAAATAATTGGACCATCTCTAAATTAGGATCACTTTACAATTTTCAAAATTAAAATATAATTTAGGGCCCTTTAGGAAACTTCTTCAAATAAGTCAAAATGAATAAAAATGTAATCTTGACTGTTTTTCAAAAATTAAAATTAATCTACCCACTATATTTTTTGTAAACGAACTACGGAAGTTTGATCTTGAATAATGGATATTTAGGCACTTATACATCAGTACAGGGCGACTTAAAATATGAAAAGTTTTATTTTTTCCATTTTTGTAGATATTCATGTAAATTAATTAATTTAGTCACATGTATTATAATTAACTGTTTTAGAAATTAAAAATGGTATATTTGAAAAGTAAAGTTAAATTCAGAAAGTTAAACAGTGGAACCCGTTTAGGGTTTAATAAATTAGCTCCCGGATCTAGATCTCTAGTTTTCAAAAACCATTTCACAAAATTAGTTTTTCAATCAATAAATCGATAACTAAGTTATTACCAATCCACCAAAATTGATTATAACTTAACTCATTTTCCCGACTCCAGTCGGGTGACAACTTCAACACCTTTTCAAATTGAATTTCAAATTGAAAAAACGGTTTTCTTTAAACCCTAGTCGAATATCAGTATTAAACGTATAGGGTTTAGTACTAATTGATTTAAAGAATACTTAATTTAAAAAAAAAAAGGGGAGGGTAAAAAACCATGCTCGATAATATAATAATAATAGAACTATATAATAAATCTAGTAAGAAACTTAAATTAGGGTAATTATATGAAAAATATAAAATTTCTCACATTAAAAGTAAATTTAGTAGTTAAATCAAGATTAGGTTATACCGCATGGACTAGAACATTAGTTAGGAACTAAAAATGATATTTAGGATACTTGAAAATAATGTGATTAATTTCACATTACGGGTTGGAATGATTTCCTAAGGTTTACGTATAAAATCCATAATCGAACACCAAGCTAAAAATCTAATATAGAAATCGATTAGGAAATTGAATTAGAACTCAACTCGAAATTAGGAATTGTTGTAAAAGACTTAAAAATCTGAATAAATAGATATATTAAACCATAAGCAAAAGATAACAATAAGCACTATAGGATAAAACTAATCTTTGGTAGTTATGTAGAAAATAAAAGCAATATTTATATTATAGGAATTTTTTGCGATGGTCAATATAAGTCGCATCTCGAGTGAGTAAGCGAGGAGTCTAGGTAAGTTGGGATTGATACGTTACTATATTTCGGAGTATTAATTTGTAGTACTTAGAGGCTTGAAATTGTATTAGATTGTTCTTATTAAATAGTTGGTTATATGCACGTGCCCGTTCTGAGCTGTCGATATGATTACTAATTTGCTATTTTGGACTTGTTTAAAGTGATTGAACACCTTAAACTGGATTTAACCGAATATTGACTCATAAATTTAAACAAAACCTGCATAGCAACTCATTAGGAGAACATTAGGATTCTTCGACCAAATACCGATCCCTTTAAAAGGGATAGCGTTGGATCGCATAATTGGTCCCTTTTTCATCCTTAGTCGAAAAAAATGATAGGTGAGGAGATCGCGGCAAGGGTGAAGTTAATGTTCGAAGGTAGTCGCAGGAGAAGCAATGTCTCCATTGCACAAGCCTGGGTTTAGTTGTGAGCTATTACATTAACGAAAACTCCTCAACCTAGATTAGAGTGGGTGCAATTTCTCTAATCTTACAACTGGCCGAACAAGGTCATACTCGTCGTGTAATGGCATTTGTTTGAACATGCATTACACCTAATAATTTGGTTGATAACCTTATTTGTACTTGCTATATGGTTTTGAGTCTCCTTTCCACCTTACTGAACTGTAGTTACTTACATCCCTATAAACGTTGTTGCAGATGTTAACTAAGAAGCGTCTTACATTTATCTTGAAGCTAGCAGTTGCTGGATCCTAGAGAGTAAGGATGTGAATTGAAGACCAAATGCACTCTCTAGTTAGATTTATTTTAAAGCTTTTAGCATTAGTTTACAAATTACTCAATTAGATTGTGATTAGATTGCTAAACCTTATATATATACTTAGATTACTTCAATATAAGTATGTATTTTGCTTAAGTTTATAAGTAAATAATATGTTTAATTTATGAGTTGTTTACTTCAAAGCGGGGTAGTCATGAACGCCTTGTGTAGATCAGGTCTAGGATAGTAACTGTAAGATTAGCTTCTATCCTACAATGGTTTGTACAGTGGGAATGTTACAATTCTACCGCTTCAGAGCGTGACAGGTAATTCGATGACTTGCCACTTAGTGTTGCTTAAAGGTTATGATAAGAATAAAGTAAGTAAATAAGCTAATGAGAGTAATGTTCATAAATAAGTATATTTAGTATATTAATGATGATAAGATGATTACGGCTACATGTACAATCGGTATTTATACCTGAAAAACTATGACAACCTATCTAAAATGGAAAGGACTAAAAAGGGTATTTTCTAAAAGAAGTAATGTACAAGAAATAATAGGGGTACAATTGAAAATACAACAAAATGAGCTTCTTGTATGGAGAGTTCTGTCATAAGATGTGACTCATTATGGGTAGATGGCTTTCTGGTGGAAAAGACAATTCTATATGATCAGTTTGGTTTCTGCCAAGCCAAGGTGCCTAGCAGGGTTGGTAAGTTGGCTATGCTAAGCTAAGAAAATAATTCTTTCGAGGTAAATTCACTTTGGAGACTTTTAGTATGGCTCGGATTTAGGTAGGTAGAGCCAATGGTTGGATGAGTCAAGCTGATGTTCGAGTGGGGCTTGAGTCAACAGTTGGTGACGCTCAATGAATACTAGAGGATTTAACTTAGCCAGGGCATCAAGTCAGCACATTGTAGCAGCTCGGACTCCTTGATGATAGGTCATAAGTAAGGAGTTTGCCTGGCCATACTTTCCAGCCCTTAAGATCAAGGTTGGGTCAAAGGTATAGTAGCCTGATTCCTATCATCCCTGTGGGGCTGATTGGGATTTAGGTCAAATCTAGCTAGTCCTCGTCCAAGTTCTCTTTAGGTAGACAAGTGCTGAGGTGGGCAACATTAAACACGTCTAACACTCCGAAGTCTTTTGAAAGCTCAAGTTCATATGCATTATCATTGATCTTCGGAGTATCCTAAGCGATCCTTTAGGTTGGGCAAATAGTTTGTTCTTCCTCTTATTAGGGAATCTTTTCTTACTCAAGTGCAACCACACTTGGTCTTTGGGTTGAAACTGCTTAGTCTTCCTTCCCTTCACTTTCTCCTTTAGTTTTCTGGCAGCTCGACTAATCTTTGAGTGACTCGTTGATAGATTTGCTAGATGGATTAGGCTTGAGCTCTTGCTTCTGGATCTTTAAAGTCAATAGGTGACATTAAGGTGTAATCGAGGCGTAGTTTAAGGTTAAAACCATCAACAACTTCAAACGAGGAGTACCCAATGGTAGCATGCACTGTCCTATTATAAGCAAATTCGATCACAAGTAGGCAAACATCCCAGTCAATTAAGTTCTTCTTCACTGTAGCTCGGAGTAATGATCCTAAGGTACGGTTAACTACCTCAGTCTAGCTGTCGATTTAGGGATGCCAAGAGGTGATGAACATCAATTTGGTTCCCATTCGATGCTAAAAGGTTTTCTAGAAATGGCTTAGAAATTTTAGGTCTTAGTCTAACACCACATTCCTTAGTACTCCGTGTAAGCAAACTACTTCTTGCAAAAACAAAGAAGTAATAGCCAAAGCATTGTTAGTTTTTGTGCAGGGCATGAAATGTGCCATTTTAATAAACTTATCCACGACAACCATGATAAAGTCTTTGCCTTGGGTTGTTTGGGATAATCCGAGGACAAAGTTTATGCTCAAGTTAACCCATGGCTTGGTCAGAATAGGTAGAGGCATTGCTTTCCCTTGCTTTGCTTGACTCTTTACTTTCTTACAAATGGCACATTTCTCAATCACACAATGCACGCCACACTTCATTCTAAGCTAAAAGAATTTGTCATTTAACAGCTCATATGTTCTCCACTCTCTAAAGTGTTTAGAGAGTCCTCCATTATGGGCTTCTCTCACTATTAGCTCTCTCATCGAATAGGTCAGTACATACAACTTGCTACCTTTGAACAAATAACCATTCTCCACATGGTACTCATTTACCACTCTTCTCTCTCGATAATTCTTATATATAGGGCAAAAAAGAGGATCATTCTTATACTACTCTTTTATGCTAGAAAAACCTAACAATCTGGTACGCAACTTAGTGAGAAGAACATGTTTTCTTGATAAGGCGTCGGCAAATACATTATTCTTGCCTTACTTGTACTTAATGACAAAGTTAAATCCCTCCAGGAACTCAATCCATTGGGCTTAGCATTTAGAAAGTTTGGATTAATTCCACAAATATCTTAAGGACTCATGATCCGTATATATGACAAACTCTTTTAGGAGAAAATAATGCTACCACACATGAAGAGCTCAAATCAAGGCCAAAAGCTCTTTGTCATTTACATAATAGTTCAATTGCGCTTCCTTAAGCTTTTCGCTATGATAAAAGACATGTCAACCTTCTTGCATCAGCATAGCTCTAATGCCGACACTTGACACATCACATTCAAGCTCAAATACTCTTTCAAAGTCTGGTAAAGCCAAGACTAGGGCAAAGGTCAACCTTGTTTTTACTTCAACAAGACTCCTCTCCTCTTTGTCTCCCCACTTGAACTCTACATTCTTCTTCATAAGTTCAATTAGAGGTGCTACAATGGTACTGAATCCTTGGATAAAGCATCAGTAGAACGATGTCAATTTATGAAAACTTCTAACCTTAGCACAAGAGGTTAGGGTCGGCTGCTCGACAATGACTCGTATTTTCTCTTCATCCACACTCTATCCTCTCCTACCAACCACATATCCTAGGAAGATCACTTCTTCTTAATAGAAACAACATTTCTTCAAGTTTTTTAGCAACCTCTCTGCTCAAAGGACACCAAAAATAGCACTAAGGTGGTTAATATGCATTACCAGGTCAACACTGTAGACAAAGATGTCGTCAAAGTACACGACAACAAATTTCCTGATCAAATCTCTCAAAACATGGTCCATTAAGCTCATGAACATGCTTGGGACGTTTGATAGCCCAAAAAGCATGACCATCTACTAGTACAAGCCATGTCAGGTCTTAAAAGTAGTCTTCCACTCATCTGCTTATCTCATTCAGATTTAGTGGTACTCTAACTTCAGATCTACCTTGTTAAATACCTTCACATCACTTAGTTTATCCAACGTATCGTCCAGCCTCAGGATGGGGTATCTATACTTGATCATAATCTTATTGATAGCTTTACTATCTACACAAATACACCAAGTTCCATTCTTCTTCAATACTAAGAGCGCTGGCATAACACAAGGGCTAACACTTTCCCTTACATAACCTTTTTTCAGAAGTTCATTGTCTTATCTTTGGAGTTCAGAAGCCCATTTGGGATTTATCTGATAAATTGGCTTATTTGGCAAGGCAGCGCTAGGTATCAAGTTAATGTAGTATTCAATGCCTCGAAGAGGGGGTAATCCCTCAAGCAACTGTTTAGGAAACAGGTCAACATATTCATTCAATAGTTCCATGACTTCCAGGGGTAGTTTACCTTGCTCCTTCAACTCTAGTAATCGCCTGATCAATAGGAAGGTCAATATGTCGGCTTTAATAGTCTCTCAGAGTTCAGCTTTACTCAATACCAAAGCTTTCTTTGATCCTCGATTCAGTTTAGCTTGCAAATTGCTAACTTGACTCGAAATCATGGGGTTCGACATAATCTTCCTCCTATCTTTCTCGAACACATAGATGTTTCTAAATCCATCATGTATAACTCTTCTATCAAAAAGTCATGGTAAACCTAATAGCATGTATGATGCGCACATGGGTAGTACGTCACAAAAAATTTTGTTGGAATAGTTTCCAATTGAAATTGGTAGCACCACTTGTAGAATGACATATAGTACTCCATTCTTATTCAACCAATGTAATTTATACGGCTTCGGATGTGAAGTGGTCAGCAACTTAAGCTTCTTAACCATGTTGGCGAATACCACATTGATACAACCTTTATTGTCCACTATGAGTGTACACACCTGATCATTCACTTTGTAAGTGATGTGAAATAATTTCTCTCTTCTCCTCCTCAATAGAGGGTTCTAAGCTCATTGTATGTCAGACAACTAGAGTCAACTTATCCAAGTCCTCTACAAATACATCTTCCTTAATCAAGTCAGCATTAACATCAATCACATCTCTCACTTTTTTCTCCTACTCTAGTTCTTCATTTGTGCTTTTTACTTCAATATTTAAGACATCTCCCTTAATAATTATGGTCCCTCAGTTTAGGTACTAAGCAGCCATCTGCCTAAATCTTTGGTACTTAAAGAACTTGATTTGGCTAGTCTTCCTACCAAATCCTTACCCCTTCTCATATGTTCTCGTCAATACGTCATCATCAGGTCAACCCTTTTGTTCGGCTTTGACATTTACCTTTCTAGTTAGCTTGATACTTAACTAAGTTTGATAACATCCGTGGGCAGGTCGGCTTGATCGACTAAGTTAGCTCATTGGAGGTCAGGTTGGCATTTTGCTCCTTTGTCTCTTTACTCGTTGGGTTATTCATATCGCCTCATCTATCATAGTGAATTGTTGAAGATCCACAATATCTCAGATATTGCCTCTCAATCCAATGAGGACTCTGGATACTATTCGGGTTGGTGGTTCATCCACTTCACAGCGAATCGTGATTATCTGGAATTTTTATACATATTCATCAACAGTTCGGCCTCCTTACCTCAACTCTTAAAGTCGAGTAAAAGTGTCTTGTAGATATGTATCCAGCACGAACTTATTTCTAAGGATCCTCTTCATCTCAGATCAAGTATTTACCTCTTTGTATCCGTAGCAGTCCATACCTTCTCTTGAACCTCTTACTAGTAATTATTAAAGATGTGCTCAACTTTCTCCTCCCAATCTAAATAATCATCTGCACTCCAAAAACTATTGAAGCTAAGAATCTGAAGCTTTACATGGTTAGTAGCTTGAAGTGCTCAAGCTCACTCTCCTTCTTCATTATACTCTTCTTCTTCATCATCATCTATATCTCTCAAGTCAATCCTTCGACGTACTTGTCCTCCTACTCTTTCACCTTGAACTTATCAAGTTGGGTTCTCTCCCTTAATAGGTTGAGCAGCTTGTGGATTGGTCTACACGGCCTTGGTAGGTCGATAGGCCATTACATGAATAGCTTTGGTTAAATCAACTAAGAGGTTAGTTACTTCATTAAGTCTTTCGTTTGTTTTCTTAAGGGTACTTTGGGGCTGTCAGCTATGGTAGACAACACTACTATTGTCATCCCTAATTTCAGCGTTAATACTTAGGTTAATCATTTTCTTTGATAAACTCAGTGACAACTTAAATTATAAGAAACAACAAACATGGTTCTTCACGCCAAACAAACAAACACACGCGTGTCCTTCACGAAAGTTCAACTGATTTGTGAATACAACAACTCCTACAAAGAACATTAAACCCAATTGGAACTTACTCTATTTTCGGGTGTTCGAATAGGGCAAAACATAGTATACATTAAAGCAACTACTACACCCTTTAACTTATGTGAATACTTCAGTGAATCTTCATACAACCTCAATACACTATCACGACAAACACCAATTAACAAAAACGCAAATACAACTTACCCAAATGAAACTTCCATTTTGATACCAAGATAATGCAAAATCGTAGCTAAGAATAAACAAGGTCGGTTGCTATGGTAGATCTAAGCTTGCAAAGAGCTTAAAAAAGGTGATGAAAAGGTGCAAAAACAACAGGAAAAGTAAAACACAAGCAAACCCATGAATAGCTCCCTAAGATATGATATACCAATGAAATTTCTGAGGACTCACAACATAACTTGATATGACGCACAAGGTAGTCCAATGAGGTTACCCACCACCTAGCCTTACTTAAGGGTTAGGATAAGAGTGAAGTAAGTAAATAAGCTAATGAGAGCAAGTTCACAAAGAAGTATATTCAATATATTGATAATTCTTACTAAATGTATAATGGGTATTTATACCTAAAAAACTAGGGAAACTTGCCTAAAATGGAAAAGACTAAAAAGGGTATTACCTAAAAGAAATAATGTGTAAAGAACAGTAACTGTATAATTGAAAATACAACAAAATGAGCTTCTTTGATGGAAGGTATTGTCATAAGATTGCTCGAACACATCGTTCATTATGGGTGGACGGCTTTCTAGTAAAAAAGATAAATCTGTACAATCAGTTTGGTTTCCACCGAACCGAGTAGGGGTGGTAGGTCGATTGTCCTGAGCCGAGTAAATAATTCTTCTAAGGTGAATTCACCTTGGACACTTTCAGTATGGCTCGAATTCAAGTTAGTTAAACTGATAGTTGGATTAGCTGAGCTGATGTTCAAGTAGGGCTCCGATCAGTAGCTGCTGATACTCAATGAATACGAGAGGGTTCAATTCGGCTAGGTCATTAGGTCAGCATATTGCAACATCTCGAACTCCTTAGTGATAGGTTGTAAGGAAAGAATTTGCCTGGCCATACTTTTTGGCCCTCGAGGACATGCTCAAGTCAAGGATTCGGTGGTCTGATTCTTATCATGGATGCCTACTTGGGATAAAACTAGATCCGTATGGCTCCAAAGAACAAGGTCTACACCTGGTTCATCACAAACATTAAGACTTATTACTATAAGGTTATGCCCTTTAGCTTAACGAATGTTGGTGCCACATATCAAAGCTAGTCACTACGATATTTAAGTCATAAATTGGTAGGAATGATGAGGTTTACGTAGACAACATGATCATGAAGAGTAGGAAGAGAAAAGGCTATATTGGGAACCTTTGGGAAACATCTAACACACACTGCCATTACAGAATGAAGCTTAACCCCAAAAAATGTATCTTTAGGGTTGCATCAGAAAAATTCCTTGGCTTTATGATTACAGAACGAGGAACAAGGCAAACTTAAACAAGATAAAGATAGTTTGGGACATGTAAGCTCCCAAAACCATAAAGTAGGTACAATGCCTAAGTGGTACAATCGCTGCCTGGAATAGATTTGTATCTAGAAGTGCTGATAAGTGCTCAAAATTCTTCAAATTACTAAAGAATCCTTCTAAGTTCAAATGGATAACCACATATAAAAAACATTTGACGACCTAAAGGATTTCTTGGAGATTCCACTAATGCTCTCAAACCTGTCCCTACCAAAGAACTACATCTCTACCTTATCGTTAGTGACAAAGCGCTATCATTAGTCCTTGTCCGAGAAGAAGGACGAGTACATAAGGTCGTATACTATGTCAGCCCATCCTGCAAGGGCTGGAGACTAGGTACACTAAGGTTAAGAAGATTGCCCTAGCAGTGGTGATCATTGCATGAAAACTCAAATAATATTTTTATCCCTACCCAATGATCATCTTAACAAACTAACCAATTAAAGCAATCCTTTAGAAACTCGACGCCTTGGGCAAAATGGTGAAATATGCCCTCGAGCTCAACACCAATGGAGTCCAATTCCATCTTAAATAGGCAATCAAAGCATAGGTTCTCATTAACTTCATAGCAGAATACACTAGAGAGGAAGAGCCACAATTAGAGATCAAAATACTGGTATGGACCCTCCATGTTGATGGCTCCTCCACTAAGGGGGGAGTAAAGTCAACATAACACTGCAAGGCTTGCATGGCATAAAGGTATTATATGCTTTGAAGTTCAAATTTGCAGCAAGCAACAATGAGGCAGAGTATGAGGCACTCATCATAGGATTGAAGATAGCCAAAGACGTAAGAGCTAAGAAATTGAACTCCACTTAGATTCTATGTTGGTGGTCTAGTAGGTAAATGGGGAATATAAGATCAAGCGAGAAACAGTGATCAAGTACTCATAAATAGTCTAAGGCTTTCTTGTGGGGTTTACTTCCTGGAAGGTAAACGAGATCTATTGAGTAAGAAATTCAGAGGTAGATAAGCTTTCCAAGTTAACCTCATCCATCATCCTAGTGCAACACGACGATGATAAACTACTTTTCACTCAATACATCCCTAAGCAAAATACAAGGACAAGAGGTTCTTGAAGTCTAACCAACGAACCTTGAGCCTTGTTGGATTGACCTTATCATAGAATACTTGAAGACAAGCATACTACCTGAGGGCTAAATAGAAGCCATGAAGCTAGCCTGTGCCTTACCTAACTATACCCTAATCAATGACATACTATATCAATATGGTCCCACTGCTTAGATGCCTTAAAGCTAAGGAGGGTACCCACGCCCTAGAGAAACTCTACATAGGAATATGCAGCAATCATCTCTAATCCCAAGTTCTAGACATCCAAGCTCTGTAACTAAGCTATTACTAGCTAACGATGAAGAAAGATGCCAACACCATATTTCGAAAATGGCACCAATGCCAAAAGCATGCTCCAATTACCTATACACTAAACTTCGACCTGCATCCAAAGACAGGTCCCTAGCCATTCACCCAATGGGGACTTAACGTGCTTGGTCCCTTCCTAAAGGCGTTGGTAGATTGACAGTTCATCTTGATAGTGGTTAATTACTTCACCAAATGAGTAAAAGCATTGGTTATAGCAACCATTATCACTCAAGCAGCAAAAGGGTTCATTTTCACCCACATCCTCTTTAGTTTTGAAGTACCATATACCTTAATCATCGATAATGGCATACAGTTTGACAGCAACCGGTTTAAGGATTTCTATGAGAAGCATAACATAAGGCTCCACTACACCTCTATTACTTACTCCCAGACCAATGGCCAAGTTAATACAGTCAATAAGATTGTCCTCAACAGCCTTAAGAAAAGGATAGAGCAAGCCGAAAACGAGTGGGTAGATGAGTTCCCTAACATAATTTGGGGATATAGTACAACGTACAGGACTTCCATCGGGGAAAATCCTTTTTACCTTACCTTTGAAAAGGAAGTTGTTCTGCCAATCAAATTAGAGTTGCCTACCAATAGTAATGCATCTCTGGGGTCATACACACAGAGAAGCACCACAATGGAAGGAACCTAAAAGAAAATAAAAGAGGATTATAATGGGAATCAGCCTCCAACCACATCCAAGCTGAGGCTTATCAATGTTTATCGAGGCTGAATTGCAACCAGAAGGATGAGAGGAGGGAAGATGAACACTCGGCATTAGGTCTGTTGTCAACCGAAGTGTCGAGAGATCACATAGCCAGGCACTCGGAACTAAAGAATCACTTGGCACATCAAAGAGGGACTCGTACCAACTAATTCTATGACTCGACAATTGTGGGTCGGCCTCTCTAGTGTCTCGGCCAAGACATATGAGACGTCAGGGACCCCTTCTCGGAACCAGACATCCAACTGTCGACCCCATCTGGTTCGAATACTACTCTTTCTAGGACATGCCGAGTGACTGCATGCTGAGTTCTGTAAAACGTACAATTTTGTATTCTTGTGTATGTTTTCCTTTTTTTTATTATTTATAGGCCTGATTCTGTAGGGTTTAAGGCCTTGTACATTATTTATAGTTTTGCCACTAAGGTTTAGGACTTACTATAAATAGCAATTGTTATAAACATTAAATAGATATACAGAGATATATACGAAGAGTGAAACTTTCCTTTTTTGAGCAAGGCTATACTTGAGTTAACATTTGCTGAATTATCGAGTGTCGATTAGACTCTTTAGCCATCCCTATGTTCTTATCAATCTTGACCCTAAGATTGTGGTGAACCCCCTCATTTGAATTGGTTAGTGAGTCACATCTAACCTCTCATTTGAAATCTTGAACAACATTTAATGTTCGTGAGTCGTATCGAACTCTATTTTGAGCTTAAACTCCTAATTATGTTTGTGTCTTGGTGAGTTGTGTCCATTCACATTCACCATAAAAAACCTTCCTATTCCTCGTACCCATTTTCTTTTGAATACCCATACCTGTTCATTCGAGATCTACTTCTCTTTTTGGATCGATCCTTTGATTCCTTATCACCTTGGTGTCAAAGCTTTGATCTTTATTAGGATTAGCAAACTTGGGAAACTACTAGTAAAAAATGACACACTGACTAATCCTACTTGGCCTACAATTTGTTGAATGTGACTTACTAGTTTGAACTATAGGGTTACTCGCCACTACTCCTTGCTAAAGGGAATAAATAAGAGTTAAAGGGAAAATGAGAGCACTAGGATTGCTTACAAAAGAAAACTTGTAATTATATGATGTAATGAGTTATTGTCTACATACAAATAAATGTGGTTTATATACTTGCCCCACTAGGGTTACAAGACATGCATGGAAAAGACAAAAAAAGGCAATTTACAATTGGAATATACGAAATATACTAAAAAGGGTAAAATAGGCAAAGAATATTTTGTATGGAAAAATTAAGGAATCATTTTGGATCATCATGCCAAAAAATGCATGTCATGTGGTAGATGGCAGTGTAGAATGCAACTGGTCTTGCTAAGGTGTACCTTGAAGTGGCTCAACTTTAATAATACAATTTGGAGGAGGATAAAAGAAAGTGTCAGCTGTTAGAGCAGACTTGATTTGGTTCAGGTTGAAACTCAGGTGTTGGAAAACATTCTGATCCTCTATGAGTCGGGTGTTTGGGCAGCTCAGCTTGGATGGAGGTCTAACACTAGTTAACTCAGGGGTTGTTTGGATCATGGCACAAACTTGGCAATAGTTATGGTTACTTAGCTGGTCAGCACGTACGTTAAGTAAGTTGGTATGATTGCTTAACAGTTTAGGAGTTGTATTAGAGCTTATGAGAGCACGATGCTTGGGTCGACAGTAGTATAGAAGATAGAGATCAGAATATGAATCCTCGTCCTGAATGAGGTTTTGAGCTAGTATTTTTTGTATGAGTCGTTGTAGTCTTCTAACTCAACTATGTGTGACTAATCTAAGGAGTTGATTCCTATTAAGCAAGGTCTAGAACTTCGACATGAGCACCAACCACATGGCCCTTCAAGCAAGCCTCAATACCATCGAGGAGGTGTGCAACATCGTACATGTGTAAATGGCAGCATACTAGTAATGAGTGGCCCGATACTATAACCAAAAGGTAAAACACAAGGTCTTCCACCCTAGAGACTTGGTGTACAGAAAGCTAGAGGCCATTGGCTTGCTCAAAGGGTAGGGTAAGCTTGCCCTTAATCGGGAGGACTTGGTACGCGTAGTAGAAGATGCAGTAGAAGAAGCTTACAGATTGAAGACCTTAGATGGGCAAACTATTCCCTGAGCATGGAATGCTAACAACCTAAGACCATATTTCCACTAAGTATTATGATGTTCTTAGATGAATCTGTAACTATTACCATGATTAATGAAATGATGAGTTTCTTGCACTTGTCTATACTATTTTTCAATATTGGCAGCTTACATCATGCCCTCAATCTCAAGTTGATTTTCATCCCTAAGCATACACCCGATGCTAGTATGCACACTAACTCCTCAGGGATATATTCTAACTATTAAACCGTAGTCCTCATCACATCCGTAACCTCAAGTCGATATTCATCCCTAAACATGTGCCTAAGTTAGTATCTACATTAACGTCGTGGGCTATACACTAATCTCTAGCGTAAGTACTTATCGTGCTCTTATACTCGAGTCGATATTTATCCCCTAATGTACGCCTAAGTTAGTACTGACACTAATACTGTGGGCTATGCACCATTCTCTTACACAAGTCCTCACCATACTCTCATACTAGGGTTGATATTTATCCTCAAACATGTGCCCAAGTTAGTACATACACTAATACCATAGGCTACATACCATTCTCTTGTGCATGTCTTCACTGCACTCTTACACACGGGTCGATGTTCATCCCCAAGCATGCACCCGTGTTATTAACTACACTAACTCCATGGGGTTGCTTTCCAATTATCATGCGGTAGTCCGTACCATGCTCTTAACTTACGGGCCAATTCACATCCCCGAACAAGCATCCAAAGTTGCTATTGACATTAATGCAATGGACTCATGTGTTAATAATGGAACATCTCGCTCCCCTACCCATAGGCCAGTTTTCACCCCCCAAATAGACAGGGGTCAACTCCTTGGCCTGAACTTAAGCAAGTTGAGCTGTTTCGCATCAATAAATAAAAGAATAGAGAAAAAGTAACTCAAGTAAAAGCCAAATGAGCAAGCATTGACAAAATAAAAGATTTTTATCCCATAATAAAAGATTATAAGGCTTTCTAGGTCGACACCTCGACCTGGAGTACATTCAAGAATAAAACAAGATGTTACAAAGGTACAAAGCTAAATCTTACTCTACTGCTCAACAACAGATCTTCACACCTGCTCTCAACATCAACTCAACTTATGGCCTCCATCGGGAGAAACACAAATACATCCCTAAGTTTCAACCGAGTTAAGGGCCGAGCCTTCACAACCTTATCAACTTCAAAGGTAGGTCCCTACTCCATCTAGGTTGTCCGTAGAGTAGCTAAGAGAGCTTAAGACCATCCTACCAAGCTCCCCCATGTTACCTTAGTCGAAAAATCAAGGCAAAGAAAAAAGGCCTTCTTTATTACTATAATCACTATAGAGGCTCTGTCTATATGAAGATTTGCGAGGTAACACCTAAGAGCCTCACCTACAACATTATGTAGATGAAGGCCCCCTATGGTGAAGCTACCTTAGCCACTAGTGGATGGACATCTAAGGTCTCGCCCTTATAAGACCAGATTGAGAGGTAAGCATACACCTCTAGGTCACCACTTAGAGGCTACCCTTAACTACTAAGCAACTCTTTACACCTTATGATCATTACTCAACCAAAGGGCCATGAGGACCTATGGACCTCCTCTCAAACTCTACACTCTCCCTGTCACTCTAATCATCTTCAACTTGCTCTTAGTGAAGCAAAAGGGAGATGTCAAGTCTCAACAAAAGAATGTTGGAATGTTATTGATGTAGGAAAAAAGGACTTATGCACCTTTTATATAGGGGGGCCAAAATAACCCTAGATGTCCACGTAGCACTTATCCGATGACCTACAAGAAGGGGAAGCTTAACCAACCCCCTGGGTTGTACGGTTGCCGAGCATGCACTTTACCTAAGAGATCACATGATGTCAAAAGAGATCCGTTTGAATAGGGGTGGCCTACGCAAGAGATCGTATGACGACAAAAAAGATCCACCCAAGCCAACCAGTGCATTTTACACTTAAAGCCAATGAAACACCTACAATCCAAGCTCACACTATGACTTAGAGAAATTTCATCACCCTAATGTCTATCAGAGCATTGAGGACAACAATACAATGAGAGGAGAGGAGAATAATAAGAAAGGAAAGCAAGATGAGAACGAACTAAAAGTGAAACTAGTTTCACTCATCATGTCAAGCCTTTACATTGAAGATGGGGGAATTGGCATCCTAGTCCCCCCTAAAAAAGTAATGGTAAACAGGTACACTACCCAAGCTATGTATAACATTTTGAATAGAAAATAAGAAAAAGCAAAAGCAAGGCCACTTCGGGCTAATCCACAACTACATTCTCATCTACCTCCTCCCGTCAATCAGCTTCCTTACCCTTTTCCTTCCCTTCACCATCCTCAGAGCCTTCCCCAATAGAGTCCTTTAATGATGCTTCTCCCTCCCTCTCACCATTAGTAGCCCTCGAGTCATCGAGCCAATTGAGGAATGTTAGGTCTATCCTCAACAAGTGTTCGTGCACCTACTTCTAAGCTTACTTGACAATAGCAAAGTTGGCAATGCTCAATGCCTTCTCTATGAAGGGGTTGTTTAGTGCCTCAAAGAAAAGTTCCTTCTTCACTTCAGCAGATAAGCCCCCACCCCTCAGTAACACATATTCCCTTTGAGAAAAACCAACTTGGACACCCTCTAACTCCTCCTTTTTCCCTTTGAGCTCCGCCTATAACTTAGCCAATTGCTCCCTAGAAACTTTGGCAATAGCTTTGGCCTCCTCTAGCTATGCCCCCAACTTCCCTACTTACTCTACGAGCTCTTGGTGTTGTTGCTCCAATTCTACATATTTGGCATAGAGGTCCCTACGCATTTTCTTCTCTTCCTTTAGCGCCTCCAAAGCCTACTTCAGACCTTACCTCATGCCTCTTTGACTGCCGGTACTCGCGATCGAATGTAAGCACATACTCAAGTAAGTACAGTTGCAACACAAAAACCATTTATGTTAGATGAACAATGACAAACACTTATATAAGAAACAAACATAAACCCCACCCTATTATGCTTTTGGAGCAGATCAGTAGAGGCCTCAAGATCACTCCTCCAAGCAAATAACTACCCAAACCTAGTGTGAAGCTAGTCTATCCCCTATAAGGACCTCCCCACCATGCTAACCAAAGGTTTAGGCTCTTGTTACACTACAGGTTGATTATCACAAGGTGCCATTGGCAATGGTTCCTTGTCATTAGGAACCTTAATTACCTAGACCCCCAATGTTCTGAGGGGTTGTCTTCAAGTCCCCTTGCTACTTTCTTAGTTGACCTACAATACCTAACCTAAGTCACCTTTTGACCCACCACCTAACATCTCCTTTATCCTACAAGGCTCTTCAACCCATGTAGCTCAATTACTTCAACCTCCAAATGCAGCCCGCATTTGTCTTAAGCCTCCCTCCATACTTAGCGATGTTGGGAATCCCTCAGGAATGGACTCCATCGCATGCTATAATACCTCAAGGATCGCCTGTTGCACGCTCCCCTTCTTTGTCTTGCCTTTCTTCAAGTGGGCCATGAAGTCTCCTCTTCCCCTTCCACAGCAAGCTGCTTCCTTTTCTTCCTAACCTTTACTACTGTTTCTTCACCCTTATCCTAGATAATGAGAAGCTTCTCCTTCACTTTATCCAACGCCACCTACATAGCCGCAACAGCAACAAATACAGTCAATGTAGGAATCAACAAAGACAGTTACACTCGCTAAGCCGAAGACGAGCTGGCTTAATATCCTTAGTGACGACAACGATGTGATACAACGGATATCCAACTACTCCTTCAGCAAGAGTTAGGAGATACTTGTCTCGAATCCCAATAACCTCTTATCCTTAGAATACTTCTAAGTAATGGCAAGTGGGTAAAGCTTTTTCCAATTAGTGAGGTCTAACACCTCGTCCTTTGTCTCCTCACCTCAATACCTAGATAATTTACAGGCTTGTTTTGAATCGGCATGACTTAAACTATTGGGAAGTTCGGCTACTTAAATGTTTAGATATAGAAGAAATATTCCTATTAGTAATCCACCTTGTTCTATAGTCTATCGAAAACTTTTAACATGCCACTTTAACCAACAATATAAACCTAACCATCTAATGCCTTCTTCACTTAGAAAAGATGCTTGAACAGCTAAGCCATAGGTCTTTGCAATTGCCATAAACAAACTACCTATAGTATATACCTACTACAGAGATATGCATCGCATCCTAGCCATACACGTGTCCCACTCCTCTAACAAACAGATTGGATTGTTGCACTTATATGAATAGCCGATGCGACCATACACGTTGGCCTCTCATGTGTACAACTATTTCCAGTGAAGCAGTAAATGCATAATACTCTTTCCAGAAACAATTATGAAACCTTGAGCACCCCAACAATTACATCAGTCAAGCCAATAAATGCACAGTGCGTTGTTATATCAAACAGACATATTAGTATCACTTTTACCCTAGTGGGGCCTACTAGAGTGAAAGTGATACTAATCTGTCTGTCTAATATAACAACACACTGTACTTTTAAATCATTGAATCTTGATGAATGAGCCATGTTGGTATTAGAGTCAAGCAATTTATTTTCTTTAGAAGAGGCGGAGAGTAGGTTATTAATAATGGAAAGCTCAAACACACCTGCTATGACCACATCTACTCCTATTACACCAACCACAGTTACTTTCAACTTAGATACAATCGCCTTCAATAAAAGCCACTCAAATAGGATAGATTACCTCTATGAGGTATCTTATCTTGATGACCAAGAAAAGATAGATAGAACATCTTTACCTTTAATGGATCCTTACTCAGCATTTGCTAAACCATAGAGATCTTTGTTAAGATCGCTCATTAGTCCAAACTCAAAATAAGTTAAAGAATACATCCAATCCTCCAAATTTGACCAATGTCCCATTGGAGCTTCCCAAGAAGAACAGTTTGTAACTTCGCAAATACTAATAGAACTTCCTAAGTTATGGTTATCTCAAGGATATACACAAATACATTATAGAGAAATCAAACTTACTTTAACACTTCATAGGACAAAAAGGTTGCCAGTAGTTGCTAAATTGGTATTATTGGATACTAGGTTTTTGGAACATCAACGGGCCTGTATTGGTACCATTGAAACAACTCTAAATGTTGGAATAGTGTTTGTAACACTGTATCCAAACTACAACATAGCTTTAGCTGATCCAAAGCTTTTGGATGCATTACAAGCATAAGTCTAGATCATTGGAGCCCTTCTAGATCCTAAGGCTATTTCTGCGACTCTACATTACCAAATGGTATATAGAGTACAAAATCATTCCTTGGATTTATCTCTGTTAAGGAAAGGAAGTGAAGTCCTAATCATTTCCATAAATTCCAATAGGATGCCTACAGTAGTCTATGCTCCAAGATAGATGTTTAGAACAGATCTTTTAAAGATCTTACCAATAACATAGGTAATGAACTATGAGAAGCATCACCACAACATTGTCCTCGTACAGTCAACTGACCCCGTGTTTGTAAGGAAATGGGATGGTTCTATAGTTATCTATTTTCAAAAGCTACAAGATAAATAGAAGACTAGCTCCTCTACTTTTCCAACTATGATTATGATTCAACCATCAAAAGCTTATAAAGCTCCTAAACTTGACAAATGACTGCAGTAGATTATCAAGCATTTTGACAATCAAGGAAGGCCAGTTTATTTCTTTAAAGACCCATTTAATAGCTATTGTTACTTTGATGAAGACTGTTAGTGTGATGATTGCCATGTCAAGAGAAATTTCCCTGATAATCCTCTAAGATCAAATAAAAGAAGATCATCCTCTTATTGGAAGAGGTATCAAGATGGTGATCCTCCCATTGGACCATTAGGAGAAGGTTATGGAAAATAGCAATATATGGTTCGCTATGGACCATTACCTCAGCTAAAAGAAACACCAGAAGTATGCCAACCTCATCCAAGATCTGGCTAACAAGAGTCTCCAGGATCAAACCATATAGGACAATCCTTATATGGTATACCCCAAATGGATTCAAATCTTGACTCTTCGTACAGTATGTACAAAAAACTTAACAGAATAAAGATCAAGCTTGATCCTATGAGAGGAGAAATAAACTTCACTCCAAAACCACTTAGCTAGAGTAGGCATGAGAGACAGTCAACCTAAGCATCCCAAAAGTGGATTCTAAAGGAACAACTTCCACCTAAGAAGAGGAGAAACGAAGCAGAATCATCTTTATAAGTGACAATTAGTATTGGAGAATTTGACAATCCATCATATTCTAATCAAATGATCTCTGATGATGATCTTATGGAAGATTTAAATGGTTTTGATAATACAACAACTGACGATGATCATGAGCTCCCATCAAAGGAACAAATCAAGATAGATGCAAACAAAGTCTCATTTGATCCCTCCTTCATGATGTAACCTAAGAAGGATGAAGGTCAATTTTCACCTTGTGAAGGGTATACTGTGGAAAATTATTATCACTCTCCAAAAGTTACAAATCCCACAAAATGTAATGCTTTGGGAAATAAAAAAAAGAGTAGCGCAATAGAAGGTATACTAAACTGGCATACAGACAACGCTATTGCACAAAACAAAGTGCTCAAAAGGATAGACTCTAATGTAGAGAATATCCAGTAAAGGTTATCTACTATTGAAAGAAAAGTAGATAATGGTTCAAAGCTAATTTCTCTCCTTAAAAAAGGACTTGAAGATGTGAGAACATCCATACCACCACCAGGAGTGAGTCTTCAATACTATGGAGCAAAAGGAGTTGGAAATTAGAAAGTTGAAGAACCAAATAGCCATGCTTGAAGCTAAACAAAGGGGAACTTCTTATGTCCCACCTACTGTAGAAATAGATATCTTTTCCAACACTCCTAAACCTAAAAAGACATCAATATTTTTCTGAGAACCTCAATAGCAGGCTAAGAAAACTCTATTTGAACTAAGGGAGCAAGTCAAATAGATTAAGGCTTCCAAAAAAGGAAGGGAAAGATAAATGAAACTTCAACAAGTTCTATAGAAGATCTCTACAAAACTCCAAATTTGGTAGATAGTGATGATGATAGACCTAAAGTTGGTACTTCCAAATTAAGAGTATACATAGTAAAAACCTAGGATGATAATCCTATCAAGGCTTTTCTACATGCTTACCATCATTAAACAATTCAAAAAATTGCCATGGCAGCAGAATTTAAGGAAGAGGTATTTAGCTTCTCTGAAGAAGCACAAACAGAAGAAGAAAACACCATAAGTAGTTCTAATGGAGCAGAATTAGGTGATTCAGACTCAGATCAAGTGATCGATATATTTAGAGACTATGTAGATTATTTTGATATTTCTAGTGAAGAAAGTATGACTTTTAAACCACCACCAAAACCAATTTTGATGGTTCGAAGTAATGATGATGAGTCAGAATCTGATTTGACTATAGGAGCTTCCTCTTCATCCCGAAGAGCACCAAAATCTAGTGGTTCCTTCACATTAGATGATGTCCCATATACTAGATGGCTAGACAAGCTCCATGAATTTCATTCATGAATGTCAACAAAATTCTTATTACATCCTTCCCATGGAGAAATTCTAATTGAATTTGTCAGCAGATTCACTAGAATACTTAAGGATTAGTAGAACTCTGCATCTGAGCAAGACTAAATTTATTTCTTGAGCCTGACGAATTTTGATGAAGCCATCAATATTATTCACTAATTCCTAAAAGGGAATCTAAAAGACTCAAAGGAGATAAAGAGGAAAGAATTTCATGAGAAAATGTTGTTCTTACAAAAAGAAAAACTTGGATGGACATTTCAAAAAAATGGTCTTGCTCTTTTATCAACTTGGGGCCGACATTAACTTAAAGCAAGTATTTCTCTCTTCCATTCCTCTGCCATTGTCAAGAGGAATCCAACAATATCTTCAATTGAAAAATCAAAAGGTGATCTATGTTTCAGTTGAAGGAATTCAGTAGATGCTTCACATGGTTATTGAAGATATGTGTGACAAACGGAGAGTCATCAGAGACTATATTCAAGGTAGCAACGTCTTTAATGAAATGTGCCGCAAGCCAGATTTCTATATCAAATGTAGAAATCCTGAAAATGAGTGTGTTTGTAGTCTAAGAAAGAAAAATAAACATTTCAAGGTCAGAAGTAGAAAATCCTTTCCAAAAGCAAGAAGAAGATTTCTAACCAAAAAATGGAAATATTATAAGAAGAAAGGAAGGAAAGGGAAGAAACCTAACCGCTGTTTCATATGCAACAAATTTGGTTATTATGCCAAACAATGTCCTCAAAAAGGATATCCAAAAATGATTTGGGCAATTGTTAAAAAGGCTAGAATCAAGATGCGAGAAGATGAAGACCTTGAATCCCTATTCTTAGAAAAGACTAACCATCAGAGAAAACTTTGTTTTCTCTACAAACATATACTGAAGCATCTGATTGGGAAGATTCAGGAAAGGAATCTTACTCAATACAAGAAACATAGCCAACCATTGCTAATGAACTCATAAGTGTTATCACTCCTCATATTCCAATCCAAATCTCATTAGCAAATATGCCAAACCAATCCTTATGATTGCCTTCATTAATACTAGAGCTATTGAAAGTATCTTAAAACCTTAAGTACTTCCCAAAGACATTTGGATTCCATACTCAAAGACCTTTATCAACGTATCTAATGAAGACTTCCGCATACACCTCAGGAGCAAGCCAATAAAAATCTAGTTTTTTCTAGGATGTAGACTTCAGTTCTTGGATCTCCATTACTCAATAAGGATATTATTATTGGTTGGGATATACTATCCAAGATGCCTCATATGAAAATCTATCTAGAAGGAATAAAATTGAAAAAATACTACAAGCCATATACTGAATTTCTAAGGTTTTACTTTATCGGGGAGATTAGTATATCAAAACTCATCAAAAGCATTAAAGCATGCATGTGTTGAAAACCACATTGAGTTCTTAACAAAATGCAACCACCCTTTGTGGCAAAACGAAGAATTCTTTGTGAGGATTTCTTTCAAGAAAAATGAAGACATCAATCTAACAAAAGCCAGTCATTCAAGAATGAATCCTAAACATGTAAGATTAGCAAAAGAAGAATGCAACACTCTGCTGACCCAAGGATTGATAGAACCTTCAAATTCACAGTAGGCTTGTGAAGCATTTTACGTGAATAAGAGAGCTGAATAAACTAAAGGAAAACTGAGGCTTGTCATCAATTACCAGCCTCTTAATCACTTTATCCAAGATGACAAATTCCTAATTTCTAACAGGAATACATTATTCCAAAACATTGCCCAAGCCAAAATCTTTATCAAGTTTGCTCTTAAAGCGAGGTTTTTGTTAGTTATGAATTCATCTAGAAGACAGACACAAGATAGGATTTTGCATCCCAAATCACTATTACCAGTGGAAAGTCCAACTATTTAGACTAAAAATTGCTCCATTACTATTCTAGAAAGTTATGATCAAAGTCTTTTAACATATTTTGAATAGTGCTATTATCTACATAGATGATATCCTTCATTTCAGTTCAAATGAGACATCTCATGCTAAACTCATTCAAAAATTTTATGAATCGATGACATCATATGGAGTTATGATTTATAAAAAGAAGATGTAGATAGCCTAGATAGAAATGGAGTTTTTAGGGATGAAAATCAAAGATGATTGTTGTTAACCAGAATCCAATATTTTCAGGAATGGTTAAAATTTCTTAATGAAAACCTCAACATTAAGCAGATACAACAATTTCTGGGGATTGTTAACTATCTTAAAGATTTCGTACCATAAATCTTTAAACATACTTCTGCTTTATCTTAGATGCTCAAGAAGAAACATTCCCCATGGGGAATTAACTAAACCAAAGCAGTTAAGTTCTTGAAAGAAGAATTGCAAAAACTTCTACCTTTGAAGATTCCCTCAAGAGGATAATCATTCTGCAAACTGATACTAGTGACAAGTATTGGGGAGCAATTCTCCTTGAACAAAGAGAAAAAGGAAGACATGTATGTGGTTACAAAAGCGGAAAATTCAAAGGCTCAGAAATCTAGGACCATTTGACATTCAAAGAGATCTAACAGTGAAATATGGTATTCAAAAGTTTGAATATCATCTTATAGGATTGCATTTCAAAATTGAGATGGATATGAGTTCATTTCCTAAAATGCTCAAATTCAAGTAAAAGACAATTCTACATCCTCAACTATTAAGGTAGCAAGAATAGTTTTCAAAATACTCCTACGAAGTCAAACATATATTTGGGAAACAAAATCATGTTGTTGACTTCTTATCCAAACCTTAAAAAGAGATTGAAGAAGCCAAGATTGGAATTCTAATATCACCTCTTTTAGGTGATATTCGTGCATCCAGAAGTATTGCCATGATACGGAGTCCAAACCGGTTACCTCTAAGATGGTACAATCTAGAATCCTTCATCATCCATGGTTCGCACGAGTTAAGGCAGATGATTGCAAGAGGCAACTTTAAAGAGGAAAGCAAAATTTAAATATGGGATTATAATATCCAAATTTTTAAAAAATATGGAGGATTAAATCCAAATCCTTTTGGATTACATTCTCGATATCCTTTCATCTATCCATATATTTGGAGATTCCATGAAGTTAAGTTTTTAGAAGAATTAAAATGGTTTTACTGGTATCTTATACATCATTACACTTGCTATCCAACTCCCAGCTTATGAGGCATTATAGTATTTGAGAATTATTAAGGCTAATTCAAGCTTAAATCATCTTATTAGTTTGACTCAATTAATAGAATGTTTTAGATCACTGCTAATGTAGGAATAAATTATTGAATCATGGATCAATCATTTGAATTAAAGATTGCTAAAAGAAAATCCGTTGCAATTCAAACTGATCATGAAACTTATACAACAGTAGACAGAATACCAATTAAGAAGATATTATCCATTAAGGACTTGCAACTATGTTGATGGATTTTAAGGAGACATCCAAGAAGATGATAGGAAATACCAAGAAACTCAGAGGAAGTTATGCTTAATAAACCAAACCACTCCTCAAGAGATATGGTCAAGGCTATTTGAAGCAAAAGTATCATGAGATCACATTAAATATTACTAGTTTACAATACCTTCAATTACGTAAGCCTTAAAGGAACGAGATGAAGAGATTAATTGAATGGAGGAAGAAGCTTTCTTCACAGGATATAGTCAAGAACCTGAGTATCCTAATGACGTTAACATGTTACCTTCACATGAATTGATAACAGGCAGCATTGATTGATTTACAAATCTTATCAAGATAATGTAATTATTAAAGCGTGTCAGTCAATACGTCCTAGAGAAAAGGTAATCATTTGGATATGTCAGATGAATTATTTAACAGTGTTTGTCACTTTTAATACGTATTATCAATTATTATAGTCGACAGTAAAAATTATCGGTCACGGATGATGACCCGTTTTGTCGTTTATATTTTAAAATGCCTATATAAGGCATTAGCTTGTATTGTGAAATCCAGACCATAGTTGTGTGAAATATACTAGCAATTATTAAAATCTCTTATGGCTTTCTAATATCCTTCTCTTTCTCTCCTAAACCTTCAGAAAGAAATTGGTAAGCATCCTAGTCTATCTTCTAACATTCAAAGTATGCTTTATACTTACCTGTTAGGATGAACCTATATATCAGAAATAAATCATATGGATACACAAAAAACATGGATAGTATCTTAAAATTATCTTAAGCCAAAAGACTCATTCTTGTCAGTTACTATCCAAGCTTAAGAGAAGCATTAAGGCGTAGATTGAACATTGGTGAGGCTTAAAGTAGTTTAGATGCCATTTATTGTTCTTCCCATTCGTATGATAACGTATATAAGCTAGAAACCAAATGGTGAGCCCTATTAGGGCAAAAGTGATACTAATCTATCTATCTGGTATAACAACGCACTGTACCTTCAAATAATTAAATCTTGATGAATGAGCTACGTTGATATCAGAGCTAAGTAATTTCTTTTCTTTACGAGAGAGAGAGTAGGTTATCGATAATAAAAAGCTCAGACACACTTGCTATGACTATATCTACTTCTATGACAATATTTAACTATTAAATATGTTCGTACAATGGTTACTAAAAAAATTTAAACCCATCCATAATTTTTTCGATCGTTACTCATTACTTATAGAATCTATCTAACCATATGGTTACCGTTTTTTCTCATACTTAATTCTACCATTGCTATTTTTAAAATTTTTTCAATTGCACAGTATTACTATTATTTGAAAAATTCATTATACTTTTTATTTGGCTAACATTTACTATCTAATAAGAACTTTTTCTTTAAAAAATTTATTACAATTTTAATTTCTAATAATATTTATTATTAGTATTATTCTAAGCTTTATATATATATAGTAGTCGGTGCATTCGTGTTGTACATATAAAAAATTAAATTGAGTGATATAAAAAAAAAACTAAGAAAATCAATGAAAAGAAATAAGACAAAAATATAAAAAAAAAGCAAATAATAATATCTCAAGGAGACGAATAATAAATAATATCTGTAGTAAATAAACAATGTATCGTTATTTACATGAATATCAAATAATAACTATAATATATGAATAATATACCGAAATTTGAAAATATTGATGCATAGTGGATTGTATTTTTTATTGTGGATGTGTAGTAAATTTAAATTTGCACGTAACTGTAAGTTAAAAACATGGTTGCAAGGATAATGAGATGTGTCTTTTATGAATTTACAATGTGTTTAATTTGTATATATGGAAAAATAATTTAACTAATAGTGGGCTTCATTTGAATTTTATTTTATAATTACCATAAAAAATATTTAATAATTATTAATTAAGATTGGTAAAAAAAGACTTTTCCTTTAATATAACATAACAAATATATATTTTTACATACATGGTCCGCTAATTATATATGAACACATAATAGGACAAATAGGGTTGATAATTTATGTTAATGAGTTATATTCCATATCTTTAATCATGTTGAATTCGCGTTAGTATTAAAAACTTATAAAATTAAGTAAAGATTATAAATAATTAAATTATAATATAATCATATTTATTTATATCTTAATTATACCTTTTTTATCATGTATCATATCACGTATCATATTTTTTTTCTACAATTGTATAGATAATCGTATTATGTTATTTTTTCCCTATCGTATTGTGTCAGCATTTGCAAGCTTTAAGGGTGGGTGAAATTTGACCGTCCTTCGGATAAGAACGCGTGCAATTCACATGTACGGAACAAACTATTGGCAATATCTAACTAGTCACTGTTCATCCGAGCGATTTGATGTGATGTGACGCGCTCCATTTACATGATTTCTGAAATGAAAGTTGTGGTACTTTTTTTGGACAGAGGACATTGTTGCCATTTTAAAATGAAGCCACGTTGTCATTGTGCTGAATTGTAATTGGTCATTAGGGTTTTTCTAGAAATTACTCTTAATGGTAGATCTTGCATGTTAAACAATCAATTAGATTGACCGGTCGATATTGTTTTAGAAATATAATATATGTAGTTTTCAATTTTACCCCTTTAATACCCGTGAATTGAGATAAAATCGAAGAGAAATTGAATGGAGAAAAAGGAAGTGAGAGGATAAAAGGTGATGATTTTCTATGTTTGGAAAGTGGAATAAGTTAAAGGAAAAGAAAATCAATATTTTATTTGAGAATTTTAGCGGATAATCGAGTTCATAATGTGTAGAATTTAAAATTTAAACTATATTCTAAACTTTCAATACGAAGGAATCACCTAAAATTAAATTCTATGAAACCTATAAAATATAGGAAATCTAATGGTATCTAAAAGTTTTATAGTTACATTTTTATAGTGTAAAAATTTTGAGTTAAGTTACCTAACAACTTATATATGACAATCGCTAATAATTCAACCACATAAATGATAATTAATATGAAAAAAAACAGAGTTAATAAAATTATCTTCTAATAAAGAGAAATTGAATGGCGGCAAAAAAAAAAATAAATAAAAAAGGAGAAGAGAATAGGGCTAGTAATAGTATTTTAGGAAGAAAAGGAGTGGTGACAAACAAATGAGACGTGATATGCTTTAGAGGTTTTGCTTTTTGATAAATGGAGTTGAGCCTTGAATATGTGTTAAATTAAAAATATTATATCTTACCATTTTCAATAATATTTATTAAGAATAAGTACATTTAATAGTTCTGGTTCGTATACAATAAAGATAATAATAAATGTAAAGTCTCGTCACTGGTTATTGATTTGGAGCGATGGCTACAACTTTTCTATCTAGTAAGTCTTGGAATTAGAGGGACAACCACGGGTTGGTACAAGGCAATATAACTGCAATTGACGTGGAACAGTGTGGTGAATAGCCGAATAACGGGTAGGTAAAAATAAAATATAAAACAGTAAAGGTATCAAAATAAGTCATGAGACTTAAATAATATAGATATAGTTGAAAAAAAAAATTTATGTATGCTTTTTTCTTTTTTCTTGATAAAATGTATGTTTATTGACAAAAGATGAAGAAAGATACAGCAGATTAATTGTTATAATAAATTTTTTTTAACACATTCTTGCTTTCACATATTTGGGAGTTCTATAATTCTACTCCAACAAATTCTTCTTATTTACATTCATGGGCTTATCCATCTCAGTAATTATCAACAATCATATTCAATTCCATCAAGATAAACCCAATCTTCCCTTTCTACAAAATGGAGTTATAAGTAATAATAGTATTGCGATAACATAACTTCATATTTGTCGTATTAATTAATAAAGTCCTAGTAACACATTAATGAACATTTAATTCAATATCTTTTTTTTTTTAATATTCATATTGTATGCAATATCGTAGATCCCAATAAATTTTTTATAATTTATCCAATAATCCAAGTTTCATAGCAAAGCCGAAAATTCGTCTTCCATAATATTCTCTCATAAACCCGCCAATCGATGCCTGACCTTTTTTTTTGTTCATACTAAACCATTCGTATTTAATTTTACCCATCGGATCTCCAAGGGAGAACTCTGATTGCCTCGGTGGATTGAAATTATGGACTTTCTGTCAGGTTTCCTCTCCACCCCGTCTAACTTGCTGCTTGACTCGGCAGCCTTCACTTTTTGAAAGCTGAACTCTCAAAATCATACCCATTTACTTGAAAGCGTTTATTCCATTTAAAATTAAATCAAAGGTGAAAGAATGGTCTTCGCGAAGCATCTCCTGTGATTGGCTGTATTAAATCGTGTCAAATTCATCTTTGAAACTGTGATGATAATAATTCTATGTGTACTTTCCATTTTCCAAACGACTAATTATACGTTTTAGTTTCTATGAATAATAAATTGAACAAGTCATATTAGTTGCCCCTTTTTCCGACATTAATATGTCATTTTTTTTTAAGTATTAATCAGAAACCATGTTAAAAAGTTATATTTACCTCTTTAATAAAAATTTCTCCATATAATGAAATTTCATGTGATAATTATTAGTGTGCAATAAAAAAATAAAAGCAATACCATCCTTTATATGGTCAAGACCCTAATATATTTATTGGTAATCTTTTGGTCAACCATAAACTTTACAAGAGATAGAGATTTAAAAATAAATATATTTCGTTTACTTAGAAACAATGCTATGCTCTATGTTTTGTAAACGCCTTGGATGATCAAAACTCTAAAACCTTATAGCAAAAGCAAAAGAAAAAGAAAAAAAAAAACCTATGTTAATGATTGTTAAGGAATGTCCTAAGTACTAATATACTATTAGTATAAATAGACTTAGGCAAAGGGCTAAACTGGCCCTAAATTACTGGTTTATGGGTTAGGAACATGGCGAATCGTGATTAATTCGTGAACTGACAGTTTAAAGGTTGGTTTAAGGCTCTTAAGCTTTTTTTTTTCGTTTTTTCATTTTTTTTCTTTTCTTTCCATAAATTTTTTTCCTTTTTCCTCTTTTGAGCCTTTAATCCCTTTTTTTTTTTCTTTCCTCCTTTCATAAAGAATACATTACAAATGGATAAAAATTAAAATATAAAGAAGTCTTTAATAGTACGAAGAACTAATCTAATTGAGTAAATTAAAGTGATTGAAGGAAAAATATTTTTTATTGTATTTTACAGTCACTCTAAAGGTGTTTATGTATCCATTAATCGGAATCAGACCGCCGTAGTTCGGTTTCAATTTTTAGAAAACCTTTAGTTTATTGATCAATTTTACATTTAGAACGGATCTTTTAAAGATCTTACCAATAACATAGGTAATGAGCTATGAGAAACATTACCACAACACTATCTTTGTATAGTCAACTTACCCCGTGTTTGTAAGAAAATAGGATGGTTCTATAGTCATCTAGTTTCAAAAGCCATAAGATAAATAGAAGACTAGCTCCTCTACTTTCCCAACTACGATGATGATTCAACTATCAAAAGCTTATAAAGCTCCTAAACTTGACAAACGACTGCAGTAGATTGTCAAGCATTTTGACAATCAAGGAAGGCCAGTTTATTTCCTCAAAGACCCATTTAATAGCAATTGTTACTTTGATGAAAACTGTTAGTATGATGATTGCCATGTCAAGAGAAATTTCCTTAATAATCCTCTAAGATCAAATAAAAGAAGATCATCCTCTTATTGGAAGAGGTATCAAGATGGTGATCCTCCCATCAGACCACTAGGAGATTATGGAAAATAGCAATATATGGTTCACTATGGACCATCACCTCAGCTAAAAGAAACACTAGAAGTATGCCAACCTCATCTAAGATCTGGCTAACAAGAGTCTCCAGGATCAAACCTTTTTCCAAATGACTAATTATACCTTTTAAAATTAAATCAAAGGTGAAAGAATGGTCTTCGCGAAGCATCTCCTATGATTAACTGCATTAAATCATGTCATATTCATCTTTGAAACTGTGATGATAATAATTCTATGTGTACTTTCTATTTTCCAAATGACCAATTATACCTTTTAGTTTCTATGAATAATAAATCGAACAAGTCATATTAGTTGCCCATTTTTTCGACATTAATATGCCATTTTTTTTTAAGTATTAATCAGAAACCATGTGGAAAAAGTTGTATTTACCTCTTTAATAAAAATTTCTCTGTATAATGAAATCTCATGTGATAATTATTAGTGTGCAATAAAAAGGTAAAAGCAATATCATCCTATATGGTCAAAGACCCTAATAAATTTATCGGTAATCTTTTGGTTGACCATGAACTTTACAAAGGATGGAGACATAAAATAAATATATTTTGTTTATTTAGAAACAATGCTATGCTCTATGTTTTGTAAACACCTCAGTGATCAAAACTCTAAAAACCTTATAGCAAAAGCAAAAAGAAAAAAAAAAAACCTATGTAAATGATTGTTAACGAGTGCCCTCGATACTAATATACTACTAGCAAAAGCAAAAGTAAAGGTTGGATTAAGGCACTTAAACTTTTTTTTTTTGTTTTTTCATATTTTTTTATTTTTCTTTTCTTTCCATAATTTTTTTTTCCTTTTTCCTTTGTTGAGCCTTCAACCCTTTTTTTTTTCTTTCCTCCTTTCATAAAGAATACATTACAAACAAATAAAAATTAAAATATAGAAAAGTCTCTAATAGTATGAAGAACTAATCTAATTGAGTAAATTGAAGTGGTTGGAGGAAAAAAAATTTTATTGTATTTTACAGTTGCCCTAAAGATGCCTATGTATCAGTTAATTAGAATCAGATCGTCGTAGTTCGGTTTGAATTTTTAGAAAACCTTTAGTTTATTGATCAATTTTATATTTTATGAAAAGAATCCAAGTATCTATAAGTATCAAATTTAAATTTTTTGAAGGAAAATAATTTCACTTGATCATAATTTGAAAAATCCTAACACTAGATCACCACTTTTGAGAAAACTACGCCATTTACTTTTTTTGAGTAATTGGGAAAAATGATTTATCTATGTAATAAAACTTTTTTGGCCAAGATGAAAAGAAAATTTACTATGATTCCTCTTGAGGTAGCTGTTTACGTTCGTAACCAAGAGTGGAACCCATGATTGAGCTTAGGCTTCCATCAGATCTGTTCTAATCATTAAAGTAATCTCCCTCTTCACTTGATGTTCCACATGGTTCTTATTGTGTACAGGCCACCTTTTACCAATTTTCTGTGCAAGTATTTGCCTTAACATTGACAACAAATAGAGAGGCTTAGCATTTGTCGACAATCAAGCCTGTTGTGCTAAACACTTGCTCGATGATAACCATTAAAGCTAGAGTAGCAAGAACTTTACGAGTGATACAAGATAAGAGTGGGTAGTCACTTGCATGCATTTGCCACCACTCTAAAATATCAAAATCTTTAATAGAGATATTCTCATAAAACTCAAAATTAGTATTGATGTAATACTGCATCTTAGACATTGGACTACCAGACCGTTGCCTCTTTAATTTTTACACTAGTAACCACTCACCCATAAATGAGTAATACTACTTTTTGGTGGGTGGCGAAAGAGAAACTGATGACTAGCCACCATATTGACTTTGATAATGGTTAAGCTTCTCCTTTATATCGACTATCGCTACCGATACTTCCTGCTATTCTTCCAAGCTATACACTTTTGGGGAATTAATTAGATCTTGAATGTAATTGTAATGAGTTTTCAAATAGATTAGTAATATTTCGTTTTACAACAAGAATCTATAATAGTTACTATAAGATAAATACGATGAATGTCTTTATAATAAGTTAACTACTGTAATGTCATATTGTATACGCATGCATGCAAGTTTGGGACCTCATGGGCCTAAAGTAACATGCTAAGTATACTAACAGCCAACATAACAAACTAGTATACACTGAGCCTGTAAACCTATAAGAAAATCTTAGTAGCATTATGAAAAACTTTCAAAATTTTTAGCAACTAGATATATATATCCCAATTATTGAAGAGAATGTCAACTTCCTGTATGTTATACATTGCAAAGTCACACAGCAATTTGCTGTAAAGAACTGTGCTATGCAACAATTAATAAGTCGAGTTCCAGTGGTGTTACACATCTATTTTAAACTTCCAAAGCCTCGTCCTATGCTTTATGTAGAATTTCCTTTACTTTTTGTGAATAAACAGCCTTTCTGTTATTATCTTAACGATGTTCTTGATTGGAGCTATACTATCCTACAAAACCGCAATGTCATCCTTGACACGTAAATTAAGAATATGATATGTACAACATATGTGGAAAATACCCCCCACCCCAATGTTTGTTGATAGTAATTTTGTAGATCAGATATTGAGGTAATATTGACACTTGCATTATCAAAACTAATAGAAAAAATTTTCTTCACTAATCCATATTCATTTAGGATTTCTCTAATAATTTTATAGATATTTTACATCATGTGTTACTCATTATATACCGTTAAAGCCAATAGTCATTTATTAAATTGCCAATTATCACTTATCTAGTAAACAGTAACAGTCATATAAGAATTATTATGAAAAAGTTATATCCATATGTCGGCATATATTGACACATGCGTATCGAGGAAAGCGAACTTATTTGCGAGTTCCCTCTTACCTATGTGGTAAAGCTCTTATGTGGCTTGGGTTAATGTTCTGTGGCTAAGCTATCACGAGCTGGGGTTAAACGTCTTTTGCTCATATTGACTCTACTACTCTAATGCACCAGCGTTGAATGATAGGTGCAAGTTCGCCAGATAGTGTACCAGGTTGTACTTGTACTTCTCTTCATCATACCTCATCAGCAATTAATTAGATGAATCACCGCCTTAGGCAATTTGTTGTTGTGTATTATCTATTCCTACCTCCTTGGAATACTTCAACTGTAAGTGCCTATTAAGGGTACCATATCGCTGTCCTATTTTCCATGAGTAACTTGCATTGTAGTAATTATAGAACACCCTTAATAGGAATCAACTCCCTAGATTAATCTCGCGTAGATGAGCTAAAGGACTCTAAAGACTCGCTTGGAGGATACTAACTTTGGGCCATGGCTGAGACGGAGATTCTTATCCTGAGTTGGTCTTTCGCCAACCTGACTATCAGATCCTTACTTGTATTAGATCCGCCCCTATTCAATGGTGATGCTTTATCCTAAAAGATGGCCTAAGAATAGCCCAGGCGATCTCTTAATCCAACTACAGGCATCCAACCCCGAATTGAGTTAATGTCTCTTCAGAAGAACTAATTGGTGCCCAATACTGTCCAAATTAGGTCAGCCCCTGATTGTTAGCACTTTTTGTTTTGTCTACTTTGTATCACAGTCCTAACTCCCATTTACCACATGATACATATCTTCTGGCACGATCTTTCCAGAAAGATTCTTCACTTTTTTGCACTTAATATTTTTTATCTCTTTTACTCCCTTTTAGTAAGTTTTATGTAACCTAATTGTAGAATATTCTTTTTTTTTTCATACATGTAAAGTAACCCTAGTGGATGGGTATATAAACCACCATTTTCTTGTATACAAACAATCAACTAATTAATATAGAATTATTCACTTAAGCAACCTTAGTTTTCTTGTTATCATTTAACTCTTATTTATTCCCTTTAGTAAGGAGTAGTGGCAAATATACTTTTAGTTCGGACTGGTGTGTCATATTCGGCGAATTATAGGCCAAGTAAGATTGAGTGGTGTATTATATTCATTTGATAGATACCCAGACTTTGCTAACATTTTCCTTATTTGTTTTTATTCACTTTGTTGCGCTGATGTATCTCTGAGGTAGGAGATACGGAAAGGCACCACAACAAAGCGAATAAAAAACAAATAGGGAAAAGTTAGCAAAGTTTGGGCAACTACTAAATGGATATTGTTGATTTACTACCTTATTTCTTCAGCAAAAAAGAAGGAAGATATTGTTGATTTACTGCAAATAATGTCCATACACAAATTTGAAACTTAACTATGTAGTTTAATTGAAAGAAGAATAATCATTCATAAGTATTAGTTACTGATCCACTCAAAATATATAAAAATATAGTGAATTCTCTATCAAGTATACTAGGTTGGTATCAAGTAAAAAAGAGTAAGTAAGGTTGTCGATCCCTTGAGGATTAAGAAATTATTAAACCTATAATAGCTCTTATCAATATTTAGGCAATTAAATTTGATTATGGATTAACTAATCTAATAATTAACTTTACTTTGTCATGGAGAAAATCATAAGAATGTTTCTAAAATGAAACAATCGATTAAGAATGTGGGAAAAACATAATATACCCTAGTTGTGTAAATCAAATTACCATCATGTTACGTGGATTAATAGCTATACAATCATTTAAGTAAAATTATTATGCCTTAAAAATTAAAGATTTAAACCTATAATTAATCAGTCAACTTCTGCATCTCTAATTAACAATAGACTGTAAATTACAATCATACATCTCTCAATACTATAATCGACTAATGTCCTAAATTAATTATCGCTAATGTCTTAGAAAATAATTAACTAGAGTCACTGCATTAATCCCTGAATAATCTCTAATTAATCTAATTAACGTTACTCTCGCATTAGCTAATTAGTTTAATCGAGAATTCCTAACAAACACTATATCAATTCCCATATCAATAATACCTTTAACAATTATAACTAATGGAGAATTATAATTGAAATTATAGAAATTGCAATCATGAAACATCCACACATCTATTAATCCGATAACATGAATACAATTATCACCTTAACTACCTAGAGTTTCATCAATTTCTCACAATTAAAATCTAGCTAGCCATGGAATTTAAAATAAAAGCACATATCACAATCAAACTTGAAAGGAAACTTATGGTTGAAAGCAAGATCAAATTATAGAATTCATAAACAGTAATAGGATAATAGGATAGAAATCACCCATTTTGTAATAATGATAAAGAAAACTCCAAGTACAAGAACTCTAAGAATAATCTCCACAATAATAGCAAGTTTTTCTCAATGATCTACGAAACTACTGCTAGAATTCTTTTAGAATATCTCCCGACTTCTTCTAAAACTCTTTAGATTAAAAGGAAATACAAAAAAAGTCCCCTTAAATGTCAACACAAACGTATTTATAGAGCAAACAAAGGATGACTCTCGAGTGATTTAGGCTGCAAAACATAGTTGGCTTAGGACTAGCTGTTTTAACTGAAGGCTAGCCATAAAGGTCGGCAATATTGAATGTAGGTTGGCCATAAAGGCCGGTGGCTTTCATTTGTAAGCCAACCCAAGGTCGGTTGCCTTCATTCCTAAATGCTTTATATCATCCTTGGCCAACGCAGATTGATTCGAGCTTCCTTTGATTGTGTAAAACTTCTTCAAATTGCTCATATTTCCAATCTAAATCCTCTAAAACCTAAAATGTCTAAATGAATATACTTAAGTACTATTTCTTAATGATATAAAATCAATAATAATTCAACATAATTCACATCTGTGTCGAATCATTTTTCGAATCTCTAGTGATTTTTAATGTATAACTATCAATTATTCTCTTTGTTAAATAGTGTTTCTAAAGAAAATCAGAGGAGAAGAAGTGAGATATCAATAAAGCTACTACTTCAATAGTGAAATATAGCACAATGAATGTAGTATTTATATAATAAAAATAATTAACAACAAATATAATGGATGAAGATTAATGGCAAATGTATTTGATGCAACTTAATGTCACTAGAAATACTGTAGTGACAAGAGATAAAAATTCAACAAAATCCAATATCATCTTTACCTATTATGAGAGAATTTACAAAAGCATGGAAGTGAATAAAAGATTATTGCATATATAGACTAAGGAATGGAAGGTTCGTTTGCTTTTGGACAACAGATTGGAAGGGAAGGTAGCCCTTGTAAAATCATTGCTAAACTATCGCTGATATTAGGAGAGGCTTAGGCTGTTAGGAAGAAGAGGTTAATGAAATCAAAAGTTTGTTAAGGAGTGTTGTGCTAACGAGGGGAGATGTGTTATGCTGTGTTAAGGTCCAAAATTTCACTGTGAAGTGTCGATCAAATCAACTTATAACTTACTATTTTTCAAAGCTTTTGATGGTAAATATTGGGATTTGATATGGAAATTAAAAAAAAAAACCCTAAAATCTCTTTGTTTATTTGGAGATGCATCTTAAATGGATTACCAACAAAAGACAATCTATTAAGGAGGGTATAGGTCGTTGATGGATTGTGTTGCTTCTTTGATGTTAGACCTGGATCTACTTAACACTTGTTTATGGAATATAAGAGAATAAAGGAGTTTAAAAATCGTTTAATGGGGATCCAAAGTTTTCAAGCTCTTTTCATTATGATCTAATTGATTGGATTAAGTGTAATTTAGTGTTATAGAAGAGTTATAAAGATACTAAATACTTATTGTAGGTCCTATTCACCTTTAGCTTATGGAGATTATGGAATGAGAGAAATAGGTTGATATTTGATAGTAGAGATGAAGGCTCTTGGTTAACCAATTTTAAGATGAAGGTAGTGAAATTCTAGGTTCAAGTTAAAAGAGAGAGCAAATAGAGGTAAAAAACTAATGTGACAACCATCGGTGGATGGTGTCATCAAAGTTAATTATGATGGAGCCTTTAATGGTCTTAAAAACTTAGCTAGTATTGAAGGATTGGCAAAAGGTACATAAGGGATATGTGTTGGGGCCTTTGTGAAGAAGGTTTTTACAAATCTTTGTTGGAAATTGAATTATGGGGGATTTATTGGAGTCTCAAATCAGTAGATTAACAAAATTAGTTAAATGTGATATTTGAGTCAAATTTTACATAATCTCTTAACAATATTACTAAATCAAATATTTATTATGTTTTATGCCTAATATTATAAATTAATGTAGGCTATATTTCAACAGAGGATTTAACTTCTTAGAGATTGAAGAGTAGTACTAGAAGCTTGAATAAAGAGGTACTTGTCTAGGTTATATGTGTTTTAAAAGAAGTAGAAGACGAGTCTTTTTGTACTATTCATTTAGTTTTGTTGTTGTCTTCAAATCATGAAAATGTAATTGGTGATGAATTGATGATGCTTGTTTTGTATTGGTTGGACTTGGCAATGCCCTTTGTTTTCGGATAGTTATACTGTTGTGAGTATTGTCAAAAGTAATGGTATTAATGGTGGGATTGATATCTCTATGCACCTTATTTTGAATGCAATTTTTATGCTTGAAATTGCAAAACTCTTACTATGTAATTAACATGGTAAAAAGACATTGAAGTCATTAGTTTTACATTGTTACATGGCAAATAAAAATTAAAAGGAATAATTAGAATTTACACATAATAAATATATATATATATATATATACATATCATTTTGCAATTGAAAGAAATTTTGAGAATTTAAATTTTTTTTCTTACAAAGGTTTTTAAGGTTAATGGTAAGTAAGGAAAAAATGATTGTTAATTGGTATATAATATGGCTATGATAGTGTGCCTTTCTCTAATTTTATAGCATTGAATACAAGTATACATTAATTATTATCCTTATGACACGATTGTTAGTATAATTAGATTACAATATACTAAGATTAAAAGGATTTATTTGCTCCAATTTACTTACTAGTATGTATTTTACTCTTAGAGATAATTTATTTTAATTATTATATCTAACAATATTTTAGATTGTAAGATAAGTACAATATGATGATTTACATGCACTTAATTCTAAAGAATATGATTAAATCTATTTAAAGTATTAAGATAAATTCTTTTGATTTATATTGATAAATTGTGTATTTATGTGATGTACATATATTTTGTATATGTTTATGCACAACATAATGTAAAATATGATATATTCATAAATATATTTTTATTATTATAATGCTATAATTTATAAATGAGGGGATCATATTATTTTAGTAGTTATGTGCATGCTACATGAGCCTTGGACAACATAAGCCTTGCACTATACATAACCTTAGAAGAGTAGCATAAAATGACCAATGACTTATAGAGATACAGACAAGAAGGAGGAGTAAACATCCTTATGAAGTTGAATGCACTAGTTTAAGAGGAGTACTTGTGAAGTATCAACTCCATTATTTTGGATGAGAGGTGGTGCATGTCCTTCGTTTTATACTTTATTTGATCCTTTAAGATGGTTATTTGATAGTATGATGTTATTTCATCAGATATTTGAAAAAAAAAATTATTAACTGAAGAGGAGCTCTTTGGTACTTATAGAGTTTAGCCATTAGTGACATTGATTGGTTTAAATTGATGGTTGTTAAGATGAGTTCTCCTATTTGATGGATTCTTCTATAAGCTCATGTTGAGTAAGCTTATGGGAAGCCTCTCTAAGTGCATCAACTACTCTAAAAATAGGTGAGAGTAGAGAGCTAATCTAATAGTTTTTACCCGCTAAATCTCTTTTACTCATCCTAAGTTTGTGAACTTAATTCCTTAAACACTGTACTTTACCCTAAGGAGTCAAATCTAAATTATTATTGAGCTTGAAGCCTAATAAACCATTTTACCCCTCTAGATTTTTCTCTTAACCAAAGTGCTTCAAAAAAGAGAGTTTAGGCATTAAAATATTCATTATGATAGTTTGGACTATTTCTAGCATATATATATTATTTAAATAGCTACATTGTCGCTAAGTGCACTTACGTAACTAAACACTTTATTCACTTATGAGTCATATTGCAAGAGTTTTTCACTAACATCGCAAGAGTAATGTAATTTTCTTTTTCTCTTAACTAGAGATCTTGTAATAGCACATAGTTGTACACATTGCCTCAAACTTGTCGAAATTAAATTGCCTTCAAGATGGTGAGTATACATACACACAAACTTGACTCCTTGGTAGATTTTTGATGAAAATCATAAAAGAATGAAGGAATTGAAGCAATGCCAGCAAAAGGAATTTGCTAGAGTTACACTAAAGTAACAATGCCTCCATTATAAAAAAGAGAATGGTTAGGGGTGTTATAGCCATGTGAAGCAGAGAGAGTTTGAGACAAAAAATAAAATTTTAATTTTAAGTTCAGTGATAACATATTAATGTAGGGTTTGTAAAATAATTATCTAGCACTAATGTGTTTCCTACACTATGCTCAAGTGTTAATCGATTCATTATAATGGTTTAGGACTTTATATGATGCATTTATGATAATTCTATCACTGTTTGTGTTTGCAAAAATGGTTATGACTTAAACATCATATTTTAAGGTTACACTATTTTTATTACATGTGATAGTTTATAATTAATAAATAACCAAAATGTAGTTATTTTATCTTATAAACGATTTCCTTGTAATATTTATAATACCAAAGTGTATGAAGCCATTAATTCATGTTTTAGATGCTTCAATATTTTTATTTTTGTTTTATAAAATCAACTATTTTTTTTATTTGTTTCACTAATAGTAATATTAAAGGAACCATTAATTTGAAACGAAAAAATATACTTAATTAGTTAATGCTTTAATTTAATGTTTATTAAATAATAATATAAAGAAATTTCCAAAAATAGGGTTGTTGAGAAAATATTCCCAACAATACAACAATTAAAATTATCTTTCAAAGAGGCAATCTTGTATTGAAACCGCCTTTTCGAAAGGTAATTTTTTCACACTTTATATTCCTTGAACAACCTTTTTCTTTTTGTACTCTCATTATAGATAATGGAAAGAAAAGAAAACTCTCTCTCTCTAAACTTCTAAACCCCAATGCCATATCTCTCTCTTAGATCTCAATATTTGCTCATTCTTTTTTTTTCTTTTTTGGAATTGACACTAAAAATGAGATCCTACCACAACTAACATCTCCTTCCTATATCAAATTCATAAAAACTTTAAGAAATATGCATGTTGTGCTCATTTTCACTCTCTCCACATGGAGAAAAGAGAAAGGTACTTTTTTTTGAACTTTTTGCTTCCGTTTACTTATTTATAATTGTGAAAAATGACTTTGTACATGCATATATTATGCTATATCCTTATTATCATCAATTTTTTTCCTTCCAATTTATTTGCCTTATCTATTTTGTATGGATGTAAAATATGCAATATAGATAAAGTTAAATGCTGATTCAACTATTACATATAATGTTGTAATACTAAGTACTTAATCAACTCTCATTACAAGTATGTGCAAGTAAATTATAATTTAAATATTGTATTATTGGTATTCATGACTATGTTTCTTTACATAGAAGATATGGTTTTTACTGCCTATAATAAACGTAATGAGAATGCATAATGTGAGAATAGTTTGTTATACTGATAAAAACATTATATGAGAAGAGGATAGGGTATGCTACAATAGATAACAATAGTAGTTAGCGTTTAAATCAATGCAACTTATGATCGGTTAGTGGATTTGATATGTAATTATCTTCGGATTAACATCACAACCCGCCGGGTTGAGTTGGTTCATAAGTGTCCTTTTATAGGAGGTAATAGGGATTTGTTTGTACTGTGCCTATAAATGACAATTGTGATATCCAACAGCTGTTGACACCCTCCTAAGGATATAGTGGAGTTAGTAGTTCAGCAGAGATGTATGTTGAAATTTGTGAAATCAATATCCCTACAACAGTTAAGTATGATTTGGGAGGACATGAGAGCAACATTAGGTTTCAACTAAATCTCAATTGGTCCCAATCACTAAAGAATTGAATAGCAGTCACATGCCCCATCAAGTTAACATTTTGATTACAAGCGAATCCACTAGGGATATAAATGTAGAGAATGTATGAGTTTGCCAAAGATTCTAATGACACCTATTCTAATGATGGTATTGGTGCAAGCAAAAGGTGGCTCCAATTTATAAATGAAGCTTATGGGCCGAGCAAGAGGAATGATTTAAGGCATAAGTTGATAGCAAATGTAGATGCGGTTGGAAGTTCAAAATCCGTACCGTTCTATATGTTTAGTATAGGAAGTAGACTTGTATTGTCTGATGAGAGCATAAATGATGGTGAGTAGAGCTTTGGCAATGAATTTAAGGTGAGCATGCTATTTCAAAAGCAATAATATTTGGTTACGGTTGTGAAGATGCACCATGTTTTTAATCACTAAAACTTTGTTGTTATGGAGTTGGGAAAGAAAATTTGGTCTGTTAAATGTGCTGATAGTGATTAGGGTTGTAGGTAGAGGCTTTAGGCATGCTAAGAAAAGTATGACAGGTGTCTTCAAATCACTAGGTTTAAGGTTCTACACATGTGCTTGAATCTTACAATCATCCAGGATCAACCTTAGTTAGACTCAACCACATTGTCTTGCTATATTGTTAAAGAAGTATATGAATTGTCGAGTATTGAGGTAGAACATCTCTAGGCAACTATTTGAAAAAAGTATAGATGTAATGTAAACATAAAGAGAGTTTAGGAAGTTAAGTGTAAAGCTATCAAATATGTTTATGGAAAGTGTGAGGAATCATATGCATTGCTTCCACATCTATTATTTGCTATGCAAGAAGCCAATTTTGATACGATGGTTGAGTGGAAACGTCAAGATACCAATGCTATAGGTCATGTGCTCTTTGATAGAGTTCTCTAGGCTTTTAAGCTGTGTATTAAAGCTTTTGTCCATTGCAAATATAATATTATACCCTACTCTTGTGGTACTAGTTAACAAATAGCTTGTCTCATTTGTAAATGGATGAACTAATCAATTAGTTCTTTTTAAGCCAATGATTATCATTGATGGTGGTTTTTATAGGGAAAGCATAAGCATAAGTTACTCATAACAACTAGTGTTAACGGTAAAAGTTATATCTTTTCATTAGCATTTGCATTAATAGATGAAGAATATTATGTTAGTTGGGGTGGCTTCTCGAAGTATGTTCTCATGTACGTGATAAAGAATCATACAGATATATGTTTGATCCTCAACTGTCATATTGGCATATGGTCCGTAGTTGAGGGCTAGAGTATGGTGTGGCCAAACGATTGGCCATAGTGTTGGTGTATTGCTACGTTGTTAGTAATTTCAATTTTTTTAGCTAAGAACGTGGAATGCAAAGAACTAATAAAAAAGTAGCATGCCAAATGTAACTTTGTAAATTATGCGTGTATAAACATATGTTTGATCTTTGACTGTCATACTACCATATGGTCCATAGTTGAGGGCTAGATTGTAGTGTGGCCAAATGGTTGGCCATGGTGTCGGTACATTGCTACGTTGCTGGTAACTTCAATTTTTTAACTAAGAACTAGGAATGCAAAGAACTAATAAAAAAGCAGCATGCTAGATGCAACCTTGTAAATTCTGTATGTACTATGATGAGATCCATACCTAAGAATGTAGACTTTGCCATATGATGATAGAGCTCGTTTTAGCCATTGGACCATAAACATCGCTGAGAGTTATAATAGTGCCTTGAGGAATGCTAGGAACTTAGCCCATTGTTGCATTAGTGAAGAAAATGTTTTATAACTGCAATGATTACTTTAATCAACATAGAATTGAGATATTGGATCAAATGAACATAAGTAAGGTGTTGACAAGTTGAAGACGATATAGACGGCGAGGGGCTTATACAAGTCAAGCTTACTCCAGTCTTTATGCACATAACCCATTTCGATACTTATTAAGAGAATGGCGCACATATCACATAGTTCAATGTCGACCAGATGATACTGCCCCAATCGGATATAGATACTTAAGAGACGTATGCCTACGTAAGCAAATGACGTAGACAATGGTAGATTTTCACCAGTTCTAGTTAATGAACATTTTAATTGTAATTGATGAACATTTTGTGCACATTTTGTATGTATTGTTAACTTCTATTTTCCTTAATTATGTTTTCCCAACTTCTTATGTATCAAAGATTTACTATAGTTACTAATGTTAATGATTGAGAAATATATATGTTGCATGGTTTTTAGCTGAACTTTTATTTGTACAAGTTTGAGTTATGTGAGAATCTTGGTGTAAGCGATTAGATGTGGTTGTGCCTTATGCATATAGCTTTATTTGGGTTTTGCTTTGTTAAGTGATTTTATCAACAATCCCCCACCCACCACGTTACAACCCCGCTGCCACCTTAGGCCCCCCTTCCCAACAAAAAAAAACTAGCATAATAAATAACTTAAATTTATATATATGAAGTAAATTCCTGTAAAGTAAAGTAAAACCACCTCTTTAGTTGAAACTAAATTTGCCTCTAATTTTAACTATTGTATTGTTGAGAATATTTTCCTAATAGCCCTATTTTTTAGAGTTTTTTTTAATAATATTATTTTCCATTTCCCTAAAATCTAATATATATGAGATTCTTAGGGATAATTATTAACTATGAAATGTAATTTACTATTAGTTTGAGAGTAAATTATAGCTTTATTTTAAGGAACCTAAACTTTTATATATATATATATATATATATATATGTAATTTCATAATCTTGGGGACACATTATTTTATTCATATGGTCTACGTTTTACAGTAGTTGTGATTTTTTGCATAATTCTTTTTTCTTTTTAATATAAGACAACTCTTAAGTATTCACAAAAGTTAGTTTTTATATTTTAAAAAGTTATAATATCCTTTAAATAACACATCATTCTCCGAAAAATCATCTTATAATCATATGAAAATTTAGTATAGCATATTTTTATATAATTAAATAATAGTATTCATCCTCTTATTATAATATGATATAAATATATATTGTTAACATATTAAGTTATGAAGAGGTGAGTAGGTACATGATATATAGAGTACAAGGTTCTACAATATTATATATATTGTAGGTATAAATTCTTATGTTTTTGTATTTGGAGCTTACCTTATGGCATTTTAGAACTACTTTATATCTTGTACTCTACAGATTCTATAAGGTATAAAGTACCTAAGAAACTTTTATTTTTTATTTTTATCTTCTTTTAAGCTTATGTGTTGGACAGATAATTGATATAAAAATTAAAGTTGCACTATCGGTAGACTTGCTAGTAACTGTTTGTATAACTTGCAGCATATCTTAAATTAAGATAATATAAAATTTCGATTAATAAAATAAAATATATTTTTACAACTATGAATGTTCAAATCCTTGGTTAGGTTATACTTGAATTTCTTACCTTTTTTATTTTCAATCATCAAAATAAAATTTTCATCAAATTGTAGGATTATTATATGCAAAAAAACAAGAATTGTTATAAGCAAAGTATAAAAACCATATATGAGTAATTTCAATATAATATGTTGGATGATAAGTTAAAATTAAGATATTTTAAGATATTACTATACTAGAGTTAGTAATAGGGAAAGAAGGAAGATTAAAAAAAAAAAAAGATAGTTAAAAAATGGAGAGGCTTTTATAGAAAGAAAATAGAAGAAGAAGAAGAAAAAAGAGAGAGAGATTAGGTAATAGAGATAGGCAATATATAGTCTTAGGATTATTATAAATTGGGTTTTTGTGTTATTTTCTTTAAGATTGAAAAAAGTAATAATATTAATTTTTTAATTTATTAGTATTCTTTAATTATTATTATTGGATAGCTAAATGTATCATAGAACCTGTATCATAATATTAATAGTATTACGTGCTACTTATAATATACATGTAGTGTATGAATATTTAATAAATCTACTTTTTAATCATGTATACTTTAGAATACATGATTCAAGATAAAATAAAGTACTCTGATTTCATACTTATACCATATTTTACATAAATAAGCTTTATGAAATTATGACCTAAAACTTATTCTATTATCTTCATTATTATTGAAAACTTATCCGATAAATCAGGATCCAAATGAATACTTTATATGATTTGATTATTTATATACCTAATAATTTATGTAAGTTTAATTTAATATATATATTTATATATATATAACAATTACGGCGTGTGGCGCAGATTTTTACGAACTTTCAGGACATTAAAGCTTACGAGAGGAGTAGGCTTGAGCACCCACAACATATTTACTTATTAAAATAGCATAAGATAGCATTTCCTAGATAAAATGTTTCTGTCTACTACAGAACAAACATCGTTTTCCAATGATTAACGAGGGTTAAAAAACCAAAAGAAAAAAAAATAAAAAAAACGTGTGGCCGGTGAGGTAAATTATGTTGTACCATATTAAAAAGACATTTTATTATTCATAAAACAATTTTCTGTCTCCTTTTCCACTTAATAATACACATGTACATCATACGCTTATATATACACGTACACCAGCAGTCAGATCCCATATACAATTCCCATCGATCCTCTCATCCCTCTCACCAGGAAGCAAAACCAACAACCCAAAAAAAAAAAAAAAAAAAAAAAGCAAAAACCAAGGAAGAGAAAAATTCCATTCTGCTTCAAGAAGATTATAGTAGAATCAGACCAGAAGAAGAAGGGTTTTTCAAGGACATGGCACTGGCTAAAGAAATCATGGGTTGTTCTGTGATTGAAAGAACATCACTTGTCACAACATCAAAGTTGTTCACGAGTCCTGTTGTGGTTCCTAGAAGGAGATCAGTGCAGTTTAAGAAAGTTATAAGTGTTCCTGTTGCTGCAATAAGCGAGGATTTGGATTTGGTCAGAGCTGTTCCTGAGAAAGAGAAACCTGTTAAGTTTAAAGTCAGGGGTGTTATTACAGTTAGACAAAAGATCAAGGAAGATCTTAAGGAGACTTTAGTTAAACACTTGGATGCTTTGAGTGAGAAAATTGGAAGAAATGTTGTTTTGCAACTTGTTAGCACTGAATTAGATCCAAGTAAGCCCCTTTATTTTTATTATTACTTTCTTTTTCATGTTTTATTTTTCTGTTATTTTGATTTTGCTAAATTCATGTTTAAAATTTCAATTTATACGTTTAAAAGATGGGATATTCTAGTTAAGTCGATCCTGTGACTGGTGAGATTCCCTTACAGCTATTATGATAGACGGCAGTATTTACGGTGTGACAAAAGACTTTAGTTGTACAAAGGAATTATTCTTTTATAAAATTTTTGGTATCATAAAAATATGTTTCTTTTTTTTTAAAAAAAAAAATAAATTTTGTACTATGGGTTTGTATAAATTTTGCTAATTATTTTTTCTCCTTATTATTTTGGGGTTGATCTTATTATAGAAACAAAGGCTCCAAAGAAGAGCAATGAAGCAGTGCTGAAGGATTGGTCAAAGAAAGCAAATGTGAAGGCAGAGAGAGTTCACTACACAGCTGAATTCACGGTGGGTTCAGATTTTGGTGTTCCAGGAGCAATCACAGTGATTAATAAGCATCAGAGGGAGTTCTTCTTGGAAAGTATTACAATTGAAGGATTTGCATGTGGACCTGTTCACTTACCTTGTAATTCATGGGTACAACCCAAGAAAGATCATCCTAGTAAGAGGATATTTTTCACCAACAAGGTACTTTAGAATTTCCCTTTTTTTAATATATATATATATATAAATATCAATATTACTCGAGCAAATTATTGATGATGATGAGGTGTCCGATTCCTTTGAACTCTTGAAACGTGTTTTTACTCTAAATCGTTATTTCAAGTTTTCTTTAGATTTTGATAAAAAAAAATGGAGATATGGGTATATTTTTAACAAAACGTGAAAGTTGAAATTAAACATTTTCGAATTATTGGGTTTATTTGCACTTGATGAATAATTTTAGGTGTAGCTGCAATTATGCATGGTTAATTTCCTCTCCTTTTCACTAATTACTTGTCTATGTTTTCAAGAGCTTGTCAATTGTCAATTGTCATGACTTTTATGTCTTGGTTGGTTAGACAGAGAAAGAAATAGTCAAAACTTTTTTATTTGCTCTTGTTTTGATTTTTCCTGGACTCAATAATGCAAAAACAGTAGCTCAAACTTCTTGTAATGAAAAGCCCTGGCAAGAATTCACCTTGTCAAGTAACAGCCCGGAAGCATTCACCAAGGTTCTTGCTTCTTCGGAAGAGTAAAAAAAAAAAAAATGCCCTTGTTGTGTGTCTGCCGTCTGGTGACTTACTTTTCTAGATACGCATGTGGACCTGCAGTGCATATGTGAAAATTAAATACAGTGATATAATAAAATTTACAACATAATACATTAAAAAAAAAAAAATAAGAAAGGAAAAGAAAGAAGTAGTGTAAACATGCAGGTCCGATTTTTGATTTTCATATCATCTACCTATTTGTCAAGGCTTTTTCCAATACTATAGTGTGTTGTGTTGATGAAACGGAGAAATGAACATACGAGCTTCTTTACATCATCCATTGATTACTAGGTTGTGCACATGTTACTACCCTTTTATTTTTTAAGTAGATGGACCAAATCTAACACTTATCATACTTTATCAATTGACCAAACATCAATTCTTTACTGCTAAATTAATTATAAACTGCATACGTAGGATACATAGTACTAGAAGACATGACAGATGATATAATATATACTTTTCATATTCAATATTTCTATAAGATTTATGAATATTTTTATTTATTTACGGATTGCACCTCAGTTCACATGGTTCGTGTTTTTCGTTTCTCTTTTTTTTTTTTTTTTTTTTTGGCATCTCCTGCTTCAGGTGATTATCGCACTTTTCGTTTATTTAATATACAAATTTAGAAGTTGAAAAGAACGCTTTTTCTTTTTTTTTTTTCTTTTTCTTAAGAGAAAACATTAAATATTAAGTATTGAGGTTCTGCTGGTGCATTTCTATGCAATTTGCATTTTTTTTTTTCTGAGGGTGGTGGTTGGTGAAGAAGTGGATAAATAAATTCTGATCTTATGGTCTCCATGGATGGATTCGATGAGATAGTTCCTAGAAAAGCTCAACTAGAAATAAATAAAAGTATTTTTTGGAATTGACACTTTATATTGCCCCTAGGGATTATTTTACTTTGTTTTTGTATGCAACCAGCTTTAATCTAAAGACGGTCCTAATGAAGCATCATAACTTCTGAAAATGAAAGATCATGGAACATGCCTCAAATATTATAAAAGAAAGGAAAAAAAAAATTATAAAAGAAAGGAAAAAAAAAGAAGCTATTTTCTCTTCTTTTTAAGAGATATAGAAGATACAATCTTGGCTTTTAATATTATTATTATTATTATTATATATATATATATATACATATAAAACAACTTTATGAAGGAGGAATCGAATGTGGTTTCTCATGTTAGAAAGCCAGTATTAATGCTACAAACTATGATTCTCAATCCAATAATTTTTCAGTTGCAATTTTGTGCTGCATTGATGTTTTGTTTTATGCCATTGACTTATATTTTGGAACTGAAAATGAACATATTTCTGCGAATTAACGATTTTGCAGCCATTTTTACCATCGGAGACACCGGATGGACTAAAAGCATTGAGGGAAGAAGAGCTTAAAAACCTAAGGGGAGATGGCACGGGTGTTAGAAAATTATCGGACAGGATTTATGACTATGATATCTACAATGACTTGGGTAATCCGGACAAAGGGATTGATTTTAAACGCCCAACCCTTGGAGGCTCCAAAATCCCATATCCTAGACGGTGTCGCACTGGCCGCCCCGCCGCTGATACCGGTGAGTTCTCACGTTGATTGAGTCGTCCTTTCATGCTACCAACGTTATATATAAATATTAATAAAATTTTAATACGTAAAAATATAATAAAACTAGAAACCATTAAATATTGTTTAAAGTTTTGTCATTTAATCTTAAATCGATCACGTTAAAAATACCCAAGGATTGTCTTACTCCTAGTAATAAACAACTAGGTATATTATATATGTTTGAGGATTATTTATCATGTGTGAATATTTTGTATCATCTTTCATGGGGTTAATGATAAGTAAAAATACAGAAAAATAATGCCTCTTTCTTTTTGGTGATGGCTTTTAAGGAAAGGGATCTCCAATAATTAATTAAAAAAAAAAAGAAAAAGTTATTTGAATATTGTGGTGCCATGGCCATTCCTTTTGCTTTTCAAATATTGGATTAAATAATGCCGACAACTCTTATGGTCCAATTGGGTGTACTTTGTAGCCAGCTATACAACCTCTTTTTATAATGCAACTATGATGATATTGGTAAATTTCGTGAATATCCTAGAAGATATTCAAATAACAAATAAAGTCTAGTTTCTTTTTGTTTTTCCGACTACTGTTATAACTATTTAAATAGTGTAGAATTGAATATGACTTATTTTATTGGAAGACCATGAGTGTTATTTGTTTCAAATAATATAAAACTGACCTACTTACTAGAGTTTACGGACTGGAATTATAATGACATATTTAACTGATGGCTAGACTAATCAAGCGAGTCACCATTCTTATCGTTGCATTTATATATAATCTCGGACATTGTAATTTACCCTATTACTTGGATTATGCCAGATATTACTGCAGAAAGCAGGGTTGAGAAACCGAATCCATTATATGTGCCAAGGGATGAGCAATTTGAGGAGTCTAAAATGGCCACGTTCACTTATGGAAGACTTAAAGCTGTGCTTCACACTTTATTACCAACATTGAAGGCCAGCGTATCGAAAAACCATGATTTCAGTGGCTTCACGGACATCGACAGTCTCTACAAGGAAGGATTGCTTCTAAAAGCTGGTTTCCAAGATGAGCTACTGAAAAGGCTTCCGTTGCCAAGGGTAGTCCAAGATTCTAGCCAAGGACTTCTGAAATATGATACTCCAAAGATAGTATCAAGTGAGTAACATTATAAACACATGGTTTTGCATGGTCATTTGGCTATTTTGCAAATTTAAAACGAGTAAGAAAAAAAAAAAAAAAGAATGTCAATAATGGACCTTTATACTATATTGATTCTCAATCGATTGACAAAGAAGTGTGCCTTTATACAATAATGGACCTTCATGATTGTCATCATATCGTAAATTCAAGCGGTAACCGTCCTTGCTACCTAACGTGCAGAAAACTTTAATTGGTGTTTCGGAATATCGTCTAACTTTTTAATATTCTGTGTGTTTGCATTTTCACGAAGTATGTAATTAATAGTGAAAAATATGAAAAAAAAGATTTCGTTTTAGATTCTTAACTAAGTGGTTTGGGTGTAATCATTAACGGAGCCTAATTTATGTATGTTTTTGATTTTACCACGATAGTGAAAGCTGGAAGTTGTTTTAGATGCCAAACATCTTTTTGTCCTTTTAGATAGTGGAATCTTTCTATAGTGCAAAGAGCACCTTATGACATTTATATGCATTCTTTACACGTGATTCTACGTATCTTTGGATCTTGTGCAAGAGGCAATTTTAACTGCTGCAATTGGCATTAAGTCAAAATTGCTGATGTTTTATTTTTTGATTTGTTTTCTACTCAGAGGACAAATTTGCCTGGTTGAGAGACGACGAATTCGCCCGCCAAGCAATAGCCGGTGTCAACCCGGTCAGCATAGAGAGGCTCACTGTTTTCCCACCAGAAAGCAAACTTGACCCTGAAATTTATGGTCCCCTCAAATCTGCTCTTAAGGAAGAACATATCATTGGCCATCTCAATGGCATGTCCGTACAAGAGGTATTTCTCGGAATATTCGACTCATCGTTTTCTTAATGTTTTCGCACCGGTTTGAAACAAAAAAGATAGAACAACCTAGTCTCATATATATATTTTATAATTTAGGCATAAATTAGATATAGATGAGGTACATACAGATCGAATTGAGTTCTAATACAGATAGTATATCTAATTTGATAAATAATTTTGCAGGCACTTGATCAAAAGAAGCTGTACATTGTGGATTACCACGACGTGTATCTTCCATTTCTTGATCGAATCAACGCGCTTGATGGGCGAAAAGCGTATGGTACTAGGACCATTTTCTTCTTGACCCCTCGTGGAACACTCAAGCCAATCGCCATAGAGCTTAGCCTCTCGCCACAAGGACCTACGAGGCGGTCCAAGCGGGTTGCAACCCCTCCTGTGGATGCGACCACCAACTGGATGTGGAAGCTCGCGAAGGCCCATGTGAGCGCCAATGATGCCGGGGTGCACCAACTTGTGAACCACTGGTAATTACATGCTTCCTAGTAATGTGCATGGTGAATCATCCGAGTATTACATAGTAGTAATTTCGGAATGTTGATTTGTTTGCTTTGCTAAATTGACAGGCTACGCACACATGCGAGTTTGGAACCATTCATCTTGGCTGCACACAGGCAAATGAGTGCAATGCACCCAATTTTTAAGCTTCTAGACCCGCATATGCGATATACGCTAGAGATCAACGCCTTGGCACGCCAGAGCCTGATCAGTGCTGATGGTGTGATCGAGTCTTGCTTCACTCCCGGCCGCTATGCTATGGAAATCAGCGCAGCCGCCTATAAAGGCTTCTGGCGCTTCGACTTGGAAGATCTTCCCTCAGACCTTATCCGCAGGTACATATATTTAGATCTATTTGTACCTGATATGTATAAATAAGTCCTGATTCTTCTAGCAATTTGGATGATTCTGATCAATGTTTTCCTTGTATTTTAGGGGAATGGCGGAACCGGATCCAACACAACCACATGGACTGAAACTTCTAATCGAAGACTATCCGTATGCTGCAGACGGCCTGTTAATCTGGCATGCGATCGAGAACTGGGTCCGAACATACGTGAACTACTATTACCCGAATGCGGATGTAGTATGTAATGACAGAGAGCTACAAGCATGGTATGCCGAATCGGTCAATGTAGGGCATGCTGATCTCAGGCATGCCGACTGGTGGCCTACATTGGCTAGCCCTGAGGATCTTGTTTCCATCCTAACTAAGCTAATCTGGCTTGCATCAGCCCAACACGCCTCGCTTAATTTCGGGCAGTATCCTTATGGAGGTTACATCCCGAACCGTACCCCCCTGATGAGAAGATTGATTCCTGAAGAAGGTGATCCTGACTATGCCAACTTCCACGCCGATCCACAAAAATATTTCCTCTCTGCATTGCCAAGCTTATTACAAGCCACAAAGTACATGGCTGTCGTTGATACGCTCTCCACGCATTCCCCGGATGAGGAGTACTTAGGGGAACGACAACAGCCATCTATCTGGTCAGGTGATGCAGAAATCGTCGAGGCGGCTTATGAGTTCTCAGCAGAAATCAGAAAGATAGAAAAGGAAATCGAGAGAAGAAATCACGACCCAGAATTGAGGAATCGATGCGGGGCAGGAGTGTTGCCATATGAACTGCTAGCACCTAGTTCTGAACCTGGTGTAACGTGTAGAGGTGTTCCCAATAGCGTGTCGATATGAGTGTGAGTATAAACCTAGGACAACTTTTGGTACATCATAAGCAATAATATATGGTTGTCTCCAGAAGAAATATGTAGTATGGTTGGCAAAATAAGAACGTGATTAATTGTATTTATCAGATTAGTAATTCTAAAAGTGCAGCTTATTGCACGTCCAATGTAAAACTGTATATGAAATAGAGTTTTAAGAACTCAGTCTTGTTCATATTAGATGAGACTCAATGCGGATATAAATCTATAGATCGTTGTATTATTATCCATATTACATTTTCGTTTTGTTGTTGTTCCTTATATATTTAAACATTTGCATCCTAACTCTAAGAGACCAAGAAAATTGGTGAATGTAGTGACTTATACAAATTTTCTAATTATATATTGGCCAAAAAAAAAAAATATATTGTTGAGTACGACTCCAATTCTTAAAACTCGATGATCCCACTGCAGGATTGGTGTACCCATAGAAACTGATATGTATTGGTCGGTTTTCCTTTCGAAATTCATTTCCTAATTAAAAATCATCTATTTTGTTTACTTGTTCCTTGTTTCATTGATGGTTTATAAATAGCTGCTTACAATTTACTTTATAATTCACTCTAGTCTCGTGAGAAGTTCATGCCCGTGCCAATAGATTGTGAGTAATGATATAAATTTGAGATTGATTTATAGTTACTATTATAAGTCTACAAACACTTTAATGAGTGAAAAAATTAGATCTATATTAAATCTCACATGAATTGTCCTCTCTATCTTTGTCGTAAGAAGGGGTTTGGTTTCCAACCCACTTTGAACAAAAGAAGTGCACCGTACTAATGTGCCTTAGATGATCTACTCCAATTTCTTGAGAGTATAAGTTTTGAATATCACTCTTTTATAACTTTTTGTTTATTGGTTGTTTTATGAGATTGATTGTTGGTACAATAATGTCTAAAGTATTGAATACCCTCACAACACCAGTTATTCCAGGGTCATTCTTTTTGTTTTTTTTTCCTTGTTTTTTTCCCTTCCAAATATTCTTCTTTGTGAATTTGTTTCCACTAGGATCAGCGACGAATTCCACAAAAGGCAGAAAGTCCAATCAAATGCTTCTGACATCCCATCCAAGATATTTCATTGTTAAGCCCTGGCCGCCATAGTTGTAAATAATGGGTTTGCTTCTAGGTCATGTCGACATAGTGGCACTTTAATGAATGCAAAAGCAAGCCACAAGTTTTGATTTCAAAAGAAGACAAAAAAATAAAATATAAAAAAAGAGTGATATCATAATATATATATATATATATATATAATTAATAGTATATTTTAAAGAAATTTCAAAATATTTAAGTAAAATTTAGGAAAATTCGATTATCCTTTTCCTATTAGAATGTCTTGAACTGAAACTGTGGACGATTGGTCTTTGAACCAAGACTTCAGAGATCTAAGCTCACTAGAGAGCTCGGTTGATGTAGCATTGAGGCTTCGCTAGCTCAAATGAAGATTGATCTAGTATCCATAAGAGTTTTGCCTAACCTGCTTAGGTTGGCTTGAGTAACCTTGGAGTCTTATGATAAAAGCTTCTCGTGTCCCACCTATTATTCTTGGGAGGAAGGCTAGCTCCAAATCCAAGAATTGCACTCGAAGAGCTCGCCAATTAGCAAGACAAGCACGTTGCTTTCTCTTCGTCCTTTTCTGTCTCATTATTAAATGTTGAATGATTACTTGATGCATAGTCTACATCCTAGACATCAAACTAGGATGACCACCTTTTATCAATGGGATAAGCTCATCTTTTAAGCCTTCACCAATCGATAAAGGGTTTACTGTCTTTTCTTATATTGGCAACACCACCCTCTTGAAGTTCATATTAGCCAGTTCCCTTTGACTACGTGTCTAGGCAAGTTTAATCTCTTAACCTATAAATAGGAGTCAAACCACCAGGTAAAACATATTTAAACACTCTTAGGAACTCTCTTAGCATTGTTGCTCTCTCATCAACACTCTGCCCACTAACTTGAGTGTCGAAAGGTCCTCACTTGCTACACTATAAGGGGGTTTTCTTGCAAATCTACCACCATGATACATTTCATCACCATTTGGTGCCTACAGTTCATGCAAACTTGCAAAGAATGGTTAAGAGTAAAAATATACAACCCCATCCAGTACTTTTAAGAAGTAGTGATCAACTCACAATAGACCCTTACCACCACAGATGGAGCCACGGTTATCAAACATGGATAGATCAAGGAAATGTTTCATTAATTGATGGAAAATAATGAAAAAGTCCTTCAAGAAAATGCTAACTTAAGATAATAATTAGTTGTAAGCTAGAAACTTAAAACAAAGCTTAACCCTAACGACAGGGTTCATATTAAAGACACTATTGTAGTTCTCTCAACTAACCTAGCAGATGTTCCTAGCACTGTTCCACACCACCACTACTCTTTACGTGTCTATACGATGGTGTTTAGAACAAGTAGTGCCTTTTGCTAGACTTATACGATCAATTGAATACCAATCGTGACAAGGCGTACCACTAGGGCACTCACTCTGAAACGAGTAGGATTATGAGAGACATTTCTCCTAAGCTCTCCCCAAAATACTTAAATGATATAGATATTGGAGAACTTGAACTTCATATCTAACATGCCTCTAACCTATGTGACTAGAAGTGCCTCAAGTCCTTAACCCAACAATTACGCATAATCAAAAGCAAGAGGCCCTTCATCTAGTTATTTTGCAAGACACTCTACCATAGGGAGGCTATGCCTCCCTCACTTGAATTCCTACGATGGAATAGGCAATCCAGATGGCCATCTAGCATACTTTCGTACAATAATGAGCCTCCATAACTTTTTTGATGCCATAATGTATAAGTCACTCGCAAGTACATTAACTAAGGCAACATTGTTTTGGTTCAACCAACTTCCATGAAATAGCATATGTTGCTTTGAAGACCTCGCTACTAGATTCCAACAACACATTTATAGCAGTAAAGTACTTTACAGGGATTCTTCTATGTTATACAACATGCGCCAACACTTGAATGAGACACTGCGAGCATACCTTGAATGCTTTAACCGCACAAAGTTGCTTATTCCTAGAGTAGAATTTGAAATAGCTCTCTAAGCTATGTTGTCTAGCTTAGAACAACAAGCTTTTTAAAGTAACAGTATTACGTTGACCAGACAACTTTGAGGAATTCATGACCATGGTTGAACAATATGTTGTATAGCAAGACGCCATCTAAGCATACTTCAAAAGCAACTTACAGCATAGCACATCTGTAAAGGATTGCCTTGATCCCTACAAAGATCGCCCTTCATCTTCCTGAGACCACCAGGAAAGGCAAAGGCAGAAGTTCATTGACTACCTTAGCTACATCTTATTAAATTGCCTTCTGGAAGAAGTCTTCTATGAAGTATGTAAGCGCCTGTTGTGTACCCCAACCATCAAAGAAACACTAGAGGCCTTTACCTCAAGTAAATTTTGTGACTACCATAGCACTTACAACCACAGTATTGATAAGTATAGGTACCTTAAAAACATGGTTGAAGGCTTTGTTTACAAGGGCCACATCAACCACCTTGTCACCAATGAACAAAACCACCCCCAATCTACTTAGTAACGCTGCAGTCAAGAACCATAACAGTAGCTTCGACTGCAATAATAAAATCTACCTAAGAATACAGAGTGACGAGGCCATTAAGGATAAGTACAAGCAATCATAGGCAAACTAGGACTATTAGACAAAGACTACTCAATCTAACCATAGCACGAGGTCCTCTCAATTGAACACAAGAAGTTGAAGATTGATACAACCATCTCCTTTACTAACAACGACACGGAGGGTATTGAATACCCTTACATTGATCTTTTAGTCATCAATGCTAAAAGTGGCTACTTCAATGTCCTCTAAACATTTGTCAATAATGGAAACTCAATCAATATCCTTCCTACTCCTCATGTGAACAAATGAAAGATCAACTAGATGAAGAATTCTAACCTTACTAGCAAAGCCTTGTCAACTTCAGAGGGAAGACAGTTCCAACTAAAGGCTTGATTATACTACTTGTTTAGTTGGCCAATGATACGCACATTGCCTTACAGTTGATAAATTTTAGGGTTGTTGATCACTAGTCTCCCTATTGTGTCATCTTAGGACATCTTAGTCTCAACAAATTTGATGCATGCATTAGCCAACGATGTGCCATGATAAAGTTCCTTTCACCCACGGGAACTAACATTGCAAGGGGAGACCAAAAGTTATCTTAAACCCTATACCTTAGTGACATCTTGCATGATAAGATCATGCAAATTGAGTTAACCTGGAACACTACATAGGCTCCCAAGGGAGAACTAGTAGCAAGGATGATGGTCATCCTGTATGGTGATTGTCCTAATCAGACTATTCGGATAGGGAAGTCCTTATCCCCTAAAGAAAAAGAAGACACGAAAAATTTCCCATATGCTAATTCAAACGTGAAGAGTTCACAAAAAGCCTCAAATCTTAAAAGTCTATTTATAATAAGACAAGAAACCGGGTAGACATCTTAGGGAATTCTCAATTAGTTTCCTCAAAATAAAAAAGAAAAGTCAAAAGCCTAGATTCAATGAATTCTAAAATACTACACTATGAACTCAAGAGAAGGGGTGGAGTGAGTTTAATGACCAAATTTTACTTTGACAACAAATCTTTAATCCAATTGACTAAATAGATGCAACATGGAGATAATTAAGAAACAATTAAAGTGTAGAAATTTAAAGAGAAAAAGGATAAATAAATCAAGCTTGGAATATTAATATGGAGTTTGGACTACCTCCTGCTCTCCATGATTACCTAATGCTTCAATTAAGGTATTTATACGCAATTGTATTGATCATAATCTCAATGGCATAAGTGCCTACACCTAATCTCTATTACAAAGGATCTCACAATCACATATAAGTATTACAAGAGGAATAATTGTAGGAATTTGGCTTTCTTAATTGTACTTCAATTGCTCACAAACTTGCATTTATATCCTCTAGCAAAAATTCAACTGTTGGCCTTGTTCATCCTGCATTAAATGTATTGTAACGGCTAATTTCTATATAGACCAGCCAAACGGTTATGATTGGACCAGTTAGATAGTCCATTTAAATAGGGTCACCATTCAAATAGTTTTCAGGTCACCAGTTGCATGTTCCAACATAGGCCATTAACCTTAGAAGACTTACCTTAACTAGCTGGATGGTCTACGGATAACCAATTGCATGATCTAACATATGCCTCTAATCATAGTTCATTTGGTTCATCCAGTCGGACAGTTCCAGCAAAACTAGTTAGACGGTTCCAATACAACCAATTGTATGGTTCATACTAGACCAACTAAAAAACAAACTTAAATGTAACAAACAATTTTGATCCCTTTTTCTTCTTTCAACAACATTAGAATCAATTCAATAAGTTATAAAGTATTTCAAAGTTAATTCTACTTCCTTAAAAGATACAATTGATAAAGTTCTTATGAGAATTGCAAATTGGTTTACAATAATAATTGATTTAGCATGACTTGCATAGTTTTGTTCTCATCAAAATCATACACAAGAACCTTTAGGTTCAACGTATTCTCTTTTCCTCACTTTCCTAACTAGTTGCGCATTAATATGGGGGTGGTGATATCTATACATCTTGGACTTTCACTCGTTACTTGCAAAATATTCTATAAGGATGTAAATACAACTGGCTCAATCGGTGTGATGGAGTTAGAGGAGTACCATACAATCACAAATAAAGTTATTAATTATAATGAAATACAATGTAATGAATCACTTGAAATATTATACAATATTATTTGGCCCATCGTGATGTCATAAAAATTACATCTACTCTAACTTAGATTGAGGAGTTTACTGTGACTTAAAATCAAACCAAACTGAAGCTTGTGCAATAGAGAACACCCTCCTTTTATGACCACCTTTGAACCATATTCAAACCACAGCTCTCACCCTTGCTGCGCCTTCCTTGCCTGTTACTTAATTCGATTAAGGATGGACAAAGAACCATTTTAGTTATTTTCATTGAAGGGAATCGGTATTTAGTTTGACACTCCTAATTGTTCCCTTAATGGTTGCTATGCATGTTTAGTTACATTATCAATAAAATCAATATTAGTTCTATTTAGGGGTAGTTGGACAAGTTCACACAATATAACCCTATGAAATCATACAGAATAGTACACTAATGAATTCACCTCCTATCATAAACAAAATACCAATCACACATGTGATAAATGCATAAACAACTAATTTATAACCATAAGTTTTGATTTCAAAAGAAGACAAAACAAAAGAAAAAAAAAGGAGTGATATCATAATATATATATATATAATAGGTATATTTTAAAGAAATTTAAAAAGATTTAAGTATAATTTAGGAAAATCCAATTATCCTTTCCTTATTAGAATATATTGGATTGAAACTGTCAACGATCGATCTTTGAACCAAGACTTCAAAGGTCCAAGCCTACTAGAGAGCTTGGTTGATGTAGTGTTGAGGCCTTACTAACTTAAATGAAGATTGATTTGGCACTTATAAGAGTTTTGCTTAGCCTATTCAGGCTAGCCTCAAGCATCCTAAAGTCTTATGACAAAAGCTTCTCACCTCCTACCTCCTATCCTTGGGAGGAAGGCTAGCTCCAAATCTAAGGACTACCCTCGAAGAGCTCGCCAATCATCAAGATAAGCATATTGCTTTCTCTTCATCCTTTTCTCTCTCATCATTATATATTTAATGATTACTTGATGCACAGTCTACATCTTAGACATCAAACTAGGATGACTACCTTTTACCAATGGGACAAGCTCATCTTTTAAGCCTTTACCAATCAACAAAGGGTTTACTGTCTTTTCTTGTACTAGCACTACCACCCTCTTGAAGTTCATAATAATCAGTGCCCTCTAACCACGTATCTAGGCAGGTTTGATCTCTTAACTTATAAATAGGAGTCAAACTACCAGGTAAAACATATTTAAACACTCTTGGGAACTCCCTTAGCATTGTTACTCTCTCATCAAAACTCTGCCCATTAACATGAGTCTCGGAAGGTCCTCACTTGCTACATTATAGGGGTTTTCTTATAGATCCACTACCATGTACTGCTATTGGACAACTAGTAGTTGACTTAAGAGTCATCACCATGATACCCTTTATCATAATTTGGTGCCTACAGTTCACGTAAACTTGTAAAGAATGGTTAAGAGTAAAAACACACAACCCCACCTAGTACTTTTAACAAGTGGTGATCAACTCATGATAGACTTCCACTACCATAGACGGATCCATAGTTATCAAACATGGACAGATAAAAGAAATGTTCCACCTATTGATGGAAAATAACATAAAAGTCCTTTAAGAAAATGCTAACTTAAGACAACAATTAGTTGTAGGCTAGAAACTTAAAGGAAAGCCTAACCCTAATGATAGGGTTCATATTGAAGACACTATTGCTAGTTCTCTCAGTTGACTTAGCAGACATTCCCAATGCTGTCCCATACCACCAATACTCTTTGTGTGACTATACGATGGTGTTCAAGACAAGTAGTGCCTCTTACTAGACTTGTACGATCAATTGAACACTAACCGTAGCAAGGCGTACGACTAGGGCACTCACTCTGAAATGAGTAGGATTGTAAGAGACATCTCTCCTAAGCACTCCCTAAATACTTGAATGACATAGATATTCGAGAACTTGATCTTCATAGCTAACATGCCTCCAACCTACGTAACCAGAAGTGCCTCATGTCCTTAACCTGACAATTAGGCATAATCACAAGCAAGGGGCCCTTCATCTAGTTATTTTACAAGACACGCTACCATAGGGGGGGTGTACCTCCCTCACTTGAATTCCTACGACGGAATAGGCAATCTGGACAGCCATCTAGCACACTTTCATACAATGATGAGCCTTGACAACTTTCAACTGTTGGCCTTATTCATCCTGCATTAAATTTATTATAACAGTTAATCTTTGTACATACCATCTAGACGGTTGTGATCGAACTAGCTGGACAGTCCATTCAAATAGGGTCACCATTTGGATGGTTTTTAGGTCACCAGTTGCATGGTCCAAAATATGTCATTGACTTTAGAAGGCTTACCTTAAGTAGTTGGATGGTCTAAGGATAACCGATCGCATAATCTAACATATGCCTCTGATCACAGTTCATTTGGTTTGACTAGCCGGATAATTTTAGCACAACCAGTTGCATGGTTCACACTAGAACAACTTAAAAATAGACTTAGACGTAACAAATAGTTTTGATCCCTTTTTCTTCTTTCAACAACATTAGAATCAATTCAATAAGTTATAAAGTATTTCAAAGTTAATTCTACTTCTTTAAAAGATACAATCGATAAAGTTCTTATGAGAATTGCAAATTGGTTTACAATAATAATTAATTTAGCATAACTTGCATAGTTTTGTTCTCATCAAAATCACACACAAAAGCCTCTAGGTTCAACATATTCTCTTCTCCTCACTTTCCCAACTGACTGTACACTAATATTGGAGTGGTGATATATGTAAATCTTGGACTTTCACTCGTCACTTGCAAAAGATTCTACAAGGCTATAAACACAACTAACTCAATCAGTATGATGGAGTTACAAGAGTACCGTACAATCATAAATAAGGTTATTAATTATAACGAAATGAAATGTAATGCAATGCAATGCAATGCAATTAATCACTTGAAACTTCACATAATGTTATTCAGTCTATTGTGAGGTTATAGAAATTATATCTACTTCAATCCAGATTGAGGAGTTTATTGTGACTTAAAATTAAACCAAACTCAGGCTTGTGTAATAAAGAACACCTTCCTCTTATGATTACTTTCGAACTACGTTTGAACTATAGTCTCCACCCTTGCTATGCTCTCTTCGCCTGTCACTTAATTCGGTTAAAGATGGACAAAGAACTATTTCCCTCATCGAAGGGAGTTAGTATTTAGTCTGATACTCTTTATCGTTCCCTTAACGGTTGTTATGCATGTTCAGTTACATTAGCAGTGAAATCAATTTTAGTTCTATTTAGGGGTAGTTGGATAAGTTCACATAATATAAAACTATGAAATCATACAAAATAGTATGTCAAGGATTCACCTCTTATCATAAACAGAATACCAATCATACACGTGATATGTATACAGACAACTAATTTATAACCACAAGCAGAAGTACTCTTAAGTTTTCAAATACTTTAGTACACTTAATAAGTGATAAAGCTACGATTCTAACTTACATATTTTGATGCTTATGGCGAAAGCCCCATACCACCGACGCTTTGCTCATCTTTTGACTAACTTAGCCTCCTTTGTCCTTTGGACTCGAATCATAGACCTTCTTGGTAAAATAGATCAAACTGATTATCAAAGGATTCTCCATCCTCTTAGTCTTTGAAACAAGAAAGCAATTTTTGTATATATAAAATCTAGATTTAGTTTTCGTAAGACGTTAGAGTTTTATCTATTCCTTTAATTCATTCTGAAGTTATATATATATATATATATCTAAAGTATATTATTATTTTCCTTATCTATTTTGAGAAATGACTTTTAAAGGGTATTTTCTTATTTTTCTATTATTGTTATATATTCCTATAACAAGCCTTATCGTATGAGATTCATATAATATAATTAAGTTATATTTTACATAATTTCCTAAAATAGCTTAATAATATATGGAATTTCTAGCCTTAACATACGTATACCCTAACTTAGATCATATAAGATCACGAAATATGATATAAATTCCTTCTAATCAAACTTGATCATTATGTATGTGTATAGGTTTTATTTCAATATTTATCATATTTTAACCTATTATTGCTAAAAACGTGTTTCGGTTAGTAAATTAGGTTATTTTACTACTAATATTCACAACAAATAGCTCAAGTTACCAAATAATTCTTTAAGAATTTTTATAAACTCCTAAAAATATGGCGAATACAGCCAATATGTAGTTTCATGCTATCGAGTTTACTGCCTATATACATATAATTACGTTTTTAACCTTAAATTCCATTTACTTATTCAAATAATATTATTTTTGTACAAAATTAATTTTAATATATCTTGAAATTATTATAAATCACTAGAAGTTAGTACACATCAATTTCATCCATTAATTTTACAAAAATCAATTTATCTTATAATTTACCCTATTTTTAGGGGAAAAAAAACTACAATAAATATTAAAATATATGAATAAAAAATTGGAATACATAACAATTAACTACATGTAATATTTATTTTATAAATAAATTTTGAGCTAAAAAAAATATCATTTAATACATTTATTTTGAATTTCAAAAATCAGATGACTAATGACTTATTTGAGCAAGTATATAAAATATTCAAAATTTTACAAAACTAAAATTATAGCATGAAATTATATCTAAAATAATCAAGAAATATTTTTTTTTCATAATTTTCTAAATTACTTTATTATTTTTTAAAAATTAATGAAAAATAGGATAAAATTTTGACATACCTGTTCATTGAAGCTTTAGTAGCCTAGGATCGGTAGGGGGTTGTTGGACGACCTTAGTACAGGGTGGACTGCCAGTGGTGGCAAGGTTCAACAATAGGTGGTGGTTTGGTCTATAAACTACTCCAACATAGTCCCTTACTTTGTTTTTCTTTTTCTTTTTCTTTTTCTTTCTATTTTTCTATGATTTTTTTCTATATTTTTCCTTAAGTGATCTAGGTTACTAAATGTTTAAACTAAAGTTCTATGGTATATTTATATTGTTTTGAGTCATCTAGAATTTTTTTCCCTTCTTTTCTTTCATTTTTTCCCCATTTTTCCGAGCATGAGGTGCCTTATTTATATTAAAAGGCACTTTTGATTCATCTTCAATTCCTTCCTAATGTGCTACGACCAATTTCTAGCAATTCCTAACCCTTCTGGATAGGTTTTGATTATTTTTAAGTTAATTATTACCATTTTATATATATTAGTTAATATTTAGTTATTTTATTAATATACGAGTATATATCTTATATATATAATACATGTAATGAGTAATTACATACATATAATTATGTTTCTAGCATATCTTTTATTTTTAAGACATATTTCCTATTTATTTTTATGAGTTCATCACATATTTTATATAATTATATAATTTTGGGTTAATTTTCAAATATAATTATTATATATACCGAGTATACTTATAAAAATATGTGTTTATTCATGTTTTACATTATGTTATATTATTTCCTTTCATAACTTATGTAACTTATCTCTAAGTTCTCGTCGCATTTTGAGTTTAGTTTTAGGGATTCTAATAAGTTTTATGCTATATTATATAATCATACTTTTAAGGCTAAAATTGAGATTTTAGATCATTATTTTCACAATCAAATTTCACTAAATCACTTAACTTTTCTATCTAGTCATAAAGTTTGAGCTCAATTACATAAATTCTCTCGAAGGCCATAAATCCGAGTATAGTTGCCTTAAATATAACTTTGAAGACTTATAGTAGAACCCTAGTTTATACGCCTTATCACATAGAATGATCGTTCAAGACTCACTCAATCGCCATAAAACTTTTGGAGACATAAGAATTGTGCCACACTCTCAATTAACTTGAATGAAGCAAGTTTAGAATGAGGAAAATGGTCCCCATCAACCTTCTATATAGCAAATGGAGAAAAGATCTAATCCTTCTATGTGTCATTACCGACTCATATGACAGTCAGGGAAGAGGTGAAAGTGAAAGGTCGCTATTAATACCCATCATTAATCATAGTTTGTTGATTTCCCATGTGCCTTAATGATTACCCATGAAGCACTCTTCCTTAGGCACCTTCATTATGCTCTAAGAAGATAAGACATTGGAAAGAACCATTGCCAACGGTCATATCAACCATTACATCTAAAAGGCCACCCACAACACTCTTTTGAGCACCCTAGAGAATTTATGCATCTACTCCTCTACAATGGATTCAATAAAGGCATCGATCTCTCGAGCCTTAATCTCTTATACTCTCCTCGCTACTCGGATACTAAGGAGAGTAGAGGAACAAGTGATGATGGTCGGTTTCGGATTAAGGTTCTGGAGGCCCAAGCCCACCAAAGATCGCTGATGCTGCACTAAGGCCTCGCCAGCTTGGATGTAGATTGATCTGATGCCTATCCAAGCTCTACTTAGCCTGCTTGGGCCGACCTCGAACATTCTTAGAGTCTTATGATAAAAGTTTCTCACTTCCTACCTCTTGTCCTTGGGAGGAGGGCCAACTTTGGATCCAAAGGTCGCCAAGAGAGCTCGCCGATCAATAAGACAAGCACACTACATCCTCCTCACTCTTTTCTCTCTCTTTATTAAATGTTGAATTACTACTTGATGTATGGCCTATATCCTAGCTATCAAACTAGGATGGCCACCTTCCATCGATGGGACATGCTCATCTTCTAAGCCTTTACCAACTGGTAGAGGGTTGATTGTCTTTTCTCTTACCGGCAATGTTGCCCCCTCGAAGTCCATGCTAGCAAGTCCCCTTTTGGTACGTATCCAAGTAGGTTTGATCCCTTAATCTATAACTAAGAGTTAAACCATTAGGTAAAACATCTTTAGACATTCTTAGGAACTCTCTTAACATTGTTACCCTCTTATTAATATTCTCCTTACTAACTTAAGTATTAGAAGGCCCTCACTAGGTGCACTACAGGGGCTTTCTTGCAGGTCACCACCATGCATGGCTAACAGACCATCAAGAGTTGACCTAAGAGTCATCACCATGATACCCTTCATCACTAGAAACATATAAGAAATCTGTCATAAATCAAAATGATCACATTATGTCTAAATTCTGCTTTGTACAATTAGAAAATGATTATAAGAAGACTAAAATTTGAGTGATTCTTTTTAAAGTTTTATACCTTGATAATGAGACTAGTGTATAAGAAAAATAGAATTAGTATCTTATGTGACATCTTGAAATGTAAGACCAATCAAGAAACTTTAAGATCCCATATGTTTGTCTATGATATATTGTGACTATCTATTTTCGGCTATTGGTAGACATAAGAATTATTACCATGAAAACAAAATATTGTGTTTGCCTTCTATATATTGTTTTAGAGAGTAAAAGAATGTTTGAGATTTTGCTTTTTTTCCCTTTTTCGATATATTACTACCAACTGTTTAATAAGGGCAACATTAATCATTTGATTGTATTTCTACCCTAAATTAATTTAGGATCATGTTTTGTAAAACTGTTATATATGTCTAGAATGACAATTGGGTAATCGATAAATGTCTTTACATGTTGAATATTTAAGTTTTAACACAAATCTCATGTGTCGACTTTGTTTCGATAGCAACTTTTACTGTCTCGTTTGTACTTTTTATGGATCAGTTTAACCCTTCATTTCACCTTCTATTTTGTATTTATTAGATCTGGACCGTTGATGGTGCAATTATTTCAATGGTTAATATACGATAACTACAAAATAAAGGGTGAAATGTGGAACTATATTGGTTTAGTAAAAAATACAAACACAACCATGAAAAAATCCTTATTGGACTGATCTTCCACAAGATTTGAATGAAGTCATCCTCTATAAACAAGAAGACCTTTCGCCAATTTTGTTCGAACAAAATACTTCGTTTGATCGAAGTGACATGGCGATTGAATATAGTTATCGCCTGTTTTAGTTTGAAGTTATTGACCAACTTCATTCAACCAAAGTCGTACTTTAATCGAATACAGTCCAAGATGCGAAAATCCAATGTAATCTATAAAGTCTTACATTATATGACCCAAGTCCTCAGAAGTTATTGGATTGCAATTATATAAATAATTCTCTTCACATTCATTTGTTTGGAATAAGGTTTGAGATAATTACTTCATGAAGGAAAGAAGCATATTAAAGAAAGATGACACTTTAGCACGAGTTAATGTAGCTAACAAAAAGGATTCCATCATCAATGGAATTAGATTTCAAACTAAAATAGTTGAGAAGAAAAGAAAAACTCAAAGTAGTGGTAGTGTTATTTTAGTAAAAATCGGAGAAGAGCTTAAGCGAGAGCCACAAGGGGCCTTCGCTCCCAAAGTTCATAAAAGAATCGACTGTAAAGGAGTGTCCAAGACCGATAAGGAGACAGGGAAGTGAGTTGATTTAGAATGGATATGGAAGGAACACCGTAGATGCAACTTCAACAGTTACACATTATGAACATGGTACTTATATGGATAATATGGATGAATTCTGCCCAAGTGATGCTTCTGAATTATTTATACATCTTTTTATCTTTTTTTTTTTTCCCCTCTTATTAAACAAGTTCTCTTGTATGATTAGTTCTTTAAGTTGAAAGTGGAATACTATATTTATGTTTATTATTTCTTGCTTTGTGCATGCAACGTTTGACATATAAGCTAGAGAACTGTATATTTTGGATTCAATTAATAAGAAATGGAGGTCATGGAAACGTATTTTGATAACAAATATGCTATTAGAGGAGTTAGAGAGTCCACTGAATGATCCAAGAGTAGAGAAGATGGCCTATGGACATTCCAAATTTGTGAAAAGACGAGACAATAATATTAACTCCTTATTAATTTAAATTCTCACATCATGCCTTTCTCTCAGTCATATGATATATTTATTCACATTTTTTTTTTCTTCTCATATGATTGTGGAAAGTGAAAATATGCTTTGGATTACATACTAGTCTATTATTAATGTGTCTGCTTGAGTTTTTTTGGTCTTCCATACTCTTAAGGTTAAGTAATATGATGCAACTATTTGTTTTATATGGGCCATTCTCCCGTCACATTTTGAGATGTTCAAGCACTTGTTACACAAAACCAAATGACATGTTTTGATTTATTTTACTTATTATGCACGTTTTCTAATTGCTTATGATACAATAGGATAAAATGAAACCAGTAATTGTTGATCCTCCAGAAGAAAATAAAACGATATGCAAAAAGATACCTACTTGAAGGTCATTAGGGAAGACAAATTTGGGTGTGGCTGTTTATATGGTTTAAAGGACAGTTCTGTCAATGTATAAGCCGTTACATCAATTCGAGTTGGAATCCATAAGATTTCATTGACCAACAATTGTGGAGTTGGCAGCTCTTGTCATGTATGCTAAAGATTTTTATTGAAGCACATCAATATCTGTAAATCTATTCTAATTCTATATGAAACTCTGAGTAAAGGTGCCAACATCGTACCGATTCTTAATTTCGCACCAAGACCTCTTAAACATGAAATACATATTTTATCTTAGTCATATTTTCTATGGCATTGAAGTTATTGTATCATCTTACTCAATTTTTTTCTATGGTGAATATATAGATAAACGTTACAAGATTTGTTTTCTACATCATCTTAATACTGAAAATTGGTATACTATTACGTTGAGATTTTTAAATGAAGGTCTTTTGTAAAGTATAATGAGTGAGGTATACTATATGACGGTGGTATAGAAACTAGGAAGCCATTTCTTCACATATTATATTGTTGGGGATTGGAGATACACGTTTAGAAAAAGTATTTTTTTTTTTTTTTTCAAAACCACCAATAGTGTGTAAAAATTATGCATTACTTGGTTTTTTGTCTTATCTTTCTTCTGGTCACTGCTTAGTTATTTTCTCCTCCTGTTTTGTTTATGCAATCAATTATTAGTCGTAAATTTTAATTTGTGGGTGGTGATTCTGTTGTCTGAAAAAGCTTATGTATAAGGAAGGGAAAGGGATGATATCAAACTTGGTACATAAATTTCAATCGAATTTTTTATTAACTACTTAAATTTTAAAATCGACAATTTCAGTATCCAATTGTACGTTTGGAAATTAGCAACATTACCTATATTAACTACGTTTGTCTTGCTAGTTTTTTTTTTTACCAATTACAAACTACCATGCGTTCCATGAGATTATTTTAACGAAAATATTTCATTTAGAAAGTCTATGTAACCATTTGGGTAACAAAAATAAAAACTCTAAAATTGTAATATGTTATATCAAAAATGAGTTTTTGCTATTTAGATAGTTAAGTAGATATCCTAAGTGGTATAGGGGATATGTAATAGTTTATTCAAGTATGACTCCTTTCTCCTTCCCCTTTGCACTCATCTCAACTGACCTTCTTAGAATAACAAAAAATGTAAGTTGAAACTAGATGAATTACACGATTTAATTGACAATAAACTAGATTACAACAGTTGCCTAAGACCCTTGTAGGATAATGCCATACGCCCTTCCCCTTCACCGCCCACCTACCCCACCACCATCGCCCCCTACCCTCTCTTTCTCTTAGGGCTTTGCTATATTAGCCCCCAAATCACTCCCTTAATAATGGAGCTTATACTAATCCAACTATGGACACAACATGCTCTGATAACAATCTTGCTCCAGCAAATAGCCATTGCATTACACAAGAATTAAGGATAAATGACCTATAAAAAACTAGCTTCATTAATTCAAGATAGCTTTGAGAATAGCTTTTTCTTAAATGATGGTTTGAATGAAATGGAGGATGACAAACCTTTAGAAGACACTCAAAATGAATTTGTAGAACTCTCAAATAAGATGAACTAAGCATCAACTAATGTATCTTTAGGCATGGCAATAGTCTCATTCTCTAAAGCAAAAAAAGCAAGAAATACGAGCTCCATGGAAAAACGCTCTTATTATTAAATTGTTTGGAAGATCACTTGGTTAACTTATATTATCCTAGAATTAAAAGAACCGTGGAAACTTACTAACTCCTTTGAGCTTATAAGCATCGGATGAGGCTATTACATTGTAAATTTTCATGACTAAGAAGACTAAGGACTATTATTAAAAATAGCTCTTGGTTCCTTAATGGAAATTTTTTTGCCATGCAATGATGGGAGTCGAATTTCTAAGCTTCCCAATCCCTGAACTTCCACTAAAATATTATGTGCCATTAGCACTCAGGAAATTTGGCCAAGCTATAAACCTAGTAGTAAGGTTTGATACATGTACTATTAATGCAAAATGTGGCCATATTACGAGAATTTGTGTCCAAATTAATTTTATAAAACCTCTTAAACAATCCATCTTTATCGATGGAATTAAATACCATCTAGTATGAAGGAATCAATCGTTTATGCTTTACTTGTGGTCGCTTAGATCATATTCTCAAGTTTTTCTCCCAAACCTAAGTCAACGTTAATGCTTCTTTTGGAATTGTAAATATTGATAATGAGACAAAATCCATTCCTAAAAACAGTTCAACAAAAGATGGCATTGCGCTAACTACTAATCTATGGGACCCATGTGCATCATCAATTCCTACCGCCTAGTAGCCCTCATTTAATGCATTTGCATAGCTATAGTGAAAAATAATCATGGAGGATGTAACCAAGAACACATCTTCTCCTCCTTCCTTGATGAAGGCTTAACCCTAAACTAAATGTAGACAGAACACCACTTACAGTAAATGGACCCTAATCAAGTCTAAAAAACCAACTAAACACACCCGATTGAATACCTAATCAAACAGTGAAATAGCCCTCCACTCTTGAAATTAGAGTAGCCTTAATTACCCTAAATTCCAAAAACCCTAATGCTCGTTGGATCCCCCAATTCGAAACCCCAAACCGAATTTACTTCTTTATCTATGATTAAGTTGAACCTAATAAGCCTACTTTGGATGTCAATCAAACTCAATTAAGTTCATCTTTTATCTAAATAGTAGAAGTTTGACATCACTTGCAGTTAATCCTACCCTTTGAGACTTCCCCCCATCTATTTAATTCGCCGCTCATCCCCTTAGAAGCTTACCCATCTTCTCACAAAATGCAAACCCTTAAGTGTAAAGAAACCTAACTAAAAACACACCTAACTTGGATCAATGATTTTTTACCACAATTGACCTCAAAGTGCTACATCGAAATTCTTGACTTCTATAGTAGGTGCCAAGTCGCAGGTTCATATACTTCTCGCTTGGCCAAGAATATGTGAGAGTAATCCCAACGATGTACCAACTCACAAAGATGGATGATTTGTTGGTTCCAATAGAGCAAGTCTAAGCACCGCGATGTCTATAATGGAGCCCCTTAGGTACACTCGAATGACATCAATAAGGGTGAGGCTTATGATGGTCAAAGAACTACAGTTGATGATACTAACGGCACTTTCAAACCATTTGAAGCATCCGGACTACATCCTATCACAATGGGAAGTGACTACTTATATAGCTCTCCACTAACTCATTCTAAGGACATACATTGACCCAATGCTAGCATTGATTCCGATAACTTATTATATGGAGAGAAAGACTGTCCCACTCCTACTTTGCAATGAGACAATGCGATGGCATTCCTAGTAGCCCCATACCGTCCATTTAAGTACATGATTGAAGTGGAGTGAGTTTATTAGACTAGTCATATCACTTAATGGTATAAAGTGGCTGTAACCCAACTTTACACTTACATCGTGCTAGTGTCTGAACATATTGTCCAAATTTTAGCTTGGAATGTTCGAAGAGCGAACTCCCAAAGATGTGTTGATGCTATAAAAGAAATGGTCCATGAGTTGCAACTTGATATGCTGATCTTGACAAAGACTAAGTTAGATGCTACTAAGTTGGCCTTAAAGCTACCTTGTGATGGATTTCCCTATAGTAAGCTAAGGGGCGACATGGAGGCATAGTCTTGCTATGGCATGAGGCAACCTTAAATGTTAATGTGATCTTGTACTAACTCTAACAAATTTATGTTGTGGTTTAGGATAGGCATTTTGACTACACTTAGTTACTTATAGCCATTCATGCTAGTCTAAATCTTACTATTTGTAATGCTCTATGGCATAAGGTATACCATCTCTACAATAGATTAGGTAGAGAACCATAGTTGTTAATTGGAGATTTTAATGATATCATAGCCAAAGAAGATAAATGGGGTAGGTTTCCTTATAGTATATCACATTCACTACCCTATCGAACATGTATATCATTTTATAGATTTGTTAACTTGGTCGACTAGGAGAGAGCTACTCTACCTAATACAAACAAAAATTGATTAGGTACGGGCTAACTTAGCTTAGAAAAGGCTATTTCCTGAATGTGTTGTCAAATACTTGTCCAAAAGAATTTCTAACCACTATCCCTTATGGCTTACCACGAAAGTATGGTCATATTGGAGTCCCCATGATAGAACCTTTCGATTCTAACCAATTTGGCTTTTGAACCCAACCCTTTTTCATCTAGTCAGGAAAGTATGGACATGCTCTCCTAGCCATGCTAGCTTTCAAATGAGAAGTTTCACAATGGAACAAACAACATTTTGGAATGTTAGGGAGTAAGAAAAAAGAAACCTTAAAGAAACTTCAAGTAATTGAAAGTGACATTGCTAGACACTCGACTTAATAGCTCCTTAACCTAGAAAATCAATATTGAGCTGAACTATCAAAGGTACTTTCCTTAAAGGAATACCTTTGGAAAATGAAATCTTGTATACAATGATTAAGAGATAGGAAAAGGAATACTAAATATTATCAAAACTTGATACTAACCAAAAAATCTAAGAACCACATTTGGTGCTTATAGAACAAGGTAAGAGAGTGGATTTTTACCTCGGATGACCTCAAAGCACACATCTTGTCCCACTTTCAATCTCTATATACTTCATCTAAGGACATAACCTACTAAAGTTGTGCGTTGCAAGCCAACCTTATTGAAGGACTTGTAGAAACACAAGCATCCTCTCTAGCCCTCACCCCTTCAAATCTAAAGATATTTCAAACCCGTATGTCTAGTCTTCTAAATCACCTTGAATAGACACCTTCCTTTAAAATTTTATAAGAAATGTTGGTCGATAGTTGACTATTAAGTAGTCCAATTAGTCAAAGATATTTTTATTAAAAGGGGATACCTTATGAGCTTAATAAATCCTTAGTAGTATTTATCCCGAAAAAGGCTGGAGTAAGTCAAATCACACAATTCCTCCCAGTAAGTCTCTACACTACAATTTACAAGATCATCAAAAAAGTCCTCGTCCAAAGACTGCACCCACTATAACAAATTTAAACTAATAGGACATATCTTCCGAGGTAGCTCATATAAAACCGCCCAAAAAATAATTATATGGGGCCGGTCTCTATTTTCGAGGCGGTAAGAAAAGCCAAGAAAGAATTCGTTGGGAGGGAAAATTGTTTTAACTAAAAAAGTTGGAGCCAACACGCTTCTTTTCCAAATAAAAAAAGAAAAGAAAAGAAAAACTAAATCAGTAAATACCTCTTCACATTCTCGCATGCAGACCCTACTCCTCTCTCTCTCCATTGCTCGGCGACACACACCATGTCGTTGTTTGCTCTTCTCCATCCTCTCTCTTTCTCCTCAGTAATCTCCGTATCTCTAACGTTCCATTTATCAACGCCTCTCTCCTCTCATCGGGTTTCCATGTAACCAGCTAATTGGAGCAATGGATGACTTTCATCGGTGAACGAATGGCGTGCATCTTTGATGAACAAATGCCGAGCAACATCCTCATTATCTAAAGCAATTTCCCTCTATGATACACTTTTGAACTAATGACAAACATCGGCAAAGTAAGAATACAAGTTAGGCCATAACTATGAAAAGTACAGAGGAAAGATTATCTAATTTCACATGAAATAACTAAGGATATGCTCAATTAATTAATTGTTCTAGTAGTTATTTAGACTTCTTGTAGCATTTCACTATCCTTATCGAACAAAGATGATAGATTCGTGGTTGCAATTAATTCTCGCTCCTCACTATAAAGTACATTTTGATATCGACTCTTTTTACCATTTTGCAATAGAAGCTGCAAGGTTTTATTCAAAAGGTTCTTTATGCAAGGTAGAGTAGCTTTTGTCTTGTCTAGTTTTGCTTCTTTACAATCTATCTACCATTTGTAGTTGTTTGTGAATACACTCCAATAGTGAATACTCTCCCATTAAATGCACCTTATCCATCGTAATGGTTTTTTTTTTTTTTTAATCATCTGTAATTGTCAATTGCTATAGTTGCTTTTACAATTTTGAACCAAGTCCAATTGCAAACCATTAGGTTCATCAAATGCATTAAAGGTGCATTAAACTCCATCGTCAGCCATAAATTACTATTGCTATCTTTCAAATGTTCTAATCACTAAATTATACTTTGATGTTTGAGGATAAGAGATATTTAGTTACTCTTTATTTGAAGCGTATAGAGAAATTTATTATACAGCTAAAATACTAGGATAGGTTCCATTTGTTTCAACATTAGGAAATTATTTAAAATCTTAAGTTGAAGTGTTGCTTATTGTTATATTTCTTAGCACTTTTAAACCTTAAAAGAATGTGCACAAAAAAAAAAAAAATGGATCTCTTTGTCTATGAATTCTTTGATGCCTAGTGATCGAAATTGGCGGTGTTACTTAAGATATATGCGCTTTTGTTGATCTCAATATTATAACTATTATCTATGTAGTAATTACAATGAATTATTACTATCTATTTATTTCCAATTTTTCATCTCTCATCCTCCTCCAAGGCCATCATTTTCTAAATGTTTTGAAGAGATAATGTATGATATATGTAAATATGATGCATGCTATCTTGGTTTATTATGATTTATTTGCCTTATTTTTGGCAATGAGTAAGGATAAAACATTTCTATATGGTGTTGAAGCCCTATTCATTCTCAAGGATATTTTTTGCTTAACCATTGATATAGAAGGCACAGCTTACAAAGGAAAACATAAACAGGTACAAGTTAGATAGATCCTATATTTTAGTTGTGAACATGTTGGAAGAGTTCGTCAACGAATTGTTCTTTAATTAAGAGAATCTTAGGTAATTTACTACTTTATGCATTATGTTTAGCTTCTTGTACTTTGCTCAAATATATATAATTGCATCTATGTTATTAGTCTATCCTTTACCTAAAATTTTATGGTTTTAATTCAATTTTGGCACGAGGTAGGTTTTTTTTTCTTTTTATTTTTCCTTTACATGTCTTTTTATTTGGTATAAACTCATTTGAGTGCTTTGGCTCATCACCATCAAAAGCTTTTGGTTTGTTACCTAATTCTTTCACCTTAACTAGTCTTGTATATGTACATAATTGCTAATTCATGCTTAACTCATCTAATACCTATCTTATGTATAATTATGTAAGGCTTTGCAAGAAATTCAAGACAATATTTTGTTGGTTATTATCTTTGGGAATATGCTTTTTTGGAACTTCTATAAAACTAAAAAAATAAGGAGAAAAAATAAGTCTTTTGCTTCTATATTGGAATTTAATTAAGTATTCTATTTTTTATTTGATATTTTTACAGTGTCATTGTGTAAGTCTATATTTCCATTAATGTTATTATTTTTCATTACATGGGGACATAAATACAATTGACTTGCTTGGTGGTGTTACACAGATATTTGCTCTTTTCTTTTCTTTTTTCTTTTTTGAAAATATCTATGGGTATTTAGTCATAAACCCTTTTGAATTCATGAATACATGTTCAAGTATATTTCTTCCTCATGCTATTATTAGAAGCACATCTCTCCATGAATTAGAGGTATGTCCTCTCAATTCAAAAGCTTGGGCTTAATTGGTAGATTTGCTTGATTTCAGGCTTCATGTTAATGGAATTGGATACGATGATGATGATGAAGTACAAAATTCAAGGTGTAGTTTGTAAATGTTTTTGGTAGGTCAAGTTATCAAAACTTAGTAATCCTACTCAAGGTTCTATTGTGTCATCAAGCACTTGAAGATGTAGCTTTTTCTATGTTTCTATAATCATTTGATTCTTTTTCTAGTCATAAGAGTGTTTCACACTACTTGTCCTAAGAATAGCAGGTAGGAATAAGCTTACCGGTTAATGTTTTGACTTATATTACACATTATTCTTGCACTTATATGTAAATCCTTTTTAGGATTACAATTGTACTTAAGTAACATGTCTAAATTATGGAAAGTGGTTTTGGTTACTTTTGCATATTCATTAGGATTATTGCTATGCTCCACCTTGAGTAAGTACTTTGAAATGTACCAATACTATAATATAACTGGAAACGCATTGACTATTACAATTTTTTTTATTATAATGCTAACCTTTTAAGGAGATTGTGTCTACCTTAATAGAAATGAAGAAATATATTCTAAAAGGCTTTTAGAGTAGTTAATTATGCCCTAATAGTGTAGGTGAAGAGAAAATTGCAACGTTTTTTTGGGGCAACTTGAACCACCCTAAAAACGCTATATTAGGCAACGTAACTTATAAGGCTAGTTATTACCATCCTTAGGCTTGATCACACCAGGTGCCCCAAAACAACTCTAAAAAGCCTAATTTATTCTAGTAGTGCCTTATGTTAGACATACCAATCTACCATTCTTGGGCAAGTCTATTCTTAGAATGTCTACTACAAATAACATCCTTCTACTACAAGAAATTTTGCATGTTCTATGGAAACAAAAAGGATGAAAAATGTTTCATGTTACTAAAAATTAACATAGGATAGGCCTTTGATAAAATTAAATGGCACTTCATTGTTCATACAATGCATGCACTGTAAAACCCTCCTCCATCATTAAACTCATCTCTCCATGCATCTCTACTACTTCTATTAGAGTTCTTCTCAATGGATCCCTACTTCCCCTTATTTTACCATCATGTGGAATTAGACAGGCAAACTTGCTCTCTCCTTTATCTTTTTATCATGGTCCCAGAGATGTTAAGTTGTAACATTAAGCACAAGGTAAAACACAAACAATGGCTTCCACTAAAATTTTGTAAAGTATCACTATAATTCTCTCACTTTTTCTTTGCCAATGACATTGTGCTAATTGCTGAAGCTTCCTTATCATCAGCGTCTATAGTATTAGAAACATTGAATGACTTTAGGGCCAGGTCAAGGTTAAGAGTAAACTGTCAAATGTCCTTTATATTCTTTTCCTCAAATACACCAAATGACCTTAAAGAAGCAATTAGTCAAAAGCTAGACTTAAAAATGCTTCTTGAATTTGGGCAATACATATGCTTTCCTTTGACTTCCTTAAACACACCAAATGACCTTAAAGAAGCAATTAGTTAAAAGCTAGACTTAAAAATACTTCCTGAATTTGGGCAATACATATGCTTTCCGTTGACTGAGGATGTTAAGCTTAAGAAAAAGGTCTTTGACTTTTTTATCCAAAAAATCTAACAAAAGCTAATGGGATGGAAGGGAAATATTTAAGCTTCCTTAGTAGGACTATCTTTACCACCTTTGTACTGCATGTTATTCCATCATACTTCATGTAAATAAACCCCTTGCCAGCTCAAACCCTATAAATCATCAATGCCATTTCAAGGAATTTTATTTGGAATAGGTTAGAAAACTCACAAAAGGTACACTAGTTAAACTAGGAAACTACATGCAGGCCCCAAAAATTGAGGGCTTAGGATTACCAAATCCAAAACTAAGGAATAAAGAGTTTGCATTGAAGTGAGCATAGACCTATTATAATAATTCAAAATCATAGGCACAACTTTGTAAGTATAAATATGCCAATCATGTGCAGGGTAAAGAACTATTGCACAAGTCCAATTCGTCCCCTCTTTGGAAGGACCTCATAAAGGGAAGTAAATTGCTACTTTATCATGCTATTTGCTTGCCTTCAACTGCTGTTCATCATAATTTTTGGATAGATAAGTGGGCCAGTAACTGCTAAGTAAGATCTCTTATTTAAGGCCCATTAGGTAAATGTAAAGAACTTATCAATGTTATTGAGGCATGGGCAAATCCGATGGAATGGAAGAGTGAAATTATTAGTTTCAAATTGCCTTCCTTATTGTACAACAAAATTGGTCCTTACTACTTGGAGGACCCTTACCCAGCAAGAAGTGATAGTGAGCAAGAATTAACATCTTATAATATGCATTTCTCCTATATGAACATGTGGTCTATGGAAAGAGATTATCAGCGTGTTCTTGAGTAAATTTGGAAGTTTCCAATTCTCTATAAATTGCAATTGTTTACCTGGAGACACTATCTAAACAAATTCCCAATGAAATCCAATACACCTTGTCAATACTATTAATAGAACCTAAAGTATATGTGGCCAGAAGAAGACATAAATCACCTCTTTCTATATGATACCCTAGAACTTAGGACATCATAAACCGTTACGTGTCCCTAGTTTCTAGTGATACGTCAGGCGTAACATTCAACTAAAAATTCTAAATAATATTCATTTAACTAAAAACTCTAAATTACTATAAGAGTCTCCAAGCAATCTTATACAATTAAATCTTCAAATAATACTACAATAACTTCTAGTTAAAAAATATTAACGCCCAGTCTATCAATACTATCACATAAGACTAAATAATCTTATCAATTAATTTCTTAGGATGTTCTTCAATACTATACGTAGTTTTTATTCTTTCCATTCCTAAGGCAGTAACAGTTAGCTCTATAAGTTATTAGAGTCAAGCAATATAACTATAGATCCTACATTTAAAAATATAATAAAGTAAGTTAAAGCCCAGTATGCAATACATAACCACATGTATGTGATCAAACAATGCATAATCACATGCGTAGAAATGAAAATAAGTAAATCACACAATTCATTCATTTATGTTTGCTTTTAAGACAGTTACACAAATATATAGTAGTGGTCCTCATAACTCAATTACATCACAATTTGTATCACAACCTAACATTTAGGAGTGCTTCTTTGAGCCCCTCTACAACGACCTAATGTTAGGCATGCCTCTTCAAGCCGCTCTACAACAACTTAGATTTACTTTATATTATTTCCAAGTGAAACTCCACTAAGGACAATACGTTGTAAGGATCATCAGGGTTGCCCTCTAGGCATCTATTACTTCGAGCCCTTAGGACAAGCTAAACACAAGCAACAAAAGATGCATAAGTCAGATATATATTTAAATCATTTTAATTTTTACTATCCTAACACTTACATACATGAGTAAGTGTCACATACTTGGATTTTTAGAACCCATTGCTAATGAATCAAGCCTAGATTTATATTATAAATATAAATACTCATCAAACTCCTTTAAATATTGAATGAACGTAATCTCTTAGCTAAAACTTACTTTTAGACTATTTAAATCTTCTTAAATTCACTTAATGATACATTAAAAGGGTTTACTTTAGAAGTAACAAAGGAATAAAATAAAAAGAAATGGAAAAACTTAGCTTAAAAGAGTAAAGCCTATGATATGGTTAAGGACACAATTGTTTCTTTTTGGCCATGTAACTTATTGAGTTATACTTTATTATGACAAAAGACATGACTAGGGATACAATTGTATCTTTCGGTTGTGTTACTTTTTTGTCAAACTTTTTTCTTTTTCTTTCTTTCTCTTTCGTCTAAAACATTTCTAAACCTATTTTATCCTCCAATAACTCAACACATGGATTAAAACACTCTTGAATTTATAAAAAACTCAACTCCACAACATAATCTTATCAACAACACCACTTATCTTTCACATCTCTAACTCTTGTTTCAAATCAATACTACTAAATAAATTCTATCACCACATTATTTAATCAACAAACATCTTCTAAATTTGTTAAAAAAGTAAAGATAATAAAGATTCTATAGAACACAAGATACATACTTTAATTTCGACGATCTTTTAGGGTTTCTTGTTTTTCTTTAATGGACTATACAAAATTTTAAAAGATCAACATAAAAATTCTAACCTCCATAAAGAAATCTCAAATTCCACAAATCGAATCTTCACTTACTAATATCCATTTCGGGTTGCATAAATTTTATATTTTCCTTCTTTACATGGTTACTCTTATTCTACCATAAAAAGAAATTTTACATTAATCTAAACTTTTTCCTCTTTAATAAAAAGAAAAATAGTAAAATTCCTCCTTATCTTAAGGTTTTCGGAGTTTACGAGAGGAGAATCCTAACTTATAGTACACGATGAGTCGATTTGTGTACTAATTAGGTTAAGACTAGGTTAAAATCTCTTTGCAATATCGTTAATACCTTTAATTAAACTATAACTTAAGACCTTAATATTCCTTACTCAAAACTTAATTACCTTTTATTTTATGGTGATTTTATTAATTAATTACTCTCTTTTTTTTTTTCTTAAGTATTACATTCTAACTTTTCTGAAAAGGCTTCTTTATTCTCTAGGTGTAAAACTGGAGCTTCACTGGTCTTTTTAATAGTGGTTATCCTCATTCCTCAAAGTCAGGAAGCATATATCGCTGTCCAAGCGTCCTCCTACAAATTTAATGCTTGTCTTCTTACTTTGGGAAATATGTTGGATCGTAACAAACCCTTATTCGAACAAGAGCATACAGCGGAACATTACATCTTAGCTTCAGCTAGATTCAAAGCATATGAATTCTATGCACATGTGGTTCGGAAGAGAAGAACCAAATGCATTGAGTACCGTGACCTTAAATGGCAACCTCCACCTTAAGATTGCCTAAAACTTGATACTGACGCGGGTGTTGATCCCATGGAGCAGCAAGCAAGAGGAGGTGGTGTTGTTAGAAACGGTGGGGAAGATTGTGTAGTAGGTTACACTAAAAAGCTGGGGGACATCGACATATTAAGAGCTGACTTGTGGAGCTTATTCTTTGGACTTGAATTATGTTTAGATCTGAAAATCAGAAAATTAGAAGTCCAGATGGATTCCCAAGTGGCGATACCAATGCTGTACACTCAAAATCCCCTCCTATTACTTATGCTAATGTCATATTTGCTTAGAAGGACTTATCCAGGCAGTTTGACAGCATCAACATCAAATTCCAGCCAAGGGAAACCAACCAAGTTGCTGATATATTGGCTAGAAAGGCTGCCACATCTACTGATCTAGATGGTTATATGTTTGTGTCACTTGGCTACCTTGCTAAAGCTGTGTATAATGATATTTATTCAAGACTTCCAAGTTAAATGTTAGGTATAGATTACTGTGTAATGTATGTAGGCCTTATAAAGCCTGTGCTTTCTACATTATCCCCCCCTAACGTGGGCAGTACTGGCTGAACTATATGCCCAGCAACCATATGTATTAATTATTTCTATAAATAAATGCTTTATTACCAGAAAAGAAAAAAAAAAATAGTTCATTAACAATCTTAAAGTTTAGATAATTAATTGAAAAATCAAGTAAAATTTAAGTATCAAATAATGTATTATTCCAAGAAAGTTGCTATTGTTACAATAGATCTATTAATACTAGTAATAGAGTTGAATAATTAGAACCAAAGTTATTGTGAAGTGAATGCTTGGATATTATAAAATGGAAGTGAGTGTTTAATCAGTCGTTATAATATCTTTAGCACGTCTACCGTCGTTGATTTGCCAATTCAAAAATATCTAACTTTTTTTTTTTTTTTTTGGTCAAACGGAGAATAAAAAATATCTATTTTTATAAAGGCAGAACGATTTACTCGGCATTTATAAACAGGCTAGTCATAGGGCCCATACAGCATGGGCCCATTAGTTTTTCTTGGTCATTTTATCATGGTTAACTTTTTTTTTTTTTTTTTTTTAAATTTGCCATTCAAGGTTACTATATTATTATTCATAACTTTGGTTAATAACGAAAACCAAGTCCCCATTTGTTCGTTTTTATATTTTTATGTTTCATTATTTAAGATAGTACTTATCTTTCATTATAAGATTTAGACTTAAATGAAGAGAGAAAGAAAAGTAAATAAATCATGAAGACCATTAAGGTTCAAAATTATGAAGAACTAAGATAGATCCATGCAAATAATTAAAATTTATTGTCAGTTTGTACAACTTAAAAATGTACATCCTCCCTTTAAGGTTCAAAATTATGAAGAAGTAAGATAGACCCTTACACATAATTAAAATTTATGGTCAGTTTGTACAACTAAAAAATGTACATCCTCTTTATACAACAAAATAAACCTACTTCCTTTCCTTTTTAATTATCTCACCTTTTAATAGTTACCATTTTAGAACTCTATGTACTGGTTTCGATTTTGATTTTTATATGTTATCTTTCATAACTTGATTTAATATTCAATCTTTATTTATTTGTTCTCTATATTTTTTTTCTTATTATTTAACATTGTATCTAACTATCATTATAAAATTTACACAAAATGAAAAGACTAAGTAAGGTGAATAAAACATGAAGATCTTTAAGGTTAAGGATAAGCATGAATTACGAAACTTTATTATTGAACTTACATGCTTGCCAGAACATCCAGGGTGATATCGACATATGAATGTTTTGGTTTATCTAAAACAATTTATTTGATTCCAAATTTCATGTGAGTAAGTAAAACCTTTTTATTACTAAAATATAGCGATTCTAGAAAGTTATAAACATGATGGATAGTTTTTTAACCACGTTTTTTTTTCTTACAAAGTAGCCATATTTTTTTTTTTTTTTTTTTGCATTCAAAGAAAATTAAAATGTTTAGCTTACATGATTTTTTTTGTTACGTAAAGAACTAAGGATAATGGTATGGTTTATACATTAATTTTATCACTTTTTATAATAATGCATCTAAAATTTCAACTTATCTAATTATACACCAAATGGAAGATTTAGTTACCATCATTTATAATTCAATTAACTGTTATTCATAATGATAGTCTATTTAGTATAACAAACCTATAGGGCTGCTACTCACGGCCTTAGGAGGGTCATTCAACCCTTTAGGGCTATGTGCAACCACCCACAATTACTAGTAGATTTCACGACCTACTATTCTACAATGGGTGATCGATGGTCACATGTGGGAGGTTATGTGACCCTCCTAAGGCCATAAGCAGTAACCTCATTGTTTGATCATCCCGATTAAATTAATGATATGAATTAAAGTTAATTGAGATGTAAATGGTATAATTAAACCTTTAATTGGGTGTATAATTAAACAAATTAAAATTTTAGATATATAATTACAAAAAGTAGCAAAATTGAAGTGTAAATCGTAAATTAACCCTATAGTATTTTATAATCAAGCTTCTTCATTTTTTAAGTACTCGATTAGAGGATTCTTGTTCATTCATCTTATGTTATATTACTTTATATGATATTTATTCTTATGCTTGTTTTTATAAATAAAAAATATGTATACATCTATACATGCATATTTACTCATTTTTTAATTTAAGTTCTTAACGTTGTTTTTTTTTTTTTCCTCTCCTTAGGTCATCATTGTTTTCAAACTTTTACAAACATTGACTTTTATAAGCTCTATTAAATTTTTCATTCATACTTGGGGTGAGGTGTGGTGCGGCATGATTCCTTATTAGTAGATGAGGCAGCATAATCTATTTAGGTTGATAAGTAGTAATCATCACCTGCAACTTTTATTGTAGATTAACTAAATGTTAACACGTACTAAAGATGGATAGAAAATTTTGCAAGATGGGTAGAAGTGTATCTTTGTATAAGTTTTAAAAAATTAAGAACTTAAATAAAATAAATAAATAAATAACTAAAAGGTGAAGATTTTACATGTAGGGGAGTCTTATCATCATCTCTCAATTATGTGCGGTCGCATAAGTGTGAACTCCATAAGGGTCAGGAGGCAAAGAAATGGCATCAATGTTACCATTGGCAATTGCTTTTTCAAAAACGACAACATTACAAAGGACAAAAAAGGAGAGTATTACTACGCAAATATTCTAGAATTATTAGCACCAATTTGGAGATCCAAATTCTTTCGACAATCCGTCTAAAAGTTCCACTTTATATAGTTTAGTCTTGTTTGTGGGCCTTTTCCTTTTTCCCTGCTCCACCGCCAACCACACAACGAACAAGCATACACCTATGGATCTAAATTCTTCTTTGCCGTGAAAAATTTTCACTTAATCGGCACATTTGAGAGTAATTTATGTCATTTTCTTTTCATTGAATAGAATTAATTTTTGTTCATATTATTTTCAAATGAAAAAGATGAAATATTACTTCGTTCAAGCAAAGAAAAGGTACAATATTAAAAAAATTTGGAATATACATAAATTAACTACAATATCTTTAGATATTTTGAAACCCAAACCTATGCTAGCATCTTCTATAATCCTTACCTACCATCTTAAATCCTAAATCACTATAATGCCTACGTGTTGATTAACTCAAACCAACTAAAGTTTATTGCCCTAAAAAACCTAACTTAGGTCGCCCAATCAAACCGAAGTGCTAAACCCCTTCCATCCATTTGATCTTGGTGGTTTGAGGCTTTGTTCGCCCGACTCAAGCATGATCTAGGTCTTTTGATTTTACCTATGGTCATCTAACTTTGTTAATCATATTCATTTATCTGAATCAAGGTTGATTACATTCTTAACTCTAAATTCTCAAAAAGCCTAAATTGGTTAGCTATAAGAGTGAATGGGCTTATACTTTATTTCATCAGATAAGTTTCAATAGGTATTAAAATTGATAGGATAGATTAGGTATGGCATCTTCGTACCCAGTATCTTTCCTAAAACCCATACTCTAAGGTATATAATATAAGATATAGGTCCCATAGTGCACTATATATATATTCTAAAATTTATTAAATAAAATAATGTATTAATAAATGAAAATTAAATTTATACTTTTTTTCAAGTCCTATGTATTTACTTTCTAAGTTCTATAGAAGTTATTTATTATCTTTTGTAGCTAATGAATACAAGGGTCTCAAGAGTAATATTACAATTAGAGACGAATTAATCTCCAATTTATATTTGAAATTTTAACTTCCATAAATGATAATTTTCATTCTATTTACAATTTGTGAAATTGAAAAGTTTCAAAAGTTAGTATCCAAACTCCATGAGTGATGAGACACACGACAAATGTCATGCCGTATGGAGGTGTAATATTTGGTCATCAAGCCTCAAAGTCAACTTTTCAAGGCCAAACCACAACAAGTTTGCAAGAAATGACAATTCAAAAATTTTATCTTATCTGAATAGTCTAAAGATACATATTAGATTTTATTTTTAAATAAAAGTAGCTATTAAGAGATTTTCAACCATATAAAGTGGATTAAAATTAGATATCGTATCCAAAGTAATGCATAATAAAAATTTTTAATGAAAAATAAATAACAACAAAATGAGATTAAACTATCCTTTCCTATGCTACTCTGAGATGTTCCCCTTTTCTAATAAAATAGTGAGCCATGGTTAGTTTAAAAGATCTAAATCCTACTATTAGCTATTCTTGTATGTTTTTAATTTAGGTAATTATTAATCATTTTCCATAAAAGAAAATTTCTAATTAGTCTCCTTGCATTAGTCATAACCAACATTTAGTAAATATAAATATTAATTTGTGTTTACTAATTTAGACTGATAGTGGATCTATGCAAGCATACAAAATCATAATCCAACTGCTATGTTGGTGGCTAGGTGAATAGTGCTAATGGTACTTTACATTGTTAGCAATGCCTTCACTATCCTTGTATTCAAATCTTCTCGGAAATTTTCATGAATGGCAATGACATCCCCTTGAAGGGAAAGCTTCATTAAAAGATCTACAGGATATCAGTTATGCTATAAGAGAAGCACAATTTCATCTGAATGGCCATAGATCATATGATGAAAAATGTCTCTTTCAAAAGTCATAAAAAAGTTGTGTTGTGATATGTTATGTGATGGTAGAAGTGGAAAGTAGAGACTATGAGTGACCATCAGTCATCTAATTAAAGATTTTAGAAGTAAGAAGATACTTCACCATATGTACTATCCATAGAGATGAATTCGTGCATTTCTAACCGCATAACTGAAGCCTTATCTCAAGTCGCCTAGGTCGAATGAATGGAAGGGATTTAGTGCTTCAGTTCGATGGGATAACCTATGTTGGGTTTTGTAAGGCAATGAATTTTACTTGATCTTAGTTTATATAAGATAATGAATACTAATTATAAATTATGGATCAAGTGAACAAATCATGTTGCTTTAGCCTTTATACCATGTTTTTAAATTCCTCTTCTTTCTTTCTTTGGGTTTCCCTTTTTTTTTTTTAAATAATGCATTCAAGCACATTCGTAATGATCTACCTAATGATAGCTAGTTAATCAAGTCAATATGATTAATGAGCATTTTTTATCCACTTTGTCCAAAATTTCTAATTAGTTTTGCCTCAATATTCACTATCTTAAGTTACAAATTACTATCATTGCTGTTTCAAAATCCATATGGAACTGAACATACCATAATCCAATTAGTTTCCTTTTTGGTTCATCCATGAATCATATACCTTATAGTAGGAAATTGGTTCTAGCACTATTTGTAATGTTATGCTCCAATGATAGTCAATAACAAGTCCATAAGTTATTATCTAATTTGTCTAAAAGTCCATGTATAAATTACTATATCAATAATCATCATCACTTCTTATGAAAATTTATATGGTTATTGAGATATCACATCACTACGATGAGAAACTTCAGAATTTTAAGTGAAACCAAAATTTGGTGGAGTGTTGAATCTCCATATGCAAGTGTTTTAAAAATTTGCTTCTAGTTGTGTGATGAAATTTGTCTAAGAGCTTAATTGTTGATCATTATACATGTAACCATACCAATTACAAGTTTTTCCATTTAGATAGAATTAGCAAATCATAATTCTCTTATGTCCATACACTCGAAAAACTATTGGATCTAAAGACCAATCCTTATCAATCGGTGCAGTCAAATCTTGTTAATGCAATGTTTGAATTTAGGTTCGAAGGCTACCATGACAATATTTTGAAATCTTGAAATGATTATTAGAAACAAATCTTAAGTTCAACATGCAATTGTAGAGAATTTTATTTATTTACCATTATATGTAATAAATATTATATATTTATCAATTGTATAAAAAATATTATTAATTTATTATACTTATCTTGCATCTCTAAGATACGACAGATATTTATTACATTAATATCGCATTTCTTAAATGCAAAACTTTAATTTGCATTTATGAAATGCGATACTTTTGTTGTTTTTAATGCTACATTCTTCAAATGTAATTTAAGATTTGTATTTATATAATACTTTTTGTTTAATTCGTAATTTAAAATAAAAAATAGTAGACATGTGCAATTGGACCTCCAAACATTACAATGCTTGACCTAATTAAATGGATTCTTGAGTCTTTTGGTCCATGAAGTGGTTTGCAAGAAATTAAGAAGTTAAGACAACAAAAAGAACTAAAGAATGAATAAAATTTATAGTAAGAGATCATTTGTACTTTCAATTAATAACTCGGCGACTAATTTTCGAATAACATAACCAATTCGTATAAAGACTTAACTATTTTTTAGCTAAAACAATAATTACATAGCTTAGGTCTATTTAGATAAGTTAAAGTTTACATGCTTGTACTTTTTCCATTTTCTATATGTTTTTTCTTTCTTGACAATTTAAATACCTATATTTTATCACTGCTTATCATTATAAGCTATACAGATACATGTTAACTTCTAACTATTCCATAATAATTTATTTAAAATACTTTACCCTATATTTAAGAGAAAATAACATAGCTCTTAAATTATTGATTTCTTAAGTAATACAACTTATAAACTTTTATACCATCATAAACTTTTGAAAGCATATATACGTAGGTCAAGTCAGTACTAAAGCCTCCAAACCTTAGTGCTTTTCAAAAATTATGGAGAGTTGAAGTCAAACTTTAGAAATTTAAATTGTTATTCACACCTAACAATATTTTGACAGTGAATATTCCTATATTTAATTAAATAATATAATGCAGAAAGGACGGTGGGCTAAGAGCCTTAATGGCCTTGGCTGGACAACTCTAGTTAGAGGAAACTAGCTGCTACCTAACGGTTGTGTGACACTCCATAGATTGTTGTCCATCGCTCATTGGCCTTGGAATGCTTTAGGAGATAGGCCTATAAAGTATGGTGGGTGGCTTCCATATCACCAGATAAATTCTTTTTTTTTTTTTTAAAGGTGAAATTCGTTTTAAAAATTAAAAGAATAGACAATTTTAAAAATTCGTTTCTTTATTATAAAGAATAGATATAATAATTTTTATATTTTATATTTATCGTAAAATCTATACTTTAAGATATATAAGATATAATTCTCATAACGCATTATATATATTTTCTAAAATTTATTAAATAAGATAATATATATTAATATATGAAAAATAATTTTATATTTTTTTTCGATTGTATATATTCACCTTGGAAGTTTTATAAAAGTTGTTTGTTATCTTCTATAGCTAATGAATACAAAATGTGTCAAAAGTGATATTCAAATTATATATGATATTTTAATTTTTATAACTATTAATTTTCATTCCATTTACAAAGTTGTGAAATTGCAAAGTTTCAAAAGTTAATATCTAAATACCACCAGACATATGATATTATGTTGTATGAAGGTATAATATTTAGTTATCGAACCTCAAAATTAGTTTTTTAAGGTTAAAAGTAATCCGATTATGGTATCTAAAGTTACGTATGGTTAAAATTTTCAAAAAAAAAAAAGAGTAAATAATAATATGACAAGATTAAACTACCTTTTTTCTGTTTCACTACGAGATATTTCCTCTGAACAAAGGTCTCCATGAAATCACTGGTGCTGTTAGAGACGCAAAATTTCATCTCTATGGCCATAGTACATGTGATGAAACATCAGCCCAACTTCAAAAGTCATATAAAAGCTGTAATGTAATGTCGACCATGTAATTAAGCATTTTAGGAGCGAGAAGTGATAATGATTTACAACTACAAGATAATGAATATCTAATGAAAACTGTGGATCGAGAAAATATAAAGACTCGTTAGTAATTATAATGAAACACACTTGTAATGGCCCAGCCCAATAATAATCGAAGTCAATATGATCATCGAGGCTTTTTGTCCACTTTGTCGAAATTTTCTAATTAGTTTTGTCTCGGTATTTACTAACTTAGCTTATAAATTACTATCACTTCTCTTTCCATAATCCGAATGGAATTTAGGTTGTACGAAAATTGTTCCTTTTACTAGCAAAAATATTTGAAATTTCCCCATGAAATTTCCATATGAATTGTATTCAAAGATTGCTTCTAGTTGTATGATGAAGTTTGTCCAGGAGCTCAATTGTTGATTATTATACATTCAGCCGTACCAATTTTAAGTCCGTTCATTGAGACAGAATCAGCAAATCACATATCTCTGATAACCTTGCACTTGAAGAATTATTGAATCCACAACCCGATCCTTATAAATCTGTGCAGTCGAATCTTGTTAACGCAATGTTCGAATTTCGAAGGTTGCCATTAACAATTTATTGAAATCTTGAAATGATTATTAGCGACGAAATCTTGAGTTAAACATGCAATTGGAGATCCAAATATTACAATGCTTGACCTGATTAAATGGATTCTTGAATCTTTTGGTACATGAAGTGGTTTCCAAGACATTAAGACGTTGAGAAGGGAAATGGAACTAAAGAATCTTAGTTGTCCATAAATGAATGAAATTTATAATAAATAACCTAGCTACCAATGTTCCTACAACCTAATCAATTTGTTAAAAGAATTATCTATTTTTTAGCTAAGATGATAATTACGTAGCTTAGATCATCAACTTAGGATAAATTACACTCCATATAAGTTAGATCAATTTATGATAAATAAATCAGATCTTAAAACTCAATGGATTATTTTAAAAGAATTTTTTCTTTTTATTTTATTTTTTTATTATTTACATAGTGAGTGAACCTTAGTGAGTGGGTTGTATAACCCATCTTGCTTTCTAGGCAACACCAGATGTCCCAAGGACAGGGGTCCATGACCAACCATAGAGGAAATATTCCTCCTATATAGTGATCGACTATTTCTTAACCTTTGGATAACCAGTCGAAGACATTTGCACTATATTCTGAATTTTTTGCCGATACTTTTTTATTATTATTTTCATTATGTGATTTAGTTAAATATGTCTAGCAATATATTTTATTAAATTAATATTGTAAACCGATAAAAAGTTTATATGTCTGACTAACGGGGAGTAATAGTGATAAAATATAGGTATGCAGAGTACCAAAACCGAAACACAAGTATACAGAGTGAATAAGAACGAAACTACGTGTTTGTAAAGTGTAATTTATGCATCAATCTATCAGTTAAGGTGGGGAGTCATGGTTAATAACAAAAGTGAATTTAGAGATAAAAAGAGATGTTAAAATTGAACATAAAAATCTATTTGGTAACCCAAAAATATTATATATTTAAAAAAAAAAATAACGTAAGCAATCTTTGGTGATGAAAATTGGCAAAGCAATAGTTTGGACTATTGTTTATTCATTTTAAAGTGTTTTGATCAATTTAAAAGACTATACATGTAAAAATAAAATTTATATATGTTGAACCTGATTTTTTTTATTTCTTTTATTTAAAATTAATTTCCCTATTTCTAATTAATACTAAATTCTAACCCATTTAATATCAATCATCGACTAAAGAAATTGAGAAATTCCGGTTTTGTTATTGAAAATAATTTTTTAAGTCACCACCCGATCGAAATCGGAAAAAAAAAAAAAAACCATAACCAATTGGGTGGATTGATTACGATTTAGCTATTGGTCTTTAATTTCAATTTGAATAAAAAATTAGAGTGTTTCGAGTTCGAGGGCTAATCTATTAAACTCTAACGGGTACCACTATCTATTTACCGAAATTAGGATTATTCTTCTAATTATAATATTTAAAAAATAAATAAATAAAATCAAAAAAGAGAAAAAAAAAAGGACCTAAGTTTCTACATATTTTATCGTCGTCCTGAAGGTACCTACGTACCCGCTAGTTGGGATCAGACGATTGTAATTTTTTTCTAAAAATTTAGTTTGTTGATTTATTTTAATTTTGAAAACCAACGAGATTTACGTTCTTAATTGATTCAATTTATTAAAAAAAATCTAAAGGAGTCCTAATTCGTAAGTGTTTTTGTTTTATAAAAAATACTCTAAAAATCTTTTTTTTTTTAAAAGGGTCTTTTGTTAAATTTTAGTTAAAAAAAATATTTCTACGTGATGAATCCTTAAACAAGATCAAATCCTAAAAAATAACCAATCCCTATAACCCCTAAACTAATATATACAACTATTTACCTAAATAAAAACATATTATATAATATACTTGATATATATGTAGAAAACTAATACTAAGAAAAAATCTCCTAATATATACATATCTTATATATTACATCCTATAACCAAGGATCTAATAATAATAATACTATAATATGGTTATGATAATAATAATGAGATATATAAATAAAAAAACAAATAAATAAATGAATGAATGAATAAAAAATTCAAGATTGGAAGAGAATCGAACCTGATCTTCAACTATTTAGCAGTATAGTGTCTACAATTTAGCCGTATTGATGTGTGGTCTATAGTGGACATACGGACTAATCAAAGTTACGGTGCAACAAAGTTAGACAGTGCTCGGATGTGCTGTCGTTGGGCTTAACAGTTAAGTCTACTGTTGAAGCTGAATGTGAAGTGCAGTGCTAGATGGACAGTAGTACAGTGACGGATCAGGAAACGTGCTGGTATGTGTGCAGTGTGTGGGATAGTGGCATGTGGATTGTGGAACGTGGTTCATCTTAACTATCGATGGTGAAGGTGAATGCGTATGCAGTGGTGTTAGGACAGTGTAGAATCGTACGCTATGTTGCTGTTGTGTAGAACATGCTACTTTTCACCTGGTGTTACTGTCTGCTTGATGTTGCTGTCCACCTGATGTTACTGCTGTTCGCCAGGTCATACTACTATCCGCCTAGTCGTACTATTATCCGCCTGGTGTTGCTGCTATCTACATGGTGTTGCTGCTGTTCGCCTAGTCATGCTGCTGTTCGCCTGGTATTGCTGCTGTTTGTTTGGTCGTGTTACTGTACGCCTGGTGTTGCTGCTGTCCACCTGGTCGTGTTGCTGTTTGCTTGGTGTTACTGTTGCAGTTGCCTAGTCATGCTGCAATTGTGGGCTGATCAATGCTCGGCGTGAGGTTGGTTTAGGTGTCAGCTTGGAATAGAGATAGCGGCCTTCGTGTAGTATGTCTGTGGGAGTCGCGTATTTGTTATTTTGACGAAGAAGATGACTTGCTGTGCGACAAGGATTGATTTCAATGGATGGATGAGAGGATCTTGATTCTTTTTTAGAGTTTTTGTATTTATGAAAGCTAAATAAGATCATATCAAATCATATCTATTATATCTAATTAAATTAGACTCGAATCCTTGATATCAATACAAATCTAATCAAACTAGATTCAAATAATTTTGATTAGATATGAATTCTGCACGTTCAACTCGTTTTTTTTTTTTACCTTTTTTTTTGTAAAAATGAAAATAAAAAGATTGAAATAAAAGATATCTAAAAGTCTAGTAAGATTCAAACCTAAAATCTCAAATTATATCTATTCCAATACTCCAATACTTATTTGTTAAGCCGTTGACTTACGCTTTAATATTCAATATAATTAAATTGTACTTAAACTACCTGATTCCCTAAAATAATTATTTGTACTAAATTAAACTAAAATTATTTGTTCCTAATATAAGTTACTTTTTAAGAATTTACGTAATTTTTATAATTTTTCCTTTTCTTAATTTTTTTTTTGGTATTTTCATCATTTGTTAATTTTTATTATTTTTTATCTTTTATTAATTTTTTTTGTTTATTATTTTTATTTTTGAACTAAGACCTTTTTTGTAAAAAAATAAAAAATTAAGACTACAAAAAGGCAAAAGTTAGATGTTTACGATATATAATGATCAATATAGCAAAGGTGTCTTTACTATTATTATTATCATTGTAATATAAAATTGGTTCAACACTGTAAACGAGCCAATTCAGTGATAATCTTCTACATATATAAGCGATACCTAATATCATTAGAATATTATTTGTATAATTGGTTGGAAATTGTTAAAAGGTTCACCATTTATTTGATTTATCTAAAATGTTCTATTACATATACCGTGTATGAACTAAAAACATTGACATCTTAAATGTTAATAACTTACTTAAAGGTCTATGATAATGACACATGATAGGTATATTTGTCACCGTTCGCTTCTTTCCTATAGTTTGATAGTCGTCCGCTTTATGAGGTCATGTGTGGCGCGTGAGCAATAATATAATATTTACGAGGAGAGGGACGTTGGCCAATGAAATCTGTCTGAAGGGGCGTGCCCACAGTGACATGAGACATTTATCAACTGCGTATTATCAACGGCAAAAAATAATCATAAGTAAATCTTACGTTTTATATCTAAATTTTATTATTTTTTATAATTATATATCTAAAATTTTAATTTATTTAATTATACATTAATTACCACCATTTATACCTTAATAAATTTGTATTTATGACAATTATCTATTTAGCATAATAAATTAATGAGATAACTAACTATAACCTTAAAGAAAGTAATATAACTCCCATATAATCTTACATGGTCATGACTCAGAGTAGGTTAGGTGGCCGGTGATCCCCAACGAGAGTTTATACGATTATCATAATGTTATATACGGTAATGGTTAATTATATTAACTTAACTAATGGTGTAAATTATAGTTAACTAAAGTATATATATTAACAACTAAATATTCAATTAAATGAATAATTAGATAAGTTGAAATTTTAAGTGTTAAATTATAAAAAGTGATAAAATTAAGGTGTAAATAGTGACATTGACTTAAATAATTAATATATATGTTTATAACAATTGTTGAAAAATATTTTTTTAAAAAATTATATATTTTTATTATCATATATTTAAATATTATTCATATTTATATATCATTCATAAATTCTTATGATATATTAATACAAATAAATCTTTATTTATAATCATTAGATATTGTAAATGTTGGAAGCTTTTATCGATAAATGGTAATTAGCAACTATATGCATTTATAATATTAATGGAAATTGAGAAAATTTTCTATTAAAACATAGAAACATATTTTCTCCACATTTATTTGTTAAATATTTAATCAATTTATTTATTGATTTTACATTCCCCCGATGATTTATCAACATCATTGGCCATTTGCTACGCTCTTTATTTGCAACTAATTCTTGCTAAAAACCATTACTAATCATATTCTTTCCAGATTACTACAATGATATTTAATAATTATGGAACTTATTATAACAAATTTCCATGAAACAAACACATCTTCAGTTTCGGGCTGGTAGCAAAGATTAGTAACCAACGTCAGAACTCTGCATTCTATATATAATAAAATACTTAATTATTGTGAACACGCTATAAATATATTCATGATGGATTAAATTAATATTTCAACTTAACCATTGACTTAAAAGTCTTCTTGCTAAGTTGGGTTTCCATCTTAATACCCAAATTCATGTCTTGGTCTTTCCATTACAAAATGCACAAAGAAGCTCTACCTCGACTGGGTACATGGAATGCAACGACTTAGTTGACGTTTGCTTATGTGGGGTCTATTTAAGGGATATTTATAAGTAAATTTTAAAAATTATATGATGTATAAATAATAACTCTAAACTCTTAAAGTGTGAATTTCATTTCTTAATAATATTTGAAAACATATACTAATTTTAAATAAACCGTTGTAAAAACTTTTAGATTACTGCTAAAACTTCATGGATTTGGTAATGAATTTTATGGTTCTATATATGTATATTTTACGAGATTAGTCTAACATTTCATATTATTTTTAATTTTATATCTATTAGATATGAATCGTTGAAAACAGAATTATTTTAGTAGTTTAAATTTACTAAATATAAAATAAAGAGTGAGATAAAAGATCCAATTGTTACCATAAAAAGTGTACAAAATCGTAAAAAAATCTGAATTATAAAGCATGTGTATATTTTAAACATTTATTAAAATATAAATCCACGCTTTGAGAATTTAGAAAAAAAAAAAAAGTTTTCCCAACCCATATTTTTTAGAAGGTTTGTAGAAGCAAAATTTCAATGACCAGCTTCCTAGAAAGCGACGAAAGCTTAAGGAGTTGATTTGGAAACCGAAGTCGGAGTGTCATTTTTTCACTTCAATATATGCGGACCTTCACAGCGTTTTCCTCTTGCGCCCGAAGATGTTTCACGTATGATATTCTGTCAACGGATGATCTTGTCATTCAACAACCATTCTTTTGTCTTATATGGGAGTCCCATTAACCGACTCTTCAAGGATAGTTATTCAAGGATAAATATTGCATCAACCTCGTGATTGGAAACATATATTTATTATTATTTTTAAATTATATAAATATTAATTAAATAAAAAATATTGCATAGATGCAAATCTTTTAAATCATATTTAAAAAATATGATATTGAAAATAATAAAAGTGTCGCATTTGTGAAATGCAATTTAATATTTGGTTATAGTATTTATCTCATATTTAAGTTTATAAATATATTGTGTCTTTTAAATACAATATAGATATATGTACTTATATTGCATTTAAAAAAATACAATATTAATATAATTAAATATATATTATATTTTTAAAACGCAACATAGATACAAATACCTTTTACTTTTAAGAGATATGAGATAAATTTAGTAAATTGGTAATATTTTATACACAATTAATAAATACATAATATTTATTACATGTAATGGTAAACAAGTAAAATTCTCAAGAAATAATACTTACCTATAATTTACTTCACAATTAGAAAAAAAAAAGGTTTGATTCTTTCATTTTTTATAAAATATAATGATTGATAATTTCAAGATAAGCAAATAATCATGTTGACACCCACCTAGACCATACTCGATTAGGTAAGTATTGAGGACTCTAGGATTGGTTCCGGATAATAATTTTTCGGAACCTATTTTCATATAATAAAATATGGACATGAAATCGGGACTCATATCCACCTAAGAACTTGTACCTCTCTAAAATATAAAAAATATGGGTTCCAAGTTACTGCATGCTATATCTTATATCCATTCTATAATAATAATAATTAAATAATATTAATAAAAAATATATAATACAATGAAATTTTTTTAACCTTAAGAAATAACGAAAAAAGCCTAATCTATTATAAACCCTAAACGAAGCGTTTTATGTTTCTCAAGTCAATCCATCTCTCTTCTTTACTTGATCATTGCTTTATCTCCTAATATGGTGAAGATTATAAAATATCTTAATTCTTAGTTTATATATTTGAGACAATGAACTTGTGATACATGACTTTATGTAAGCTAATTTTGAAATCATAAGGAGGATAAAAAGTATCATGTCAAAATTTATGAGGATTTAAAAAATTTGCAAGTTTCACAAAGTACCTCGTACCTTATTAATTCTATAGGACATATGATAAAGGGTGGTTCCAAGATGCTATAAGATGGATTCTAATTCTAAAGATTTGAGAATTTGTACCAATAAAATAGGGTACAAATAAGACCCTATACTATAATTATCTTATACCTATTTACCCCTAGTTGATATATATAAAAGAAAAAAAAAACTAATAAGATTAAATTATATATTATGGGAGTATAACTAGAGGATTCGTGGAACCACATGGGTAATAAATGAAGTTAAGTTACATAATTGATGCTAGTTATGTAACAAATTAGGTAACATAAGATAGGCCTTTTATCTTGTAAGGTAATATTATGGACGAGAGATTTTATAAATGCCTTCAATCCATTTCAATAATGGTGTCTTGATACTTTTGTGTAATTCTTGAGCAATTTTACGAGGCATTGACTATAACTGCGGGAAAAGAAAATGTTAGCAGGTATACCTACAGATTTTAGAGGAGAATTACCTTAATATTTTACTATAAGATTTAAACGTTCATTTTGCAAGATTTTAAGTAGAGTTGCATTATAGCATGCTAATGGAGTAAATTAGAATATGAAATTTGTGTAAATTTGCTATTTGACAGTGAAATTGTTATGTAAAGCAAAATTACAAGATATTTCACTTTTTATCTTTCTACAACAAAATTATGATTATTTTTAGATTCATGAGTTTAAGAACGAAAAATGGAAATTATGCTTCAATGAGTAGTTACTAAAAACAATAGCGTAACCATGTGACTAAGACTTGTACCTTTGAGGTATTGTCTATTTTCTATCAAACGTTACACGATCTTGTATGGCTGCTTCTAAGGAGATCACTCATTGAAGCTTCTCCTTAAGTATATTTAACCATAGAGTTTTAACGAACTTTATACCACTATATTAGAAGTGCCTCAATTATTATAGTTCCACTACCCTCTATATAAAGGATATCATAATCTACCCTCTTATGGAAATGATGCTCCTATCAATATCATTAGATAGGTTTAGAACCGCATTAGGTAAGAAGTACTATGGAGTTGCTCTCTTACAAGCTTAAGTGGTGCCTCTTTACTATGGCACTTTGCATGCCATATGTGGCATTTAACACCTTTACTTTCGACCAATGAATTGCTCTTATGTTATTTATAATGATTCAATTGGAAGTCATCGATGAGATATTATTTGCTTTGACGTCAAATGCCATAAGACTTTGCCCTTTGGTTTAACTGCTTCTAGAGAGGTCATCAATCACTCCACCTTAAACATACTTAACCTTCATTTACACTCATCTGATTATGCTAACTCTTTTATGTTTTCAAGGAATATTTCATCACAATGGTGGTGATGAGGAATATCAATCACTAAGTTAGGCTCTTTGAATTTAAGACACAAAAGCTAACCTATGCGATGAAGGAACATACCAAGTATGAAGACCTAATACTAATATTATGAACTATAAATGAGAAGAAATTGTACTTTGAATAACAATAAATACTATAAAACTACTAGGGATAGATTTTTTAGAAATTATTAATAAAGACTCTTTTCTTTTTCCTTTTCCTTAGGATTTTTTTTTCCAACTTTTTCCTTGGGAGTTTGAGTTGCAATTTTTGGTTTATGATGACGGTTATGTAAGGAGATGAATGTGTTTGGAGATCATGAACACAGTTCTAAAAAATGCATGTAAATTCAATCGAAAGATACGAACTGATAAAGAAACATTAAGGGCTAGTGTAAAAATGGGATCACCAAGGGTAAAGGCGACCAGTAAACTAATTTACTGATAAATATCGCATTGATGTGATCACTCTCCTATCGCAAGGGAATTCTCTATTGCCATATAGATACACATTTTCCTATGTAGAAGCTCCTTTATTTATTTCCTTTTCCATATATATATTTCTTTTCTCTTTTGTATACATTTATCCAATGTATGTATATAATACAATATTAACTACGATAACATATTAAAGAAATTCTTTTTCGGTAGCCTCTTTCTCTCTATTTTTATCTTAAAGTTTTGAACTGCAGTCTTTCTTTGCTGATCAACAATGGCAATTGATTACATCGACATGGTATTAAAGTGGGTACCATTAGTACTTTATACTTGATTCTCTTTCGTTTACAAATATTTGTTGATTTCTTGCGTTTGTTCTTATCCTTCCTATCAAACATGAATTTGAATGGTGATAATTTGAGTAATGATCTAATGCATCTTTCCAGTTTTGATAATCCTGGAACAATTATTACTAGCATATTTTTTAATGGAACGAACTTCTCAGGTTGAAGTCGATCTATACAATTGGCTTTAGGATTAAAAGAGAACTTAGGGTTCATTGATGGCAAATGTGTTAAACTTGAGCTTGATTCTACTAATTTCCATAGATGGATTGAGTGTGATTACATGATTTGATGTTAGATTTGAATTCCATGACAAAGAATCTAGCCCAAGCTTCTTATATGCTCAATCGATGAAGGAGTTGTAGGATGATATTAGTGAATGCTTTGGTTTAATAAATGGTCCTTTGATCAATCAACTACAACATGAAATTATTAATTTTTATCAAGGATCTTTGACTATTTCATCGTATTATAGTAAGCTTAAAGAGTTGTGGGATGAAATGATGAATCTCTATTGTTTGCCTTAATGCTCTTATGGTATATTAGCTTAATGTCAATGTGATATCATTGCTAAATTTCAAGAAGTGGAGTATTAGAATAGACTAATGCAGTTTTTAACTGGTCTAAACGAAGCAATTGATGGAGTACGTAGTCAAATTCTCTTTATGGAACCACTACCATATGTTAATAAAGCATACTATTTGTGTGTTAAGTTGAAAACTAAAAACAGATGGCAAGAATCATAGGTGATGAAGCCTTTGCTTTTGAAGTTAAGAGTGTTCATAGGACTAATACAGGAGATAAAAGAGATAAGAGAAATAAGTTAACTTGTACTCATTGTAAGAGAAATGGTCATTCTATTAACTAGTGTTTTGAAATCATAGGCTAAGTGGATTGGTTTAGGTTAAAATAGAAATGTTTTCAAACTAATGCATCAAACATGGCTCTACATGTAGTAGTTAATCAATGCCAAAATCCTGATACTCCACTTGATGGTAAGGTAACTGAACATTCTGATTTTGAGAAGTATTTATCTAGTAATTCTGGTTTGGTTTCTTATTTATGCTCAGAAGTGGTGACGATGTTAGAAAAGTAGCAACAAGGAAGATACAAAATTAGGACTACTTGCTATCAATTTTGCAAGTAATATCACTTAAACTACTTCTGCTTCTCATGGTTTTAGTTTATCTCATAGTAATAGTGAGTATTCTTGGATTGTTGATAACAAATCCTTTGACCATATCACACCATTTCTTCACTTTTGATCTGAAAAACAAACACTACTAGACCCAATTAAGATAAGATTACTAGATAGCTACTTAAAAACAATAAACACCCTTGGAAATGTTGAATTACACAGCATTTTATTAACTAAAGTGCTTTTAGTTCCTGACTTTTATTACAACTTACTATCTATTAGTTAGTTACAACCGAACACTAATTTGATTACACTCTTTGATTCAACCAAATATCTTTTTTAGGACTAGACATTTAAGACTTGTATTCCTCAGGCAAAAGCTTACCTTAGTTTATATATAATAAATTCAAGGCTAAGAGTTGGTGGTTTTAAATATGTTTTTTATATATTTAAAGTTGTCGTTTTTTATACTTTCAAATCCCTATAAAGAATAAAGTTGTTTCTTAAGTTTTGTAGAATAAAACTATTAAATTGATTCACAATCCTCTTATACATGCTTCTTTGTTTAAGATCAAACACATTCCTTTGTAAAAAGACCTCAAGAAGTCTAATTTCATTGTAATACATTTCACTTAGCAAAATTCTATCAATTACCTTCTCGTTCTAGTCAATCATGTATTTTGTATCCCGTTGACTTTTTACAAGTAAACTTATGGAATCCTTGTAATATCCCATCCACAACCCCCCCCCCCCCCCCTCCCCCCCCCCCCTCCCTTTTTTTTTTTATTCGGTAGCAAGTTTTTCATGACTATTGTAAATGATATGAGCAAATGCATATGGAACTTTTTATTGCCACACAAATATCACATACTTGAAACTTTGACTAATATTGTGGTATTTGTTAAAAATCAATTTCATCTTTTACTCAAAGTCATTAGAACCAACAATAGTGTTGAGTTTATGTCACATTCTTATCAAGATTTTTTCAAGAAACTTAGCAGCATTTGACAGAAAAGTATTGCTTATACATCACAACAAAATAGTGTAGTTGAAAGAAGACATAGACAAGTACATGGCATTGCATGTACAATTCGTCTTCATACAATTCTTCCCAAGAAAGTTTAGGGAGAATGCACTTTAGCAGTTACAACCCTCGTTAACCAAAAGTCTTCTCAATCACTTGATTGGAAATCTTCTTATGAACTCTTTTGTAAAAAACCACCACCATACACTCAAGTTAAAGTCATTTGATAAATTTGCTATGCTTCTACAAATAAAAGTTAGTAAGACAGATTTGATGCAAGAAGAATGAGGTATGTATTTTTAGGATATCCTACAGGTCAATATGGGTATAAATTATATGATCTCATTGCTCATTAAGTATTTATTAGTAAGGATGTATTCTTTTAAGAGCACATCTTCTCTTTTCTTCATTTCATTCTAGATTCTGTGCCGTAAGATAAATCTTCCTTGTTTCCTAATCAATCACTTAACACACATGATGATGGTACTCTAGACACATCACTTCATGTTCCAAAGTCAAACCCTTCCTCTATTCTAGATACATAAGTTCCAAAGTCTAATATTTAAGTTCTTATTGAAAGAGCAAGTTCTCCAAGCACTTCACAACCAATTGTACCTCTTTGAAAGTCTAATAAAACTAGGAAGCCACCGAATTGGCTTAAAGACTTCATTCTTACTATGCAATCGAGTTGATTTGATGATCCAACATGCATAATATTTTCATAGCCTTATGCTACAACTACTGCCAATACCAAATATCATTTATTTCATCACCAATCTTTTACATACTATCCAATGATTATATTATACCATTGGTTAATGTGTTTTCAATTCAAGAACCACACAATTATTATGAGGCTAAACAATAGCTGCAATGAGTTGAAGTCATGGATAAAGAACTTTGAGCTCTTGAAGATAATCATATAAAGAATGTTGTGGACTTTTCATTAGATAAGAAAGCAATAGGCTTTAAATGGATATACAAAATAAAGTATAACTTTGATGGTTCTGTTAAGAGATTTAAAGTTCAGTTGGAAGTAAAAGTCTATAATTAAGCTAAGGGGATTGATTGTACTGATACTTTTTCTCCAATTGCCAAATTCATTATGATTAGGCTACTATTGTCCTTAGCTGCTTCTAAAAATGGGCTTATGCATCGACTTGATATGAATAATGCATTCTTACATAGTTTTATTGATGAATATATATATATATATATAATGAAACCACCAAAACGTTATTTTATAAATAAACCCGATTAAGTTTACAAGCTTGTTCGGTCCTCTTATGGATTGAAACAAGCTTCAAAACAATAAAATAAAGAGTTCACAAAATTTCTTTATTCTTTGGGTTTTGTTTAATCAAAGATTGATTATTCCCTCTTTACTAAACATAAAGGAGACATTTTTCTGACTACTTTAGTATATGTAGATGATATATCATTAGCGGGAAATAATCTTGATTCTATTAATTCTATGAAGCAAGCTTTAGATAAGGCATTCGTCATGGAGGACCCAAGTGAAGTAGAAGTTTCTTACTAAGCATTGAAATTTGTCAAACCTTTGATGGATTTTACTTAAATTAGAGGAAGTTTCTACTGGAAATCATTCATGATGTAGGCCTTATAGGAGCATGACTAGTTGAATTCCATTTCCTTTACATGATCGATTGAACAATGAAGATAGAGAGTTACTACAACAACCCTCCATGTATCACAGACTTGTTGGGCATCTCTTATATATGACAATGATACGCCATGATATCTCTTTTTCAGTTCGATGGTAAGTCAGTTTGTCACTTCACCAAGGACTTCTCACTTGAAAGTTGCTCAACACTTGTTTCACTACTTGAAAGGCTCGATTTACCAATGCTTATTATATTCATCATCTTCTTCTTTGTAGCTTTATCGCTTTTTTAATGCAGATTGGGATTTTAATTGTATCGATCACAAATCCTTATCTGGTTTTTGTATTTTCCTTGACTCTTCCTTAGTTTCTTGAAAGACAAAAAAGCAAAATGCAGTCTCTATATCCTCAACTAAATCTAAATATTGGAGTGTTGCTCTTATAAATAAGGAAATTTTGTGGCACAGGACTTGGCAATTGACATTCATTTGCCCGTACACTTGTTTACTGATAGTTATTCTACAGTACAGCTTGCAAATAATCCTTATTCTCATGGGCAAACCAAATACATTGAGCGCGATGTACATTCCATTCGCGACTACATCAATTTTGGGTTTTTGTGACGGTTGCATGTTTCATCTCACAAGCAGCTTACAGATATAATGATCAAAGGAGTTTCTAAGTCTCAACTCCAATTTCTATTATTCAACTTGGATCCTAGATGGTATATATATATATTCCTATACAAGAGCTCCCTTTTTCGCGCATATTTCTTTTCTTCCATGTGTACATTTATCCAATGTATGTATAACATGGTGTTAACTGCAATAACAAATTACAGATTCTAGATCCTTTTCGGTTTTGTTTTTCTCTTAAAGTTCCCGAATTTCGATCTTTCTTTGTCGATCAACAATCTCTCTCTAAAATGTTTGGCAATTAATACAACTAATGTTACTAATATAAGCATATGACTAATTGATAATCCATTTAAATTGATCATAAACATAAATAAGTTCGAATTCAACCATCTCCGCGCACATCTCAAACATTTTAAGATAAATCTAGATAAATTATACGCCGAATGGATTCTTCTATATATAATTCATACATTCACGTATATACTTATTTGATAGTGAAATCTAAGTAGCCATTTGCATTGTTTCCAAAATTAGTAGCATCCTTACAAGTTCCTTATAATTTTTTAAATACCAGGAAAACTTTCTCTAAGTTATGAATCCGAAAAAAGTTTGTGGATTTAAGACGTTTCAAATACCCACTTGATCAATAATTCAGTACACAGTTCCTCGTGTTTCCCGAGTGGTTATGTCCAAGAAATGGCAAGGCAAGATAACGGCAGCTTCCGACAGAAAAAAGGAAAGAGAAAAGTGACGTAAAACTCCTTTAGCATATCCACGTTATTTCTGCTTCATTACACAACAACATTGAAGTCAATCACCTAAATAATTTTATAATATCGTTCTTATTTTTTTATAGAATGAATATTATTCTTAATTTATATTTTTTTGAATTTAAACTATTAAATAAATTATAAATTTAACGAATTAAATTTAAAATATATATATATAAATAGATGATATAATAAATAATAAGATCGATTTCATCAAAATAAATTACTGGATTATAGAATTTCTTTAGACCGAAACAACCCACTATAATTCTCACCTATAAATATCCTACACCCCCTACTCAAAGCGCCACAACCGCACTACAAAATATAACTTCCTTCACCACCTGACCACCATTACCTCCGCTTCTGCCTTGCAACTTCTACAAATTACAACAAATTAGCCTCACCACCAATGGAGGTGCCTACCAATTGGGCTACTTATGCAACTGCTTGGCTGGCAACCTTGGTTCTTTTTCTCCTCTCTGGCCGACTCCGGCGGCGTAAACTCAATCTGCCACCAGGACCAAAGCCATGGCCTATTATTGGCAACCTCAATTTGATTGGCACATTACCACACCGTTCACTTGATGAACTTACCAAAAAATATGGTCCAATTATGTACCTTAAATTTGGTTCATACCCTTGTGTTGTTGGCGCCTCGGTTGAAATGGCAAGAACATTCCTCAAAACCTATGATGTCATATTTTCCGGACGCCCTAAATTCGCGGCCGGCAAATACACCACATATAATTATAGTGACATTACATGGTCACAGTACGGGCCATACTGGCGCCAGGCACGTAAAATGTGCATAATGGAATTGTTTAGCGCTAAAAGACTCGAGTCGTATGAGTACATTAGAGTTGAAGAATTAAATTCAATTCTAAAGCACTTATGCGAATTGAGAGGGAAGACAATCCAATTGAAAGATTATTTGTCTGATCTTAGTCTTAATGTGATTAGCCGTATGGTTCTGGGAAAGAAATATACTGTGGAAAGTGAAGGCTCCATTGTGACACCAGAAGAGTTCAAGAAAATGCTTGATGAGTTGTTCCTTCTTAATGGGGCTTTAAATATAGGTGACTCTATCCCTTGGCTTGATTTCTTAGACATGCAGGGTTATATTAAGAGAATGAAAAGTTTGGCTAAGAAATTCGATAGGTTTTTGGAACATGTCTTGGATGAACATATTAGTAGGAGGCAGCAAGCAAAGGACTATGTTGAAAGAGACATGGTCGATATTCTTCTTCAGTTAGCTGATGATCCTAATCTTGAGGTAAAGCTCGAAAGACATGGAGTCAAGGCCTTTAGCCAGGTAGTTTTCAAAGTTCCTATACACACCCTCTTTCTCTCTTAAAAAAAAAAAATATATATAATAATAATAATAGTTTACAGGCCGTAAGGCACTCGAACATATTTCATATTTACAGAAACACGGCATTTATACCAATTGGATGTTAACATAACAAAGTCTCATCTCGTACTTGGTATATAATTTGATGGTTATATGATTCTGTACGCAATATAGAACCTACGTAGATATTTCCTGTTTTGCGCCAACAAGAAATGGTGGCATTAACATCAAATTTTGTAAAAGTATTGGTAAATATGGCATCTGGGTCAGCAAATAACGTCAAAGCAGTGGTTAGGAGAATATTGTAATAGACAAAGGGCAATAATGTAGCAAATTGCTATAATTTAATCCTCACAATGCCTAAAGTAGGTGATGTCATTTCAAAAAGTTAAAGGTATATATTATATTATCAGGCGGATGTGATAAGATGAAGATATAAAGTCAGTTTTGTTTTTTTTTATGAAAGAAGTGGTGCCACGATTTGACAAATTTATTATCTTACTATTTTATTAATGATTTAAACTCGGAGAGCGATTTCAAGATTGTGATAATTGTCCCATAGAATAATGGAGTCATATGATTTTTAAACTAACAAATTTTGTTGTATTTGTTCTAATGTAGGACATGATAGCTGGTGGGACAGAGAGCTCAGCAGTGACCGTAGAGTGGGCAATCTCCGAGCTACTAAAGAAACCAGAGATCTTCAAGATGGCAACAGAAGAACTCGACCGCGTCATAGGAAGAGAAAGATGGGTACAAGAAAAGGACATTGTTAATTTACCTTATATTGATGCCATAATCAAAGAGACAATGCGTTTACATCCGGTGGCACCAATGTTAGTACCCAGGTTGTCCCGAGAAGATTGCAAAATCAACGGTTATGACATACCAAAAGGTACTAGGATTCTAGTAAATGTATGGACAATTGGAAGGGATCCAACACTTTGGAAAAACCCTAATGAATTCTGCCCTGAGAGATTCATTGGTAAGGCAATTGATGTCAAGGGCCAGGATTTTGAACTGTTGCCATTTGGATCGGGAAGGAGGATGTGTCCTGGCTATAGTCTAGGGCTTAAAGTGATTCAATCAAGTTTGGCTAATCTCCTTCATGGGTTTAATTGGAAATTACCAGGGAATATGAAACCCCATGATTTGGAGATGGTGGAAATTTTTGGGCTTTCAACTCCTAAGAAGATACCTCTTGAAGTTGTTGCTGAGCCTAAATTACCACTTCATATGTATGGTATCTAAGGTGGCTTGCCATCTTAGGTTTCTAGTTTTCTTATCCTTAATAAGGTTGTGTGTAATCAAATATTCACCTACAAGGAGATTTTGAGTTATCTATATTTTACACTTTATTCCCAAATGGTAATGGTTTGTTTCATCGAAAAAACTTTTGCTTTATGTACTTAATAACTATAATTATGTATTTTGAACCATTAGATCTATGGGATCTATATAAAAACGATAGATCCTATTAATTTAAATATCTATAACGTTTAGTCCATAATGTATTGGATATGTATGAAATTTCCATTGTTGATCAAAATTAAATGGATGATAATAGATGCCAATAAATAAATGGAAAAAAAAAATCAAAAAATAAAGCAGGTATTAGTAGAGTGCAAAAATAAATTTTGTAATAAATAAGTGAAAGGAAACTTCTTAACGCTGTTTGCCCAGTGGGGATTTTTGTTTTAAAGATGCTATGCCCTTGAAAATTTCTTTTGGAAACTAATATAAACATCCTGTCGCTTTCGTCTGGACATGGCATGTAAAATTAAACAAGAAAGGAAAGAGCAGACAACTTCGTTCATTACGCCAATCGTTTGACCAAGTGGTCCTAAGCAGCGTCACGGAGCTTTGATTGGATGGAGCATTCAATTTTGCCCGTAATTGGGATGCCACCATTCAATTCTACTGGTAAAATTGAATGCGATATTTGGGAAGCATAATGATATAATTATGTGGTCCCTGTTCATTTTTTTATTATATTCATCCAATCATTAAAATAATATCTATTAAATCTAAATAATTGAAAACATAATTAAATCGATATCCAATCTAATAAATGTTATATTAACGGTAAAATAAAAGGTTAAACTGATTTTCTAAAAAATATAAATACTATAAAAAAACATCATATTTAGATACAATTATTATTGTTATTATTTTAACACATCTATTCAATAATGTAGTTTAATAACCACACTATCATTTAAATAATTAACTTAATATTATCAGGATTACTCATATCGATTTTGATTAAATTGACTAGGACATACCTCCCTCTTGAGTCATAACTATTTTAATTATAACAATAAATCTTCTTTTGGGAGTTAATTTATAATCACCAATTAGTAATAAGCATCTCTCATAAGTTTAACTATGAAATCCTGCATATTTGTCTATATCAAGAGAATTTAATGTATTAAGAGCATGAATCCTAAATTTAATCTAATACACGTGTTGATACCAAGATCAAACTAAATCTATTCCAATTTTAGGGAGATCCCCATATTCCCTTTCTGAGTTTCTATGGATCCAGTTCATAAACATAGTTATTGACCGAGCAACATATTTATGAATCATGAAGTTTGAACAATTAAAGTGCATAAAAGATAAAATATAATGTGGATACAACATAGACTATCCCTAAAAACTTTACAAATTGCACAAACACCTAATCTTTTAAAAAGTCAGTACTTATCCCCTTAATAATTCTTCTTCTTTTCCGTTATTTTTTTAATACCTTTCTACATTTTTCTATTTTCACTCTTCTGTGTTTTTCTATTTTCTTTGCACTGCCATGTCAATAGTGTATATGCTTGACCTTTCAAAAAGTCAAGAGTTTACGTAATTTTCATAGTTTTGTAAGGTGATTCGTACAATTTACCTAAACAAAATTTGTAATAGATTCAAACACTTTAATACTAGATCTTGTATAGATATAAATCATAACACTTCTATCCATCGTCATAATATTTATTAAAATTTTTCTATATATTAATAGTCTTAAAATACTTAAGAAAACCCTAATGGTTTATTTTTAAAAATATAAATTAAAAAGGTTTGTAAGAAAAACAAAAATATATATAATTTATAGTGTGAGGATATCGTCTATATAGACAGGTCATTAAAGACACATTTAGGGTTATCGATTTCATTTAAATAGGGTGAGGCATATTTAGACAAAGTGAAGCACTATGTTTCTCACTCTTGAGGCATCAATTTTGTCTGCATGGGTCGAGCTTCCATTAAAATGAAGTTTGTTTAGGGCATTTTGATAGTAAGGCTTTATTCGAATGGATAGATGATCCTTTTAAGATGAATCTACTACAATATGATTAGTTCTTCAAGATGTGGATTCGTCTAGTAGCATGAGGATCCACTCGACCGGAGTCTTCTCGGCATGCTCTTTTTACTAAAATAGCCATTTCATTTCAACAATGACCCACACCATTCGAACGGTATCCTAGTGAACTCGATCTTTAGCATTTTCCTGGTCTTTCCCTTAAGATCTTGCAGCAAAGCTCTTTTGTGCATGTGTTCTTTAAATTCAAGTAAATCCTTATAAAAGCATAATATGTACAGGTGTAGCACAAAGTAGGACCGACATGATGTAAAATTAACGATTATCAATGACCAAAGTGATATAGTTCTTGATTTATGAAATGTGTTGAAATTTTGTTAACACTATAATATATATATATATATATATATATATATATAACTCGTGACTTGATCATACCTTGAGGGAGACTCATGTTGCATGGTGAAATTCTAAAATAAAAATTTACAACGATGTAGCGTTAGGAATGGACCCAAATGTGAGACCATTTAGGTAATTCTATATGAAATTATTGGAACTAGAAAAATTGAAATCACGTGATTTGAGCGTGACACAATAGCCAAATGTAGTTAGATTTTGAGAATAATATTAGTGATTTCTTATTGATTTTCTTTCTTTATTATGGTAGCATATATTCATAATAATATTTCCACAAAAATACTAAGTACACAGATATTTTCTTTGCCTCTCTCTCTCTCTCTTTTCCTGTATAGATATACTATATTAAAGTAAAAAAAACCTCTATAAATTAATAACGTTGGAATCATAAAATTTTATTAATTTAGAGAGGCATTAATTAATAGATAGATTAATAATTTATTAATTTAAAGAATACTCTAATCACAGAAAAGAAACACTAATTGTGGCAATTATAGCTATACAAGTAAGTCAACTGGGACAACCTAGCATGCCCTACGTTGGCCCATGGGTTGAGCAAGTTGGCTTACTTGCAAATGCATACTAGAATTTCTATCTCAACTTGCTTCATTACAGGTTACAGGTTAAGTAGATCAACCAACGAATTGAAATTTGGAAGAATGTTTATTGACTTAGCATTGAAGTTTATTATCCAATTTTAGTAAAAATCAAGCGGACATTGATTTATTATGAAAATTATTCACTAATTTTAAAACTTTGAAAAATAAGAAATGATTATATAAAACTCTTTATATAGATCGCTATATCGAGTCTATTAGCATTATCAACAAAGCTACGTTTAATGCACCGCATTAAAAGTTGTTGAATGTTTTTTACCTCATTGTAGGTATCCAATTTTTGACTCCATTTATTTATTTTTTTCAATAGGGAAAAGTGTCTTAAATTAGGGAAAATGCAAAAAAAAAAAAGAAAAATAATAAAAAAAAACCCAAAAAATAAGAAATATAGAAAAATACAAAAAAAGTAGAAATTTTAAGAAGGCTAAAAAATAAAGAAAATTAAAGAAAGTAAAAAAAAATGAAATTTAGAAAAATGAAAAATGGAAAATTTAAGAAAAACCAAAAAAAAAAGAAATTTACAAAAAAACTAAAAAATTTATGAAATATAGAAAATAATAAATTTTTTGTTTAAAATAGAATTTTTAATAAAAGTAGAGAGAAGACTGTTGGACCAGAGCTTAGATTTAAATCTAGTCTAAACTGATTTTGTTCATATGTATAATTTAATTATACACATGAATAAGGCTCAAACCAATAATTTAACGATAAAACTCTTGAGCATGTTATTGGACATAACTTGAAGGATTTGGGTTTGAATCTCACTAAACACAAAGTGCCTTTTTTCTTTTTAAAGAAAAACCACATAATAATAATAATAATAATAATAATAATAATAATAATAATAATAATAATAATAATAATAATAATAATAATAATAATAATAAACGCAATTAGGATAGGACTTAATTAATAGGTAATTAATTTTTTTTCTTTTAGTCTTTAACTTATTTTATTCTTATAATAATAATAATAATAATAACTAAAAAAAAAGGAGCAATCGCTGTGGACCAAAAACTGATCTGCAATTCATGAAATAGAGCACAAAGCCCTAATTGGTAAGGGTACGCTAAGTATGCTCCTTTATTTTTGGACCATGTACGTGCATTGTATGCGCGCACAGAGATATATGGCATGTACTCGCTTTTAAGCAAGTCAAAATGTTTAAGCTCGACCTACATGTTTTTACGGGTTATGTGGGCTGGTCTACGTGATTTACTTCGCTTGCACAGCTCTAATAATAATAACTCTTCATAATTTTTTTCTTGTAGTTCTTTGATACGACATTGGAGTTTTTGAATGTAATAAGAAATATTAAAGATGAAATCTACCTAGATTTAAATTTCAAGAAAACACAAATAATAATAGTTTCATATTTTACTAAACTGTCCTAGTTATAGTTGTAATTTTAGAGAGTTATTAATTGTAATATTGATGAGATTATAGATATATATAAGGATCATACTAAAAGTTCTTATTTTATTAATTTATTGAAATTACTAATTTTACAAATTAACCTAAGTTCAGATGAAGAATATTATTTTAAAGAGATTATTAAGTGATCTAGTATTTTACTGTACTTTTTATGCCACTATCTTGCTAATTTCCTAGAAATTAATGCAACACGGCCACTTTTCATGGACCAATGCAACTCAACATTCATGGTTTCGAGCCAAAGCCTACTCCATCGTTGGCCATACAAGCCAACCCAACTGACTCAACTGCAGTAGAGATAACTGTTACCGAATAATACCCGACCCAACACATATTAGTAAATAAAAGCCGAACACAGGATACTACTCTCTCTCTCTATCTTTTCTATTTAAATATTTTCTTGAAAAAAAAAATAAAGGATCTAAATGCTAGGAAATCTAAACTGAAATGTGCTAAAAAGCCAAGTTGAAAATTTTGTTTCTAAATTTAAGAGTAGGCTTTGGAAAAAATAAATAAATAAATAAATAAAAATTAAGATAATGGTTATTGAATTTTTCAAATGCAAAATTTCAGTTGAATAGAAAAGTTCTTAAATATTAAATTCCTAAATATAAATGTCTACGTAAATTTTTATCTCGAAATTGTTGTTGTCTTGTAATGGCTTTGTGGTGTTGTCGTTTTCTTGATGGTATTATCTTTAATTGTACAAATTTCTTGACTAGGAATTTTTCATGATGTTCCACTTGCCACAAAAACCTCTTGCTTAATGATCCATGTTCTCCTAAACTTGTATTATATTTGTCATTCAAGATTTTTATAGGTACGGAATTAAGAGGAATTAAACTTCGTGTAAATAATTGAGCCGATATAGAAGAGTATTGTAAATGGACATCAAAGTATTATCTAACATAATCACTTCAATACTTGACTCAATCACTTATTTGGAGAGTTATGAATGCTTAAGAATAATATATAAATTTAAATATATAAACTAGCAAATAGTTTATCAATAGGTCATGATCTTTTATTTATAAAAGACTGTTATAAATAGTTGAAGAGAAGTTAATAAGCAAAGCATGTCCGCAAGTATTAGAAAATAAGATCATGGTATTTGACGTGTTTTACATATATACAAGATGAGTGCTGATTTAATCTTTTAATTTTATCTAAGATATTCTAACCCTTAAAAGCCTTTCTATAATTAGATAGACAATGTTCTAAGTTTAAGTTAAGATTAGCTTACTATAGACTATAAAGCTTTTACCGAAAATGCCCCATCAATAATATTCTTTTTCAACTTTTCCATGAAACACTCCACGTAGAGAATATGACCCATAGTGTACTAATATATATCTCACAATATATTCAAGCTTTATAAGATGGCACCGTCATTTCATTTTGTTATGAAGCTTATGGCTGCGGCTTTATTTATGTTAATATGAAGCTCCTTTCGTTTTAAAAGGAAAAAAAAATGCACGTGCGAAATATGATAACTAATGTTGTGTCTTGTTTTTCTTTTCTTTTCTTTTTTTTTTTTTTTTTCATGGTGAAACCGCGATCAAACCACCAATTCTACAATTCCGGATAATAAAACTATCTAAAAATTATATAACCAATGATTTTACTGTTGCCTGTTGGTTCAAGAACCAGCCAGCTGGATTGGTTCCGGTCCTTTACCAAAGATAGCACTTTTATACAATAATGTATTGACCTTTTAATCTAGGAGAGAAAGAAATCAAATCTAATCCATTTATTTAAAAAAATAATATTTATATTATTAAATTATAATAATTTTAAAAAAATTTTGTTTGATATTACACATCTAATAATATATATATATAATAATATAATATAATATAATATAATTTTGAGCAGGCGAATTATGGGCTGTACCCATGCCGTTAATAATTTCTTGGAAAGCGTGGAAATCATTGTATATTTATCCTTTTAGAAAAGATGCCTTCTGATTTCAACTTGCTCTATTAAAATACCTTATCTATTTTTTTTTTTAAATAGAGTTCATTTCCAATGAATTATTTTATAATATATTGATGTAAAGACATAAGATTAAAAAAAAAGATTTAATAAATAATACATATTATATATAAATATATAATATATGTAACTATTAATTATGTATAGATATTTAGCAATAAAGATAATAAAATTTTAAATAACTATTTATCATCCACCATCAATTTATATTAAATTCGAATAATAATTACACTCTACTAGTACTTTCCATGTCCAATTGAAAAGTTATCTCCACAATTACTGACCTTTACTAAAATCACAACCCCCAAAAATGGAGTTTCCTACTTGGGCTGCATATGTAACCACTTGGGTAGCAACCTTGCTAATTTTCCTACACTCTGAACGACTCCGGCACCGAAAACTCAATCTTCCACCGGCATATGTAAAAATAATGAAGAAAAATTATTTATGGTAATTATATAAAAATATATATTAGCTCTTTCTTAAATAAAGATTTTAAATATAATTTTTAAGATCCATAAAACGGGTTCAGATGTCCATTATATATATATATATATATATATATACACGTAATGTATGATAGTAATGAAGCTTTTTTATTTCTCCGACTATTTTTTCAAGGTTTTCTTTTTCCTCTAAGACTCCTAGAGTAATTATTTTTCCTTAAAGCAATAGTAGTTCGATAATTTTTTTCTTTTTTAAGGCTCGGAAAGCTCTTGATAGGATTAATATAAACTTATAATGTGTTTGATGTGTGTTAGTGGTTCCAAAAATTGGAATGTGGGGTAGATTTATGGTCTATAGAAGGATAAATGGCATATGAAAAATCACCCTAAGGTACTACGTTTAAAATGGCATATCAACGGATCATAATTATCCAAATACTACTAAACAAAAATGGCATATGCAAAATGGCAACTCTATCTATATAATCTAGCCAAGTCGAATCTATATAGTATAGAGATTAAATTTAGATTCAATTTGAAAACTCAAAACTCAATCTCATTTAAGTTCAATTAAACTTTAATTTTGAGTTCAAACTCAAAAAATATATTTGCCATATTTGATTTGAGGTTGATTAGTCCAATTAAATTTAAATTTTTTACAAATTCTTTTTTAAATAACCTTATATCACATAAATTTTAAAAATTAAAAGTAACTTAAAAATTATAATAAACACGATTTAACTTGCAGCCTAACGAGTTTAATATTTTAGATTACTAATTCAACTCAATTTGACATTCAAATAGTTTATACTTAAATTTAACTAGATTATTATCAAATTGAATTTAAATAAAATTCAAGTCAAATTTAAACCGTTTATAAACTAATTTAATTTATTTACACTCCTATCTACTGTATTTATACATATAATGGATAACGTCGGCTAAAACATTTTGTTTTGGTCATCATGTTGCTGGAGTTAGACATCACACTCACGTGATGGTAAGAAAAACAAAATCATTTAATACATAAATATCTTAGCAGAGATAAAGTTGTAAACAGTGGACACAACGCATAGGGCCATGGTGTCATCTTTTGATATGGTACAACATGCAATGATCAGAAAACATAGATTTGAATATGAAATATCACAATAATTTTAATATATAAAAATATAATCGATATCTTTATAAAAAAATATATTTTTAATATATATTATAATTTTATTAATATTTATATAACTTTTATTGATCTATATAATATATTAATACATAGAATCTTTTCCTCTCAACGACTCTTTCTTTTTTCCAACAAATGCGCAATAGCTAAAGAGTGTGGATAATCATTGGAACGCCCTCATAGTAAACAGCACCCACATTCACGATAAAAGTTTCAACGTTACGATAGTTATTGCTTTTGACTTTCCAAGCACTTCGAGATGCTACACACCGGTTACAATTGAAGGTTGAATTATACTTACACACTTCTTTTTTTCGATTTGTTTAATCATTTGTAGGATCTAATAGTTGGTGGGACAGAAACCTTGGCAAGAATAGTGGAGTGAGCAATATCAGAGCTACTAAGGAAGCCAGACATCTTCAAAAAAGCTACCCAAGAACCTGATAGGGTTATTACGCGTTTACATCCCGTGGCACCATACTTAGCACCAACACTATCAAGGGAAGACTGCAAAATCAATGGCTATGACATACCTAAAGGAACTAGGGTTTTGGTAAATACATGGACAATAAGTCGAGACCCTAAGATTTGGGATAATCCTAATGAATTTTTCCCCGAAAGGTTTAGATGTTGATGTCAAGGCCAGGATTTTGAATTATTTCCATTTGGAGCTGGAAGGACGATGTGTCCTGGCTACAGTCTAGGGCTAAAAGTGATTCAATCAAGTTTGGCTAATCTTATTCATGGGTTCAATTGGAAATTGCCAGGGCATATAAAATTTTTAAATTTATTTAGTTTATTGCATAATCTTGTGTTATGATGTTGTTAAACTGTGCCATTGTTTTAGAGCATCTGCAAAGATTTTTTCATTCTAAAATTTTAAATGGTGGGTAACATAGTTATGCGTTCCGCAACAAGGCAAGAATTTTTTTACTTTGATCTTGAATCATGTGACCGTTGTGATTTTTGGGAATTGATATCATTCTCGTATCATATTTAAGGATGCGATGGCAACTTGGATGGCATTCATTTCAATCTTATCATCCCTTGTTTATAAGCAGTACATGGTATGCAGTTGATTCCAACCCTAATTTATATTCTTCAAATTTAAACTATTAAATAAATTACAAATTTATTGATGAACGATAAGATAGAAGGTTGGACCGAATGGCTAATGCTAACTATCTAAGATAAGCATGAAATAGCTTATTTTTATGTGTATTTAATCTAATTTACATCTTATACAGAAAACACTTTCAATGAATATGGTAAAAATAAGAGAACATAATATAAAGATAAGATAAAGATTGTTTTTATCTTTTGTGAAGTTCAATGTACTGTATTATAGCATTATTGTTGACTAATGATATTTGTAGGTCTTTTATAAATTTTTTTACAATTTATTTGGTTTGCTCAATAGAAAAAAGGAAGAATGGAATTGTAATTACTAGGTAATACTAAGTAATAGAATGGAGGTGTAATAAGTGATAGGTAACTATTACAGTATTTAATTAAGTATAATTGAATTGTTGTTACATTATTCACTTTCTAAAATTTAAGAAGGAATAAGATATGAATAGAAAAAAAAAACCTAAAATACCCTCATTTAAATGAATAAAAAAATATAACAAAAATGAAATGAAATAAAACAAATAGAAAATACCTTTTTATCTTCTCTTGAGTTAGCATCCTAGAGCTGTGACCTTAATTTGATGAGACTTGGCCAATCAAAACCCTAACCAAGAGGGAAACAATGGAAGACAACACAAAGATTGCCATGAAAAGTGTCTCTCGAAGAAGTTAGGTATGAAGTTTGAATCTTTATACTCTTTCTCCTTCAATTAGAATTTGCAATTTCGGGAAATATGAAATCCCCAATCAGTAGTGAAATCATTCGTTTGTATTGTAAGGTAGTAATCATTCTTTCTTACTCCTGCATGTCGATTAGTAATGGAATCATTCATGGAGTTTGCACAATCGAATAGCCGCTAATTTTTTTTTTTTTTAAATATCAGCACAACATATAATTGTGAAATCAGGGGATGAACGCTATTGTTGCACGACAAGCTCTGAAATTTTATGTCCATGTCCATGTCCTCTTATCCAATAGATCATTTATATAGTATATGTTATAGATTAATTAAAAAAATGAAGAAACTATCTACTAATCCGATGTTTTCCTCTATTATTACGATGAAAAATGAATTGGCGAAACCGATATGTAATGCCCGATATTCGTTTGCCTTGCACAGGCTACGAGGCGAATGACAATTCCAAAAAAGAGAAAAATGTAGTTGAAAGCTAATTATTTTTTTCCAATAAGGACCCAATAACCCATCAGGAATTTTAAACCAGTGTTCATGTTTACATTATCCAAAATTATAACTACGATAAACACGTTACTTACTCAATTTTGGTTTTATTCCATAATGTGATTTCAAGAATAGCCAACAAAGACATCACTAACTTCAAAACATTGTTCATACCAACGAGTGTTTGGAGTAGAGTGTTATACAAATGCACAAAATGCTGGTAATAGTCCTTATGCCCAAGGTTTTGTATGGTAAAGTCATATTATTTTTATCCGGTGTATCCCATTGCACTCTATTCTGTTGCATGATTCTTTTTCTTAGTTTTATTTACAATTAGGTTGTAAGATCTTGGATCCTCCTTGGATTGTTAGTTTTTGTTTTCCCTCTTTTTTTTCTTGGCCCAAAGTTTTTATATTTCTTTATGGCTACGAAAAAGTGTATAGAATTATTTTGCAAGGAGTTTCACACAGATAGATTTCCTTTCATCAGTCCAAGCTTAAAAGAGAAGTTATTCACCATGATACATGTATATAGTGTAAGAGTTGTATGATAAATGATATACGTACCATAAATAATAAGTCATTCATATAATCACTTTTTGAAATAGTTCAATGCAACTTAGTAATTTGTTTTACCCTTATTTCTTTCTTATAGCTGTACAATTTTATTTATTTTTTTAAAATTGGAGTTGTCATTACTGATAACTTAGCTGATAAATATATAAAATTATATGTTTATCTCTATCAAAATAGCTTATGTCATGTATTTATGAAACAACAACCGAGACTTCGCCCTCGAGGCATAGAAATTGATATTTTTGTACCACAAGAAAAATTGATCGAGCCTATTACATCTACAACTCTAATTATGGAAAGAAAAAAAAAAGTGAACCTCTAAGCAAGTAATCCAAATGATGGTTAAATGTTTTAATATTTTTACCTAAGTCTAGTTGCATTATTTTTCAATGACATGGAGTATATCATTAAGTACTTAGATGTTTCGCGAAGTCGACGTTAGCGAGAGGCATGCCAAAACTGTGACCTGTCCTAAAAACATAACATCGATTTTAGTCCTTGAAGGGAGGCATCCACATTTTTTGAGAAAAGCATACATGATTTATTATAGTTCACCTTTTGTCTTGAAATAATGCCAAATGCACTCATGACCTGATGCATAACTCTAGCAATGTCCATTGTAACCTCCCCAATTAGATCTAAGTCATCCAAAAAAAAAAAACATATGCAATATCATAGTGTTCATACCTTTGATCTTAATCGATTTCCAAGTCCTAGCCTTTACTAATTATTTAATGCTTCAACTAAGAATTTCCATTGCAATGATAAAAGGATATAGAGACATTGGATCTCTTTGCCTCACCCATTTGCTCAGTTGAAACCCCTTCAATGTTGAGACATTCTAAAACACTTGGAAAGAACTTATGGCTAAACATGATCCTATTAGTTTTATCCATTTTCTTAGGAAGTCGAAACATTTCATAGCATATTGGATAAATTCCAACTCTAAGTGATCATACACTTTGTCTAAATCTAGTTTTACCATCATCCATGCCCTTTCTCCCTTCTTAAATTTCAGTGAATGCAAAAGTTCTTGAAAAATGAAAACATTGTCTTTAGTTGATCTTCCTAGCACAAAGCTCGCTGGTTCAAGACTAATAAGGTTTTGTAGATGTAGCTTAATGCAATTTAGGACAACCTTTCCTACAGTTTTATAAATGGTTGTACATAGGCTAATGGGGCGAAAATCACATAAGCAATTTGCACCAATCTTTTATTAGGATTAGCACTATTACGACTTGTTTAGTAGGAGGGAATGACAATACCATTCCCTACTTATTCCCTAACCATCCCAACATTCCCTTGTTCAGTAGTTTTTAGGCCATAGAAGCAGGTTTCCATAGAATGCTACAGTGCATGATATTTTTGAATCAAGATTCCTTATTGGGAGTGGAGAATCCATATTCCCTAAACCCATAATATGATTTTTTTTTTCCATAATTTCCCTCATTACAACTCATAAATTACAATAACTATCCTCTATATAATCAACAATCAAATCTCCATATATTCAGGCATCCCCTCAATTGATGTTGTCATGTTCCACATTAGCTATTGAATCGACTAATGAAGTCCTTCTCTACTGTCATCCCTAAGTAGTGACCCTTTCGTAGCAGTATGACAAATCCAAAGCCAATAGTTGTCACCTTTAACGATCATGAACAAAAAGTAAGCACTGTAATTTTCTTTAAGGCTTTGATTTGGAAGCATAATGGGTTAGGGCTTCAACCTTGAATTGGGAGATCGCAATAGTTGGAGGTGGATGGGTGTTGTCAATTAGGTGATTTTGATTGGGTTAGCCGACAATTACAAATTCTCCATGGTGAAGGCTTATTAGAAGGAGAAGGAAAGGGGTTCGATGGATGATGGAATATCAATCTTCTGTGTTTTGCTTTGTAACTTCTTTGTTTCTTTTTTAAATAAAAATTGAGGGGCATTTTGGGTATTTCATTTCTTATTTTATAAGTATTTCCAGTTCTATTATTCTTAAATAAATGGTACAATACTAATTCCATTATGTTTAAGTGAACATCATAATAGTCATACACATTCCATTACACATATTCCATTCCTTATTTATTCAGTTAACTAAACATACAGTTAAAGTCTAGTTTACTTCCTTTGGAATACTCTGGAAAATCGATTCACCAATTGTTAGCCAATATGATTTATAAAATAGGAAATATAAACCATCAACCCCTAAAGACTTCATGTTAGTTGTGCTCCACATGGCTTGTTTTAGCTTGTCCCCTGTCACTTCTTTGGATAGGTAAAGGATGTCATTTTAGGTAAAGAACTTCTAATTTGATAGTCAAGATAGAGCATGCGATCTTGTAATGATCCCTTTTGTGTAGAACAACTTTGAAAAGAAATTTGTTGTTAATAGTTCCAAATCAGAATGACTTGTAACCCAATTGTTTGTATCATCAAAGAGACCAACAATTTTTCTTTTAGCTCTTCTCGCAAGGGTAAAGGCATAGAAGAATTTTGTATTACGTCTTCCTTCTATAATTTTTGGTAATAATTTGTTAGGGCAAATTTTTTTCTTATGTAGCTATTATTAACATGTTATTATAGATTTTTTATTTTTGAAATTTACAATATAAAATTAAGAAATTTGAAAGAAGTATAAATTTATAGTTCTTAATATTTGTTTATATTACAGTCATAAATATTTAACTTTTTTTTTTATTTTAGTCTTTAATATTTCAAATGTTTATGGACAAGTTCACTATTATTTTACCTTTAATTTTTCCATTAAGAATTATGCATAGCACCATCTTATTATCTATGTACTTAGCCTTAAGGGGGCTAGAATGGCCACCATGTGACATTAGGTCATGATGCTCTTCATTATAGTGAGATGCTCGATTCATTGGCTGTGGCTACAGTGAGAAGCCAATGGCTTGCTACCTAAGCTAATTTTTTTTTCTTAAAAAAAAGAAGAAGAAGAAGAAGGAAGCTACGAAACCCATCAAGTTACTTGGTATTTTTTTTTTATTTTTTTCCTCTTTTAAAATTAAAGCAGTTAATAGCTACCTACTAAGAAAATTGCAACTCACTATAATAGTAGAACGATGCAACCCACTTTTATAAGTACGTCATAACATACTGTTACATATTGACCATTTTTACTACCCCTTGGTCTTAAGAATAGTCGGAAGTTGTTTTATTTTTTTATTATTATCTACTCTTTTTTAAAACTTTTTTTCCTTATTAATATACTTGAATAGGATATACTTATTATTATCTTATTTTTTATTAATTTAATTTTTTTTAATTTTACATTTTATATTAGTTCTTTTATTATTTTATTATATTATTTATTAAATAAAAATATGTGTTCCAATAAGATGGTGCAATATATCATTACTAATGGAAAAACTAATGATAAACAAATAGTGAACTTATTTGCAAAATTTTGCAAATGTTGAAGAGTACAATAGAAGAAAAAAATAAACGTTTAGGACTAAAATAAAAAAATGTATTAAACATTGAGGACTAAATTTATATTTTTTTCAAGAAAATTACACAACAAATATTTAGGATCAAGTTAAGGTAAAACTATCAAAATTTTAAGTGATTAAAATAAGAAATTGAAATTATGTTAAATGGTTCTAAGTAAAGGATGACATAATGAATTCATATGCGACCAGTGGTGTTGATCTATGGTCATCTTCTTCCTTGCTCATTTTATCTTATCCTTGTTCATCTTCCCTCTCTCATTTATGGCAATTTAAATTCTTCTTTTTCCACTTATTTTTAATCATTTTGATCCAAATAACAAATGGATTAATATTAAACTAATGAGATCCGATCAAATTTAGTAAGATCAATCTTAGAATTGTAATATTTATAGATAGATAAAGTTTAATGGGGGAAATATAACTTAAGGTGAATTTGAGTATAAGCTTTGAATATAATTGTACATTCCTCTTCTAGTTCATTGTTTTCAATCTCATTTGCAAAATTTTGATTGTTTCACTAGGGGAAAGTTTTTACTTTCATGGGTTTCTAATTCTCTAAAAGACATCAGATAATTACCTTACCTTATGGTTCATTGGATTAAGTCATCCTTTTTTCTAAGGTTAACAATTGCTGTTATTAAGTTGTGTTTGTGTTTCTATTTCATTTCAAATTCTTGTTGATATTAAAAATACATAAAATGAATAAAGATCACGTATACAATGTAGTTATGTTATAACGGTGTCATGATTATGTATCATATTTTTTCTCTGTAATCTTACCTAAAACTATATTGCGTCTTATATTATGGTCGAGCCTAAATTTTTTATTTTCATTATTTTTCTTAATCCAACCTATATTGAACCATGTACATTCAATATAGACCCATGACTAGGAGTTAAAGAATTTTTTTTTTTTTATTTTGAAAACTTTTTGGAGTCATCAATCGACCGAGATCAAGAAAAGAATTAAGTTACAACGAATTTGGTAAATTGGTTATAAATGATTTTGAAACTAGTGATTTTGGATTCAAAAGTTATCTAATAAAACCTTGGTTAGTTATCACTTTAACTTTCCGAAATTAAGTTTATCTTTGAAAATGCTCTTCTAAAAAAAAATTATTCACAAGTAAATAAATAAATAAAATTATATCTAGTAAATAAATAAATAAAATTACATCTATTTGCAATGAAATATCATTTACAAAAGTGGGAAATTTTTTTTTTACATATTTTAAGTTACCTTGTAATCGTGTACTAATACCTAAGTACTCACTATTCTAGATTAAATTTCTATACTTCATTCGTAAAATATTAGTAGATTGCTCTCTTTTAATTTTGAAAATATCCAAGTTTATGTTTCCTTAATCATTTTGGTTTTATTTAAAGAAATTCTAAGAAAAAGGGTCCTAATTTTGGTGTTTTATTTGGAGAAAATTATAAGAGAAGCCCTATTTTTTAAAAAGGTTCATTTATTTTTATTTATTTGAAAAAATATTTTTCTAAGTGATAAAACATGTTTTATTTAATTTTTTTTATTTCCTTTTATTTATATTAAAACACATTCTTTTTATTTCTTAAAAGAAAATTAAATGATAAAGTATTTTTATTGTTATAACTAAAAAGAATAAAAGGAAAAGGAAAAATGTTAAAACGTGGGTAGAGGAAAACATTAAAAAAAAATCTTTCCTTTTTCTATTTTTTTTGTTTATTAATTATTTTTCATTTCTTATAATAATTTAAAAAAAAAAAAACAAAACAAAGAAGGAAAGAAAGACGGCCGAACCTACTCTTAGGCTGGAGTTCGCAAGTTAGAGCAAAAGGTCAAGATCAAGTCATTCGGCTCGTCACGTGCACAACACATTATTAGCTAAGTAAGAAGAAGTGGATGCAATAGTAATGGAGAGGGCCGCTCGAGGTAGGTCTAGCCACCAAGACAAATGAGAAACACCAATTTTTGTGAGTGTTTTATTTGAGATAGGGGGAAGTCAAAGAGAGTTCCTTAATCCTATGGTAGAAGTTTAGTAGTAGCGGTGGTTGTTGATTTTGGTAGCTTAAGGGGTTACTAGGTTGCGTACAGAGGTTAGGTCATACGTTTTGGGGCTGACAAACTCAACTATGTGGTTGGTTTTCATCGAGGATGAGCGAAAGTAGTGTTTTCAAAGGGTAACTAGCAACGGTAAAACCCTAAGGTAGTGGATCTTAGCCTGGGTAACACGGTAGATTACAAAGGTGGTTGAGCTTCGAATAGCTCCAAATTCGCACAACATCTAGAGAGAGAAAGCTATGTATGGTAAAGAGATAGAGAGCTTACGATTAAGTGAAATGGAATGATGAGTGATGAAAGATGATGCTAGAATAAGGATGCAGAGGTGCTACTTATACTTGTTGAAGGTTAGGTTATGATGGGAAATCTAAAAAATGCATTAATTCGAAAATCCTAAAAATATTGTTTTTTTTTATAGACTCAATTCGAATTTTGATAAACTTGATATAATTGGTAAAATGTGATTCTTAAATATACTTTGTTGCTCAAAATACCCATTGGAAGCTTCGAAAATTCTACTTTAGCTTATATTATGGAGATTCAACTTAAAGGAAAACTTATAGATTTGAATTTTTTCTAATTTTCAAGCCTCATTTGAACCCCTTAAATCGATCTATTTGGACAATATCTTGGCATCAATGCAATGTATCCCAAGTGTACTTCATGATTTCACCATTAATTTGGTAAAACCCCAAGCTGGTTTCATGTAGGAAAGAGATAGAAAATGGAAGAAAGAAGCTCGCTAACATGGCACTACACGTATGCCATATCAGCCACATAGATGAGTATAAGTTCACCACATGTCAGTGTATATAGATTGCTCCAATAGTTAATCAATATGTGTCTCGAGGAAGTTAAAAAACTAAAATGCACTTTTATGCGTTGGCAAATTCGTACCCTTAACCTTTGTTTTAACTCCAATTTTAAGATTAAAGACTCAACCCAACTGCTAGTTGACTCATCCCTTACTATTTTTTGCAAATTTATAATATAAAAGCTTTACTAACTTAGGCCAAATTGGAATCTTAAACTTAGCTTAGGCCTAAGCCAACCATAAACTAGCAAACACAAGCAAAGCCCCATTCTTATTCTAATTTAATTATTTTTCTAGATTATATATATATATTATTCTTTTTCAATTTTCAAAATTTTTTTAATTTTTAATTTTTTAATATTTTTTCCAATTTTTCATTTTTTTGTATTTTCCTATATTTTTTTTTATATTTTGATTTTTCAACTAGGACCTTTTCTCTTTATTATTAAAAAAATCTTAAAAATTATATAGTTATTATATCATATTAGCAATTACTAGCCCTATAGTTTCTAATTTTTAACAAATTATTTACATTTTTATTGAATCAATTAATTAAATATAATCAATAAATTATTTTGTCAAATTAATTATTAATATATCAATAAGAATTTAACACATGTCTCCTACATATATTCTTAGTATATTACTAACTCAATAAGGCCACTAATAACCGTACATATGAATAAAAGGATTATGGCAAAAGCTCATCAGTCTACTTTTTCTAAAGCTTATCAATGGTACTTTAAAAACATTCCTAGAATAAACCCACTTTGTATCGTTTCCCAAAAAAAAAAAGGAAAAAAAAACATTAGATATAAACACTATTTTTTGGATTTGAACTTGTTAAAACCAATATTGTCAAATCCGTGTTAATCCTTATGATTTAGTCTGATTCAATCCTGATTCCACCTCTAATCAAACTCAGTTTTTTTTTCTTAATTTTTGACCATCTCATTTGTCTAAGTCAATCACTCAGCCCAAGTTTGACAACACTAGTTTAAACTTATCAAGTACTTTGGCATTTTGAAAAATCAAATGAGTATGCTCTAAGCCAACTAATTCAACTAAACACTCGAAAACTCTAAACGTTAATGTTACGTTTGGTATGTATGAATGGATTGGAATAGAATCGTCAATTCTAGGTTTTATTCTCATTCTCATGTTAAGAAGTACATTTTGAAGTCAAAATTATGATTCCATGGAATCAACGATTTGAATTGGAAAGAGAATTGTGATTCCATTCCATCCTAATTAATTGCGTTAACTTAAAATTACTTTTTTAACCTTTAAATAAATTATAAAACAAAATAATTAAGGGCTTTTTGACAATTAACACTATTTGCTGATTTAGTGTCATTCCATTTCATTTCATGTTTCAAATATAGGAAATAATTTATTATTCCAGCCCTCATTCCATTCCCATTCATTACATTGCATTCAATTTTAAACCATTCTTATATACCAAAAATGAAATAGAGGTAATTTCTTTCTTAAAATTCTAGGATGAATTCAAAAGAAAACCTTTAAACTTTACACGCATTTAGAAGTTTTACACAAAGATTGTATAAAAAGAATGCTTAGGTTTTAAAAGAAGGTGAAGGGTTAGGTTTTAAAAGAATTAGTGAAATTAGGTTTGTTAAAAAGGGGTATTAAAGTGAAGAATTTCTTGCATAGAAGTTCTAACCTTTTTATGAGTAGTAAAGATTCAACTTGGAAGAATGGCATCAAGAGATGGAATTTGTGTTTTTATTTTTTATTTTCTTTTTCTCCTCTTATTTTATTTTTTTAAATTAATTAATACAACTACTAAAATATATTTAAAGAATATAAGGTAAAATGCCATGTAAGTGTTCATATATGTTGTCATTTAAATAGTCAAGTCAACCAAAACAGTAGGACCCATGCTTATTTTAAGGAGGTAAGTAGTAGCTTTCAAAAATATAGAGTATTCGTACAATTTTAAAAGCTTTTGGAGGCGATCCATATAATTTACTCTAATAATAAATATACCACATTTTAAAACTTGCGCCTAATGTACTAACTTAAACTGTGTTAAAAAAAAAAACTATGGACTTAAACAACATATTTTGATAATGACAAACATTGGAAAGTGCACTAAAACACATATACAACCAGACTTAGTTAATAGAGTGCTTAAAACGTTAAACAACATTTTAAATAAATATCAAGGGAACCTACTACTGAATTCCTTCTCTTGTAAATAAAGTTGTGTAAGTGGGTTGAGCGGACCAACCCACTACTCATTGACTCACTTGTTAAAAGGGTTAGCCTCTTTGGCCACTTAATTTACGAACTAGCAATTTTGGCCCAACTTGCCTTGCTTTGGGTTATGGGTTGAGTAGGCTAACCTGCCCTGTAACTTTACTCTCCCCAATAACAATAACTTCACTCACAATCCATTAGCTTACTATAACTTTGGCTTTGTTCCTTCACTTCGTTAGCCTATCCCTTCTTTTTCATTTTCTTTTTCTTTTTAATCGTCTATTCTTTTTCATTTATATTTATTTCTTTAAACAATAGCTTCTCTTGAGTAGTGAAATGAAGACTGAAGACTAGCAACAACATGTAGTAGTGGTCTTCACTTTTACAATAAGAGGACTAGTTTTTACACCCATCAGAAGACGTATTAGGCCTCATTACTTAAGGAGTGAGTAGATGTAGAATTATTGTATGTAAGATTTCTTTACATAACAATACGTTTAATAGGGAAAAACAATTGGTATTTGGTAAATCACTGAAACCTATTCTAAACAGACATGGTACTCTTCTATACATAAGATGGATCCATCTATAAACCTTACTTTAATCTCCAAACAGAGATTGAGGAATCTTAGCCTTGTCTAAATGTAGATTTATAAACTTACAATATTATATATGTTCATAAAGTTAATGTATAAAGAAGACTAATATTTGTATCTATGCATAAATAATAAGTATTCAAATTTATTCAAGAATATATTTTACTACTAACCAATGAAACAACTATTTGTTAATAAAAAATTAAGAACAACATTTCTTAAGAAATTTACCCATACATAAGATCAAATCATGTACGCAATAATACTTAGTCGTAGATGCTAAAAAAATCCTCTAGTGGTCTAAAACTCAATTGTTCTATTTTTTCTTTTTTTTTTTGGGAAATTGCAAATAACCCTCTTAAACTTTGACTTAGATACGGATTGACTACTTAAACTTTCAAAGTATATTTTACGACCCCTAAACTTTAATAACCTGTAGCTTGATTTACATCATTCCCTTCAAGTTATTTTGGATTTGGGATCAAATTCAAATGGTGTTCACTCAGTTCTCCATCATGGTGATATGGACTGAATTTGGCTATGTTGAAGGCTTAAAAAACCCCATAGTCCTCAAGCAATTCCAACTTATAGGCATTGTCACTAATTTTCTGGAGGATTCTAAAAGGTCCTTCCGCTATTGCAGACAATTTGTTCTTCCTATTGTTTGGAAACTAGTCCTTACTAAGATATAGCCATACCAAGTCTCCTGGTTGAAATTGTTTGGCCGACTTACCCTTAGTCTTTTCTCGCATTCTTCTAACAAATTAGTCAATGTGCCGAGTGACCTTGTCATAGATTGTTGAAGAGATTATGCTCTGGCCGAGGTATTAAGGTCCTCTCGCATAGGTGTTAGTATAGAGGCGTGGTTAAGGAGTAACTTGGGATTGAATCCATAAACCATCTCGAAAGAAGTCTACTTAGTAATATCATGTACGATTTGGTTGTAGGTGAACTCGACCACTGGTAGACAGATGTCCCAATCAGCCAAGTTCTTACTTACTACAGCTCGAAGTAGTGACCCTAAAGTACGATTAACCACCTCTATTTTGGCATCTGTTTGGGGGTAATATAAGATACTGAAAAATAATTTGGTTTTCAGCTGATGCCACAAGATTCTTTATGGTTTAGCTTAAGAACTTCAGATCTCTATCGAATATTACACTTCTTAGCACATTGTGTATCTGCTTAATCTCCTGTAAGAAAAGAGAAGCAATAGTTGAAGCATCGTTAATTTTGGTGCAAGGCACGAAGTGTGCCATCTCACAGAACCGATCTATGATGATGATTACTAAATCTGTGCTTTAGGTAGTTCGCGGCAGTCTAAGAGCAAAGTCCATACTCAATTCTGTCTATAGCCTCGTCGGAATAGGTAGGGACATTGCTTTCCCTTATTTGGTTCGGCACTTGGCTTTTTTGCATACAGCACAGCTTTCGACAACTTAATGCACATCTCTTCGCATTCTTGACCAAAAGAATTGGCCATTCAATAGTTCATAGGTCCTCCTTTCTCTAAAGTATTTGCAGAGTCTTCTACTGTGGGCTTCCTTAATTAATAATTCCCATAGGGAACAAGTCAGTACGCACAATCTCTCCCCTCCGAACAGATAGCCATCTTCCACATAATACTTTTCCATTGTCCTCCCATCTATGCATCGCAAAATTATTGGTCCAAAATATAGATCCCTGGAGTACTGTTCTTTGATACTCACAAAACTAAACAACTTGGTCTGCAATTTTGATAAAAGCGTATGCCTCCTCGAAAGAGCATCTACAACTACGTTGCTCTTTCTTTACTTGTACTTTATCACAAAATTGAACTCCTCAAGGAATTCAACCTAACCCACTTGCCGCTTCAACAACTTAGTTTGACTTCTGAGGTACCTAACCAATTCATGGTTAGTATATATGACAAATTCTCTCGACAGTAAGTAATGTTGCTACACTTGCATTGCTCGGATTAGTGCCAAAAGTTTCTTGTCATACACGGAGTAGTTCAGCTATGGTCCTCGGAGCTTCTCACTGTGAAAGGTGATTAATCGACCTTCCTACATCAAAACAGCATTTATTATAACACTCGATGCGTCGCATTCTAGCTCAAAAATTTTATCGAAGTCAGGTAGTACTAATACCGGAGCTGAGGTCAATCTTTCTTTTACGTTAGCAAAACTCATCTCCTCCTTTTTTCCCCACCAAAGGTGAATGATTTTCCTTGTTAGCTCTGTAAGTGGCGTAGTAATGGTGCTAAAATTCTTGATAAATCTTCTGCAAAATGAAACCAATTCATGGAAGCTTCTTATGTCGATAAAAGCAGTAGGAGTTGGCCACTCGAAAATTACTTTGATTTTCTCATTATCGACTCGTAAGCCTCCTCCACTGATTACATACCCCAAGAATACTACTTCCTCCTAGTAGAAACAATATTTCTTCAAATTTCCTTAGTACGAGGATATCCAGGACCGCTCTAAGATGTTCACAGTGACTCAGCATGTTGGCACTGTAGACTAAGATGTTGTTAAAGTAAACTACGACACAGTTTCCGATGAAATGTCTTAGCAAATGGTTCATAAGTCTTATGAAAATGCTCGGGGCATTTGACAAGCCGAAGGGCATGACCATCCACTCATAAAGTCCATGTCGAGTCTTAAACGTGGTCTTCCACTCGTCTCTTGACCTCATGCGGATTTGATGGTAATCAGACTTGAGATCAATCTTGCTGAAAATCTTAGCTCTACTCAGTTCATCCAGCATGTCTTCTAGCCTTGAGATCGGGTACCTGTATTTGATCATGATTTTACTTATAGCTCGACTGTCAACACACATCCGCCAGGTTTCATTCTTCTTCGATACTATAAGTACAGGCCTAGCACAAGGGCTAAGACTCTCTCTCACATAACCTCTGTCTAGTAACTAATTGACTTGACATTGGAGTTTAGAAGCCTGCTTAGGATTCATCTGATAAATTGGCTTATTCGGTAGTACAACGTCGGGTGCTAAATCAATGTAGTGCTTTATGCTTTACGTTGGGGGCAACCCCTTAGGTAACTATTTTGGGAATAGGTCAGCATAGTCATCTAGTAACTCCTTCACTTTCTAGGGAAGCTTACTTCGCTCCATTTCTAATAGTCGCCTGACCAACAATAGAGTCGGTTCGTCAACATTGATGGCCTCTCAGACCTCGGCTCTACTCATCACCAAAGCTTTCTTTAATCCGTGAAGGAGTTTCACCTGTAGCTTGTGAACTTTTCTCGGCAGCATCAGATTCAATGTGATCTTTCGGTCATCCTTTTCAAACATATACACGTTCCTGTAGCCATCTTGTATAACTCTCTTGTTAAACAACTATAGCCTATCTAGCAACACGTGAGAAGTGCACATAAGAAATACGTCATAAAGGACCTGATTAAAGTAATTCTCTATAGTGATCAGCATTAGTATTTACCGAGTGACATGTAATGCCCCTGTCTTACTCAACTAGTGTAACTTGTATAGCCTAAGAAAGGCAACTTATACAGCCTAAGAAAGGCAACTTATACAGCCTAAGATGTACAACATGTACAGCCTAAGATGTGCAATAGTCAGTAGCTTTGGTTTTGAAACAAAATCGGCTGATGCTACATTGGTATAACTTCCACTATCTACGATGAGAGTACACATCTGATCATTCACCTTATAGGTGGTATGAAACAAATTCTCTCTCTACTTTTCCTCTCGTGAGGGTTCCATGCTCATAGTGCGCTGGACAACCATGAATAACTAATTTAAGTCCTCAGAAAATACGTCCTCTTTAATTAGTTCTTTCTTGGTAGGAACCTACTCTTCCTCCTCGGGTTCCTCATTCGTACTCTCTACTTCTAACTTCGGAATGTCTCCCTTAATGACCATCGTCCTTCAATTTGGGCACTAAGTAACCATATGTCCAAACCCCTATCACTTAAAGCACTTGATTTGGCTAGTCTTCCTGCTAGACCCTTACCTCTTCTCATATGTTCGAGTTGGCACTACATCTTCAGGTTAACTTTTCTGTTTGGCTCTGACATCAACTCTCTTGCTTAGCTCAATACTAAACTAAGCTCGATGAAGTGCCTGTCTTAATTGGCTATTCGGCATTCTAGTCGTTACTTAGCTCCTTCTTTGCCTCTCCACTCGTTAGGCAATCCTAATGGCTTTATCCATTGTATCAAGTCATTAGAGCTCTATAATGTCTCGGATGTCTCGGATGTCTCCTCTTAATCTAGTAATAAATCCTGAGACTGTACGGGCTAGTGGTTCCTTCACTTCAGATCTTATCATAAGCTTTTGGAATTCTTAAACATACTCATCAACAGTTCGACCTTTTTATCTCAGCTCCTAAAGATGAGTGAAAGTATCTTGGAGATACGTTTCGGCACTAATCTATTTCTGAGCACTCTCTTCATCTTGGGCTAAGTGTTAATCTTTCGGTACCCCTCTTCTTCTCATGACCTGAAAATTCTTCCACCATATGGCAACATATTCACAAAATTCAATAGTAGTCCTCACTTTCTCATAATCCTCATATTAATAGTAATCAAATATACACTCTACCATCTTTTCTTAATCCAAATACTTGTCAGTATTCCCAGATCTATTGAAACTTGAAATCCAAAGGTTCTCATGGTTGAATGCTCTAAGGACTTGTATACACTTCTTTTCAAAATACTCTTCTTTCTCCTCCTTAAGCTCTCTTAGGTCTATCTTTCGCCTTACTCATCCATTAACTCCTCCTTCTCGAATTAGTCGAGCTGGGTTCCGACCTCTAACATGTTGAGTAGCTTATAGAGTGTTTTGCATAGCCTCAGTGGGTCAACAAAACAAGACATGAATAGCTCGAGTTAAATCCACCAAAAGATTAGTTACCTCATCAAGCCTTTCGTCAACGCTTCTAGGAGTTCCCTGAGATTTTCATCCATGGTAGACAACTCTACTGTCATACCCAGCACTAATATTCATACTTAGGTTTGTCATTTTTCCTTACAGATTCAAAATTCAAACAAACAATTCAGAAAGTAAACAGCTAATAACACAGCAGTAAAATAAACGTAGTAACTTACTTTATTTCTCAAAAGCAAAATAGAGTATGATAGAACTTAAGAAGAACTAAGTACAGTTCACACAAAACCTCTACTCTGATATCAAGATGTTGCGAACTATGACCAAGAATAGACAAGGCCGGTCGCTAAATAGGTAAAAGCTTGCAGAAAGCTCAAAAAGGGTTAATGGGGATAGGTACAAAAGGGTGAAAGCGAAGAATGAAAACAGTAAGTAAAACCTACGAACAGCTCCAGAGAATATAACGTACTAATGAAACTTCCAAGGACTCACAGCACAATTTAATATGATGCAAGAATTGGTCTAATAAGATTACTTGCCACCTAACCTTACTTTAGGGAAAGAATAAGAGTGATGCTGAGAGTAAATAAGTAGTGTTTATGCAAGGAAAAAAGTACTTAAGTGTATTGAAGGTAATCTGATTTATTACAGCTATAAGTACAAGTACTCGTAAGTTAGGACAACTTACCCAAAAGGGAAAAGACAATAAGGACATTTCTTAAAGAAGCAATGTATATGATAAAAAAAGGTAAAAATGAAAATACAAGGAAAACAATTATTGGCGCTAGAGATTCTACATACAATACTGTACACGTAGTGATGCTGCATTGGCGAAGTTGTTAGGTGATGCAAACAAAAAGTACAAACAGATAGGCTTGTCCGAGCAGGGATGGCTTAATCAGTCTAGATTCTCTATCTTTCGACTTTTTGGCAAGGATGATGCCGAGTAATAGGTTAGCTCGGTACTAGAGCGTAATCATCAACTCGGTATACCATAGAATAATGGGCGGTCATATGGTACGGCGTTACAGGTGACTTGGCAAGGAAGTACTTAACCTTGACAAGGGTTGGTTAAAACATAAGGATTGGCTATGCCAGCCCCCTCTAGTTTTCGGGCTCGGTTGGGGGTTAGGGATCTCGTAGTGTGATTCCCATCATAACCTCATTCCTATTCCGTAACTTAATATCACCAATACTCACCGTAACAGAAGATTCATTCAAAGATAAATCTTTAGGTCGATTAGTACGTTGAAACTTATCTCCAATAACTAGATTGTAGGCTTCATCTAGACTAGGAAAAGGCTTCAATACCAACATTTGTGATTTGAGTGTAGAAAATTTTTCGTTCAAGCTATTGAGAAATTTAAAAACACAATCTTTTGAAGCCATTTCCACAAATTTATGAAAACATTTCTGATCACAAGAACTACAAGAACAATGTAGCAAAGGCCTATAATTTCTCAATCCTCCAACTCAATAAAATATTTATCTACACTATGTAATCCTTGAATTACATTACTCAACATGTGATGTAATTGACAGATCTGTAAATCATCACGTTAAGAAAACCGTATCTTTAACTTGTTCCAAATATCTTTGGTTGAATGCATGTAAATTACTATAGAAGCAATAGGAGTAGATATTGACCTCAGCAACCAAGCAACAATCAAGTTGTTACAATAACTCTAAGCAAGATAAAGCTAATTTGTTATTGTAGGGAATGGGATGGTGCCATCAACGAATCTAACTTTGTTCTGAAGAGAGCTAGCAAAAATAACCTACTTGATCGCCTCTAAACGGAGCTTTCGAGTTTTATAATTTATAAACCTATATTTTAACTCCATTCAATAAGTAAGTGTACCTATCATTTTATAGCATGGATGAGTATAGGGTCATCTCCATTGGAAAAAATGGCTCAAACACCAATACTTAATAATTTTCCTATTATCTAGCAGTCGAATTTACTAAGTGATTGATTATTAAGGCATCTAATTGTTAACTAAACTACATTAATCCACAAATTAAAATCATTGAAACAATGATTATGAGAACAACTGTGAAAATATACTTAATATGCATACTTGCTTCATCAATTAGAATTATTTTACCAAAATACCTTTCATCCTAATACTTGTTAACTGTAGGAAGTTACAGTATGCAAGTATTCTTCTCAGAACTACTTACATCTGATTCTAATTGTGTCTATTGGAATCTCTTTCTAATTAATAGCTGTCGAGCCTATTTTTTCACCCTCTTAGTTTTTTTATAATATTAGGTCTTCTCTAAGCCGATTAGTACTGAACTTTACTCATTTAATACTGATTCTCGATTAGGTTTAAAAAAACCATTTCTTTTAATTTCAAAAGGGTTTGGAGTCGTTACTTGACTAGAATGGGGAAAAAGGGTTAAGTTATAACCAATTGGGTGGATTGGCTATAACTTAGCTACCGGTCTATCAATTAAAAAAAAAATCAATTTGTAAAAACGGCTTTTTTGAAAAACAAAGATTTAGCTCCGGAGGCTAATTTATTAAACCTTAAATGGGTATCACATTTTAATTTTCCAAATTTAACTTCGCTTTTCAAATATACTCTTTTTAATTCCTAAAATCATCTAATTATGACACATGTAACTAAATTGATTAATTTACATAAATATCTAAAAATGAAAAAAAAAATAAACTTTCCATATTTTAAGTCGTTCCATGCTTACATACGAATGCCTACGTACCCGCTATTTGGGATTAGATGTACGTAGTTTTTTTTTTTTTGTAAAACTTTAGTGGATTGGTTTTGTTTTAATTTGAAAACAATCGAGTTTATATTTTATTCAGTTTTAATTTATTGAAGGAAATTCCTAAAAATGTCCTAATCGGTTTTTTAATTTTTGGAAACTTTAAAATGGTCCTAATTTGGAAAGAGATCTATTTATTTTCATTTATTTTTGGAAAATCAATTTTTCTAAGTGACAAAAAGAAATAATAATCTTTTTATTTACTTATTTATTTTTCCATTTTCATATTTTATTTATTTCTTCTTTTTTTTTTTGTTTTTTTGTTTTTAATTTTATCACTTAATTTATTTATCACTTATTATATCTTACTTATTTAATAAAATAAAATAAAACCAAATTACCTTTTTTATTTTTTATTTTTTTCTTCTTTCCTTTCTATTATTATTATTTTCTATTACATTTAAATAAAACAAATAAACAAGATAAAACAAGAAATAAAATATATAAAAAATAAAAAGAAAAACTTATAAGGTATTCAAATGCATGGGTAAGAGGGGTCAGGTCGGCTCCACTGGATTCGGGTCGGGCTTCAATGCTTTCAACAGCAGCAACGGCGGCAGAGGGCGATTTAGGCAGTTCTAGTAGCCAAAGTGAGGGGGTAAGGAGTTTTTTGTGAGTTTTAGACTAAGAATAGGGGGTAGGTTTAACGTCGAAGCTTGGGGTGGTCGTTTGGCAGTTATAGGAAGTGGCGGTCGGCGATGATGTTTAGGTGGTACGTGATGTAACTGTTGGAGGCTAGTAGCTGGTTGGGTTGGGGGTTTAAGGACATGGGTAGTGTAGCCATAGGAGTAGTTTGGGTTGAGGGTGACTAAAGGTAGTGGTTCAAGGGGGGTGAGCTTTGATGGTTAGGGTTTAAGGTGGCAGCTTGGTTTAGCAGCAAGAGGTTATGGCAGCTATTGAGGGAGGTTGCGTTCGGGAGCTGATGGAGTAGGGGTCGTGACTGTGGTGGTGGTTGAGCTTGGAGTTCATTAGAGAGAGAAACCCGAGAGGAGAAAGATTGGTAGAGAGAGGAGGTGATCGAAAATGGATAGAGAGAGTATGGGAGTTGATTTTGTTGGTTGTGTGTGTTGTTCGTGTCCCATGATCATCAATTTATATACAAATTCAACCTAGAAACAAAGGAAAGTTGGAATCAGATTTAATGAGAAATGCTCGAAACCCTAGTTTTTTTTTTCGGATTTTGAACATCGATTTGAATGTGCTTTTGGCTGAATCTAAAATTGTTCTTAACACCAATTCGAAGCATGCCACGTCTAGTATGAGATTGATGTAAGAAATTATGTGCCTGTGTGTAGAATTTGTGCAGAAATTGAAGCTAAAGTAGAGGGAGTGAGCAATTCTTGAGAAGGAAAGAGGAGGAAAATTGGAAGAAAATCGATGGAAAGAAAGGGAAAATGCTGACATAGTATTGACGTGGCGTTACGTTAGTCATCTCGACAAACCCTAACCTTTCATGTGTCAACACTTGACACACGGCGGTTGATGTGGCATGCCACGTGGCACCACGTCAGTAAGGCCATCCAATCCGATGATTCTACATGTCAGGATACGTGGTGCAATCAGATCATGACACGTAGAAGTCTTTGATGTGATTAAAAACAAAAAGTGAGAAAAAGGCCTCCCTGCCTTTGCTAAGTTTCGAACCCAAATCCTCATGCTTAATACTAATACTATGTCCATATGCTTAACCGTTAAGCTATTAGTCTATACCTTATTCATATGTGCAATTAAATTGCACATGTGGACTCATTCAGTTTGTGCTAGATTTAAATCTAAACTCAGGTTTAACGGCCCAACTCTTAAACCTATATTAAAATTAAAAATCTACTCTAACAAAATGTTATTTCTAAAATATTTTATTTTTTCAATTTTTTGTGACTTTTTAAAATTTCTTATTTTTTGTGTCTTTTCCTATTTTTCCTTTTTTTTTATATTTTTCTAGAATTCCTATTTTTTCTAAATTTTTTTATTTTTTTGGGGATTTCTTTAATTTATTTTTTTTTTGAACTTTTGCTAATTTAGAACCTTATAACCTAATTTGAAAAATAAAAGAAAAGTAAAAATTAGGTGTCTACAACAGCCAACTAGGATTACATTATCATCGTGTTCATGTATCAATTCCTCTACAGATGCAGCAACTTTCCTAATAATATCTTTATTATCAAGAGTAAGTTGTTCTAATAAACTAGATCTATTTAATAGAATTGTCTCTTAACATATTTTATTGAAATCTGTCTTAAGTCGATGTCGTGCACTACACTATACTTAGATTTATTAAGTGCAATTCATCGGAATTAACAAACATTAAGAAATTACTTTTTTAAACACTTGATCATGTTAATGATGTAGCAAGTCCTAACAGATTACTCACACATGATGAAACAATATATATCAATAAAATGTAGCAATAACAATAAATTAACAAAGAACAAGTAGAAGAGTGCAACCCTGTTTGAATTCCACTATAGAAATTTGATAAACACACAAACAACGAATTCCCATCGTCTCTTTCGAGTGATTCCGAGAAAGGTACAAGGTATAACACTTGGGAGAAATGATACAGATACAAAATTGGTACAAGGATGGTAAAATATGTCTATTTTGTCTACTCGTTGGTCTGTTCTAATATATATATATATATATATATATATATCTACCCTTAAAAATTTGATATATGTTCAAAGAATCTCCTCGTCAAAAGACTCGAATTTACCCCTTCACGGCACCACTTGATGCTTCCTATGTATTGGTTTGCTTAAAAAGGTTGAAATAAACAGTTGTGCCCCTTCCTATCACGCCCGTGACTCGAGGCGTGATAGTCTTGAAAAGAATTATTCTTCATTAATTATAGTCGTTATTGAAGCCGTGAACTCCTTGTCGCATTATGAAATCTCATCACGCTTGTGACCATGGCCATGATCATCTTTCTGCTATTCAATCATGACTGTAATGGACAAGGGGATTGACAAAACTTCCCTTGATCATGGCTATGATTAAGGTTTCTACACTTATTTCTTCTCTTTCACGGTGGGGGCTAACTTAAAAATTGTTATTTTGATGTATATTTCCTCCCTTTGCTCTTAATTTACCTAAAATCATTATTTTATTCAATTAAGTATTCAATCTACAGAATTAAATCATATTTATGATTAACTCTATGCCTAAATATGCTTTGAAAGTGTAAAGTAATTTACACTTATCACTACTCCAAGTATGGTAGTTTAGTCTAAACAAAATAGGTGTAAATAAAATAGAGTTTTGAGAATCAATATGGTGAACATAATATGGAGAATTCACACCCTCTAATTGAGAAATACTCATGATGAAAAATGAGCTTTAATACTATGTAAAGTAACATAGCTCACTAAGATAGGAAGTGAATGAAATAAGCGTGTTGGCGATGTATCTGTAGATGCGAAAGAAAAAAGAAGTAGAAGGAAGAAACAGAGATGAAAGATGAAGATAAGATTGTAAAGTGATACATTTATTGAATAATGTATGAGCTCTTGATTTATATACATATACAGATGCTGAGAAGAAGAAGAAAGCTAAACAAAGTAACTAAAATTTAGCTAACTAAATCTGTTATCCTTTGTTATTGCTAACTAACTAATAGTAAGCTAACTAATCGATTCCAATTTCCTTTCTTTTCTCATGTCTTCTTGTCTGAACACGGACATTGCCAGAGAAATGGACGGAGCTCGGACAACCGATTATTTTGAATCCCTCAAATCCTCTACATTTTTTTTTATCGGAATACACTTAAATCAACGATTCTTTCCTCTAATTTATTCGTGCTCATATTTGAAAACAAATATCACGAATTAAGCAAAAAATGAATGGTTAAACTCAATCTAGTTTTATTCGAATGATTTTTCATCATTGGATTAAAGTTTTGCCACGGATCGGAGATTCAAATTTGAAACTCCATCGTTTTGGATGAGCGCCTATCCTTCGGCTTCCAAGGACGCTTATTTATAGTCGAACAACTCCAAGGAAAAGGAAAAGGATCATTCCAAAGATACCCCATCCATAAACCTTTAAAGCATTGCCATTTCACCATATGATCCCTTCATCGACGCTTTCGACAATTTCGATCACTCCTTCGCAACTCCAGTACCGACTCAAACCATCTTTACTCGCCATCAATCACACCCACGGACGGTAAAGAAACCACTGCATAGTTATAAGTCTCCAACCCCGGCATCAAAACAATTCGCCTGGAGTTTCTTTTTGCTTTGTTGAAGCTTTGTCCTTAATAGCTTTTTGGAATTCTCATTTTACAAGCTCGGAATCAGCCCTTGTCTCAACCAAGGAAAGTGGATCGGAGTGGGTCTCGAAGTTGAACGTCCACCGCAAATTACCGAAGGAGCTTCTGCAGATTGTAGAAGATGAAGAATCCAACCCGTGCGAGAGTTGACTTGCGGAAAAATCAAGTGGGTTTTCGATGTAAAACTTTTCTCTAATAAATAAAAAAGGTATTGCTTTATTTAATTTTCTTTTTATGTCGAAATTTTTTTTCAAAGCTTTTTGATTTTTTTTTTCATTAAACTTTTTAAAGATAAGAGTTTCTTTTAAAATTGTTAGTCAAATAAAAAAAAAGGACTTTCATTAAAGACTTCACTTTTACTTTTTTTTTTTAATAAAAGTCTTGTAACTTAAAAGAGATTTTTTTTTAAATAATAAAAGATATCCATCAAGAAAAAAAAGTAATTTTTTTATTCATTAGTTTTTTTTTCTTTGTTAAAAGAAAAAAAAAAACTCTTTTCTTTAAAAAATGAAATTGTTTTAAGAAAAATTTTCTTTTTTTGAAAAAAATATAATAATTTAAAGTGTAAGTCTTTTTGAAAAAAATAATAAATAAAAGACACCGATTGAGAATAAAAAAATCCCATAGACAAAAAAGAATTACATACAATTTGATCGCAAACAATGAGTACATAGACACTTACGGTAGCCTAAATAACAAATTTTATTTATTTTCTTTTCCTTTTCTTAACCTTTGTCCTTTTTTTTTTCTTTTGAACTTAATTTTAAAAAATATATGTTTAAAAAAATAGTACTAAAAATTTTTCCTTTCTTGCACATTTTCTAGTTAGTCATTATTTTAGCCCTTGTTATTTTAGAATCATTCATTTTGGTAGCTTTTACGATTTCAAACAAAAGTCTCAAACCTAAAACTTTTGTTTTCAAACCAAACTAATTTTAATTTTCCTTTTTTCTGATTTTGTTAGTAGCAACTCCATTAAAAAAGATCTTTTTTTTTTTTAATTCCTTTGTCAAGCATTTTTTGTTAAGTAGGGACCTTTTATAAACTAAGAAATTAAAAAGGTTAAAAATTTTTCAAAATTAAGGGCTCGATAGTTGCATTTGTATTGAAAATGCAAAACAAATTTCTATAAGTAGCATCCTCTAATTGCATTAGTTGGAGGAAGCTAAATGCTACTAAAGTACCCTTAAGATCGTAGATCTGACTTAGACTTAATTATAATAGGTTTTCCTTAACGGCACATGTTGAGTCACATAAAGTGTGCTTCAAGGCAAAGTCACATGGGTGTTATTAGAAAGTGTTCATCACAGTTTTGGGGTATAAGTGGTGGCGGAGGAGAAGGGAATGGGAAGTTGTTTGTCTTTCCATCATTGATGGAATGGGAGAAAAGAAATGAAAAGGGGGTTTAGTGATTTTAACAAACAAATAATAAGCTTTGGTATGTTGTAAGGTAGGTTTAAGTTGTTCGAACATTGGTCGCCAATGTTAGCACTTTGCTTGTGAAGGTATCAATGTAAATCCTGCATTTTACCTTTCATACAAATATATCTATAGCACTCATTTGCTTACCACACTAACACTCGTACAATATACTCTTGCATTCTATTATTATCTCTTAAATTCTTGATTGTACTTGCATCTTATTACTTGTTAACTTTCCCCATAACAAGTAATAGTAACCAATAGCTATCTCTAACCAAATGATTACAATGATTCATGAGCTTTCAAAGATCCCTATGGTCAATAACTATATTCAAATGACCCTTCAGTGATTTTGCTTCAAAATGCAATCATCATGAACGAATGCACCACATTGATGAATCAAGTCAAGAGCCAAAGTTCCTTGTCTACCAATTGTATTTCTCGAGAATATGCTCTAAGCCGAAGACGATGATACCTAAACATTTTTAGCACTAGCACTACTACATTGCAAACTCTCATCTTAACTTGTCATCAATGAAATTTTACCTTGTTAAATTTACCGCTCATCTCTCATTTATATATTTGTGATCTTTGAGTAATGGCTATTTCACACATAATATTTTTAAAAATGACAGAAGTAGTAATTTTCGTAAGTAAAAATTCAATTGTGCATAATATAGCAGCTTCAAACTTTAAACATAAAATTTTGTAAGTAAAAATTTGATTTAGATCTAACATTTAGCAATTTTGAACATTATTGATAAAATTTAAAACAAAAGAACACACAATTTAAGGGAATGCCTCTATATTTTCTCCTTATGACTATATATCACTCTAACTAGTTATTACAACTAATGACCAAAAACATAAAACTGATGAATGTTTGGATCATCTCCATTATCATTCACATTAATTTCCTTAATCTTAAATTAATTATTGGGATTGTCTAAACTCTTGAACTACCATATGATATTCATTGTAGCCTATTATTTTTATTTTTATTTTTTGGAATAAGTATAATGAGTAAGGGATTCGGACTTGTAGCATCTATATGGAAGGATATTATTTAGCTAATTGGACTAAAGGTTTTAACTTTTTCCTTACAATTTCAATAATTGATTATATAGGATAACATGTAAAAGAAAGAAATTAGGAAAACTAATAAAAGGAAAGATAGAAGGATTTGCTTACATGGTTGGTAATATTTAATTGAAGAGAAATGGATGGAAATAGAAGAAAAATTGATAAAAATGGAACGAAGTGTAATTTTCACTTTTTGTTTGAAAATATAAAAATGAAACAAAAGGAAATAAGCAGAAAATTTCTACTTCATTCCTTTGGCTTATCTTAAAAAAAATGGAGGAAAAATGACTTACTCTAGACAAATTACCACTATATTCACACTTATATGACTCCTATTTACTTGCGCTTATTTTTGCTTGGGAAAATTATACGATAGAAATTAGCATTTTGGGATAAGTTCAAATAAGGTATTAAAGTTTCAAAATATTTAAATAAGGGACCAGTGTTTTAATAATTGGTTAAAATAGAGATCGCAGTTAAATAACCATTAACTCTAGTTGATGTGGTAGTCAGCTACCATGTAGTACTCTTGTGGTTTTGACATGGCAGGCATGTGTATGATTAAATAATAAAAAATTGAAAATGGAGAAAAAACATAAAAATTAATAAATTAAAAAAAAAGAAAATTTCCAAAATAAAGAAAAATCTAAAAATCAAAAGAATTAAATAAAATAAATAGTATAATTAAATATAATATGTATACTGCTGATACCTAATTTTCGCTTGACAAGAGGCCTAATTCTGATGGAGGTACAAAGGAACAATTCCCTTTCTCTCCTTCTGTGTATCCTAGCTTACTTAAACACCTCGACCATCCTTGAACCCCGTGAGAAGCAACCCTTTAAGCACTTGCCCCAAGGACTTAGGGAAGCACCATAGTGAACCTAATGCTAGAAGTCTCATTTAATACGTAAAGACTACACTAACAAGCCAACCAAGTTCGGAGTACAAAGAACCCTCTCTTGCTATGTCCAAGTACTATAGGCTAAGATACCTCTAGCCTCATGAGCTCCCTAATACTTGGTTCGTCGCTTAAAGCGTATTCATGTCGCCTACTTACCTCTTTGCTCTCTCTTTTGTCTCTATTGTCAACATCTCATTTAAGCTAATTAATTACTACCTAACATTTGTGGTGTCGTAAGTATACTTGACATGCCTCAAGAATGTCAAATCTGCAAATCATAATCGTCACTGTTAACATGGCCAACCAACTCCTAAAGCCACTTTATTAGTTCCATATGCATGTCCTTTGCTAGTTGTTGGTAATGATGAACCCTAGATTAATACGTTTCTAAGTACTTATATTCCATTGCACTATAAATAGCATAAGGGGGTCAATAGTTAAAAGAGATTCGAGACCCAATTCCCACATCTAACCTAATCCCTCTTTTCTCCATGTTTCAATGACCCCCTGAGCATTATTCTAAAGGGCCTTAGTGCTTGAACACCCCTAATACCCCTTCTTTTTATTGTCTTCCTTGCTAACTTAAATGTTGAAGGGCCTTCATAGACATATTCATAAGAGGCTTTTTATAGGTAATTAGGAGCATCAAGTTCATCAAGCCCATTCCTCATCAGAGTCATATCTGTTATATCAATTGAAGTTGGTAACATTTTGGTGCCTACTGTTTTAGGCCACTCCACACAAGATGGTTAAAAATAAAATTAATAATCCACATGCTTCATAATTAAATGATGCCAATACATCACTACAAACGGTGGTAACACATCGCCCCTACTATAGCATTCAACAACACCCTAACCACTAGGAACTTAAGCTTATAAGATTCAACAGCTTAGACTCCTTGTTCAAAAGATGCTTAAAGAAAGCAAAAAGACCTAAGAGTCCCGTATTGCCTGCATAAAGATGTTGTAATAATGAAAAACATATCCTAAAAACAACCCAACAAGGAGGCAACTATCAACTCCTCCTTAGAACTAAGCAAAAGCAATGAGTAACTGCTTACATGCCTATGTGTTCATACAACTAGGTTTAGCATAACTAACAAGCCCTTGAGGACCTACGCGATAGGTTGAATCGCAATTGTGACAAAATGCACATGCAAGACGAATACACGGCGATAAGTAGGATAGTTGACGACTTGTCCGCAAGGCAATCGCCAAAAGTCTTTGAAGAAATGAACGTCCAAGAACTAAACAAACACATTCCTTACCCTTCTAATGTACAAGACCAAAAGAAATTGGATTCATCTACTTATGCATTACGCTCCACAACAACAAAGAGTCCATTCGTCCTATCAATCTTAAAAGAAATGTTGCTTACAAGTGCATGATTACCATACCTTAACACTTAGATAACCACTTCGTCTACCTCCACACCATGATGAACCTACATAGCTTTATTGATGCCATCATGTGCAAAGCTTTCCATAGTACGCTAGCGAAAGCTACTCTACTATGGTTTAACACCTTACTTGATGGTTCTATCACATCCTTTAACAATTGAGCGAGTAAGTTCTATCAATATTTCTTAAGTTTCAAGGTCTTAAGAAGGGATTCCTCCATACTCTAGCATCTAAATGAAACCTTACAAGCAGATCGCTCAAAGCTGCAAGTCTCTAAACTCGACATAAGAACGACCTTATAGGCCCATATCACAGGATAGACCCTATTGAAAGATTCTTTGATGTTATCTTGCCAAACAAGCTAAACTCCCTAGATAAGTTCATAAAGGTGGTTGAAAAATCTATAGCCTAAGAGGATGCCATCAAAGCGCAACTTGAGGTAGATAACAACATCTGTAGGTCAATAAAAGACCGGCTAAGGCTAAGGGACCTTAAACCATAGGTCCTAATGAAGGATAAGCAAGACAATCATAAACAAAAATTCCAAGATTACTCTTTGTATAAACCTTTTAGTAGACCCTTCAAGGAGATTATGTACGAAGTCAAGCAATAACTCCCTCGACCACCAAATATTAAAGAAACCCTTGAGGCAATTAACTTAGGCAAATACAACGACTATCATAAGATGCATAGCTACAGTACTAATAAATGCCGTCACCTAAAAAATGTAGTTAAAGGCCTTGTTTATAAGGGTTGCATCTACCTCATGGTAGATGAAAGGAGTTAAATACAATGGCTAAGTCGATATCATCAAGCAGAACAACAACAACAAAATTAATAAGTTAATGAAACTATCGACGATCAGAATTGTCGTAGATGATGAGGACAAATAAACACAATATTTGGAGGTCCCAGCCCCATTGTAGACACTAATGCCCATGTTAGCCAGCATAAGATATACCTTGTTCGAACTAAAAAGCCCAAGATAGATACTACTGTTAGCTTCACTACAGGGGTTGAGCATGGGATTAATTCCCTCCTTCGGAGTAGCGGAATTCTAATTATAGTATAAATTCATCCGTTAAGATAATTTATTTATAATTATCTGATAAATAATAATCCACTCACATTGAATTTCTTATTCTAGTTAGAAATATGGTTTAAGTATGTCCCCTTGACTCGAACCATATTTCCATCCGTATTAAGTGCATGAGTTCATGAATTTAATTAAAACCTGCATATTTTTATGACAAGCTTTTTCACAAATTCAAACTATGTTCAACATGAGTTATCGAAATCCTTTCGGATATTCTACAACTCTATCTAGCTAAAGAAAATAACGGTCACGTGCTAAACATCTAGACGATGAACACAATAGAAAAATACCTGAACACTTAATAATGACATCAGAATAATACACGAAACTTTAATTTATCGAATCCATTAATACAAAACCCAATTACATTAAGAACTAAATCATATCGTCAAACCCAAATGAATCATGTTATATCTAAATTGAAATAACAAAGAAAAGAAAATACTTCAATTGCTATATTCAATCCCAAAATTCGATACAAAAATTAGCATATCTCGATTCATTTGAAACTCGAGGTGGTCCTTTACAGATGTAGAATAAAATAATTTAGAGTCTTGAAATTAAACAACACATAATGAAATTAATAAGATGAAAATAACGTTTCTGTTCTCTAGTAAACTACGTAAAAAAAAAAAAAATGGAAATCCCTAAGCTTCGGAGTTTTCTTCTTGTCCTGCGTCTACTTTACTTCCATTTCCGCTCTCTATTTTATTTTCGGATACTGCCTTCTGTTTTCCCCACCGACTACTCTCCAACCCACATGACATGTGTCTACTAAGTTTTTGGAACATGGACCCGGCTAAATGTTGTTGTATTTCCTTCTTTGCATCTACAGAATATTCCCTTGTTCTTTCCACGAATGGGCTCTTCCATTGACCTCAGCCCACTACAGTAATGCCTAGCTGATACTTTTGCTTCCCAATGAAAAGGTTGATGCAAGGGTATATGTCCCCTCTGATATAAATTCCTAACATTACATGATACTCCAAATTCCCTTAAGTGGAAATGGACAAACATAATTTCTCAATATGGGCTTACACGTGTAAGCAACTAGAATGATAGCGGGCTTCCTATGTAATTCGAATCACTTAGCCTTTCCCAAAATAACTCAGTAGCACTTTCATTCGTTTCAGCTCAAGAAAAAGCCAGGAATTGCTGTTTTCATTCAAAGTCCACCGTTGGTTACTGTCACGTAGTGGAACTCGTAAGTTGCTGCTGGAATTGTCTGGTCTTGGTGGATCTCCTGTAGAGCGCCAATTGGGCACTACTTCTTGTAGCTGCTACTGGTTGCTGAAGTTCAGAGCTCTCGGCTGCAGCTGCATGGAAGCTTCTCGGCTAGTTAGAGCTTGGTGTTTGTTGTATGTTCTGTTTTCAACCTACTGTGGCTTCACAATTTAGGTGCTGCTGCTAATCGGTAAGGGGCTGTCTCGGATTGGTTACTTGGCATTGGAGTTGTTCATGTAGAGGGCTACTGGTGGGAGATTGAATGCTGCTTTGCTGTCACAGATTGAAGAAGTATATGTTGCTTGTATTAGTTAAGGTGATCATCACTCTTTTAGTGTGATAGGGCAACGATGAAGACATCACCACATAGCTTATCAATTTCATTGTCGTAGATCACTGGTCGACATACAATATTATATTAGGCCGACCAAGTATCACAAAATTTGACATGCTCATTAGCTAAAGATACTTGAAAGCAAAGTTCATGACGCCAATCAGAATCGGTGAAGCTCGAGGAAATCAAAAGCTATCTAGATCCCTTTATCTTAAGGCCCAAACAAGAGACAACATCATGAACATAAAGTCCACCATTATACAATCCCCAACACCAAAAGGAGAACCTATTGAGAAAACTGAGGAAATCAAGCTGACAAAAATCCTAAGAATAATTACAAAAATCAAGGCAAAGCTACCTGACAATGAGAAAGACGAGTTCATTAATTTTCCCAAAGATAACATTGACGTATTCGAGTCCACTTTAGAGGACATGCTAGGAATAATCAATATCTCCGGAGCCACTCACTAACTCAATGTAAATCTTACTATTTGACTAATTAAGCAAAAGAAGTGGTATTTTGCCCCAGAATGCTAGGCAGCAATAGAGTAAGAAGTGTAAAAACTATTACAAGCCAAATTCATAAGGCAACAGAAATACCCAACTTGGCTCGTGAATACGATCCTTGTGAAAAAAAAAACTAATGGAAAATAGCGAATGTGCTTCGATTATACTGACCTCAATAAAGCTTGCCCTAAAGACTGTTTTTGTTACGCCTCGAAGTTACAGAGTCTCAATAGTCTTGCTGTATAAATCATTCTATGATAGTAACTGGCTTCACAGTACCTACCATTGACATGATTTACACAAGGCATCGATGACTTCTCGCTTTGAAGTAAACAGTTCAATTAAGTGTTTAACTACAAATATAGTGATTATCTCAATTTTTTTATAAAAATACATAATTATATGTTAAATCCACAAAACTTCCCAGGAAACTTTATATAAACATAACGGTTAACTAATTTACATAACAACTAACAGTCTTTCATCCTTAAACTACAAAGGATACTTTAGCTACACATCCACTGCTAAGCAAATTGATCCTCACACCCCTGACTTCAAAAGAACTAACCTTTGGATAATTGTAAGGCAGCATAATACTTGAAATATTTAAAAATTAGGACTTGCAAAAGGATCTGTAAGGGTATGAACAACTCCAGTTTAGTAAGTTGAATTGAAGACTCATGAAAGTATACAAACACAAACAAGATTATCAAGCAATTATTTTCATGCAATGCAACAATCAAGTATCATCACATAACGTAGTCTGGTTTGGTCTGTTGCGAAATCAGAGAAATTTCACCTGCTCTAATCCGGGTTGAGGAGTTTTCATGTTATGCAATAACTCACAACCAAATCCAAGCTTATGCAACGAAGACACCACTCCTCCCGCGACTACCTTTGAACCATTGACTTCACCCTTACTACAACCTCTTCTCTTGTCACTTAGTTCGACTAAGGATGAAGAATGGACCATTATACAATCCTACACTATTCTTTTCGAAGGAGTCGGTCTTTGGTTGGAGAATCCTAATGATCCCTTAACTGGTTGCAATGCATGCATTTTAGGTCATTAGAGTCGAATATGATTAAATTTCATTTAGGGTATTCAAACAATTTCACACCAATTCAATTATAACACAAACTCAATCACATTACAAATTTCAACACGAATTCAAATACATCAAACACATGCGTAAACTACTTATAATCACAACCATATACAATCTTAAGTCTCCGAGTACTATAAAATAGTACTCTAATATAATAAGTAATAACCCAACTTACTTAGAATTTCTTAGTTGCCTGATCACTTAATTACGAGCCGATTCATCTCTGGGTATCTTATAATACAAATAGGTCTTTTTAGTACTATGATTTATATTCTAAGTTATAATTTAACTCATTTTTCCATGTATACCTATTATTTACTAATGATTCATTCTACCTTATTTCGCAGTTTGGTTCCTAAATTAGATTCTAGTTTTGATTCTAGAATCTTAACTATGCTCGAATTTTAATGTGAAATTAATCACATTAAGCTCGAGTATTCTAATATCCTATTGGATTTTAATTTTCTTTTCTAAACTGTTCAGTACTCGCTAATCCTAATTGGGGTACCAAATTTATTCATGATGTGAGAAAATCTTATATTTTTTATACAATTACCTAAAATTAAATTTTGTTTCAAATTTATTATATTCAGATTTTTATTATTATATTATCTAATTAAACCTAATTTTTTATATTTATTAAATTTTCAATTCTACATATTCCTAATTTTCTACAATTACCACATAATTCCTTCATTAATTACACTTAACATTCCAAAGGCTAGGATTAGGTTTCTACATCAGAGATTAACATCTCTAACCATTTAATTACTATCTAAATCAGTAATTAATGTCTTAATTACCTAATTAACCCAAAATTACTCAATTTTTCTAGCATTTTAGGGCTAAAAATTTACCTAAAAATTTAGAAAATTAAATTTAAAAAAATGGCTTTATAGCACTATTCTATATCACTTAAGCATTCTACAAAAAAAAAAAAAAAATTGAGTTCTAAACTACACTTTTAAACTTATTTATTTCTAATTCTAATAATGCTCGATTTTACTTAATTTCTTAAGAATCCTATATTTTTAGACGTGATTAAACTTAATCACTATTTTTTCCTAAATTTACATACAATAAAACCTTAGAATAATAAATTTCATAATTTTTTAGGTAAAATAAATAATTTTATGAAATTATACAAAATCGAAGCAGATGGGAGACTTACTCGGTTCGATGACTTTTGGTCTTTCAACACCGGTCCAGGAGTGTCGGTTGATCCAGGTGGTAAGTCTAGAGTAGGGTGGTGGTAGTGGCTTAGTCTCAGGTGATGGTGGCGTGTGGGTTTGGCTAGTTAGCTCCTACAATACAGATTTCCTTTTTTTTTTTTCTTAACCCTAATTTTTCTCTTAAATTTTCGATGCTCTTTATTTTTTTTTTATTTCTAACTATCTAAAGAAGCTTTGTAATTTTTTTTCCTATTTATAGAGTTTTGTGGTAATTAATGTGCATTTAATTGGATAAGACATTACCCAAGTCTCTTAATTTTTGCCTTTTGTATTATGTGATTTTAATTGGTTAGTTTTTATTCTTTACTTCCTGACTTGCCACAACGAAATCTACCTCATTCCTGATTTCTTTGATTTTTTTTCTGATTTTTTCTTAATTAATTAATAATTTTATTTAATTATTTAATAAGTTTTTAGACAATTTAAGAAATTTCGCGTATTTTTATCTACATGTAAATACATGTGGGGCACATATGAACATTCTTAATTATTATTTAGCTCATTCTGTAATTTTTAGTATACATATAATCCATCTCTAGTAATTTATTAGTTATTAGATTATACTTTTCGCCTTTTCGATAATTAACAAGAATTATACTTAAAATTTGAAAATTTTATAGTCTCTTATTTTATTATTTATTTTCTTAAATTCAAGTTTATGAGGTCATTTTTACTAATATTTCTATCCATAGTTTATAATTTGGGTTTGATCGTATTTTTTAACTGATCGCCTTAAATTTTGTGTTCTAAGTTCAATCCTACAGTCACTTGACTTAACTTTAGAGCTTACAATTTTCCTCTCCCCACATTGACCAGTTTGTCCACTTAACATCGGGACATGTACTCCTCGGTTTCATTGATGCCTATTAGTGATATGACTAGATCTGGATTTCATTATAGACTTTGACACCTATTGCTATAAAGTTATGCCCTTCAGCTTAAAGGATGTTGGTGCTACATATTAAAGGCTAGTCACCATCTGGATGGTTCATGAGGACGAGGTCCTTACTTCGTTTGTTATAGACCTACTGCTATAAGATCATGCCCTTCAACTTAAAGGACGTTGGTACCACATATCAAAGGCTAATCACCACGGGGTTTAAGCTACAAATCGATAGGAATGTCAAAGTCTATGTAGACAATATGATTGTGAAGAGTATGGAGAGAAAAGGACATATCGAAGGCCTCTAAGAAACATTTAACACACTTTGCCATTATAGAATGAAACTTAATCCCCTAAAATGGGTCTTTGGGGTTGCATTAGGAAAATTCTTTGGCTTTATGGTAATGAAACGATGAATTGAGGCAAACCGAAACAAGATAAAGGCAATTCGAGACATACAAACTCCTAGAACCATAAGGGAGGTACAACGCCTAACAAGTAAAGTTGCTACCCTGAATAAATTCATATCTAAAAGTGTTGGTAAATGCTCAAAAATCTTTAAATTACTAATGAATCCTTCTAAGTTCAAATAGACAATCGTATGTCAAAAAGCCTTTGACGACCTAAAGGATTTCTTAGAGAGCCCACTAGTGCTCTCAAAGCCCATCCCTAGCAAAGAGTTATTACTTTAACTTTCCATTAACGATAAAAAGTGTTATCTTCTATCTTTGTCTGAGCAAAAAGATGGGAACATAAGCCTATATACTACGTTAGCCATGTCCTGTAAGGGTTAAAGACTAAGTACACTAAAGTTGAGAAGTTCACCCTAGTATTGGTCATCGTTGTATAAAACTCAAACTGTATTTTTAGGCCCATCCAATCATTGACTTAACTAACCAACTACCTAGAGCTATCCTCCAAAAGCTTAATGCCTCAGGTAAAATGGTGAAATACATTCTTAAACATAATGCCTATGGGATCTAATTCCATCTTAGGCAAGTAATCAAGGCACAAGTTTTTGCTGATTTCATAACAGAGTACACTAGAGTGGATGAGCTATAATTAAAGGTCGAAATATTAGTGTAGACCTTCTATATTGATGACTCCTCAACTAAGGGGGGAATGAAGTTGGCATAACACTGCACGACCTATATGGGACAAAGGTATTTTTCTCTTTGAAGTTTGAATTCGTAATGAGCAATAATGAGGCCAAATACAAGGCATTCATTATAGGATTGAAGATAGATAGAGACATAGGAGTAAAAAAATTGAACATGTACTTAGAGTCCATATTAGTGGTTTAGCAAGTGAAAGGGGAGTATACGACTAAAGGGGAAATAATGAACAAGTACCGGTAAATAGTCCAAGGCTTCCTTATAGGGTTTACCTTTTGGAAGGTCAATAAGATCCTTTGAGTAGAAAATTTAGAGCCAAATAGGCTTTCCAACCTAGCCTCATCCATTGTCCCTGTACAACATGACAACGATAAACCACTCTTCATATAATACATGCTTGAATGAAGCACTACAATATAAGGGCAAGAGGTTCTCAAAGTTTGACCAACAAACCCTAAGCCCCTATTACATGGATCCTATCATAGAACACTTGAAGTTAGGCACATTGTCTAAGAATCTTGGATAGAGGCAAAGAAACAAGCTTATGCCTCAACCAACTACACCTCGATCAACGATGTACTATATCGGCAAGGACAAAGCGTCTTATTGCTTGGATGCTTAAAAAACAAGAAGGGCACCGATGCTCTAAAGGAACTCTATGCGAAAGTATGCAACAATCACATCCAATCCTAAGCTTTATACATTTGAGCTTAGTAACTAGGCTATTACTGGCAGACAATAAAGGAAGATGCCAAGGCCTTAGTTTAAAAATGGCACCAACACTAGAAGCATATCGTTATTACCTAATACCAAGTTTGGACTTGCATTCTATGATAAGCCCTTGGCTATTTGTCTAGTAGAGACTCGACGTGCTTAGTCCATTCTTGAAGGCATTAGCAAGTCAGTAGTTCATCTTAGTAGTAGTTGATTATTTCACCAAATGGGTAGAAACACTAGCTGTAGCGGCTGTTATAGCTTGAGTAGTTGAAGAGTTTATCCTTACCTATATCCTCTCCAACTTCGAAGTACTATACACCTTGATCATCTACAATTGTAGGTAGTTTTGACAACAACAAGTTCAAGGAGTTGTACAAAAAGCATAATATAAAACTTCACTACAACTCGTTTTTTCATCCCTAAACCAATGATGAGGTTGAGGCAATCAATGAGATTGTCCTAAACAAACTTAAGAAAAGGGTTAAGCAAGTCAAAGGTGGGTGGGTAATAAGCTCCTAGTTACTTATATTTTAGAGAGTAATTTCTAATGATTTTCCCTTAAATTTTGAGTTTATTTTATGAAAATAATACTTTATTGAGTAAAATTTTATCTTTTAGGTTTTAGAATAATCTATGGAAAAAAAGGAGAAAAGAGAAGTAATTTTCACTCAAATTAGAGCAAAAATGAGGAACTTATGAAGTTTTAAAGCTCAATATTAGCAAATAACACAGCTATGTCATTTCTAAGGGAAATTGAAGCAACAATGTGCATGATCAGTGGAGGACATGACCTAAAAGACACAATCATATCTAAAGTCGTGTCACTCCCAAATGTGACAAAGATATAAAAAAGATTCAAAAGAGATTTGATGTATCGTATCTAAACGACACAACCAAGTGATATGGTTGTATCATTAGGTCGTATTGTCAGTTACGACTTCTTAATTCTTCCTTTCCTATTTAAGGCTTCTTTAGAGCTTTTTACCAGACCAACTTCAAGTGCTAAACACCTAAGAGATCATAGTGCTTCAAAAATTCAAGGTTCAAAACCCTTTTCATCTCTTTCTTCTACTTTTCTTTTAGGTTATATTAAAGATTGTTATTTTATCATAAGTAATGAGTAGATTTTTTGTATTTAAGCCCTATGGAACCTAGATTTACTATGTGACATTGGTTTTTATTAGATCTAATGAAGATTGTTAGTATTTTTTTTATTGAATTACGTGTGCTTGAGTACTTTAGATTAATATTTTTGCGGATGTTAGTTTGAAAAGCTAATATTGTGCAAGAGAATCGAGAAATTTCTTGTATGATTACATCTAGGCATAATTAATGAAGGTTCTTGCAAGTTTAGTGATAAATTGTAAAATATTTCCGGATCTTTAACATTATCTTTAAGAGAATTTGTTATTCTTTAATGTAATCTTAGGTTATGCTATTGAAAAGAGATTCTAATAGGTGATCTAAAGATTATAGTTAATAGACTTGAGAAAGTTATAAGCTTTAATAGAAAATTATTTTAGTCAAGTTAGATTATCTTTAGTGAAAGTTGTATGTGTAGTTCTAAAGGAAGCAAGATCTAAGTACAACACTAAATCTCGAATTAAGTTACAATTTGATTGCTTTCTTATTTAGTTTCTTTAATGAAATCTCAATTAGTTGTTTACTTTATTAATTGCTACAAATTTAGTTAAATCTTTTAAGTTTCTTTAATTCAATTTTGCCGGTCAAATAATAGGGAACTAGTTAGTATTAGTAACTATAGTCTCTATGGGATAACATCCATTCTTTGAATTATATTACTAAAATGATAGGTGCATTTGCCTATTTTTAGATTAGTGGGTTGACAAGCTCCCTAACATACTCTAAGGATACCGCATGACACATAATACTTTCACTGGAGAAACTCCTTACCCTCTTGCCTTTAGGATGGAAGTTGTCCTCCCAATTGAGCTAGAGTTACCCACTAACAGGGTTTAGAACTTCGACGTGAATATCAATCACATGGCCCATCAAGCAAGCTTCGACATTATCTAGGAGGTACGCAACATTGGACATAGCATACCAATAATGAGTGGCCTGATACTATAACCAAAAGGTGAAACATAAGGTTTTCCACCCTAGAGACCTGGTATGCAGAAAGTTAGAGGCTAATGGCTCACTTAAAGGGTAGGGTAAGTTCGTCCCTAATTAAGAGGATCCAATACGCATAATCAAAGACGTGGGAAAAGGAGCTTACAATTTGGAGACCTTGGATAGGTAGTCTATTCTTAGAGTATAAATTGCCAACAACCTAAGATCGTATTTCTACTAAGTATTGTAATGTGCCCAAAAGAATTTGTAACTATTGCTATAAATGTCAAGTTTTTAACACTTGTTTATACTATTCTTCCATAACGCCAGCTTACACCGTGCCCTTAATTTGGAGTCGACCCTTATCCTCGAATACATACCCTATGTTTGTGTATATACTAATTCTGTAGAGTTGTGAGTTAACTATTGAGTCATGACCCACATCGTGCCCCCAATCTTAGGTCGATTTTCATCCCTAAATGCATACCCCATATTAGTACATATACTTATGCCTCAGGGCTGTGAAATAGTTATTGAGTTGCAGTCAACACCATGCTCCTTACCTACAGGTCAATTCTCATCCCCATACGTATGCCTAAGTTTGTATCTATACTAACACTACGAGCTATGCACTAATCTCCAGTACAAGTCCTTGCTGTGTTCTTTCACTCGAGTCAATCTTCATCCTCGAAAGTACACTCATGTTAGTACCTATACTAACTCCATAGGGTTGTCTTCTAGTTATTGAGCAATGGTCTACACCATGCTCTTTACTTATGAATCGATTTCTATCCCTAAATAAGTACTTAAAGTTAGTACTTACATTAACGTAGTGGGCTCATGTATTAACAATGGAGCACCATACTCTCTTACCCATAGGCCAATTTTCACCCCTAAGTACATGCCTTAAGTTAGAACCTATACTAACAATATGGGTTACCAATAGTGCCCTAGCAGATAAGGGTCGGCCCCTCAGTAGCCAAAACAACATGCTATACACTCAATCTCTCGTGCTAAATGCTTGAAGGGCTCTCTTACACGTTTTGCAATGTTTATGGCCTATTGTTGCTAATGAACCGATGAACAAAACAATGACCATCGAGCTCGCATTGACAAATAAAAGAATAAAGAAAAGTGAGTCAATTAAAAGGAAAATAAGCAAGCATTGACAAAATGAGAATTTTATGCAATAAGAAAAGATTACAAGGCTTTCCTTGTTCACATCCTAACCCTGAGTACATTTAAGAACGAAATAAGAGATTACGAAGGCACAAAGCTAGTTCCTATTCTACTGCTTGGTAATTATGATTGAATATGAGCACATAGTTAAGTAGGCCATACAACTATAGTAGAGAAAAACCTTCTATGTCAGAAAAGCAATGTCGAACACTTGTGCAAGTGATAGATAGATAACTCACCTCAATATGCCTTTAGAGCAGCTCTACAGAGGCTTCTACATTACTCCTCTCAACAAATGCCTAAACCTAGTGTGAAGTTTGTCCATCCTCTATAAGGGCCTCCCTATTACACCAATCGAAGGATTAAGCTCTTGCTATACCTAAGCTACTTGTCACGAGGTGCCAATAGCAAGGGTTCCTTGTAGTTAGGAACCTTGATTAGTTGGACCCCAGTGTTTTGAAGGGTTGTCTTCGAGTCCCCCTGCTTCCTTAGGATTACCATCTCCTTATTAAGCCAACTACTGTGTTTGACTAGGTCACTTCTTAACTTACCACCCTCAATCTATTCGGTCCCATGAGGCTCTGTAACCTGTGCGACTCGATCACCATTGCCTTCGAGTGTAGTTGGCATTTGCCTTGAGCCTCCCCCTAACACTTGGAGAAATTAGGAGACCTTCAAGAGCAAACTCCATCATATGCCACACTACCTTAATAATGGTCTATTACCCTCTCCCCTTCTTCTTCTAACTCTTTTTTAAGTAGGGTCATAAAGTCTCCCCTTTCCCCTCCATAACAAGATGCTTTCTTTTCCTTCTAACCTCTACCATTCTCTCTTAATGCCTAATGAGTATAACTGTCTTTGTTGGTTTTTACATGGATTCTTGTTTGTTGTTGTACTTATGTAGGTAGCTTTAGACAAAGTGAAGGAGAAACTTTTCGCTATCTAGGTTGTACTTATTAGGGCAAGGATACACTAGCCCGACATCCTTAGTAACGATAATGATGCGATATGGCAGATACTTAACCATCCCTCTTCGACAAGAGTTAAGAGATACTTATCTTAAACCCAAAAAGCCTCCTATCATCAAAATACTTCTAAGCAATGTTTAGTGGTGGTGTGTCTCTAAGGTCAAACACACGAAGAAGCACCATAACGAAGTGAATCGAGAGACAACAAAAGAAAACTAACAAAGTTCAAGTAGTTACCAATTAGATATGACTCACCAATTGATCCTACTTAGCCTACAATTCTCCAGATATAACTCATCGGACCGAACTAAAGGGTCACTCATCACTCGTCACTACTTCTTACTAAATGAAATAGATAAGAGTTGAAGAGTAATGAAAACAAAAAAATTACTCAAAAAGGGAACTTATATAAATTCTGATATTGAAGTTTGTTGTCTGCATACAATTGAGTGGGGGTTTATATACCCGTTTACATGTATGAAAAGACAAAAAGGGCATTTCTATAATTAGGTTATATAAAACATACTAAAATGGTAAAAAAGATAAAGAATATTCAATACAGAAAGTAAAGAATCCTTTTAGAATGATGTGCCAAAAGATACATGCCACTTGGTTGCTAGACTTCAAAAATATGGCACAAAGTGGACGAAAAGAAGAAAATAGAGCTTATAATCAGGGGACGACCTGATCTAAATCAGGTTAGGGCTCAATCAGTCATTCGCTGTAGAGTAGTCAACTTTGAGGTGGGTCAAACATCTGTTTTTTGCTTAGGAGTTCGGTTTAGATAGTCTTGGGGCTATCTATTCGGATATTTTGTCATAGCATAGTTGTTCGATAGGTTTGATGTGGGGGAAGGCTTGGCAATTAAGTTGTTAGACGAGGGAAACAAGGAGGTTAGAATAAGAATTTTCATCTCGGATAAGGCTTCAAGCTAGTATTCTTCGAGTAAGTCCTTGGAGTTTTCTAGCTTGGCTTCGTATGATCAATCTAAGAGGTTGATTCATATTAAGTAGATCAAGTTTTTCCTAATTAGTGAGGTCTAACACCTATTGGGAAATTTGACCCCTTAGATGTTTGGATACAGAAGAAATACCCCTTCCAATAATCTACTTTGTTTAGCAGTTTATTGCAAACTTTTAATGAGTTACCTCAACTTACAATATAAACCCAACCATCCAGCACCCTCTTTACTTAGAATAGATGGCTAAATAGTCAGGCTGTAGATCTTCGCAATTGATATAAACAAATTACCTCGAAGGTAAGTAATTGCACCCATGTATTTGGCATTAAGAGAACCAGGTGCTACCTAGAAGCAATTAAACACCTCAATAAAGAACTTTGAGAATGGCAATTGCAATCTAAGCTTGAATGTTTTAGCATACATACAAACAACTACTCATCCCCTATTTCGAAGTACCTATCCCTACCTACGGATAGCTCCATACGCCACTTGAGTACATTCTTAATTGCTCCATTGAACAATCTTAGTTTTGCCTCATCGTCCTCAAAATAAACACAAATACATACTTTCTCATTGCTATTAGTCATAAGCAAGGCCTTCACTACTCGCTTGCCCTGATTGTTGGGTGGGTACACATCTAAGGGCTTCCCATTCACCCAAACTTTCTTGTGGGCTAAGTTAGCAACACCAAATTACTACCATTTACTGCCCCTATTGTCGTCTTTTGGGGGAGTAGGATTCCTACCCTTTATTAGGATCATTTGCTTGTAATCCTTATCCATCTCTCTTAAAATAGACCCACACAAGGATTCACCTTGAGAATCAGATGCACTCTAATCGGACATGGTCAAAGTTGAGGTAAAAAAAGAATGGGATAAAGTATGAGCTCACAAGTGTAGACTTTAGTAGAGTCTCCTCTTAGTGAAATGTGGAAAGTGAAAAATGAGGCCTAAAGCATCCCCTTATATAGATAAGCTTAAAGTGGAGATGAATGGTTTCCTCCACTCCCAAAGCAGGTAACCATTACAAAGACAGATATGCATCCTAACCATATATGTATCTTACTCCTTTGGCAAACGCTCCATATTGATACATACATGGGGATTGTTGACATGGCTGTGCATGCCGACCTCCCATGTGCGAAACCATTTCTAACAAAATAATAAATGTACATTGCTCTTTCTAAAAACAATTATGGTACCTTAAGCACCGTAATAATTGCATTAGTTACTTCGAACATCACTGTGTAGTTCAGATGGCTTGATCAGACATGTCAGACATCATCCATTGCTTAAAGTAAGTAAGCTCCTACTTAAAGCCATCTCTCCTTCGCCTTTGATTGAACCTCTAAACTTACTTACTCTCTTCGCTTCTTCAGGGGGCAGGGGGAAAATGTTGATACCTAATTCTTGCTTGACCTTAGGCCTAGTTCTGACAATGGACTAAGAAGGCCCATCAACTCCCAAAGGAATGATTCCTCTCTTTGTGTCTTAGCTTACTAGAACACCTCGGCCTTCCTTAATCTTCATGAGAAGTAGCTTATCAACCACCTGCCCTAAGGACTTAGGCAAATATTGCAGTGAGCTCAAATTCGGAAGTCTCATTTAACAAGTGAGGACTTTACCAACGAGCTAATTGAGCTCGAAGTATGAAGAACCCTTCTCTCAACTGGGTCTGAATACTATTGGTGAGGGTACTTCTAGCCTCGTGAGGTCCCTAACACACGTTTCGCTTACTCATAATGGGCTCATACCACCGTACCTACCTCCTTGCCTTCTCTTTTGTCTTTACCACCAACATCCCATTACGGCTCATTAATTACTATTTGACATTCATAATACGATTAGCATACTTAACATGCCTTGAAAATGTTAGATCTACAAATCATATGACGTGGCTACTAGCATAGTTATTGTAATGACCTGGCTAGAAATCCTTCCATCGAGATATTGTTTGCTTTGACATGAAAACTTATCTTGAGATTGACCTATTCTAAACACACTTAACTTCAGATTTTTAATGTGCTCTAAGCTACTTTACTAAAAGGCTCATCAATAATTGAAGTTCCTTCTCCTAACATTTAAGGGGTATTATAGTTATGGTTGACCAACTCCTAAAGTCACCTTATTAGTTCCATGACGCATATTCCTTGCTAGCTGACGGTATAGACAAACATCAAATCAATATATGTCCAAGTAATTGTACTCGCTTATACTATTGGGTCGATAGGTAAAGAGAGTCGAGACCCAATTCCCATATCTAACCTAACCCGTTTTGTCTCTACATTTCAATGACTCTACACGCACTATCTTAAAGGGCCGTAGTGCTTGGATGCCCCTAATTCCCCTTTCTTTTTGTTATCCTCCTTATTAACTTGAGTGTTGTTAGCTTTCATGAATATATTGACATGGACCTTTTTGTAGGTAATCAAGAGCAACGTGCTCATCAAACACAATTCTCATCAAAATCATGTTTGCTATATCACTTTAAGTTAGTTCAACAATAACTAACATATGTAATATCTATAATATATATAATATGAAAAATATAATATGTATGATATATATACATTTATATTATATATATGTATCTAATATGTATGTAAGATAATATATATAATTAAATATAAAATAAAAAAGTTAGAAAAATTAAAAAAGAAAACAAAAAACTAAAAAAAGGAAAAAAAAAAACAATAGAAGGGTTATTGTGGCCAACCTTTAACCTTATGTGGTTAGATTGATTACCAAATAGCTAGATAGATTACAATCTACTTAAAAAAGTTAATTGTTTGACATATCAAATAATTATAGGTGGTCGCCTAGGTGGCCGGGTAATTGTATGGTCCCCCCTAGTCACAAGCAGCAACCTATGATTGTTGTTAAAAAAAAAGAAGAAATAACCGAGCAAATCCAATTGAATTGCAATCGAGTTGTACGACTCGATTAAATTTCTAGCATTATTTTCCTTAAAAATAACAGCTATAGGTGGTTGCCTACAGCTAAGGAAGTCATTGAACGACATGGGTTGAAGGATTCACTTTTTTAAGTAGGTTGGGAAAACCTATCTTTTTTTTTTATTTTACCATTTTTTAAAAATTCTAGCTTGTTTTATTTTATTTTTAAATATATGTCATATCGCATACATATTATATTATATACATATATATATTTATAATATATATTGTTTATATAATATACATATAATATCACATACATATATCATACATTTTATTTGACATATTATATATACTACATACATATTTTATTTAATTATACTGTTTATTTTTTAATTCTTTTATTATATATGTTTTTTTTTTAATTTTTCTTATTTTTAATTTTTTAATTTTTAATTATTTAATCATATACATAAGTATCGTATGTTTGTCACTTTAGCACTATATAAGTACCACATGATAAATAAATACCATATCATTAGAATTAATGGTATCATAATAGCAATATTCTATTTTTATGTTTTAATTTTCTTTTAAATGCTCATCATTTTCAATATGATAGCATTTGATAGTGCAATTTTATGGAATAAGACTAAATAAAATTTTTTATCATTTATTTAGTTTGTAACTTTATTTAGTAAATGGATAAAAACTCAATTGATATACTAGATAAAAGGTTCAAATTTTGTTTTATTTACACAATAATATAAAAATAAAATTTACTGAATATAAATAAAATATATTTTATATTTTAAAAAATATTCTTCCATGTTATAATATCGAGTTAATTAATATTATATTTATTAAATATTATAAAAAATTATTTATTTTATAATATAAATAATTAATTTTTAATATAAAATTTATATTTAATACTATATAAAACAAATATATTATAATAAATTTTTATCATCTAATCTTTTTTATACTTATCATATCTATTTTTCTTTATCTAGTTCACCTTTTACAATGAGACGCTTCCTTTTTATTTTTTTAATTTATGTTTGGCTCACTCTCCCCAAACTTCATTTTTATTTCATTCCGCTCGTTTATTTTCCTTTTATTTCTATCGTTAAGCGGTCTTTAGTTTTGTTTTCATTTTATTATTCAACGTGGAGGCAGCTGTAAAAGATATCGAAGTAAACGAAAGCCATAAGCAACTGAAGGACAAGAGCGTAATTTCGATGCATTCTCTCTCTGGTCTCAAATCGTTCCGGACAGGAAGAAGCAAGAAAAATCAGGCATTTTCAAGCCTTTATTTCTTGCAATCTTTGACTGTCCAATCCCAAAAGTTCCCATTTTTAGGTTCCATAAAACTCTAATTAGACACAAGCCTATTTCAATTCCCGTCCAAATTTCCATTTTCACTTTGTTTGTACTCTTTCAATTTACATTCTTTGAAAATTAGGGCTAGTTCTCCGAAAGGACTTCAGTTTTTTCTTTTTTTTTTTTTGTGAAATAAGTCAAAAAGTTGCAAAATTTCTTCAACAAGTTTTAAGGGTTTTCTTATAAATGGCTTAAAGTTTGAGTTTTTCTTATAATTTGTTGGAAAAAAAAAGTTCAGTTTGATTCAAAACCATTTTGAAGCTCATTCCTTGTGAATAATCTCTGATATTTGAACTCAATTCCATGACTCCTCCAACAATAGCTTTGTATGCAAGTCCTCCAAGCAGTGTATGTTCCACAACCCACCAAATCAATTCCCATGTTTCATATGATTTTGAGCTGAATGCAAGACCTTCATCTTCTGCTTCATCAACCCCATCATCATCCACATCACCTTCACAAAAACCATTTGTTGGTGGCCTCTCTTGTCTCTTTTCTGCGCCCACGTCAAAACACTCCGTTTCGAGTAGTTATTCGGGTTGTGGTGACGAGTTGAGCTCAATTAGGAATGAGAGAGGTGAAGAGTTAAGGGAATTGAGTAGTTCCTTTCGGATTTCGCCGAATACTAAGTTTGTTGGGTCATTAAAAAGGGATCACCAGAGTCCTGTGTCGGTGTTTCAGGGTCCGTTTTCTAGTAATAGTAGTGGGAGTGGGAATGGTAATAATTCTGTAAAGAGTCCTCCAATGAGGATTATGAGGGATAGAACTGCAGATGTGAATGTACTAGGAGGTGGTCTATCCGGGTCTAATGGGATGTTCCATAGGTTTGTTAGGAATGCTTTAAGTAGTTTTGTTGAGTACGATACATCATTGGTTGAGACAAACCGTGGTAGTGTCAGCAAGGGTCTTATTGATGGTGTGGAGTTGGCATTCAATTTGGAAGATTGTTTTGTGGTTGGTGATTTAGAGGCTTATGCCAAGGAGTTACTGTTGGATGCTCAATCTAGGAATAAGGTTTTCCGTGCTGAGTTTGTTGTCAAAGCATTTTATGAAGCCGAGCGAGCACATAAAGGACAGGTATAATTGAGTAGAATTATCTTTCTGATACTTTGTTTTTTCTTTTGATGCAATTGTCTTTAAGTTGATCAAGACGTCTTTTTTGTTATTTTCTGCCTCTAGTCACGCGCCAATGGTGATCCCTATTTAAAGCATTGCGTGGAAACAGCAGTGTTACTGGCAGATATTGGTGCGAGTTCAACCGTGGTTGCTGCAGGACTATTGCATGACACCCTTGATGATACCTTCATGAGCTATGATTATATACTGAGGACTTTTGGGGGTGGAGTGGCTGATTTGGTAGAAGGGGTAAGAGAAATTCCATAGTGGGTTGTTAATGTTTGGGCAGATGGAAAGGAAGCTTAGTTGAATTAGTGTAATCATCGCATAAATTGGTTTGTTTTGACTGTTTTCTTCTATATGATCACTACAATATGTCAGATTAAGGAGAGAATAAATATGATGCTTTACACAAAATGTATGAAAGAATAACCACACTTTCGAAGTAATCATATTATCATGTTGCTCTATAACGTTATGAACTGGATCATCTGCTTTGCCATGTATCTTTGGGGACAATTGCTTTATAATGTATGCAATTGACAGCATCAGTGCAGGATGTGCTTGAGTTAGACAAGACTCCTTAACTGGTTACTGAATTTGTACAAATAGTATTGAAAGGAAACTTCCATGTGAAAACTGAACCTTGTCAAAATTGAGTCTTCACTTAACTGTACCGATTGTATTTGGATGGCTGAATACAACGCACATGGGCTTTTGCATTCCCTTAATAACTTCTGACAAAATTTTGTCTTTTCTGTATACATCACAAGTTTCTGTATCCTCCCATGTATATATATCCTAAGACCTAGTTTTGTCTGAAGATCACTTTCTGCATATTGAGTTGTGACCTATATTGACATAGTAACTAAAATATGCTTTTTCCTGGGAATAATCTATGAGCTTGAGGATTGCAGTTCTCCTTCTAAGTTTTTACATCTTACTGCTACTTATAACACAAGAAATAGAAATATGTTTGCCATTGTCTTCATCGAGGATCTTTTCCTTGAATTCATTTCCCTAGTGCTCAGGCAGTCATTGTTTGCTTTTTCATTGCTATAGCTCTATTTTAGCTGTATCATAGCTGTATCTTACATATGTTTTACATTGTCTTCATTGTTTATGGCTGTATTTCATCGCTATAACATAAGTTTTTCCATATCTTTGCCACTATCTTCATTGTTGCCTTGTAACACAAGAAACATACCTATATTTTAGCTGTATTTTACTTGCCCAAAAGAAGCATAGCCTGATTCATGCTACCAGCTGATAAGTTCAATCCCCATTTTCTTGAGTATTTCAAAACCGTACATCCTTGACTCTAATGATGCCTTGTCCTCTGCATGTAAGTAATTATCTGAGCTCAAAATGTGTTTGACTCAAGATGGAGATGATCATGCGAGTATATGCTATGAGATGAGAAATGGTCATTGGAACAAGGGTTAGCATCAATTAGAGTTCCCATACTAACTGTGATTTGAATATAGAATGGATAGGAGGAGGACATATAGAACGGGAAGAGAACTGGGAGGACTGCTGGGTAAAGCACTTTTGGTGCATGTGGAGGATGTGCCTGGAAGTAGGGATAATAATATGAGATAATGCAGAGTCAAATTATTGAATAAATTAAAGGCCTTCTTGTTATTGTCTTTTCTACTTTTGACCATTCTCTTATGTGATCCATGTATATGTATACAAAACCCTTATAAGCTCCTCATTCAATGTTGATGAAATGGGTTTAGGTGTCTAAGCTCAGCCAACTGAGCAAACTTGCACGGGATAACAACACAGCATGCAAGATGGATGAGGCAGATAGACTTCACACCATGTTTCTTGCCATGGCTGATGCAAGGGCTGTTCTCATCAAATTAGCTGATCGGCTCCATAACATGATGACATTGGATGCCCTAACTTTCACCAAGCAACAGAGGTTTGCTAAGGAGACATTGGAGATATTTTCCCCATTGGCAAACCGCTTGGGGATGTCTACTTGGAAGGAGCAGCTTGAAAACTTGTGTTTCAAGCATCTCGATCCTGAAATCCATGATAGATTATCGTCTCAGCTTTTGGAATCTTTTGATGAGGAAGTGATTACCTTGGCTATTGAGAAGCTAGAACAAGCTCTTAATGATGATTGTATTTCTTACCATTCCTTATCTGGAAGGCATAAAAGCTTGTACAGCATCCACTGCAAAATGACAAAGTATGGATGCTTCCCTTCCCTCGCTCTCATGTAATAGTACGAGTTTTAGAAATGTAGTTCTGCATTCATTTGAGGTTGTCTTAGGCTTGACTCTCAGCCACCATTAACTTTTGTACTCATGAAAGGTGGATCTGGTTATTTTGCTCATTGGAAGATATTTTTTTTCACTTCCAGGAAGAAGCTTACCATGGATCAAATCCATGATATACAGGGGCTACGTTTGATTGTTGACAACAAGGAGGATTGTTACAAGGCCTTGAGAATTGTTCATCAACTGTGGTGTGAGGTGCCTGGAAAATCCAAAGACTATATAACTAACCCAAAGCATAATGGGTGAGTTTGTCAAATCCTGCAAAATTCCGTTAATGCAGGTCTTGTGAAGCTTTACCTTATTTTCTAATTTCTAATCCCATGTGCAGGTATCGATCTCTTCACACAGTAGTGATGGGTGATGGAATGGTTCCTTTGGAAATTCAAATCCGCACAAAAGAAATGCATTTACAGGCAGAGTTTGGATTTGCTGCACATTGGAGATACAAGGAAGGTGATCACCAGCACTCGTCATTTGTGCTTCAAATGGTCGAGTGGGCACGATGGGTCTTAAGCTGGCATTGTGAGGCAATGAGGAAAGATCAATCTTCCATTGGGTATGCTGACTGCATCAAGCCAAAGTGCAAGTTCCCAACTCATGCCGATGATTGTCCATCCTATAATTCTTCTTGTGACCACGATGGACCCGTTTTTATCATCATGATTGAAAATGAGAAGGTAAAATTCTATTTATCCTTTTAAAATTTAAGACTTGAATCAATGTAATGCCTATAGGTTGAAAAAAAAAAAAAGTTAAATCTTAAGTTGGTTGCTGATGCTTCTAAGGTGTGTAGGATTACTTGAGAATGATGCAAAATTTATCCAAGTTGAAAATTAGTTATTCCCATACATTTATGATTTTCACAAGAATTACCTTAAATGTTTGTACTGCATGGGAGAATTACATGTTTATCCAACATGTTCGAGATTCATTGTTCTCTGAATCGAACCACTTGCCCTCAAAAACATAAAAGTTGAGTTCAACCAAGCTGATACAGAACTGAGCTTGAGATTGATGAACATAGAGCTCCATCCTCGAGCTTACCTGACATGATTGAGCTCTATATGTTGTTCAAGCTTTGATCAAACTCAATTGAACTTCTTTTGAGTTCAATTTCTGTTGTTACACGGTTTAGCAAAAATTATATGCTGATACAATACGCAGATGACAGTGCAGGAACTCCCTGCAAACGCCACCATGATGGATTTGGTGGAAAGAGCGGGACTAGGAAGCTCTAGATGGTCAAATTATGGGTTCCCTTCAAAGGAAGAACTGCGACCAAGGTTAAACGGAGCACCAGTGCGTGAAGCAACATGCAAGCTGAAGATGGGAGACGTAGTGGAATTAACCCCAGCTCTACCTGACAAGTCATTGACCGAGTATCGGGAAGAGATACAGCGAATGTACAACAGAGGTCCTTTATCAGTGGCCCGTGGAACAACTGCCCCCAACGTCGTTGGCTGGAGAAGTTAATTTCTTCCGTTGAACCATTCACCACATAGTGTTGCACGGGTTCTGTTCGGTTCTCTTTAATGTATATATGATCCTGTGTCTATAGCCATTCAGTTAGGAACTTTTCCTCTCTATCAAACTGTATTTATATGATGCTAGACTCATGCTGTAAATCTTATAAATTTGAATTGTATGTTCTCTCTTTTCTGTTTTATCAAGAAGCACTTTGAAAAAGAGAGTTACGAAATGAGGAAAAGAGTTAGGAAAGATATTAGCAATAGTGTGCCTGCATTGTGTGTGAAAAAATTCGATAGAGCGAGCAACATAAAAAAAGCTTTACCTTAACACAACGACTTCGGTAAAATATATGCGTCATTGATGAATGATGAAAAGGAAAAGAAAAAGAATGATGCAGAAAGGGTCTAAAAATGAGTGAAAAATTAAAGAAGAAAGGAAATAACAAAGTAATACGAATTTTATTGTTGAAGTATACAAAACTATGCTAATCGCAATTAAATTGCTTCATCCTGTCGTGTCTTCCTTTCCCATTATACCTCTGTCAAAGTGCATTATGGTGGCCCTAACACCGTTTTTGTGCTCATTTCCTTTCATTGACTTTTGACAATACCAAGCCGGACACAATCTTAATTTCCTTGTCAATTTATTCGGATAAGTGGCTACATCAGGCCAAACAACATTTTTCTGGCCATTTCCTTTCATTGAAATCCGACAATTCCGAGCCAAACACGCTCTTAGTTTCCTTGCCAATCTATTCAAATAACAGGAGAGAGTAGTATTGAACATAACTCATATTGTGCTTCTCCCTTGACGTAATGTCCTTGCACTAGCGTATACATTATAAATGAACAAACCTGACTATACGTAATGTAGACTTGATCCAATCATTGTGGGATTCCGAATAGAGTATTGAAGAAGAGAAAACATTGCTGTGGGGGCAATTGCTGCCAGTAACTACTACGCAAACAGCTTCGGTGGTAGGATGATGAGTTGCAGATTTATTAGGAAGTCTAATTTTCATTCTTATTGTTGTGATCATTTGGATTTCTTCTGCAGAGGTCACTCAAGTGAGTTTTAGTTTTACTTCTCCCCGTTTTTGATACGCATTATCACATTAATGTTTCGTTTTTATCACATTTGTCATCCAAATGGTAATTTGAATTATTATAAACAGAAAGAACCATACAAGTAATCCTTGCATAATGTGGAGCTTTGATATTTTGGCTATTTAAATAATATTGAAATATTTCCTATGTATTCTTTGACTTAGCTGCAGGAAGATTAATCCTTGCACCTTCTAATATTTATCATTTTATATATGGATTTTCTTGCTACTGGGTTTAGGAGTTTAACAAGGACAAATATATTTATCAAATTCAACTAGCTAAGTGCTTGTCATTCTGGGTGCTAAAGAAAACTTTGTTAGGTAATGGGTTATCATCAATTGGAAAAAAATAACACCTTTCTAAAGTTGAACTCCTAATCTGTTGGTTAGTGGAAATACACACAAGCGCCAATAATATCATTGAGATGAAATAAAGTGAATAATATCATTTCACATTGTGTATGAACAGTTACATGTCATGTTATCATATTTTGTATATATTCATATACCTATCATACATAATATGCATGATACTTTTTTTTGGCCAAAAAAGAAAACTAACATTAAATATACATCACTTAGGTCCTCACAACCAGAAAGAGCAGTAAAATTACAAGAATCAAATCTGAGAATAGATTCCAAGGACTATGGGGGCTTAAGAGCTCAATCACTAGGACGTATCTTCAATCTGGTATTATTGGATAACCAATCTGTTGATGAAAAATTGGAGAGACTTTTTTGAAACTCAGTAACAAGACTCGCAAATCATGAAATGAAAGCATACAAGTACCGAATCTGTAGGCAAACAAGGCCACAATTCAATTCAAAAATCACATCCTCTCAACCCATCTGCTTTGCATATTGACCTGCTTCTACAATTGCCAAAGCTTCAGCATCTTCAATCTAGTATTATTGGATAACCAATCTGTTGATGAACAATTGGAGTTACTTTTTTGAAACTCAGTAATAAGACTCGCAAATCATGAAATAAAAGCATACAAGTACCGAATCTGTAGGCAAACAAGGCCACAATTCAATTCAAAAATCACATCCTCTCAACCCATCTGCTTTGCATATTTACCTGCTTCTACAATTGCCAAAGCTTCAGCTTCTTCAGGCAGATTAACCACACAAGATTTAGCTTCACCACCACAGAGTGAACCTTTAGCATTCCTAGCTATAAAACCAATAGCTGCTTCACCCGACAGTTAACCAAAGAAAGGAACCATCAGAGTTCAATTTTATAGACATACCTTAAAGAGCCAACCAATAAGTAATCCTAGTTGGCCCAAGCAGATGATGCTCAAATGTGGAACTGCCCACTGATAAACTGACAGTAGCAAACTGGAGGGCCTGATTCAAATTAGTTACCACTGGTTCTAAGATTAAACCACTGATTGAGTTATCTGGTGCTTGCTGTTGCTGTTGCCATTGCACATGTGGAGCAGAAGCCTCAGTAACAAAGACCTGGAAGGTACTGCCATAGCTGCTGTTTGTGCTGCTGCTGCTGCTGGTTCCCACTGGTTCTGCTGCTGTTTCATTGCCGTTGCTCTTCACACAGTTGCTGTCAATGTTTCCCACAAGTGCTGCTGCTGTTTCTTTGCCGTTTCTGTTCAAGCTGTTGCTGTTGCTAGTTCCCACAGGTGCTGCTGCAGTATCATTGCTGTCGCTGTTTACACTATTGCTGTTGCTGGCTCCACCTGTTGCTCCTGCTGGTTCATTGCTGTCGCTGATGGCTTGAAGTGGAATTTGTTGCGGCTGCTGAGTGCTGACTAACCAAATTATGTGCCTGCTGTCTTGAATGCTAGTCCCCACAAGTGCTGCTGTTTCATTGTTGTTGCTGATGGCTTGAAGTGGAATTTGCTTTGCCAATTCCAGTGCATATTTTTCAATTTTTTCTATCGGGATCTATATTTTATTTAAAGGGATCATTTTCTCCATATAAGAATCCCCATGAACTTCCTTGGCTGCATTTTCACGTGCAAAATGTTTCCTTCTTGTTCATATTAATAGGGAACCTTAAGCACATAGAATCATTACAGCTTGAAGATGCTTCTCTGGTCACAATTTCCACTAGAATAAGATTCCAAGAGTGTCTCAATTTGTGACCATATTCTTCCAAACTATATCCTGTGGAATTGCTGCAGCAGTACTGCCATGTAAAGTAAATTATTATGTTCAGTTTGTTGAAATAAAGTAGAATGACTGATCTTATAAACTTTTGAAATAATATCGACATTCCGAAGTTTTTTAATTTTACATTTCCATCATTTTAACAGCCATTGTCCACCTCTGCAAAAGAGTATCGATGCAGTTATGAAACTTACGTAGAAGTACGTATGTATTTTTAAAACTTATTAGGAAGTTCAATAGTACATAATACCGGTATTGGCATACAATGGAAAAATCTGAATAAAAGCAGACAATCCATGGGATACATATGTGATGTGATCAATACAGGGAGGAATTTCCTTGAGAGACCTAAATGGAGATTTAAATTCAGCCTACTTTCTTTTTCCTATTCCTATTTCCACAAGAACTCTTGAACAGAATGTTGCCACGACAGCACAAGCATCAACATCAACAGAACACCAGTGAGACCCCAACTAGAACTCCCTATTTTCAATACCCATGATGGATCCTGAGATTGCACCATTGTAGCTTTATAAGCAGACCCGGAGGAGGACGATGATGAAGTAGTTCGAATTGCAATTATCAGTCCAGCAAGAATCACTGGGAGAACGAAACCCGAACTCCATCTGTTTTCATAGAACCTCGTTTCATTTTTCCCGTTAATGTATAAAGGAGAAAGTACTATGGCAGAGACTAGAGCCAACCCCATGGCTACTCCTCTTTGCGACAGGTTTTGGGGAGTGTTAGTGTAAGTGTGAGCAGCCATTGGTGGGCTCTAGGACATTCCAGGGGTAAGGAGGAAGCTGAAGAATGGAGAGTATGAGTAAGTTTAAGTTTGTACAGTAATATATAGTGATAGGAAAATAAACATGTTGAAGGAATCTAATGGAAAAAGTACGATAAACCGCCGTCCATGAAGTGGAAAGAGGAGAAAGTGATTTACAAAAGTTATTTGGACGACATTAGAAAAGATGAAATATTTGATTATGTAACTTTTATTTAGAGTAGAAATCACCTATTTATAGGTGGTCCCTTCATTGATTTTTTGATATAGAAAATGATGAGATTCACATGTAAATTTGGTTTCTCTTTAGGTAAGATTTATTATATGGCTTATTAAAATCGAATAGGATATTATAGTGATGGAGGATTCTAGAACCGTATAATTTCAAATCAGGATAAAGATGATGGGATTAAGAAATAGATTGGAAAATATGGAAGTAAAGTATACTAGTGTTACTTTTATGGTTGTGTTCATACTAATAAAGGAACCATGCTAGCTGTAACTCATTTTCCCTTTCACATATTAAAAGTTGAAGAGTTTAAAGTAAAGGAAGTTTCATCGTCTAGACCAAACCTACGATTTCTGAGTCCTTGATGTGTTCGTTTGAACTTGTTATGCCTCAACACCTTATTATTGAACAAAGTACTCATCATCTATTTTTTTTTTCATTTTATTATTTTTCATAAAATCTTTAATCTTGTCTGTAAATATGGGAGTTTGATTAGAGTGGTTACGTACGTGTTATGTGAGTAGCATGACTTTAAAGAAATGATACGAAACTGTCACCTGAATGGATGATCAAATAAGAATAAGGCAGGGATAAGGAACATGCAATCTCAGTGTTTTAAATGTACAAGTGACAGATAAGGCAGTATTAGGGAACCTTAGGTAAGAATAAGGTAGGGATAAGGAACACATAATCTCAGTGTCTCAAATGCATAAGTAACAGACAAGGCAGTATTAAGGGATCTTATGTGTTCACCTTGCAGCTTGAGTGAATGTGATCAATTTTTTTCCTGAACATTATTTGATTTTAGAGAGCAAAGTTTTCATAGTGGAACACCGTTTTTTTTCAATCTCTCTCTAAGAGTTCTTAATGAGGAGAAAGTGCTGAGTATTTATAGGTTCTTGGCCAAAATAGCATCCGTCAAATCATTTCGGTGATTAACGGATGAGATGGAGCCTATTCGATTTATAGTTATTCAGAATGAGTTAACTAATGGGTCCAAGGTTAGTAGCTTTCCTTATAAGTGCATGAGTTTGCCTGAGAAAGATTGGAGGCGGACGAACCAATCCAACGATCTTTATTTTGAGTCACCAAGCCAAAATGGATTGAACTCCTTAAATCCTGTCATTTGGCCTAAGGAGACAAGTCTAATTAAATAATGGGCTTATCCTAATAATTAATATAACAATTTTTAGCCCTCCAATCTGAAAATTTACAGTTGATTATCGTTTCAAATGCTTGGAATTACAATAGTAACTTTCTATTATTATGGTATTTTTTGAAAAAAAAATTGATATGGCTCTTAATTGACTTAGAAATTTGACAATAAGTTTTAAGATGTCCTTATGATTTTTATAATTTTCAAAAAGTATCCATATAAATTACCTTATATCAAATCAAACCATGCTTACTATTGGATGAGCAATCTATTTTTTGTATCCACTAAAAAGATAGAAATAAATTTGTCAAATGTCCTTGACAACTCTCCAAAATTTATTAAGGTTACACGATCAATTAGGCCCTAAAACATATGAGAAATCAAAGAGATGGAGATGATATTTCATATCTAACCTTCTCTAAAAGAAAATCTCTAAAAATTACTTATATGCCTTGAACATGCTGTACAATCACAAAGTAATTAGAAAATTACAATGACTTAGCACATTTAAAATTAAAATAAAAAATATAATTAATTTAAGAAAAAAAGTTCTATTAGCCAATACAGCAAACCACAATGTCAAACCGTTACTTCACTAGTTCACTTCCCATACGTGTCCCTTTGCCATTCAAGTGGTTGCATTACCCTACTATTAATGAATTTTTATTTTCCTTTTAAAATTTTATCAAGTGTTATGGACACCCGTTAATATTTGTAGAAGTGTAGATATCTAGTCATACTTTCTATTACACGTGCCATTAACTTGTTTGTTTGTATGCATAGCCAACATGTTAGTTAGTCTTTCTGTTACAAGTAGTGAACCTATATATAAGCAAATACAACAAACAAGTAGTGAACCAATATATAAGCAAACACAATAAACTCTAGATAATTAACAATTCATTTTTACTTTCCTTATGATTTATACTTTATTTCTTCATGCGCTCTTTCCTCTATTCTACAACCTAAGGTTCGTATTCTAATCTTCTACATGGTATCAGAGCATTATGATAAGGTTTGATTTGTTAATTCAGTAGCTATTTTATCACGAATCTGGATGGACTTGAGCAAAAAACGATAGAGAATCTAGTGAACAAGATAGATAATAAACCTAAATCTATAGATCAGTTGATTGAAGATCTACTATATTTGTTACCTTTAGATAGTCTTAGTATGGTGATAGGTAATATTATCTTTAATGGTCTGAATTACCTAGCTTGGAGCATATTGATTAGAGCGGATCTTGGAGTGAAACTTAAAATTGGATTTATAGACGAATTAGTATCAAAACCTAAATCTGATTCCATTAATTTGATTAGATGGGAGATAAGTGATTACATGGTAAGATGTTGCTTGATCAATTCAATGTTGAGTGAGATTGCACATAATTTCTTGTACACTTCCTCTGCTTTTGATTTGTGGTCTAAGATTTGAGAAGTATGGTGTAAACTCCACAATTAGCCATTCGAGGTTTCGATCGGTTGAAAGACCCGATTGAGCCTAAATTATAAAGTAAAGTTATGAATATTAGTAAAATGACACCGTAAGTTTGAATTTAAGAAAATAAGTAATAAAATAAAAGATATAAAAATTCCAAATTTTAAGTATACAACTCGTTATTTATCCAAAATGCGTAAAATGCATTTCGATAATTAACGAATCGCTAGAGATAAATTATATGTATACTAAAAATCATAAAATAACCTAAATAATATTTAGGAATATTTATTTGTACTATATATGAATTTACATATATGTAGAAATACGTGTAATTACTTAAAATACGCGTAATGTACTAAAACAATACTAAATAATTAAAGAAAATTCATAATTAATTAAGGAAAAATAAGGAATGATCTAGATATAGGTCGTGACAGTTGGAAAAAATAAGAAAAAAATTAGCTAATTAAATTTGAACAACACAAAAGTCAAATTGGAAGAAGATAAGGCAATTGTTTAATCAAATCAATACACAATAATTTCCCTTAAGCTCTATAAATAGCAAGAAAAATTCAGAAGCTCATTTGGATAGTTAGAAATCAGAGAAAATTAGGGAGAGGTGAAAATTGAGAGAAAAACCAAAGAAAAAAAAAGAAAGAGAAAATTGTGCAGTTAGGGCCATAAAGGAGAACATAGATTCGACGGGCAGCTGAGAGTGGACAACCACCACCACCACACGGTGGTGGTGGCAATGCTTATACCAGCCGATAAGGCTACGGCAGCCGGCGGTGGCCGGAGCCACCCAAACCGGTAGTTTGATTTCCAGCCTGATTTTATGTAATTTGTTAAAAATAGTAAATATTCTTAGAAAATTATGAAACTTGTTATTCTGAGGTTTTGTTGTATGTAATTTTTAGGAAAAATATTGTTTTAATGAAAATATGTCTTGTGATAGGGTCCTTAACAAATCGTACAAAACCGAGCATATTTCGGTTTAGAAATAAATGACTTTAGGAGTGTAGTTTTGAGCTCAAAATTTTTTTATAGATTAGTTAGATGATATAGAACAGTACTATGAAGCCCGTTTTCAAAAATTAATTTTAAAAAATTTTAGATAATTTTTAGCCCTAAAATGAGGCATAAAATGGGTAATTTAAGGTTTAAATGGTTAATTAAGTAATTAAAAGATTAATTACTGATTTAGTGAATAAGTATGCGTTTTAGGATGTTGAAATCTGATGGAGTATGATACTTGTAGCATTTAGGGTATTAGATGTAATTATTAGGTTAATTATGTAGTAAATAAGTAATATGGAAAAATAGTACATTTTAAGTTAATTTTGTAAATTATGGTAATTAGGTGTAAAATCTGATTTATGATGAATTTAGACATTTTGAAATGATAATTGATGTTGGGAGATAGTAATTAGACTGATAAAAATATTAGATGTGTATTATGTACATAATAAGTAATAGTATATAATACACAATTATTAGAAATATAATAAATAGAAAATATTAGAATAAAAAATTGATATTATGATAATAATAAAAATATACAATAAATCTGATAGGAAATTTGAATTTATGTAATTATATGAAAAATGTAAAAATTTCTCACATTAGGAGTAAATTCGGTACACTAATAAGGATTTAAGTATACTGGGTGAAATAAAATACTGACTAGGGGTAATGATGATTATTAAGAGATTGAGAAGTAATGTGATTAATTTCACATTATGGGTTGAAATAAATTTCTAGAGTTGGAGTATAAAACACTACTTAGAAATCGAATTAAAACATAACTTAGAAATCGATGCGAAAACCGAACTCGGACCTAACCCTAAACCTAGAAGAATTGTAAAAGACTTAAGACCTAGATAATTAGGTATATTAAACCCTAAATAAAACATAACAATAAGAGTTATAGGAGAAAATGAACCTATAATCGTTATATGAAAACTGAAACTATGTTTGTGTTATAGGGATGATCGGCGATGGCTTGAGTAAATTGGACCTCAAGTGAGTGAGCGAGAAGTCGAGGTAAGTTGGGATTAATACGATGCTGTATTTTAGAGGCTTAAGATTATGCTTGGTTGTACTTGTTAGATAGTTGGATGTGTGCATGTGCTTGATTATAAGTGATGCTATGATTCTGTCTATTGTCTTGGCTTGTATTGTATGGTTTGAATGAAATGATTGATCACCCTAAACTGGACTTAATCAAATATACGACCTATAATCATTATCGGACTTACATAGCAACCATTAGGGGAACTTAGGACTCTCCGGCCAAATACCGACCCCCTTTGAAAAGGATAGCGCAGGATTGCAATTGGTCCCTTCTTTATCCTTAATTAAACTAAGTGGCAGGAGAGGAGGTCGTGGCGAGGGTGAAGTCAATGGTTCGAAGGTAGTCACGGGAGGAGCGAGGTCTCCATTGCACAAACCTGGGTTTAGCCATGAGCTGTTGCATTAACGGCAACTCCTTAACCCGGATTAGAGTGGGTGCAATTTCTCTAATCTCACGACCGGCCGGACAACGTCGTGCAATGGCATTTGCTTGCACATGCACTGCACCTAATAAATTGATTGAAAACCTTGTTGTGTTTATGGTATAGTTTTAAGTCCTCCATCCTAACTTACTAAGCTGTGGTTGCTCACATCCCTATAGACGTCGTGTAGGTACTGGCTAAAAAGCGGCAAACAACTACTCTGAAGCTAGCAACTACTGGATCTTGGGGAGTGGGGAAAAATATTTGAAGAACGAACATATATTTTGAAGGTCTAAGTTTTGTTTTATTTAGAATTTTTTATTTTTGGATAATGTAATAACTGAATTATAGTGTATATATATAAATTTCCTCACTTTCTTAGGTAAATGATTTATTTAAATTACAAACTGTTTACTTCAAAGCGGGTTAGTTGTAGACGCCTTGTGTAGATTAGGTCTAAGATAGCGGTTGTAAGGCCAACTTCTATCTTAGGATGGTTTACACGGTGGGGCTATTACGACTCCGCCGCTTCGGGGGTGACATATGGTCAAAGTAATGCTCTTCTTATCTTTCAACTTCAGCATGAAATTAGCAATTCGAAGCAGTTTAATCAATCCGTTGGTGCCTATTATAACAGATTAAAAAATTCTGGGATAAATTACAACTTCTTCGTAAGTATCTTACGTATAAATGTGGTGTTCTTGATAGCTGTTGTCAGTTAAAAGCAAAGATTATTGAATTTGATTCTGAAACTAAATTGATTCAATTTCTCATAGGTCTTAATAAAGGATATGAGATGGTAAGAAATTAGATTTTAGTTATGGAACCTTTACTTACCATAAATAAGGCCTTTTACTTGGTTCAACAAGTAGAAAGACAAAACATATTACATTTATGAATGGGAATGAACTTGATGATTCGACTTTTCATGCCTTTAGAATTGAGCGAATTTTCAAGGATAAAATCAAATTGATAAAAGAAAAGGAAAGAACATAAGTTGTAGACACTATAAGATGGAAGGCCATGTAATGGAAAATTTTTTTCAATTAATGGGTTATCTAGATTGGTGGAAAGGGCAAAAGTTGCAACTAGGAAGAGTAATACTAGTTATATGGTAAATTGTATTACTACTTTAGAATCTTTTCATCTTTGTACTAGTTTGACAACTCCTTTTGATGAATTACTAGAAGATATTTTTGGGTCACAATATAGTTCAACTGGGCCTTGTTTAAATACAGTTGTTACAGATTCTTTTAGCTCTACAGTCCCTTCAATTGATCCACAGCAGTTCTTTACAATGTATCGAGAGATGATGAAGGCTTTCTAAGCAAGTTGGGGCATCACTGCATCAGCTAATGCCATACATGCTTTTGGTAATTCCCAAACTCTTGCTTGTTTTAATGCTATGGGTTGTAAGAGTAGTACTTTGTTGATTTATGAGCTACTGACCATATTACAACATTTTATTCCATTCTTTTTTATGTACACCCATTACCATAACCTCTTATAGCGAAATTGCTTGATAGGAAAAAAAAAAAAATTGTGCAGATGGTTGGATCCACACATATTAATACCTACTTATATGTACTAATTTTTTTTTTTTTATACCAAAATTCTCCCATAACCTTCTTTCTATACTACAAATCCTTAAGCAAAATACCTTGTCTACAAAGGTTGATGCTTCTTCTTTTCTTTTTTAGGACCTCAAAACTAATCAACTAATTGCTACAGCACAGACTATGTTTGGGCTTTATGTGTTAGAGTCTGTAGCTTTTGGCAAATCTATTAGTACTTTGATTCAAATACATCTGTTATTTCTATGTCTCAAAATAAAGATGGCATTTCTACTCACTTGTTACATCAAAGACTAGGATATATGTCTTTGTCCAAACTTACACATCTTATTCCATGTGATGTTGTTAGAGACAACTTTGTTTGTGAAATCTGTCATCATGCTAAAAGTCATGGATTACCTTTTCCTATTAGCACAAATCGTTCTACTTCTTTGTTACATCTCTTTTACATGTGGATGTCTGGGGGCCTTACATCATTCCTTTTATGTTTGGAACTCGATATTTCTTACCTATACTTGATGATTGTAGTTGCTATGTTTGGACCTTCTTATTCAATAGTAAGTCACAAGTTGTTTCTGTGCTTAGAAAATTCTTTAAACAAATCTGAAATCAATTTAGTGTTGTGCCCAAATTTGTTAGAAGTGATAATGGGGATGAGTTTATTTCACATGATTGTACCAGTTTGTTTTTTAACCTTGGAATCATTTACCAAAAATTTACACCATATATACCCCAACAAAATGGTTAGATTGAGAGAAAACATAAGCATATTCTTAAGATGGCTAGATCTTTACAACTTCAAGGTTCTTTGCCTAAATTTGTTTGAGGAGAGTGCATTTTGACTGCTATGTATCTCCTTAACCTCATGTAAATGTCTAGATTATTGGAAGTCTCTTCATGAAGTTATATTTTGAGAGAAACCTTCTTATGGTCATTTGAGGGTTATGGGTTGTTTGTGTTTTGCCTCAAACACTTTTCCACATAAAGACAAATTTGATTCCAAGGCTACTCGTTGTGTCTTTCTTAGGTCTGTTGATGGACAAAAGGCTTACAAGTTATTTGATTTGAGTGCTAAGCATGTCATGATAACTAGAGATGTTGTATTCCATGAAGGAATTTTTCCTTTTGATGTTGCTTCTGATCATACTTTGAACACGTCAGGTTCTGTTTTGCTTAGGGAACAAGCTTCATTTGCTACAAATTCATATTCTATTCCTTCTCCTATTGGTGAACTTAATACTAATATTGCACCTATTCTTTCCTCATAAAGTGATGTTCCTTTTTCCCGTTGAATCCTCTTCTTGTTCTTTGCCCCCAGAAATAGCTATACCATCAGTTAGGTGGTCTACTAGAACTTGCAATTCTCTTGCTTGGCTTCATGATTACTTTCATGCTTCTAGCCATGTTGTAGCAATATCCTCACCTACTTTTACTCCTTATCCTTTTTTCTTAAACACCACTTTCACTAATTATCCCCCTGATTTTGTTGTGTCTTTAGCCAATGTTCTTAACACCTAAGAACAACTGTTTTAGTCATAAGCGTCTAAACATAAAGAGTAGGTTCTTACCATGGATAAGGAGTTAGAGTGTTGAAGTTAATGATACATGGGAGATTATTGATTTGCCTCATGGTAAAAAGTCTATTGGGTCTAAGTGGGTTTATAAGATTAAGTATAAACTCGATGGTTTTCTTGAGAGATATAAGGCTTGGTTAGTTGTTAAAGAGAATACTAAAATCGAGGGAGTAGACTATTATAATACTTTTTCTCCCGTGGCTAAGTTAAGGACAGTTAAGATACTTTTAGCTTTAGCTAGTGCATCTAATTGGCCCATTTATCAAATTGATATTAACAATACTTTCTTGTATGTTTTTTTAGATGAAGAGATTTATATGGTAAGGGTATACTAAAATAGGTCCTAATTAAGTTTATAAATTAAAAAACCTCTTTATGGGCTTAAACAAGCCTATAGGTAATGGAACAAAGAGATCTCTCGATTTCTTCTTTAGTGTAGCTTTGTGCAATCTTCTAGTGACTATTCTTTATTCACTCATTTTGGTTCTGATCGATTTTTAGTTATTTTATTGTATGTGGATGATATGCTTTTGATTGGAACTAATGTTGGTGTTATTGGGCTTCTTATAACTAATTTAGATAAAGCCTTCACCATTAAAGCTCTTGGTGAAGCTCGTTTTTTCTTAGGAATGGAAATTTGCTGCTCATCTACAGGGATTTTGGTTCATCAAAGAAAGTTCATCTTTGATATTTTGAATGATGCTGGCATTCTTGCATGTAAACCTATCTCTTTGTCTTTGCCCACTGTTGATTTACGTAAAAATGATGGTGATTTGCTTGCTAATGCTTAGCCTTATTGCCGCATTGTTGGCTAGTTGTTATATTTGTCTCTCATGTATCCTGATTTTTCCTTTACTGTTCAAAAGTTAAGTCAACATGTCTCTACTCCACGTGATCTACTTTATGATGCTACTCTTCATTTACTTAAGTATCTAAAAGGGATTGCTCATTTGGGTCTTTTTTATTCTTCTACCAATTCTTTGGTTTTACAGGCCTTTTGTGATGTAGATTAGGGTCTTCTACATTTGATAAGATGTCCTTAAGTAGTTATTGTGTGTTTCTTAGAAGTGCATTGATTTCGTGGAGGTCTAAAAAGTAGCCAATTTTGAGTACTTTAACTACAGAAGCTGAACATCGTAGTCTTGCAGTTGTGACTAAAAAACTGTTATGGATTTCCTATGCAATTAGAGATTTGTGAGTTTCTTATTCCTTAACTATCCAAGTGTGTTGTGACAACAAGTCTATCATTCTCATTACTATAAATCCTTGTTTACACGGTAGGATGAAACACATGGATATCGACATTCATTTTGTTCGAGGCTTGGTATCTACAAGATTTCTCAAATCACAACATGTATTCTCTTATGATCAAGTTGCTGATTTTTTCACTAAGTTGGCTTCTACTGTTCGATTACCTTTATTCTTTTTTCAGGGCCTTCATAAGACTTCATCTTAAGGGGAGATATAGAAGTGTAGATATCTATTCATACTTTTCTATTACACATATCATTAATTTATTCGTTTGTATGCATAGTTAATATGTTAGACTTTCTGTTATGAGTAGTGAAACTGTATGTAAGTAAACACAATAGACTTTAGATAATTAATAGTTCATTTTTACTCTTCCTAGGATTCACACTTTATTTCTTTGTGCACTTTTTCCTCTATTGTGCAACGTAGGGTTTGTATTCCAATCTTCTATAATATTGATCTATTTTATTAGATATTGAAAGCCCGATATAGCATTCCAATCTTGTTTTATTAATTTATTAATTATTGTGCAACGTGGGGTTTGTGCTTTGTCTAAGACAATTTGTCCTTTCTGTCCTCTTTGCCATTACTTTTGTATAGTTGATTTTTTTTTTCTTGTTTTGTTTTAAATTTTGTATTATAGATCCATCGATAATATAAATAATTCTAAAACATCTTTTTTTTGGTTAAAAAAACAGTCTAACAAAATAATCAGCCTGAGTTGTCAGAAATTCGAGGAATAATCTCGTTGCCCTAAGGAGAGAAGATTCCCCTCGTTCTTACGTTTCTTTCTGATTTTAGTCTAACGTGGAGAACCTTGTCTCTTTCTAATCTTCGATTTTCTTCTGCATCTGCGTGTGACATGCTATACCCTAAATCCAATCCATAAGCCTAGGAAAGATGCCGCTTTCTCTCTATTTCCTATTTCCTAATCTAGACCCCGTACTTTTATCTGTGGTTTTAATAGTTCATACTTTAAGATTAATGAATTTTTATGCCGGCTGTAAGTATAGTATAACCTTCCTCCGGTTTGGAGTTGGAGACGGCTTAATCAGCATCTTGTCCGTGTTACTTCTAGTCACATGCTATCTTTTATGTAAAAGGAAAAGGAAAAGCAAAATAATATATATATGTATATATATAAGTAGATGATGCATGCATATACAAAAAAAAAAATAATAATAATTGGATTCCATAATATGAAAAAAACAATAATAATATAGGTTGGTAAGATCAAAACTGTAATACATTTTTTAAAAAAAAATCCTTACAAATATTGATTAAATAAAAAGTATAATGAATTTTTCAAATAATAATAATACTAGGCACTTAAAATAATAAATAAATAGTAATATAGAAGTAAGTATAATAAAAAATGGTAGCTATATAATTAAACAAATTTTATAGATAATGGATATTAATTGAGAAATTTATAGCATGGTTTTGAATTTATTTGGTAATTACCAATATGATTATATTTAATTATTAAAATTATAAGATACCAAATTGTTAGATATATATATATATATATATATATAATATAGAATGAGATAACGTAGAATCAAATGAACTTGTTCCAACACAAATAAAATTTCTCCATCATCCCGATTTGTATCATTTCTACTCATATGCTCTTATATACGAGGGAGAGTAAAAGCAAGACACATATAAAATTATATATGATAGTATGTTATAAAAAAAATAAAATTAAAGAATTTATAATCAATAGAAGCCATTTTGTCTGTTTCTAGGCCTCAAAAAATATCCTGATTTTGTTGGCATTCAGGTTTCATACCCTGATACCACAGCAGTAAACCATCTGATTTGCATTCCACATATCAAATGGCTATTAGCGTTATGATTTCATGGTAAATTCAGTTCAAACTTCAACCACTGGTCTAGTCATTTTCGCTGATATATTCGCAGGTTTCAGCCACTAATTAGCTCAATTTTATGGCTTCTAGAAAAGTTTGGAATCTGTTACGTTGCTATCTCTGAGCCTCTATTTCCATCATAAAGTTTCTGTTCAAATGGTGCTTCAAGTTGCATAGGATTCCGGTTTTTGTTACCCTGATCGACACATTCCTATCACTATACTTTTGGTCATGTGGTCTATCCCCATGCAGTGTGGATGTGGATGAGCAAACCACCATGCACTTTTGGCTTGCCAAGCACAGGAAATTCAACAGACCCGAATTAGTACTTGTCCATGGGTATGGGGGCAATTCGCGGTGGCAATTCATGAACCAAGTGGCCTCACTCTCACAAAGCTTCAATCTGTTCATACCTGACCTGTTGTTCTTTGGCAAGTCCTACACCAGAAGTCCTGTCAGGAGTGATGCATTTCAGGCAAGGTGTATAGTGGAAGGATTGAGGAGATTGGGGGTGGATAAGTTCTCCATTTATGCGATTAGCTATGGTGGATATGTGGCGTACCGGATGGCACAGACATACCGGGATGAGATAGAGAAGGCTGTGATTGTAAGCAGTGGGATAGGGTGCACAGAAGAGCAAAAAGAAGAGCAGTTAAGGAAAATTGAAAGGAATGTATTAGAACTTCTCTTACCAGATAAGCCACAAGATTTGAGGGTTCTGGCTAACTTATCTATCTATAAGTACAATCCTTTCAAATGGATGCCTGATTTCTTCCTCTGCGAGTTCATTGATGTGAGTTTCATTGACCTGTTCGATGAAACACGACCTCTTGGCACTAATTTTGCATGGATAATCGCAGACACATCAAAAAACTATTCGTCTTTAAACTCTCAAAACATATCTTTTACCTCTCATAAATTTTGGAACCTCCTCAACCACCAACAAAATTTCCAATAATGTCTAAAGAAGAGTTTTGGGTTCAATAACAGTTGGGGAGGTAAGGGCATCTTTCATAAAGTAATAGGGAGATAAAGGCACATTTTCAAATTTAGAGTTTGCTTGCCTCAAAACAATAATTTTTGGGATGTATGTGCAATTTCTTCAACATTTGTTTGCAGACTTTGCAGCTTGAGTCATCCTACGTTTCTTTTCATCTGTTCTTCTTATTGATGTAGGAATCTTGTGGTTTTAGGTTATGTGCACCAAGCATAGGAAAGAGAAATCAGAGCTAGCAGAGCACTTGCTCAAAAAGGAGGCAAATGAAGAACTTCAACCATTGTGCCAGGTTAGTTCAGTTTCCATCGAATATGCCAATTGCCATGTCGCCGCACATATTATGCACAACTGATGCACATATCAAATTACTATATTTGATCTCATCAAGGGTCTTGCTGTGTTCAGGAAACGCTGATTATCTGGGGTGATCAGGACAAAATTTTCCCGCTAAGCTCTGCTCACCAGCTGCAGAGGTGTGTAAATGTATTACGTTTTCCGTGTTCTTTCTTTTTTCCTGAAATGGAAATGGAAATTTAAATGTTGTTCATTTCCGTGCAGGCGTCTTGGGAGTAAGTCAAAGCTAGAGATTCTCAAGAACACGGGCCATGCTGCTAACATTGAATCCCCAGAATCCGTGAATGATCTGATAAAATCATTTGTTTTGGGCAAATGATAAGCTAATGAAGAACGCAGCGGATGGCACATAGAACATACCGAAAGAAAGCTCTTTGCAGCGCTAGTTTCGGTGAAAATTTTGGGAACCATTGAGGTTTTCGGATGAATTAGCCTGAGAACAACCTGCACTGAAGTTTTTCTACAAGTCTGAAGTCTAGACGTGCTCTCATTGACACCATTTTCTTAGTCTGATATGTAATCTAAATATATCAGCCTCAGAAGGAGATAGATAAACAGAAGATAAGGATGAATTGTGTAAATCATGATTGATGCAGAGAGCAGATTTTACTCTGAAAATGAAGTCAGAAGATTGCAGAAATAGACTCAGGTTTATATAGATTACAAGCTTTCAAATGGCTCAAGAATCGCATCATTGTGAGTCGGAATGATGGAGATATATCACTAAATTCATACGATTTTGGCAGGCGTTCTTGATGAGCCACCTTGTTCACGATCCTGTTATGACTATTTATTTATCATTGATGTTGGGAATGGAGATCCCATGCTGTTACTTACAACGCAGCTTAGATAACTAAATTGTGCTAAGCTAATAGGATTGAGACCTTTTTAACAGCGGATGAAACAAAATCATATATGATTCTTTGAATTGTAGCTAGAAGTTGAACCTGTAAATCATTTTCAAGATAAAAAATCATTCACCTGTTGCTAGGAATAGCCTTTCTCACGTCGACTTGATGTGGCATGCCGGTATTTCCCAACACTAATAACCTTCTATTGCATATTCCTCTTTACATGATTATTGAAAAAAGTACTCATCATATAAAAAAGATAACATAGACAGTAGATTATTCTTCATAAAATCCTTAATCCTGTCCAATCTGAAAAATTGCGGCAGCAACCATTCTATATTTATAAATTCATCCTTTATTTTCCAACTTTCACTCTTTCTCATAAGTAAAGATACTAAAATAGTCTCTACAAACTTATGAGATTATAATTTGAAATGCTTAATAATTATAATAGTAAACTTTCTATTACTATTATGGCATTTAGCTTGAAAGACAAAAGTTAAATTGACAAAAAATAAATAAATAAAGAAAAGACGGTTGACCTGCACCATGTCGGGTAGCTAACTACCTAAGTATAACTAGAATGTGATAAATACTCGTAAATGTCAATATAGAGGAAGGCCTCTAATATTTAAAATTCTATTCAATAATATCCACATGGGACGATCGGGACATATTTTCCCTAAGCATTGCCCACCAGCTGCAGAGATACATAAATTTAAATTGTTTTTGTGTTCTTTCTTATTGTTGAAATGGAAATGTAAATGTTGTTCATTTCTGCAGATGACTTGGGAGTGAGTTAAAGCAAGAGATTCTCAAGAGCACAGGCCATGCTGCTAACATTGAATCCTGAGAATCCGTGAATGATCTGATAAAATTTTATGTTTTGGGCAAACGATAAACTAGTGAAGAATGGAGCTTATGGCATACATACACCTACGGAAAGAAAGCTCTTGGCAGCATCAATTCAGCAGAACATTTGGTACCTTTTTTCAACTGCACTGAAATTCTTCTACAAGTTTGCAATGTAGATTGTGGTCTCATCAACAAAATTTTCTCGGTCCGATATGTAATCTAGAAATTCAACCCCAAAAGGATCGATAAACAGAAGATAACAATGAATTTTGTAAATCGTGACCGATGCAGAAAGCATAATTTAACCTGAAAAAGAAGTCGAAGAGCACAGGAAGTTACTCATTTCCAAATCACTTTTGAGATTCAACGTGATATATTTAAAGAAATCGATGCTGGCAGTTCAGTAGATTGAGCTCATTTACTGCCTTTTATGGCCTTCATGACTGATCCTATGAGAACGTCTATAACACAAACGGCAACTGACTTAAGTTTCTATTACTTCAACTACTTATACCAAACCAAGTAAATAACAACCCATTACATTGTCATTTGACTAAATCCACAGTTCACTTATAGTGACCTATGCTCTATCGAAAATTTCCGAGTCTCTTACTGACTTCAATTTAAGGACAGCTTGGTTCATGTCCAAGCGTTCTCCTGGATATTCGTTGGAGCATGAAAGACCAACCTTGAATACTGTGATCAAGCATTCTTCAATTTTGATTCGATGCTTTCGGTGTGTATCGTTGTTGGGAGCTTGACATGGAAGCAAATCTTGGAGGAGGTAGGGATCAACTATTTCAATTACTTTATCTGGAATGGACCTGCTTACAAATCCATGAAGGCTAAGTCCTTCCAGGAACATCTCATCTGTCGGTCTCTTCCCAGAGAACATCTCTAGCAATAAGATACCAAAGCTGTAGACATCTCCCATTGTTGAAACTTCAGCAGCCATTCCATACTCTGCGTCAAAGACATGATCATAAACACGAAATTGGATTCCATAAGATTTTCCTAGCTGACAGAGTGTATTTATTTCGTGGAAAACAATTTCGAATTTTTTTATGTCAATGATAATTAGACCTTTGCAATTCCTAAACAATATCCTAGTAATCTGAAGGGTTGCCGTGACTAAGAACTTAATTTTAAAAAAGATGATACCATTTTCTTCATTTTCTATTCGTTTTTTCGATGGTTGCAAACCCTAATTACTGTAAGTTGGCCATAACTATTATCTTTCACCACCTCTTGCTGCTAAAAGAATTCTAAAGCATTGATCATGACAAATATGAAAAAGAAAAAGTCTGGAAAACCTCTTTTTGTGAAACAAAAACACCCTCAGAACATTTTTAGATTCTATATAGAGCTGAAATTGAATTACCCGGAGTAATGTATCCAATAGTTCCCCTAAATGCATTGGTGCTCAGGCTGGACTGGGTCTGAGCATTCTTGTCAATAAGGAGCCTAGCTAGCCCAAAATCCCCAACATGTGCAGTCATGTCTTTATCAAGAAGAACATTGCTTGGCTTAAGATCACAGTGAACAACAGGAGTATGGGCATGGAAATGAAGATAATCCAAAGCCTGAGAGATATCTATCGTGATACATAGTCTCTCCATGAAACTCAAGTGCCTAGTTTCTGCACTATTATGCAGCCACTTCTCCAAGCTTCCGTTAGGCATGAACTCAAAAACTAATGCTTTGAATTCATTCCCAGCAGAATCAATACTTGAGCAAGAAGTTACTATTTTCAGGAGATTCCGATGGCGTATGCATCTTAATGCTTCACATTCAGCAATGAAGCTCCTTGTAGCCCCTCTCTGTTGAAGGTCAAGTACCTTCACAGCCACTTCTGATTGCCTCTCTCCAAGAAATCCCTTATAGACAGAACCAAAGCTCCCGGTGCCAATCAGGTTTGTTGAAGAGAACCCTTCAGTTGCTTTAAAAAGGTCTGCATATGTTACCTTCCAAAGCTCATCCTCCAATGGATTTTTGATTATGGGTGTCCTCCTGGCCCTTTCCCTCCTTGTAAGGAGGACAGATAGAGCAAACAGAACTACAAATCCGCCAACACCAAGTGTAATGATTAATGCTTTGAAATATGTACGTCGCCACAGATTCTTGGAATGGCCTAGAGAAGGACAACTTTGCAAATGGAAATCTGGCATGCCACCACATAGCTTAGGATTTCCGGTGATTGAAACTTCACTGGCATTGATGAATATCCCTGCTTTTGGTACCTCTCCTTCCAAATCATTAAAGGAAAGATTCAATTTTTTTAGAAAGATAAATTTACTAAAGAAATCTGGAATTTCTCCACTGAAATTATTTCGGGAGAGATCAATCCCTTGAATGACTTTGATACTGCTCAAGGATGATGGAACCTGCCCCCGAAGTGAATTTCCACTCAAATACAAGACTTCTAAGCTCTCACAGCTTTGAATTGAGCTTGGAAGTTCACCAGACAGCATGTTTTCAGATAAATCTAGTCGTCTTAAGTTTCTCAATTTCCCTATTTCAATTGGGACAGTACCTGATAACTTGTTGACGGACAAATCTAACAAGTCCGACAATGAAGAAAGACCGATCACTTCTTTTGGTATGGTACCGGAAAGCTCGTTTTCAGCCAGATCAAGCTTCTGCAGATGCCTGCACTTGCCTAGGCTTGAAGGTATATTTCCCCGCAAATTGTTTCTCTGCAGATCGATTTCCATAAGTGAAGAAACATTTCCGAGGGACTCTGGTATTTCCCCAGTGAACTTGTTTCCAAAAATGGACAATGCTTGTAAATTTTTCAGATTTCCAACCGACCCAGGAATTGGATCGGTGAAAAGGTTCTCTTCCATGCCAATCAAAATTAAGCTCTCAAGTTTTCCAATATCACTCGGTATACTCCCCGAAATTATATTAGCTCCCATTAGCAAGTATTGGAGACTTGATGACAAGTTAGTGATTGAATTCGGTAAAATCCCAGAAAGACTGTTGTTATTGAAGGCTAGGACCTCTAATTTAGTACAGTTCGCTAAAGATGAGAGAAAACCAAGATCATTGCCTTCTCCTGTACCAAGGTTATTCATACCAACGTTAAATCTTTCTAGATTTCTCAAGTTCCCCAAATTTTCAGGAATAGAGCCGGTAAGCTGACTGAATGTAACAGACAGCCATTCAAGCTTAGTAGCATTAGGTATTGAGCTAGGAAACGAACCCGTGAACTGGTTCGCTCCAAGGAGAAGAATCCTAACATTGGGAAATGTTAATCCAATGTCATCAGGAATTTCTCCAACAAACTGATTCTGACTAATGCCAAAATAATCCATGTTTGAATTATTAAAAAGTTGAGCAGGTAATGAACCTGTCAAAAATCCATTCGCTGAAACTTGGAACATATCTAGCTGATTAAGCTGACCGATCTCATTTGGTAAATCCCCACTAAGCCTATTTTCTGATAAGGACAACTTTACTAAACCAGTGAGATTGGATATAGAACTTGGAACAGAACCAGTTAGATTATTCACAGCAAGTCCTAGGCCAACAAGCTTTGAAAGCTTCCCTATTTCACTAGGAATATTTCCTTCCAATTTGTTACTAACTAAATCAAGCATTCTAAGTTCTGAACAATTAAGGATACTCCCTGGTACCTCTCCTTGCAACATATTCAGAGTAAAACCAATCTCTTGAATTCTAAATAAATTTCCCATATCTTGTGGGATTTTTCCATAGAAAGAGTTATTCCTTATGTTTATGCTTTTTAGGAAGCTTAAGTTTCCTATATGAGCAGAAAGTGTACCTGTCAAGTTCAGTGAGTGAAGGTCTATCTCAATGACCCTTCCATGTCTCAAGTTGCAAGTGATTCCTCTCCATTGACAGACATGGGTTGAATCATTCCAGTTGCTGAGCGAATGAAAAGGGTCATGAGTTATATGGTTTTTGAGAGCTAGTAAAGCTAGTTCATCTGTTTGTGTGTTGAGTTTGGCCGCGTAGCGGGCACTGAAGCATAAAATGCAGAGATTAAAGAAGATTTGCTTGGAAAGGAAATTTTTACTATTGGGTAGCATTTTTGGTTGGTGTCAAGCATAAGTTGCTTTACGTTCGATAGGAGTATATATGGACTGCATGCGGGTTCAAATGAGAAATAATTGAGGGAGGACAGCATAAATAAAGGTTTATGTCTTTTCACACAAGCAAGGAAAGGGAAATTAAAATCCTCTCCTGATCATGAACGGGACTGTACGATCCATGATCTGATTATTAAAAAGACTGTAGGGATTAATATAGTGAAGATTTTAATGATTAGACAATAAACTAACGACCGAACTGGTAAATATGAAATTATTCCTCTTTTGACTTTGTAGGTAGGACTAACCAATTGCCGCATTAATAGGGGGATGGTTACTTCGAAAACCGGATTATTCAAATCTGAGTCCTAAGACTTTCAATTTCACATTTTAGTTCTATGAAGTGATAGTGAAATTGATTTTCATGATTTTAGATTCAATTATTCATTTAATTCTTTTGCTTCCGAGATAGAGAAAAAAAGTTTGGGAATTTGGTCATTGTACCTTTCTTAATTGAAAAATTTTCCTATATTTGATCCTCTCTCTTAGTTATCTAATTTTTTTTTTTTTTTCTAGTGACTTAATATTTTCTTTAAGAAAAACATATAAAGATTAGAACTTCTCCTATTGAAATATTATTTGTAGTTGCATTATATATCTGGAAGTTTTGCTCTTAGTTTAGCTACTTCCCCCGAGATCAATCAACACTCCACAGTCCTCAATCCATTCACCAACTTCAAAGCTATAATTTTGGTATATGAAATTTTCCATGTTACATTCTACATCTTAATTTTTCTTCGTTTTTTTTTTTTTTTAATTTCTTTTATCTTTTATTTGTCTGTGTAAATCTATAACCTAAAGTCTAGCTCAGGTACAAAACAAAAATTATAATCCATTTGGCCATATTCAACATGAATTAAACAAAGACTTCACTTCTACTTGAGGTCAACCTGAGGGAATAAATATACTCTACATAATGTAAATGCAAATACTGAAAGACCCATCGGAAATGTATTTTATATGGTTTAGGTGGTAGAATGCGTCATGATTGAATTCATTACATGTCCTTGCTTGGTTTATTATGCTTTGAATGGTTGAAAACTGTGACCAGGAAATCACAGGGAAACTCTTGGTCCCAAAATTCAAAATTTGCCATGAGTATGGAGACAAGGCCCGTAAGCATATCGTTGGCCAAATTGATGACTTCTTTAGACTTTTGTTTGGGTGCATTCTGGTGCCTGAATATATGACCGAAAAAACATTCATTTGTGCGGATAGGGGAAAGTTGACGGAAGATTTTAGACTCTGGATAGAAGGCCGATGTATTACGGCTCATAACTACCCTCACCCTCAAGAAGGCAGAGCCCTAGTCAAGGCCCCTCGCGCACCCATGGTGATTGAGGTATTAAGAACACGGGACCAGAAAGTCCACCCGAGATTGTTCGGACCCGAGGTTGCTCCTACTTGCCTATTTGAGAGCAAATTTGCTCAAGAAGATATACTTTTACTATTTGAGTCAAGATAGTACTTTGTCAAATTTATGCATCCCTCACTTATAAATAAGGATTAAGCTCCCTAAGTAAGATACTTTGGACAATCACGCACGAGTTCTTTTGTTGCTGATTTAAGTATTGAAATGGTTATACCGATAAATCTGTTTATACCTACTAACCATTTTTTCCCATACAAGCCCAAGTCGAAACCCATCTTTAAGATCGAATATGCAAATCTCTATCGACTAAATTCAAGCATCAACAATTCATACTTTTATGTTTTAAAACTATATTGATATTTACTTGTCACTAATTTATCCATCTAATATGTTAGTATTATTTAACTTTTCTCAATATATCCATAATGTAAAGAAGGAATCTCTTTTTGAAATCCAGGGATTCTTCGACTGTGTAGTAGAATAGGAGGTTATTAGTGTGAATCCATTAATTATTTTGTTTACCCAATAAATTTTAAACAAAATGTAACAAACAAGACAAAGAAATCATAATTGGTAAACATAAGACTCATAACTCATAAGATATTTGAAGTTTAATCTTATGGTTGTAGAGCCAAATTCAAAACAACTGTTTCTTTTTATTATATAATATCATAATTATTATCAAAATGTAGGTAAGTTTTCAATATTCATCCTAAATTTTCAATTTGCTAACATATCTAATTGAAAATTTGGTTGTTAATACTACTTCATGGCAAACTTAACATGAACATGATGATATGTGTATGAATACAACATCATAGTATGAACATGAACACAATGTGATTAATAATATTCTTATGGACATTAAACACAAAATTGACATGATATATGATATAAAAGATATGATTTATGATATGAGTAAATACTTATGATTTCTATTCAATTTTATATATTTTTATATTGACAAAAGTTCGACATGAAAACGTTAAAAAACCCATCAAAAACATGAATTATCAACCCTAAATATATAGATGAAACTATGCCCTAGCAAAAATTTCCATATCCCTGATTGACTGCAATTTGATAGCAGCTTGTTTTGTATCCATCCTTTCTCCTGGATATTCATTGGAACATGAAAGACCAACCTTGAATATTGTGATCAAGCATTCTTCAATTTTGCCTTGATGTCTTCGTTGCATCTCATGATTGGCAGCATGACTTGGAAGCAAATCTTTGAGGATTTTGGGATCAACTATTTCAAAAACCCTATCTGGAAGAGACCTGCTTACAAATCCATGAAGGCTATGTCCTTCCAGAAACATCTCGTCAGTGGGTCTTTTCCCAGTGAACATCTCCAGCATTAAGATACCGAAGCTGTAGACATCTCCCATTGTCGAAACTTCACCAGCCATTCCATACTCTGCACCAAACACATAATCACAAATAAGAAATTGGAAGCCATAAAAACCCTAAGAACATTTTCAATAGGGAGATGAAGTTGAATTACCTGGAGCAATGTATCCAATAGTTCCCTTGAACGCGCTCGTACTCAAGCTGGACTGAATCTGAGAGTTCTTGTCATAAAGGAGCCTTGCTAGCCCAAAATCCCCAACATGCGCTGTCATGTCATTATCAAGAAGAACATTGCTTGGCTTAAGATCGCAGTGAACAACAGGCGTATGGGCATGGAAATGAAGATAATCCAAAGCCTGAGAGATATCTATCACGATACTCAGTCTCTCCATGAAACTCAAGTGCCTAGTTCCTTCGCTATTATGCAGCCACTTCTCTAAGCTTCCATTCGGCATGAACTTGAAAACCAATGCTTTGAATTCATTCCCAGAGAAATCGATGCTTGAGCAAGAAGTGATGATTTTAAGGAGATTCCGATGGCGTATGCATCTTAATGCTTCACATTCAGCAGTAAAGCTCCTTGTAGCCCCTCTCTGTTGAAGGTCAAGTACCTTCACAGCCACTTCTGATTGCCTCTCTGTGAACAATCCCTTATAGACGGAACCGAAGCTCCCAGTGCCAATCAGGTTCCTTGAAGAGAACCCTTCAGTTGCTTTGAAAAGGTCAGCATATGTTACCTTCCAAAGCTCATCCTCCAATGGATTTTTGACTATCGGTGTCCTCCTAGCCTTTTTCCCCCTTGCAAGGAGGACAGATAGAGTAAATAGAAGTATGAATCCGCCAAAACCAATTGTAATGATAATTGCTTTGAAATATGTATGTCGCCACAGATTCTTGGAATGGCCTACGGATGGACAACTTTGCAAATGGAAATCTGGCGTGCCACCACACAGCTTATGATTTCCAGCAATTGAGACTTCACTTGCATTGCGGAATATCCCTTCTTTCGGAACCTCTCCTTCCAGATCGTTAAAGGACAGATTCAACATTTTCAGAAAGGGAAATTCACTCAAGAACTCTGGAATTTTGCCGGTGAAATTATTACGGGAGAGATCGATCTCTTGAATGACTTTGATACTCTTCAAGGATGATGGAACCGCCCCTCGAAGTGAATTTCCACTCAAATACAAGACTTCTAAGCTCTCACAGTCTTGAATTGAGCTTGGGAGTTCACCGGACAACATGTTTCCTGATAAATCTAGCAGTCTTAAGTTGCTCAATTTTCCTATTTCCATCGGGACAGAGCCGGATAAATTATTAACAGACAAATCTAAAAAATCCGACAATGAAGAAAGACCGATCACTTCTTTTGGTATGGTACCAGAAAGTTTATTTCCAGCAAGACTGAGCCTCTGCAGACGCCCGAATTCGCCAAGGCTTGAAGGTATATTTCCCTCCAAACTATTTTCCTGTAAATTGATTTCCATAAATGAAGAAACATTTCCAAGGGACTCCGGTATTTTCCCCGAAAATTTGTTTCCAAAAATCGATAGGACTTGTAACCTTTGCAAATTTCCAACTGAGCTAGGAATCAGACCGGTCAAAAGATTCTCTTCCATGCCAATCAAAATTAAGCTCTCAAGTTTTCCAATATCACTCGGTATACTCCCAGAAATCATATTAGCTCCCATTAGCAAGAATTGGAGACTTGATGACAAGTTAGCGATTGAATTCGGTAGAACCCCAGAAAAACTGTTGTTATTGAATGCTAGGACCTCTAGTTTAGTGCAGTTCACTAGAGATGAGAGAAAGCCAAGATCATTGCCTTCTCCCCTACCAAGGTTGTTCATCCCAACATTAAATCTTTCTAGATTTCTCAAGTTCCCCAAATTTTCAGGAATAGAGCCGGTAAGCTGACTGAATGTAGCAAACAGCCATTCAAGCTTAGTAGCATTAGGTATTGAGCTAGGAAATGAACCCGTGAAATGGTTCCCTCCAAGGAGAAGAATCCTAACATTAGGAAATGTTAATCCAATGTCATCAGGGATTTCTCCGACAAACTGATTCTCACTAATGCCAAAATAATCCATGTTTGAATTATTAAATAGTTGAGCAGGTAATGAACCTGTCAAATATTCATTCGCTGAAACTTGGAACATATCTAGCTGATTAAGCTGACCGATCTCATTTGGTAAATCCCCACTAAGCCTATTTTCTGATAAGGACAACTTTACTAAACCAGTGAGATTGGATATAGAACTTGGAACAGAACCACTTAGATTATTCACAGCAAGTCCTAGGCCAACAAGCTTTGACAGCTTCCCTATTTCACTAGGAACATTTCCTTCCAACTTGTTACTAACTAAATCAAGCATCCTAAGTTCTGAACAATTAAGGATACTCCTTGGTATCTCTCCTTGCAACATATTCAGAGTAAAGCCAATCTCTTGAATTCTAAATAAATTTCCCATTTCCTGTGGGATTTTTCCGTGGAAAAAGTTATTCCTTATGTTTATGCTTTTCAGGAAGCTTAAATTTCCTATATGAGGAGAAACAGTACCTGTCAAGTTCCGCGAGTGAAGGTCTATTTCTGTGACTCTTCCATGTCTAATGTTGCAAGTGATTCCTCTCCAGTGACAGATATGGGTTGAATCATTCCAGTTACTCAGTGTGTTAAAAGGATCTTGAGTTATCTGGTTTTTGAATGCCAGTAAAGCTAGCTTATCTGTTTGTGTGCTGAGTTTGGCTGTGTAGCAGGGTGAGAAACATGTGCAGCATAAGATGTAGAGATTGAACAAGGTTTGCATGGAAAGACAAGATTTAATATGGGATAGCATTGTGGTTGGTCTCGCAGATAAAATGTTAGTTTACGATTGGTAAGTGTATATGTAGCCTGCGTCGGGTTCAAATGAGAAATGATTTACAAACTGGGACCAAGGAAAGCATGATAAAGTAAGGTTTTTCTGTCTTTTACACATGCAGGAAAGGGATTAAATACAAATCTCTCAATCGATAGTTGTAAGGATTAATTTCATTTTTGCATTCTTATATCTTAATTTTTTCCCATTTAAGTTTACCTTGGTTTTTTCACTGCTTGGGAACATGTATTAACTTTTGATTGTTAATGATAATTAATTTAATAAAATAATATCGCTAAATATAGTTAATAATAAAAAAATTTACAAAACGTAAAAAAAAAGAAAAGAAAAGAAAGTAGTGTTAAGTTTTTCCATTGCTTGTAGGAAAAAGGAATTCTAATATGTTGGGTTGCAATCTATCATATAGAATATATTTCAATATTATAATTAACGATACATGTATGTATAAAACAAGAGTTATTATTTTTTATTTATAGATCTATGCAAAGTGGTTTTCTTAAGTCACCCTTAAGGTCAAATTTTTATATTTATTTGAGTTTAAGACTTAATCTAGTTCGAACTCACTACTTATTATTATAACTTGACTTATTTATAACTTTAATATTAATTATGTAAAATTGTGTGAGAAGCATTGTACTTGTTATGTTTTATTAATGCATCTATTCTACATTGCCCATGACTTTTCAATAGTTTGAGATATTCCATGTTACATTTTGCATGTCTAAGTTTTGTTTTGTTTTTCTTCCCCCTTTGTTTATCTCTTATTATCCCTTTGAATCCTTAACCAAAACCTAGGTCAGGTATAGAGCATATATAAATATATACATACATATATATATATATATCCATTTGGCGATATTCAAAATAAATATAATAATCGCTTTGTTTCTCTTTGCGGTCATGTGAGGGGAATAGATATACCCTATAAATTATTATGATGTCTTTGTTTGGTTATGAAATGAGTAGTGGAAAATTTTTGGCCCGGAAACCACAGAGAAACTCCTCCTCCTAGCCCTAAAATTCAAAATTATTGTCACTGAGGACGGAGACAAGATCCATAAACATTTCACCCTTTTTAGACTTTTGGGATGGCTTATTGCTCTTATTTCTGCCCAGTAGTCTCTAATAATATGACCATAGCCTGAAAGAAGGAATGAACCTTTTTCTTCTCTTCGGAGTATGGTTTATAAGGGATCTTATTAAATTTACCTGACTTCACTAATTTTATCAAATATTATATTTGATCAAACTTTTAAGTGTTTGTTGTGTCATCTTATGAAAATAGTAAATTTGACATGTAGAAATTTAATTAGATATAACATTTAGCATGTTCAAATTATAGGTATACGATTTAACAAGCAACAATTCATTTGGGTATGATATTTAAAAATTTTAAACTTCACACATGAAATTGAAAAAAAAGAAGCAAAGTTTAGGTAATATCTATAACATTATCACTATCTTTAATTAAGACATTGATTTGATGAATTTCAGTAAATATCACATTTGATACCTCAACTTTGTCTATTTTTACAATTCTTCAAGTTTAAAATTATCAATTTGGTACTTGGATTTTTCCCTTTTTTTTTTCAATTAACCAATATAAACTTTATTTATATATGTAATTAACTACCTAAATTTTACTCATAGTTGCAATTAATTACTTGATATAGAGGTAGTAAAAAGATACATTTAAAGTTTAGGTAATTAATTGTAAAAATATGCAAGATAGTAAATGTGACATTTACCTTATGGATTTTAGTCATAAACTTAATCAACAGAAAAGAAAATATTAATTAACAAATGCCGAATATATTATTTGAATTTTAGTAAGTATTTCAATTCACATCTTAAACTTTTAGGTTATCAAATGTCTTACACATTAGAGGTGAGATGATAGGACATGAAGCTCTATCCATGCCCTACTTTCCAAATTCTTGAAATTGAAACATACCCTATAATACTGGAACCATTTTAGAATATTTATCTTATATAACTTAAAAGGTATATCATATCATGTAGAACTTCTAAATTTTTCTTGTCTTATTGTGAAGTTCAACTTTACACATTTTTTAATAGGAAATTCAAGTGACGTTTAATTACTTTACGTCAAAAGATTTCTTTTAACACTTGATTAATAGTTTTAAATATGCATTTATAGATATAGTTGTTTATATTTTATGATATCACTATATTAGGGATAACACTTGGTAAATGGAGAAGAACAATTGGAAAGAAAATAAAACCCATCAATTTAAGAAGGCATATGATACCCTAAAACTAATACTATGTAAACCTTAAAGTAGTAAGTATGAAGATATCATATGCGTATCTGATCATATGGAGTAGGTTCCGAGATATTGTTACCTATTGCCAGATGATTTTGGTATTGGGTTTGAACGTTGGAGAGAACCTACAAAACAAACAAAAGTAAACTTTGGGGACTATTGGTGGTGGTTTCAATAGGATTACTCTGATAATTAATTCATATTAGTATTTTCAAAATTGAGAGAGGGAGAGAGAACTTAAGAGTGAATGATTTTTGGATCCCCTTTACTTGATATTTATTGGCGAGATTTGTAATCTTTTATAGGAAGATGTACTATATCTTTGAGATACACCTATCCATATTAGGAAGGTGCATTGCAAATTTTGAGTGAAATATATTTGGTTAAGGGAGTGCCAATTGTGTGTTTTCCTAATTCAGTCAAGCAGTTTATATCTTACCTTTTTCTAATTGTATAAATTGGGCCAATGCACTTAGGCTTAATAGCCTAAGGTCCAAGGTACTTAAGTAAGAAGGGAATTGAGCCAGTGCTTCCTAATGAAATCAACTAAACTTGCGGGAGCTCGGTTTCAGCACTAGTGAGGTCAATCCATAATTAGTGGCTTTCATCATAACATTAGACGAACTTAGAAAACCTAACAAGGTCCTAAATAGATCGATTTGTACTTAAAAGATCCACATTATCAAATAATTTATTATCATTAATCGAAACCTACTTTATTACTTATAATACTTATCCAAAATCTATTGATCGCCTCCATAAAATAGTCACCCCCTTACCCCTGTTATTTACCCAATTAATACCTTAGGTTTCGGTATCACTTCTCTACGTATTTTAGGTAACATCTTCACCGTTGGAAAAAAGAGACAAACAATTACAAAGTATTGCGCACCGTTCCTTAAGTTAATCAAATTACAACGCTGAATGCTGATACGCAGATTTTCAATTAGACAGGATATTCTGCCAAGAAAAGGAAAAAAAAAAAAAGATAGGATATTTGACAACTTGACAGTTTAAATAATAAATTTAAACTACCGAATTTTGGGGAAATTCGGGAAATTTAAACTACCGAATTTCAATAATAAAAGAAAAAGAGCAAAGAAAAACTATTGAATTTCGGCAAATTTAAACTTGTCGTTTTTTTTTTTTTTTAAATTTATACACGCCATAAGACGACTCAAGTACGGAATCAAATTAGTAGGAAATTCTGAGATGATATATAAAACATAAAATCACCATGTGCAACTTATAGTGATAAGTAAAACTTTATGAATTTGTGTTTATTAGTGGACAAAGCTTGTGGCACTATGCACCGATGACTTAGATCCAATTTGGTAAGGTATTTGATTGATAATTGTATCCTTGGTGATTTGATGAATAGAAGAATTACAAAAACATCCTTCTTTCTGTCTGGAATTTACGTAAGCGCGAAATTTGATGTGATACAATAATATAAATATATAAACGACATGATCGGGGATATTAATATATAGAAAAACAAAAAATTAACATGACACATGAGACATAATTTACAACATTAATAAATATGATTATAATGTAAACTTATTATTTTTTCTATCAATTTAGGAAAAATTACAAAAAACCAAACTATGTTTTTGCCTATTTATAAACAAGTGTCCTTAGTGACATGTGTTTTAAATTAAAGTGTTAATAATAATTAAGTGTCAATATTTTATTGGTTGAAATTTATTATTTGATTCAATAATATTTTTTAAAACTTTGTAGAAAATAAAAAAAAAAGAAAGAAAAGAAAATCCAATAATTGAAAAAAAAGAAAAAAACTCTTGTTGCCATTTTCGATAACAAGTGTAAGATCCATCAGGAGGGGTCGTGTAATTACCTCAAGGTGGTTGCCAACTACCCCGAACTCTTGAGGTAGCTAGTAAATGGCCAAAAATGATTCTAAATTGTGCAAGCTACATCCTATGGGGTCGAACATTACAAAACATTATGAAAAAGGAAAAATCGATTAAAACTCAAATGGTCAAAAGTCGAGTCGTGAAATAGTAGATTAGGGTTAGCCTTAGCATGCTATAGTCGACTACAATGCAATTTGATCATTTTGCATGCTAAAGGTAATTGAACACCAAAAGGTGCGTGATTACCTTAGAGGCTAAAGTCCCAATTTCCCCCAAACATTAAGGATTCTCCTTAAGATACCCTTAGTATAGCTCTCAATCTTGAAACTATTCTAAAACACAAAAACTAAACTATCTCCAAAAGCAAACAAACTCTAATATTAGCAATTAACCCAGTTTCTTCTCAAATCTTTCATTGATTTTCACAAATATTCAAAATTCAAAGATAAACCAACAACTTTAGTATACAATCTTAATTTAAATGTCTCTAACTCCAAACAATTTATATACCTAATAAAAAAAAAACAAAATCTAATTTTTACTAACTTAGAAATTAAGGTTTTAACTTTTAAGGAAACTTAGAACCATTAACAAAACAAAACTGAAATTGCACTTGAATGACAATCACCATTCAACTATATGCTACTTATATCATTCACATGTTCACTACAACTTCAATGTTCGTATGGAAAATTAGTCCTACACAAAACAAGTTAAGGAAAAAAGATTCAAGGATATTAACAAGTTGTGTGAATCGATAAATGGAGTGCAAATACTCATAAAATTTTAACATGTGTTAATGAAGGAACATGTTTTTTTTTTAAATATACTAATTATTTTTTTATATATAAAAAATTTATAAATATTTATATATTATTTATCGATTTATACGACGTATTAGTATCATTAAATTTTTCTAAGTAAAGGACCTAAATAAAAGTAGAATGAGGGATTGCAATTACTTCCTTACCTTGAATTTCTTATAAATTCATATGCAAAGGGGAGGAAGGGAGAGAGAGAGATTTTTACTTTTAGGTTTCTACTATCAACATTTCCACTATGAGCAACAACTCCTTATTCCTTCAAAATGAAGGAGAAAAAACTTTTCGCCGATTCCCTTCTATTCTTATTTTTCAGGATATTTCATGAAGAACTTTTGATATTTATTCCACATTTTCTTTCTCTTTTATTTATTATAATATATAATTAAAATGATTATAGATAAAGATACTATTTAAAAACAAATGAAAAACTTTATTAGAAAAAATCTAACTCATGCATTGTCAAATATTTGTATATATTCGTAGCATGTTGGAGCATAATTCCTCCTGGTCAGGCTATGGAAATTTCTTGCATGAACCGTGTAGCCTATAAACTCACATGTTTACTTAAGATTTGGTCTTAGAAAAAATATAGAAATAGCGTGTGATAGGGAAAAGGTAATTGGGCGGCCGACTTTTGTTGACTTTAATGGACGGCAATGCGATATTCTCACTTCTACCTAAAATTGATAAAAAGTTTATAAAATTAAAAAACGAAATGTAAAAACATGAGTTTGTGTAACTTATATAAAATAAAGTCTAATAAATTATAGATATGTTTATAATAGTTATAAAAAAATTAAAATATATAATTTATAAACTAAAATTTACAAAAGAAACACAAGAAGAGCCAAATTTTTTCTCGAAAGAAAAGCTATAAATTAAAGAAAAATTAAAAATTTTAATTGATTTTGAGTTACCAATAATATAAAAAAAAATATACAATTTTTTCATAAGCTTTTTTTTTTATTATTATTATATTTGGAACCTAAATGAAGGTTATAATATCAAACAACGGATTAAGGGAAAGATGATTTAATACTTTAATAATTAATGGACTAGCATTAGCCTAATTATATTTTTTTATTTTGAGTTTGTTTAACTTATATATATAAAATCATAAATTTTTATCAAAATTTAATATATAAAATTAATTAAAAATATAATTTTTTTTAAAATAAATTATACTTGAATTAACTTGAGAAAAATCTTTTAAAATTATAAAATTGTATAGATAGAATCATAATTTTAACTTCTATGATTACCTGATTAGTTTTGTGTGTAGAATCAATACCATTAAAAACTCAAAATTGAGCCGAATTTCAGTTTTGGATTAAGCATTATTTTCTAGCGTAATTTGTACGAAAGTGATGTAACATCGATACTTTATATAAAGTCACCAAGGTTTTCGCGGTTCTTTCACGTCTATTCAAAGAAATAATGGTTCGGAAGGGAAACAGCAAAATGCAAGTGGCCTTAATCTATCATAATTTAGTGTGAACGTAATATATCGCCTTGGCAAAGTTTCATATGCATGACATTCCACATTCGGTGACTTTGGCACTGGATGTTCTCAAAAGATCCCTCTGCATTTATATATAAACATTGGTTTATCAAGCCCGCTTCCTAAACTATTGATCATATTTATGGGATGGGTTATGATTCATGAGTAGAAATTGAATAGCCACTCTTTTTAATTGAAAAAATAAAAAATAAAACAATCGTTTCAGTTGAGAAAAATGTCTGTTTAAGAAATTTTTCCTTTCGAATAGTAATTGCCTATTTATATCCATTAGGAGGAATGATGGAATGGTCTTGGATATTCAGTTGTGAATACCATTAATCTTTTAAGTCTTAAATTATATTCTATATATTACTGGAGGATATTTATACAATTATTTTGGTGCATATATGCTTGACGTTCTTATCATGGGTGTCAAAATCCCAATCAAACTTTTATGATTTTATAATTTTGTGAATTGCTTGCTAGTTAAAACCTATATAATTTTTTGTTTTTGAATAAAATCTCAATTCGAATCTTTAAAATCAGTAAAATTCCAATTTTACTTTCGATTTTATCAATTTTACGTAATTGAATAGATATATATGATATTTTTGCTTGATAGCATTTTAGAATAGACCATTATTTTTTTTTACTAAACATACCCGTCATTGTTAGTCTTTTATTGATATTTCAGCTTGGGAAATCACACTTCCAACTTTTCCTTCTTCTTTTATTCCAAAACTGTAACCATAACTTCATGATATTGATTTTATTAATAACCATGGATCTTATCATATGTAATTCTGTACTTTCCAAACCCACCTTTATTTTTCACTTATCTATATTACACAATTCATTTTTTACTGTCACCTTTACTTATGTTAACTCTAATTATAATATCCCCTAAATAAGAATAGCCAAATTTTAATTACCGAGACGTTTTTACATCTATATTCTCTTAGTTACCCTTTTCACGATGTAAACAGGACATTTGATAAAATGGATCTTTCGGGTTTAGCCGGAGAAAGGTAAAGGTAAGACCAACCCTTTGGCTTTGGTAAATGCCACAGTGTGTGAAATAATGGAACGTGGACAAATTTCGGATTTCAATTGAAGCATTATTTCCAGCATAATTGGTACGGAAAGTAAAGGAAAAATGATGTAACGTTGATACTCTATAAATGTCACCAAGATTCTCATGGTACCATCATGTCGCTGCTCAAAAAGAGGGAAAGAAGCAAAATGCATCTGCTTTCTTCGGAAATAACTTAGGCGTGAACAAAATTTATAGTCTATTGATTATCCCAAACAAGACGTAAATGTGATTAAGGTTTTTACTGAATTGAACGAATTAATATCTTATAAGGAATCTCCTTTTGAAATCCAGGGATTCTTCGACTGTGTAGTAGAATAGGAGGTTATAAGTGTAAATCCATTAATTATTTTGTTTACCCAATAAATTTTAAACAAAATGTAACAAACAAAACAGAGAAATCATAATTGGTAAACATAAGACTCATAACTCATAAGATATTTGAAGTTTAATCTTATGGTTGTAGAGCCAAATTCAAAACAACTGTTTCTTTTTTGTTATATAATATCATAATTATTACCAAAATGTAGGTAAGTTTTCAATATTCATCCTAAATTTTCAATTTGCTAACATATCTAATTGAAAATTTGGTTGTTAGTACTACTTCATGGCTAACTTAACATGAACATGATGATATGTGTATGAATACAACATCACAGTATGAACATGAACACAATGTGATTAATAATATTCTTATGGACATTAAACACAAAATTGACATGATATATGATATAAAAGATATGATTTATGATATGAGTAAAAACTTATGATTTCTATTCAATTTTATATATTTTTATATTGATACAAGTTCGATATGAAAACGTTAAAAAACCCATCAAAAACATGAATTATCAACCCTAAATATATAGATGAAACTATGCCCTAGCAAAAATTTCCATATCCCTGATTGACTGCAATTTGATAGCAGCTTGTTTTGTATCCATCCTTTCTCCTGGATATTCATTGGAACATGAAAGACCAACCTTGAATATTGTGATCAAGCATTCTTCAATTTTGCCTTGATGTCTTCGTTGCATCTCATGATTGGCAGCATGACTTGGAAGCAAATCTTTGAGGATTTTGGGATCAACTATTTCAAAAACCCTATCTGGAAGAGACCTGCTTACAAATCCATGAAGGCTATGTCCTTCCAGAAACATCTCATCAGTGGGTCTTTTCCCAGTGAACATCTCCAGCATTAAGATACCGAAGCTGTAGACATCTCCCATTGTCGAAACTTCACCAGCCATTCCATACTCTGCACCAAACACATAATCACAAATAAGAAATTGGAAGCCATAAAAACCCTAAGAACATTTTCAATAGGGAGATGAAGTTGAATTACCTGGAGCAATGTATCCAATAGTTCCCCTAAATGCATTGGTGCTCAGGCTGGACTGGGTCTGAGCATTCTTGTCAATAAGGAGCCTAGCTAGCCCAAAATCCCCAACATGCGCTGTCATGTCATTATCAAGAAGAACATTGCTTGGCTTAAGATCGAAGTGAACAACAGGCGTATGGGCATGGAAATGAAGATAATCCAAAGCCTGAGAGATATCTATCACGATACTCAATCTCTCCATGAAACTCAAGTGCCTAGTTCCTGCGCTATTATGCAGCCACTTCTCTAAGCTTCCATTCGGCATGAACTTGAAAACCAATGCTTTGAATTCATTCCCAGAGAAATCGATGCTTGAGCAAGAAGTGATGATTTTGAGGAGATTCCGATGGCGAATGCATCTTAATGCTTCACATTCAGCAGTGAAGCTCCTTGTAGCCCCTCTCTGTTGAAGGTCAAGTACCTTCACAGCCACTTCTGATTGCCTCTCTGTGAACAATCCCTTATAGACGGAACCGAAGCTCCCAGTGCCAATCAGGTTCCTTGAAGAGAACCCTTCAGTTGCTTTGAAAAGGTCAGCATATGTTACCTTCCAAAGCTCATCCTCCAATGGATTTTTGACTATCGGTGTCCTCCTAGCCTTTTTCCCCCTTGCAAGGAGGACAGATAGAGTAAATAGAAGTATGAATCCGCCAACACCAATTGTAATGATAATTGCTTTGAAATATGTATGTCGCCACAGATTCTTGGAATGGCCTACGGATGGACAACTTTGCAAATGGAAATCTGGCGTGCCACCACACAGCTTATGATTTCCAGCAATTGAGACTTCACTTGCATTGCGGAATATCCCTTCTTTCGGAACCTCTCCTTCCAGATCGTTAAAGGACAGATTCAACATTTTCAGAAAGGGAAATTCACTCAAGAACTCTGGAATTTTGCCGGTGAAATTATTACGGGAGAGATCGATCTCTTGAATGACTTTGATACTCTTCAAGGATGATGGAACCGCCCCTCGAAGTGAATTTCCACTCAAATACAAGACTTCTAAGCTCTCACAGTCTTGAATTGAGCTTGGGAGTTCACCGGACAACATGTTTCCTGATAAATCTAGCAGTCTTAAGTTGCTCAATTTTCCTATTTCCATCGGGACAGAGCCGGATAAATTATTAACAGACAAATCTAAAAAATCCGACAATGAAGAAAGACCGATCACTTCTTTTGGTATGGTACCAGAAAGTTTATTTCCAGCAAGACTGAGCCTCTGCAGACGCCCGAATTCGCCAAGGCTTGAAGGTATATTTCCCTCCAAACTATTTTCCTGTAAATTGATTTCCATAAATGAAGAAACATTTCCAAGGGACTCCGGTATTTTCCCCGAAAATTTGTTTCCAAAAATCGATAGGACTTGTAACCTTTGCAAATTTCCAACTGAGCTAGGAATCAGACCGGTCAAAAGATTCTCTTCCATGCCAATCAAAATTAAGCTCTCAAGTTTTCCAATATCACTCGGTATACTCCCAGAAATCATATTAGCTCCCATTAGCAAGAATTGGAGACTTGATGACAAGTTAGCGATTGAATTCGGTAGAACCCCAGAAAAACTGTTGTTATTGAATGCTAGGACCTCTAGTTTAGTGCAGTTCACTAGAGATGAGAGAAAGCCAAGATCATTGCCTTCTCCCCTACCAAGGTTGTTCATCCCAACATTAAATCTTTCTAGATTTCTCAAGTTCCCCAAATTTTCAGGAATAGAGCCGGTAAGCTGACTGAATGTAGCAAACAGCCATTCAAGCTTAGTAGCATTAGGTATTGAGCTAGGAAATGAACCCGTGAAATGGTTCCCTCCAAGGAGAAGAATCCTAACATTAGGAAATGTTAATCCAATGTCATCAGGGATTTCTCCGACAAACTGATTCTCACTAATGCCAAAATAATCCATGTTTGAATTATTAAATAGTTGAGCAGGTAATGAACCTGTCAAATATTCATTCGCTGAAACTTGGAACATATCTAGCTGATTAAGCTGACCGATCTCATTTGGTAAATCCCCACTAAGCCTATTTTCTGATAACGACAACTTTACTAAACCAGTGAGATTGGATATAGAACTTGGAACAGAACCACTTAGATTATTCACAGCAAGTCCTAGGCCAACAAGCTTTGACAGCTTCCCTATTTCACTAGGAACATTTCCTTCCAACTTGTTACTAACTAAATCAAGCATCCTAAGTTCTGAACAATTAAGGATACTCCTTGGTATCTCTCCTTGCAACATATTCAGAGTAAATCCAATCTCTTGAATTCTAAATAAATTTCCCATTTCCTGTGGGATTTTTCCGTGGAAAAAGTTATTCCTTATGTTTATGCTTTTCAGGAAGCTTAAATTTCCTATATGAGGAGAAACAGTACCTGTCAAGTTCCGCGAGTGAAGGTCTATTTCTGTGACTCTTCCATGTCTAATGTTGCAAGTGATTCCTCTCCAGTGACAGATATGGGTTGAATCATTCCAGTTACTCAGTGTGTTAAAAGGATCTTGAGTTATTTGGTTTTTGAATGCCAGTAAAGCGAGCTTATCTGTTTGTGTGTTGAGTTTGGCAGTGTAGCAGGGTGAGAAATATGCGCAGCATAAGATGTAGAGATTGAACAAGGTTTGCATGGAAGGAGAAGATTTAATATTGGATAGCATTTTTGTTGGTCTCATAGATAAAATGTTAGTTTTTGTTTGGCAAGTGTACATATAGCTATTGTCTTGGTTCAAATGAGAAATGATTTAGAAACTGGGAGCAAGGAAAGCATGATAAAGTAAGGGTTTTTCTTTTTACATTCTCATATAGTTATTATTTTGTCATTGTCATTCTTATATCTTCATTTTTTGCCACTTAGTTTACCTTGGTTTTTCACACCATTTGGAGGACTATGTGTTAACTTTTTAATTGTGAATAGTAATTAATTTGATGAAATAATATCATTAAATATTAGTTAATTAAATATTATTATACAAAATAATAAAAAAATATACAAAATACCCTAAGTTTTCCCATTACTTGGAAGAAGAGGCGATCTAATGGTGGGTTGCGATCTATTATCGTAAGCTTTACTTCAACATCATAATTAATGACACATGTGGAAATCAAACTTTTATTATTTTTTATTTATAGACTTTTGTAGAGTGGTTTTTCTTAAGCCAATCTTGAGTTCAAAAATTGAAATTCAGTTAAGTTTGAGTTGAGTTCGAACCTACCACTTATAATTTCAATTTGATTCATTTATAACTCTAATATTAATTATATAAAATTGTGTGAGAAGCATGTACTTGTTATATAGCTTAGGTAGCAAATGGGATGGAGATCAACAAACCAGGAAACAACAGCACATCCCATGTATAGCTTAGGTAGCAATCCAATGAGTGCAACTATATGCTTCACCTCAAATTAAAAAAAAAAAAATAGAACAATGAGAAAAAGTAGACTTTAAATGAAAAATGTCTTGCAATACTCTATCCATATTCCAAGTTGCTGAGCCTTAAGAATCAAAAGCATTAGCCACTTTCTAACAATCACCTTTGAGTTAGAATATTTGGCCATCCTTTGTCTCATGCAATCTGCAACTCATCTCTAATTGCAATCACCTTACTTAGTTTAAAATTATTAATTTGGTATGTGAACTTTGTCCCTTCTTACAATTAACCATCTAAACTTTGTTTATTTTTATAATTAACTATCTGAACTTTACCCAAAATTGCAATTAACCATATGATCCGGGTACTATAAATGATCGTGAAAGTTGTAGGTAGTAAAATAATATTTTTAAAGTTTAGGTACTTAATTACAAAAATATGCAAAGTTTAGATAGCAAATATGATATTTACTTGATGGATTTTAGTCATAACCAAAGAAAATATTAATTATCAAATATATAACTCATATCATATCTTAAAGTTTGAATTTATGATTATAGACAATAAAAATTTTCACTAGAACAATGCCAAATATATTACATCAATTTGAGTAAATATTTCAATTCACATATTAAACTTTCAGGCTGTCAAATGTCTTATATTCTAAGGGAGAGATGGAAAAAATATGAAGCTCTATTCATGTTCTATCATGTAGAAACCTTTTTCCAAATTTTTAAAACCAAAACATACTCGGTAATACCTAGAATTATTCTAGAATTTATATTTATAGAACCTATAAGGTATATGGTACTTTATAGAACTTATAAATTTTTCTTATCTTCTTGTTAAGTTCAATTCCACACATTTTTTACTAGACAATTTCAGTTGTATTTTTTTTTTCTCAATGTCAAAAGATTTTTTTGAACACTTGACTAATAGTTTCAAATGTGCATTTATAAATATCCTTGTTTCCATTTTATGACATTATTAGACTAGGGTTAGTAGTTAGTAAATGGATAACAACAACCGAAAAGAAAATAACACCTATTCATTTAAGAGGTTATATGGTACCTTGAAATTTATACCATTTGTACCTTAGAATATATGTTTCAAAGTAGGTCTAAAGCAAAGATATCATATATGTACCCCATCTTATGGAGTAGGCTTCAAGATATTACTACATGTTGCTAGATGATTTTAGTATTGGTTTTAGAGGTTAGAGACAACCTACATGACAAACAAACATAAGTTTTGGGGACTATTAGTGGTAATTTCAACACGACTATTCTAATACTTAAGTCAGTATGATCTTTTAAGAATTAAGAGATAGAGATAAAGAGAGAACTTAAGAGAAAATGGTTTTTAGATACCCCTTTCTCATAGTTTTACTTAATATTTCTAGGCAAGATTTATAATCTTTTACAAGAAGATGTACCATATCTTTGAGATACATATACCCATATCAGGAAGATTCATTCCTAATTCAATCAAGCAGTTTATATCTTACCCCTTTTTTGATTTTATAGATTGAGCTCGAACACCTAGGCTTAATAGCCCAAGGTTCGAGGTGCTTACGTAAGAAGTGAATTAAGCTAGTGCTTCCTAATAAAATTAGCCAAGCTTGCAGGAGTTTTGTTTAGGCATTAGTGAGGTCAATCTATCATTAGTAGCCTCAGAGATGATATTAGATGAGCTTAGAGAGTTTAGCAAGGCCCTGACTAGATTGGTTTGTGCTTGCTGAGCTTGAGCTATGCACTAAGAAGGTCAACTTAAACCTAGATATCCATATTCAAAATAATATCAATAATAACTAAAGTCTACCTTATCACTTTCAATACCCATTTGAAATCTATCAGTCGACTACAATACGATAAATATTCTATAACTCGGTCACCCACTTACCTTTATTATTTTACCCAATTAATACTTAGGTGTCGGTGTCACTTCTGCACGAATTTTAAGTATTGTCTTTATCGTTGGGAAAAAAAAAAAAAAAACAAAACAAAAGACAACCAATCACAAAGTATCACACACCAGTTAAACTTCTAACTAAAATTTTATGTTTTTCCGAGCAAGGAAGACTTATATTACCTCATGTTAATGAAATTGTAACGCTGATATGCAGATTTTCAATTAGATAGGATATTCAGGCCCAAAAAAAAAAAAAAACAAAGAGGATACATGACAACTTGAAAGTTTGAAGAATAAATTGAAAAATTACCCAATTTCGGGAAATTTAACCTTGTACATGCCATAATCTTATGTTGTGGACTCAAGTACGGAATCAATTTAGTAGGAAATTCTGAGATGATATATAAAAGATGCGATAAGTGAAACTTTATGAATTTATGTTTGTTAGTGGACAAAGCATGTGGCACTATGTACTGATGACTTGATCCATTTTGGTACTAGGTATATGATTGATAACTGTATCCTTGGTGATTTGATAAATAGAAGAATTACAAAACATCCTTCTTTCTGTCTGGAATTTACGTAAGCAAGCAATTTGATGTTATACAATAATATAAATATATAAAGGACAAGATCAAGGATCTTATTATATCGAAAACAAAATACTAACATGACACATAAGACATAATATACCACATTAATAAATATGATTATAATGTAAACTTATTATTTGTTATATCTATTTACGAAAAATTATAAAAAAACTTACCTATGTTTTCACCTATCTATAAACAAATGATCCAAGTAGTTTTTTGATAAATAGGTGACATGTGTTTTAAATTGCAGTGTTATTAATAATTAAGTGTCACATGTCAACATCTTATTAGTTGAAATTTATTATTTGATTCAATGATATTTGTAAATAAATTTAACCAAATATTATATTGAAAATATTTTTAAAACTTTGCAGAAAAAAAAAATCAAAATCCAATAATCAAAAGAGAAATAAGAAAAACTGTTATTGCCATTTTTCGAACACCAAAAGGACAATGGGAGGTGGGCAACCATTAGGAGGGGTCGCATAACTTGCCGACCAACCCTGGCTCTTGGGGTGGCTAGCAAATGGCTAGAAATGATGGTGGGTTGTGCAAGCTACATCCTATGGGGGTTGAACATCACAAAACATTGAGAAAAAGGAAAAGCCTATTGAAACTTAATGGATCAAAAGTCTATTCATAAAGTAGTAGACAAGGGTTTACCTTAGTCTATTGTAATTGACTAAAATGCAATCAGATCATTTGCATGCTAAAGGCAGTCATAAGGAAAGTGATTGCCTTAAAGGCTAAAGTCCTTATTTTCTTATGGAAAATGAGCCCTACACAAAGCACAAGTAAGGACCTAAATAAAAGTAGAATAAGCGAATGCAGTTACTTCCTTACCTTTAATTTCTTATAAATTCACATGAGAGAGAGAGAGATTTACTTTTAGGTTTCCACTATAAACAATAACTCTTAAGTCCTTCAAAATGAGGGAGAAAAAAAAACCTTTTCCCTGATTCTTTTCCGCTTTTTATTTTTTAGAAAATTTCATGAAGACCTTTCGATGTTTATTCCGCATATTCTTTCTCTTCTATACATGTTTATATATAATTGATAGGATTATTGATAAAGACACTAATTAAAAACACATGAAAACTTTATTAGAAAAAATCTAACTCGTCTATTGTCAAATGTTTGTATATATTCGTAGCGTGTTGGAGCACCAAGCTTGAGTTAAGTCATCCTAGTCAGGCACTGGAAATTTCTTGCATGGACTATATAGCCTGTAAACTCACATGTCTACTTAAGATTTGATCATAGAAAAATACGTAAAAATGGTACTCATTCCATACATCCGCATGTCGTCTGGAAAACGTAATTGCGCGACAGACTTTTGTTGACTCTACTAATGGATACCAGCAACCATATCAAATTCACAATTTTATTTAAAATAGTTAAAAAATCTATAAAATCGAAATATAGAAGTATAAATTTTTATAATTTATGTAAATTATCTTTTAAAAAAATATAGATATACTTATAATAATTATAAAAAAACTAAAAATATACAATGAGAATAAAAAAAGAAAAGAAAAATCAAGCTCTTTTTTTATTAAAAAATTATTAATCTATAATATAAAATTCATCGAAAAAGAATGAGAAGAGTCAAAACTATTTTTTTTTTATATATTTTGTTTGAAAAAAGAGAAAAATTGAAAATAATTTTTTTAACTAATTTTGTGTTATAAATAATATAAACTTAAATATATAGTTTTTTTATAATTTCTTTTACTGGAGTTATGAATATGCAACAAAGGACTAGAAGAGAGTGAAATAGAAAAAAATTTAGAATATGATAGAAAAAATGATTTAATATACTTATAGTTAATGGGCTGGCAGAAGTATAATTATATCTTTTTTTTTGTTTATTTAAATCATATATATAAAATCGGTAAACTTAATTAAGAACGTAAGTTTCTACTAAGTTTGATATATAAATTCGATTAAAAACATAAGTTTTTACAAAAAGATAATTTTAACCTAAAAAAAATTCCTAAAATTATAAATTCCTAAAATCTTATGAGTAAAATCATGGATTGAATAACTACAAATCCCAGTTTGCGCCGGTGTGTAGAATCAATATCAAATAAAAAAAAAAAAAAGGGGGGGAGCTGAATTTCAGTTTTGGATTGACCATTATTTTCTAGCATAATGGGTACGATGATAAAATAAAGTGATGTAACATTGATACTTTATATCAATGTCAACAAGGTTTTCATGGTTCTATAATGTCTATTCAAAGAAACAATGATTCGGAAGGGAAAAAGCAAAATGCAAGTGGCCTTAATCTATCATAATTTAGTGTGAACGTAATATATCGCCTCTGCAAAGTTTCATATGCATGACATTCCACATTCGGTGACTTTGGCACTGGATGTTCTCAAAAGATCCCTCCGCATTTATATATAAACATTGGTTTATCAAGCCCGCTTCCTAAACTGTTGATCATATTTACGGGATGGGTTATGATGCATGAGTAGAAATTGAATAGCCGTTCTTTTTAATTGAAAAAAAAAAAAAATAAAACAATAGTTTCAGTTGAAAAAAATGTCTATTTAAATTTTTTTTCATTTTCAATAGTAATTGCCCTTTTATATCCATTAGGAGGAATAATATAATGGACTTGGATATTCAGTTGCGAATATCATTAATCTTTTAAGTCTTATATTATATTCTATATGTTATGAGAAAATATTTATACAACTATTTTGGTGCACGTATACTCGACGTTATTCTCTTATACAATTTTATACTTTCTAAACCCACCGTTATTTTTCACTTATCTATATAACACGTACTTTCACCTTTACTTATATTAACTTTAATTATAATATACAAATTTTAATTATCGGGACGTCCTTTTCATAGTGTAAATAAGGACACTTGATAAAGTTGACTTTACGGGTTTAGTCGGAAAAAGGTTAAACGTACGACCAACCTTTTGGCTTTAGTAAATGCCATAGTGTGTGAGATAATGGAAGGTGGACAAATTGAAGCATTATTTCCAACATAATTGATACGGGAAAGAATTTGAAACGATATAAAGTCTGATCTATGAAGTTTTGCAATAGGTTATGGAAAAAGATTTTAAATCGTAGACATCTAATTTTTTTCTCAGTATAGCTTTAATTTTTATTTTTATAAAAAGAGTCCTAATAAAAATAATAAACAAAAAAATTAATAAAAGATAAAAAATAAAAATTAACAAATAATGAAAATACAAAAAAAAAAAGAAAAGAAAATTTAAAAAGATTTTTGTAGATTTTTAGGAAATAATTTATATTAGGAATAAATAGTTTTAGGTTTAGTTTAGTTAAAAAATTTTATTTTAGGGAATCAAATAGTTTAAGTATAGTTTAATTGTACTGAATATCAAAGCACAGGCCAACGGCTTAACAAATAAATATCGAAGTATTTGGAGTGAATTTAGTTTGAGATCTAGGGTTCGAGTCTCAACAGGCACGTCTACTGCAGCATTGATCCTCACCCGTCCAACTGCACGTCGCTGATCAAGTTCACTTGCACAGCAGTAGTCCATGCATGCACACAACAGAAATGTAACCCCAAACTGCAACAACACTCTACAGTTACTAGACCGCTGCATCGATCAGCATACAAGCTCCTAGACGTCTACCTGCACTAACTGACCCCCTCCGTTGACAATCCAACATTCCACGACAACAGCTCCATACAGCAGCAACATCTATTGTTGCTGCACATCTAAGACGAACCCCCGTCCTCGTGCAACTTCCTTCCTTCGACCCACGCCCGACGAACTAATACCATCCTCCTTCACCGAATAGTCCAAGTCAGGTTCGGTTTTTATTTTTTATTTATTTAGTTATTATTATTATTCTCTTAGTTATTTAATTAAGCTTATGACATGATAGGTAAATAGATATATGTGTATGTATTTATATATTTAGGTATATTTTTAGCATTATGACTTTAGGATTTTCTCACTTAGAAAAATTTATTTTGTAAATAAATAAAAATAAAAAATAAAAACCCTGTTAAAAAAACAAACTTTTAGAGAGTTTTTATAAAATAAGATAGAAGACTTAGTGAATTAGGATTCTTTAGATTTTTTTTTAATAAACCGAATAAATTAAAAACGTAAACTCGGTCAGTTTTCAAAAATTAAAATCAATCAACACACTAAGTTTTTTTTAAAGAACTACGATCGTCTTATCTTAACTAGCAGATACGTAGGCACCTTCGGGGTGACGATAAAATATGTAGAAACTTAGGTTCTTTTTTTTTTCTTTTGATTTTATTTATTTATTTTAATATATAATTAGAAGAATAATCCTAATTTCGGTAGATAACTGGTGGTACCTATTAGGGTTTAATAGGTTAGTCCTCGAATTCGGAATCCTTTGATTCTTCATTAAAATTGAAAGCAAAGACCGGTAGTCAAATCATAATCAATCCACCCAATTGGTTACGATTTATTTTTCTTTTCCCGACTTTGGTCGGATAGTGACTCCAAAAATTATTTTCGATAAAAAAATCAGAATTTCTCAATTTCTTTAGTCGGAGATTAATATTAAATGGGTTAGGGTTTAGTATTAATCGAAAATGGGGAAACCATTTTTAAAAATAATAAACCGAAAAATCAAGCTCAACAGTTAGTGACTCCACTAGGGATTGTTAGAGGGCTAACTAGTAGAAGTTGCCGAAAATAGGATTATTTTTCAAAAAAAAAAGATGAAATAATAAAAATAATAAAAACTTAAGTGTTATTTTATGTATTTGTTTATTTTATTTATTTGTTTTTTTTACTAACATTTTTTTAATGTTATGGCAGCTTATTTAAGGGGGAATTTTGGGGTGTTTTACTTTTATTTTTTTCAGCATCATAAATGCATGGTAGACACGGTCAGAATCAAGCCGTCTTAGGACCTTAGAAGGGGAGGCATTGTGTAAGCTTCAGATGTTGTGGGGTAACCACCTTCCAAGGCTGATCAGGCTACCCCACTCAAGTTCAGATGCAACCACAGAATCGTTGTTTTGAAAAAACATAATGGTTGCAGAACTTGAGAACCTTTAGAACCTACTCTTTATATTACATGAAAACTTTTTTAAAAAAAAATTCATAAGAACCTATGATGTGGCGAACCTAAATGAATAAAGGCAGTTGTGAAGTTGTGATTGTAGTTGTAATCTTTCCTTGTAAATAATTCGTAATAATTTTATGCAAAGTTTAGAATACATTGTAATTGTAACTTTAATTTTGATTTTGATTAGTCATGGCTGGATCAAGTTAAGGGCCTTTTGAAGACATTCATGTCCACCTACCGCATTAGCCACAGAAACTGCTTCAAACATGGTTTCGACTCTTCAACCTAGATAAACAAGAGTTTATTAAGAATAAGATTGGGCCCATCCTCTCTCTACAGAAAATCCTCGTGAACATCACTCTAGTGTAGGCCTCAGTCCACCTTTGGGAGCCCGAATCCACCAGTTTCTGTATGGGCCTACGTCAGCTAAGCCCAACTTTAAAAGAGTACTCCCAATTGTTGTTGGCTCCTACAATCACTGATGATATCTATGTCCTAGACTTGGAAGCTACAGCACCAAAGATCTTCAGCAAGTTGCTAGGAATCAGAAAAACCGAAATAAACCGGGTTCTAAATCAAGGAAAGACCATTCGATTAGAAGATGTCATGGACTAGTTTTCTACTGAATTGAAGCATAGAGAAAAACGCGAGGTTTTTTGTGTAAATTTAGAAGTATGGCACCAGTACCGGGTCAACACTTTTATACTGGTGGTCTTCAATACTATTTTGTTCCCTGATGAAAGACGTCGAGTCCATTTCAGAATTGCAGAACTCGTAGCCCAATTCCTTGAAGGGAAATCATACGTCCCGGCCCTTCTGGCTGAGCAGATCCGGTCACTAAACCATCTCAAGAAAAAGAAACAAGGAGATCTGAAAACTAATATGGTCTTACTGGTGATCTGATTCGTTAGCCACATGAGAAGTTACCAACTTGATTTCAATCGGGCTGAGTTTACTCAACAATATGATCTCATCAAATCTTTTGGAGCAAGAATCGAGTTGCCAGAAAATATAGCTAACCGCTACTAGGTCCAATACTTTCAGAATATGAAAGTGGAAGAGTTGTTGTTGATACCCAGGTGGTTTGCAAGCAAGGAAATGATAAGAGGATGTGAAGACTTCAAAGCAGTTCCTCTGATCGACTTCAACCTATGCACCACATACGTCCCAGCCAATGGACTCATTGAGGACATGATCCCTAGAACATCATTAGAAGCTGTCTCGTTGGACTTCCTTAACCCTGGCATGATAATGGCTGATAAAGTAACTAAGCTTCAGAGCATCTGAACTCTTTGGTGCACGAGAAAGACCACCCCTACCACTAAAGGGATAACAGCCAGGAGCCAAACAATCAAAGGATTTCTTTATCACCAGCTAAAAGGGCTGAAAGATATGGAAGACAACAAAGAGAAGAGGGAAGTTCAAGCTGAACCCGAGAGGACGAATAAAAGAGAGCAGGAGTTGGAAAGTCGTTGCAAGGAGTATCACCAGAAGACAAAGGCATTGAAAGCTCAACTGAAGAGGACCAAAGGTAAAGAAGAGCAGGCTCCCATGATCCAAAAGAAGATAAAGACGCAGGCGAAGCCTACTAGCCACTAAGAGATTAGATTTTAGATTTTAGGTTCGTTTATGTTTTCATTAGAATTCATTTTTTGGAACAGAATAAGAGGTGTAAAGCTTCACAATTGCAAAAAATTAATAAAAGTTAGTTAGGTTTCGCCACATCAAAGGGTTCTTCCCAATTCTTGATTTTTCATTGCACTCGTGTGACATGCATCTTGTGTTTATACGATTAACAACCCTTTTTTAGGAAAATGTAATATGTACTAACCCTTTGTTGAGTTGTTCAATAACAATCAGGTAAAATTTCAAGATAGCTCCCAAACGTCAAGTCTTTCAGAGAAGTCCGATTAGAACACATTCCCAGACCAGGATGGCTACTACTCAAGGAAATGATGGAGACCTTGAGATCAATGATCCCTCCAAGCTGAGGTTTCATTCCATAGAAAGGGTTATGGAAAAGATGGCAAAACAAATGAGCTTCCTAGCAGACAGCATTGCTTTGCTGCGAGCTACAGCACCGACTAATGAAGAAAGTTCCAAAACCCGTTATGGGAAGAATACATAAGCTCCTAAAGCAGAGCACGAATATCAAAAAGACCTATTCGAGTCAGAAGGAGTTTACCCAAAAGACAACTCGATCTTCGAACCTGATACATATGCGGCCCTGAGACCTGTCGACCATGGACCAAGTACGAACAACTTGAAAAAACTGGAAAAGAAGTTGACACAATAGATCACTGAGAAAATGAAGGCATTTGTAGGGTATGATAGATTTGAACAGGCGGGGATCATAGAGTTTTCCGCATATGACATGGGATCATACCCTGAGAAGTTTAAGGTACCAGAATTCGAAAAGTATAACGAGATAGGTTGCCCTAAGCCCCACACCAAGTTGCATGTCAGGAAGATGGTTAAATATGTTCAGTACGATCCACTCATAGTACAAACATTTCAAGATAGTCTGACTGGACCGGCTTTGACTTGGTATGCCCAGCTTGATTTGAATTAGATAAATACATGGGAGAAACTTGCTTGAGCATTTTATGAACAATATAAATTCAATGTAGAAGTAGCTTCGACTATGATGGATTTAGTTGCCCTACGAAAGAAGAATAATAAACCGTTCAAAGAATACGCTCAAAGATGGAGGTCCTTAACTATAAGAATCTCTACTCCTACGACTGAGAAAGAGCTCACATCGGCTTTCATTAACACCTTGGAGAGGCCTTATTTCTCCCATCTCATCAAGCAGGCCTCGTCCAGTTTTGCTGAAGTAGTAGTGGCTGGGTACAGGATTGAAAGTACCATCTCTTCCGGTAAGCTGCAAGACCCAGCAAATAAAAGACCACCAGTGTCATCATTTGGTCCTAGACTAGCCGCCAGCAAGCCTAAAGAATCTACGGTTGGTATGGTAAATTCAAATGCCAGACCAAATGCTCAAGTCGCTTTTAGGGCGAATCTACCTCTCTCTCAGCAACAGTTCAGAGACCAGTTTCAAACTAACAAGACTTATAGGCAATTTACCAAGATACTAATACCTTTAAGTCAAGTCTTCGAAAAGTTGCGAAGGGATAATTTGATACGGTACGAACTTCCTAGCGATCGATATCGACCAAGAATCTTTGACCCCATGGTAAAGTGTGAATACCACTGTGGACAAGTGGGGCATTCGACTGATGCATGTTGGAGACTGAGGAACAAGATTCAAGACTTGATAGACGAAGGGACAGTGCAATTGGATTTTGTAGAAGCCCTGGTTCCTAACGTTAACAATAATCCTTTACCCAATCACGGGCCGATGATTGGTATAATTTTTTATGACTGTGCTATCAATGTCATTGATTCAAATAAGAAGCCTAAGGTTTTTGAGTTTTATACTGGCAACCAAACTCCAAAAGTGAAAAGGTACACATTCCATGTACTGTTGCCACCAGAAAATTATAAGGCTGCTCCATTTAACTAACCAGGTCCTCTGGTAAATTAGGAGAAACCAGGTCCTCTGGTAGGAGGCATTACTCGATTGGGAAATATTTATCACCCAAGAGAGGAGCGTGGGAGGAAGGTTACATTGGAAGAATCAAATGATGAGACGGCGGCCAAACGTATTCAGGGGCTATCGACCTTTACCAAAATGATCAAGTCAAGTGAGTATAAGATCATGGATCAACTCAGTAAAACTCATACACAAATATCGTTGATGGGCCTATTAATCACATCTGAACCACACAGGGAGGCTTTATTTCGCACTTTAAATGAAGTGAAGGTCCCTTGGGAAATTCCAACTAAGAAAATGGGACTAGTTACTAATTCGATCCTCGCAATAGATCAAATTTAATTTTCAGCTGAAGAATTGGGCGAGGAAGGGAACAAACATACAAAGCCACTCTTTATCATGGTGAGGAGTAATGACATAATTATCACAAGGGTGCTCATTAACAATGGATCATCGCTGAATGTCTGCCCATTCGCCACCTTAGATTTGCTAGGCATCGACACATCTGCAATTAAGCCTTCTTCCATGACAGTTAGGGCCTTTGATGGTTCCAGAAGAAAGATTATAGGGGAGATTGATTTATCCATGAGTATTGGCCCTCAGCACTTTACTATTCGATTCTAAGTCATGGACATTCCAAGATCTTTCAATCTATTCTTGAGAATACCTTGGATTCATGCAGTAGGGGCCATACCCTCGAGCTTGCACCAAAAATTGAAGTTTATCTCCAATGGCCAGGTGATTACAATTCTGGGAGATCAAGATTATGAAATCTACAAGGAGACGGCTATACCCTACATAGGAAGTGAGGGACAAGAAGAGCTGGGTTTACAAATGTTTGAAGAAGTAAACATGATTACCGGTCTCGACAGAGAGGATGATAGAAGAATGAGATTCAAAGAAGGCCAGATCGGCACCTACGGCCTTGGCTACAATCCTACCCCGACGGAAGAATTCCAGAAGAAACAAGCGAGGGGCAAGAGAGGTAACAGATTATACCATGCCTCAATGACCTTTCCACCACTAGCTGAAACGTTCATATGGGAAGAGACTCAAGCCTGGGAATCTGGCAAAGAAGGATCAACAAACTCGCCACTTAAGTTCCAGCATCATTTGAATAACTGGTTTTCCATCCCGGCGAATAGCAATAGGTCTTCCCTAAGGTAAAGGGGTGACCCGTAGTTAGTATTTTCTAAATTTTTATTTTCAATAGTCATTGTTTCAAATGTATTATTGAACCTCTCATTCAAAATTAGTTAGGCCTTTATCTTATTTGAAACCTACTTCCATTTATTCAATGAAATCTTAGTTCGTTTCTTTCCTATGTTGCTCTTCAGTTCTCTTTTGTTTACATACACTTTTTTCATGCATTCTCATTCAGATTCAATGAACCAAGCCAAAACCAGGAATACCTCACGCAGGTAGAAAATGAGAATATCGATATCACTTCCGGCCCTACTAGGTTAGTCATTGGGGGCGATGTTGATGACCACAATAATATACAAGAGGAATGGCAAAAACATGAATTGGGTAAAATCATTATTGATGAACCGATTGAGACAATTAATGTGGGGAACGAAGAAAATCCTAAGAATTTAAAAATTAGGGCAAGTTTAAAAGAGAAACAAAAGACAGAAATGATTACGTTGTTAACCAAGTATCAAGACATGTTCGCTTGGTCGTATAAAGATATGCCTGGGTTGGACCCGTCGATTGTAGTCCATCGTTTACCCACATAGGAGGACATCAAACCAAAAAAGCAAAGATTGAGGAGATTTCAACCTGACGTCTTGTTGAAAATTAAAGAAGTGAAGAAACTACTAAAGGTTGGATTCATCAAAGTGTTGGATTACCCGGAATGGATAGCTAATATTGTTCCAGTAGTGAAGAAGAATGGGTTATTAGAGTATGTGTAGACTTTTGAGATCTTAACTAGGCAACGCCTAAAGATAATTTTCCACTGCCTCACATTGATGTCTTGGTAGATAACACCGCCGGAAATCATCTATTCTCTTTCATGGATGGTTTTTCGAGATATAATCAGATTCAAATGTCCGAAGAAGATAAGACGAAGACGGCTTTCATTACGACTTGAGGAACATTTTGCTACAAGGTGATGCCATTTGGGCTTAAGAATGCAGGTGCAACATATCAGAGGGCCATGGTTGCAATTTTTCATGATATAATGCATAAAGAAATAGAAGTGTATGTTGATGATATGATTGCGAAATCCAAAGAGGAGAAAGATCACTTAGAAAACCTGAGGAAGTTATTTGATAGACTGAGGAAGTACCACTTGAAATTGAATCCGGAAAAGTGTACCTTTGTTGTGACGTCGGGAAAATTGTTGGGGTTCATAGTCAGCCAAAGAGGTATTGAAGTTGATCCTGATAAGGCCAAAGCTATAATTGACATGCCTCCTCCATAAACACTCAAGGAAGTGCGAGGATTGTTGGGGTGTTTAAATTACATAGCCCAATTCATATCACAATTAACGGACAAATGCCGCCCTCTTTTTAAGCTGTTAAAGAAGAATGCAAAGATCAGCTGGAATGAGGAATGCGAAGAGGCTTTCACGAAAATCAAAGAATACCTCATGAAACCTCTAGTGTTGGTAGCTCCTAAACCTAGAAAGCCATTGTTCTTATACCTGACCATAATGCTGGAATCCATGGGATCCGTGCTTGGCCAAAAGGATGAAGAAGGGAAAGAGCGAGTCATTTACTATCTAAGCAAGAAGTTTACTGAAGGGGAGCAAAAATACTCAAAAGTCGAAAGAACTTGTTGTGCATTGGTCTTGGTTATGCATCGGCTCAGACAATATACATTGTATCATCAAATTGAGTTGATAACACAACACGATCCTTTAAAATACTTAGTTAAAAAACCGGCTCTTATTGGTAGAGTTTCAAAGTGGCAAATGTTGCTGACAAAATTTGACATTAAGTATGTGAGCTAAAAGTTCAGTCAAGGGGTAAGCCTTGGCCGATCAATTAGTGGAGAATCCTTTTGAGGATACCCCTCAAGAAGCACGGGTTGAGTTTCCCGATGAAAGCATCCTAGTAACAGGAAATGATTCTAATGGTGAAATAGTCAAAAAATCTTCAAGGTGGAAAATGTTCTTTGACGGAGTAGCTAATGTGTCTGGATGCGGAGTAGGGGCAATTCTGGTATCGCCTGAAGGTACACAATTTCCAATGGTTGTGAGATTGGTTTTCTCATGTACCAATAACATTACAGAATATGAGGCGTGTATTTTGGGACTCAAAATTACATTGTTTAAGGAAATACGGGAACTACAGGTGTATGGAGATTCTTCGTTGATTATAGGCCAAGCTCGGGGTGAGTATAAGATGAAAGACCCCAAATTAGTGCCTTATCGCCAACACCTGGCCGAGTTGATAACCAAGTTCGAAAAGATTGCCTTCGTGTACATACCAAGGGTTCAAAACCAATTTGCCGATGCTCTTGCTACTTTAGCGTCAATGATTAAGATATCGAAAGGAGTGGATATTCAGCCACTTAAAATTGAAATTGAAGAAAAGCCCACTTTTTGTTTGGTAATGGAAAGTTCATGTGATGAAAAGCCTTGGTATCATGATATCAAAATGTTTTTACAACATGGTACGTACCCCGAAGGAGCAGAGAGGAAGGATAAAAAATTAATTAGAAGATTAGCGGCTTAGTACTTGATGAGAGATTCTACACTGTATCGACGATCGTTTGATGGTATGCTTCTACGTTGTGTAGATGGGAAAGAGGCAGAGATGCTAATGAAAGAAGTGCATGAGGAAGTATGTGGCCCCTAAATGAATTGCTACATGCTTGCCAAGAAAATCATGAGTATGGGATATACTGATCAACTGTAGAAGCGGATTGTATCGCACATGTTAGATGCTGCCATTTGTGCCAGATCTATGCGAACAAGATAAATGCTCCACCTCAAGAATCGCATATACTATCAGCACCATGGCCTTTTTCGATGTGGGGAATAGATATCATTGGCCTAATCACTCCAAAAGCATCTAATGGGCACCGATTTGTATTGGTAGCTATTGATTATTTCACTCAGTGGGTTGAAGCCTCATCCTACTCTAGTGTGACGAAGGGAGTAGTGGTCAAGTTCATCAGGAGAGACATACTGGCTTGATATGGTACGCCAAAAACAATTATTACTGACAACGGTACGAATCTGAATAATAAATTGATGTCCAAGTTATGCCGACACTTCAGGATCATTCATACAAATTCTACTCCTTATAGGCCCCAAATGAATGGAGCCGTGGAAGCAGCCAATAAGAACATCAAAAGAATTATTGAGAAGATGGCCATTACATATCGAGATTGGCATAAGATGTTGCCATTTGCACTCATGGCCTATCGAACTTCTATCAGAACATCAACAGGGGCAACCCCCTACTCGTTGGTATACGGAATAGAGGTAGTACTGCCAGTAGAGGTCGAGATCCCATCTCTCAAAATATTGTCGGAAACTCAGTTAAATGAGGCTGATTGGGTAAAGAAGCGTGTTGAGTAGTTGAACCTAATTGATGAAAAGAGGCTGACAGCCTTATGCTACAACATTTGCTATCAGCAACGAATGGCCAGGGCTTTCAACAAAAAAGCATGACCCTAAAGTTTTGAGCAAGGAGATATGGTGTTGAGGAAGACGTTGCTTAACACAACTGATTCAAAAGGGAAGTTTGCCCCAAACTATAAAGGGCCTTACATTGTGAAGAAAGTATTGCTTGGAAGAGCTGTTATCTTGTCTCAAATGGACGGTCCAGACTTGAAGGATCCAGTAAATGCTGATGCGTTGAAGATGTACTATCCTTGAACATCAATGAAATTTTTGCAAATAAACTTACTATTACCGTAGTCTCATTTTCATTTTCAACATGCAAAGTTGGTATTCCTAGTAGTCGTTAGCATTAGATAATATCCTTAGCCTTTCTTTTTCTCATTCCATTAAAAGACCCCACTTCTCACTCTATTATCTACCCAAATAAACCTTACACACAAGAAGCACAAGAAAAATAATCACTTAATTTGAAGCGATGACTATTGATAAAAATTCTTTTAATACTTTATTATGGTTAACCCCCCAAAGAAAGGGAGACTTGTTTCCTATTTTTCAAGACAGGGCCATGTTAAAAAAGAGTAACGTGTGGCATATAAGTAGAAACTCGCTTGAGAACAGATGCTTGCACGAAAAGCTAATGTTTGGACCGAAAGTTCAATACAGGACGTCTTTGTTCAAGAAGAATATGTTTTACATTCGTTTCAAGCTTAAGTTGCTTTCACAAAAAAAAAAAAAGAAAAGAAAAGTGGGGGTTTTGGAAAGAGACAGAAGAAGAAAGAAGAACAAGAACAAGAAAAGCAATGGTAAGGGTCAAAATCGTTGGTTCTAATTGGACTGCTCGATAAGACATTGGACTACTTAGGAGCTATCATTGAAACTAGGTAAGTGGTTCTAAATCTGATAAAATATTGCATTGGCAATTGGTTTCCCCTAAGGATGACAACTTGTATTCCAAAAACAATTTCTTAACAAGTCAGTTAGCTCGTAAAGCATGATCCCAATCTAAAGTTCCTTAGACTCCTAGTCATCTAACTCATAGAATGTTACCCGACTCAAAATTTCTTCAAGGGATTTAGCACTTCAGTCAGCTTATGGAGCGCTATCTAGACTCATATTCTCATTTAGGGATCTAGCCAGCTCTTAGAGCGCAGTCTCAATCTAAAGTTTCTTAAGCTTCTGGCTGACTCCTAAAACAGTCCCAATTTATAATCTCTTAGGGAGGTAGCCAGCTCGTGAGTGTAGTCCCAATCTAGAGTTTTACAGGCTCCCAGTCGCCCAACTCACAGAATGTTCCCCAACTTATAATCCCTTAGGGATTTAGCAAGCTCATGGAGCGCTATCCCAATTCAAGTTTCTTCATTCTTTAGGTCATAGCCAGCTCAAAGGGCGCTTTGACTGCCTTGGTTAGTCAGCTCATGAAGGCACGACCAAGTTTTCCTCATTTTTAGGTCTTAGCCAGCTCAAAAGGCGCTTTGACTGCCTTGGTTAGTCAGCTCATTAGGGCACGACCAAGTTTCTTCATTCTTTAAGTCTTAACCAGCTCAAAGGGTGCTTTGACCGCCTTGGTTAGTCAGCTCATTAGGGTACGACCAAGTTTCTTCATTCTTTAGGTCTTAGCTAGCTCAAAGGGCGCTTTAACCGTCTTAATTAGTTAGCTCATCAGGGCATTACCAAGTTTTCTTCATTCTTTAAATCTTAGCCAACTCAAAGGGCGCTTTGACCGCCTAGGTTAGTCAGCTCATTAGGGCATGACCAAGTTTCCTCATGTTTTAGGTCTTAGCCAGCTTAAAGAGCACTTTGACCGCCTTGGTTAGTCAGCTCATTAGGGCACTACTAAGTTTTCTTCATTCTTTAGGTCTTAGCTAGCTCCAAGGGCGCTTTAACCACCTTGGTTAGTCAGCTCATCAGGGCACTACCAAGTTTTCTTCATTCTTTGGGTCTTAGCCAGCTTAAAGGGCACTTTAACTGCCTTGGTTAGCCAGCTCATTAGGGTACGACCAAGTTTCCTCATGTTTTAGGTCTTAGCTAACTCAAAGGGTACTTTGACCGCCTTGGTTAGTCAGCTCATCAGGGCACTACCAAGTTTTCTTCGTTCTTTAGGTCTTAGCCAACTCAAAAGGCGCTTTAACCGCTTTGGTTAGTCAGCTCATTAGGGCATGACCAAGTTTCCTCATCTTTAAGTTTTAGCCAGCTCAAAGGGCACTTTGACTGCCTTGGTTAGTTAACTCATTAGGGCACGACCAAGTTTTTCTTCATTTTTTAGGTCTTAGCCAGTCCAAAGGGCACTTTGACCACCTTGGTTAGTCAGCTCATTAGGGCACGACCAAGTTCTTCTTTATTCTTTAGGTCTTAACCAACTCAAAGGGCGCTTTGACCACCTTGGTTAGTCAACTCATCAGGACACTACCAAGTTTTCTTCATTCTTTAGGTCTTAACCAGCTCAAAGGGCGCTTTGACCACCTTGGTTAGTCAACTCATCAGGACACTACCAAGTTTTCTTCATTCTTTAGGTCTTAACCAGCTCAAAGGGTACTTTGACCCCCTTGGTTAGTTAGCTCACTAGGGCACAACCAAGTTTTCCTTGTTTTCAGGTCTTAGCTAGCTCAAAGGGAGCTTTGACCGCCTTGGTTAGTCAGCTCATTAGGGCTCTACCAAGTTTTCCTCATTTTTAGGTCTTAGCCAACTCAAAGGACGTTTTGACTGCCTTAGTTAGTCAACTCATTAGGGCATGACCAAGTTCTCATTATTCTTTTTAGGGATTTTTGCTAACCCACAAAGGCGCTACCCCTCGCTATTCTTCGTATCAAACTAACCTCCGTCAATTATCTTAACATTCCTTAGGATAGAGTCGTCCTAAGGTAAAAGCGATGTCTCTTTTGTCTTTGTGGCAAAGTTTTGCTCAAACTTCACTACAAAGAGGAGTAGCTGTAAACACCTAATTTTTGCCCTTATATAGTCTTAATTTTTATTTTTGAAATTTTTGTTTCTACAAAAGGGTCATAATTCAAAAATAAAAATAAAAAATAAAAAAATTAATAAAAATTAAAAATTAAAAATTAACAAATAATGAAAATACCAAAAAAAAAATAAGAAAAGACAATTTAAAAAGATTTTTGTAGATTTTTAGGAAGTAATTTATATTAGGAATAAATAGTTTTAGTTTAGTTAAAAAATTTTATTTTGGGGAATTGGATAGTTTAAGTATAGTTTAATTGTATTAAATATCAAGGTGCAGGCCAACAACCTAATGGATAAGTATCGAAGTATTTGGAGTGAATTTAGTTTGAGGTCTTGAGTTCGAGTCTCAAGGGTCATATCTATTTAAATCATATGAATTTAGTTAAATCAGATTTGAATTCATTTGAATCTAGTTTAATTACCGAATCAGATATAATTAGATCTGATAAGATGTGATATGATTTAAACTCTATAAAGACATACACGCAGTTAGAAAAAAGAGGAGCCTAATCACCACGCTCCAGAACACAATAATGTTCACACAAATACGATTCTACTGCAACATGTATCCTCACTCGTCCAACTGCACGTCGCTGATCAAGTTCACTTGCACGGCAGCAGTCCATGCATGCATACAGCAAAACATAACCCCAAACTGCAATAGCACTCTACGGTGGCTCTCGACTCACTGCAGCGCAGTCATCAGCCCATACTTCAAGCATGCAACCCGAACTAATAGACACAGCCCCAACATCACGCTAATCTGCTGCACCGATCAGCACACAAGCTCCTGGATGTCCACCTGCACTAACTAACCCCCTCCGTTGACAATCTGGACAAAACCCATACGCCACTTACTGACCAAATTCCATACATGTTGCCAAACTCCACGCTAACCTCTTAAACAACAATCACAATCACCTGTCCCTCGCTAACAAATTTACACCGTAAGCCACTGAACACTCTATCCCAATTCACAAGTCCAACGCTCCACCATAACATCTCCATACAGCAGCAATGTCCACTGTCGCTGCACATCACCAAAGCCAGCCCTTGAAACAACGCGATTGCAGTAGATGCAGCATCCCGATGAACAGCAGCCCAATCCCTGCACTTCACAGCCGCATCCCAACGACAGTACACTGTTAGAACCGTCCTGCGACTCTGTCACAAACAACCACGCCAATCCCAACAACACACACACACACGATCTATCCCCTTCCTCTAACTCCAGTCGACGCTCACACATCTAAGACGAACCCCCGTCCTCGTGCGACTTCCTTCCTTCGACCCACGCCAGACAAACCAACACCATCCTCCTTCACCGAATAGTCCAAGTCAGGTTCGGTTTTGATTTTTTATTTATTTGTCTCTTTCTTTATTTAGTTATTATTATTATTCTCTTAGTTATTTAGTTAAGCTTATGACATGATAGGTAAATAGATATATGTGTATGTATTTATATGTTTAGGTATATTTTTAGCATTATGACTTTAGGATTTTCTCACTTAGAAAAATTTATTTTGTAAATAAATAAAAATAAAAAATAAAAACCCCATTAAAAAATTAAACATTTAGAGAGTTTTTATAAAATAAAATAGAAGACTTAGTGAATTAAGACTCTTTAGATTTTTTTTAATAAACCGAATAAATTAAAAATGCAAACTCGGTCGGTTTTCGAAAATTAAAATCAATCAACACACTAAGTTTTTTTTTAAAGAACTACGATCATTTGATCCCGACTAGTGGGTACGTAGACACCTTCGGAACGACGATAAAATATATAGAAACTTAGGTTCTTTTTTTTTCTTTTGATTTTATTTATTTATTTATTTTAATATTATAATTAGAAGAATAATCATAATTTTGATAAATAAATAGTGGTACCCGTTAGGGTTTAATAGGTTAATCTCCAAATTTGGAATCCTCTGGTTCTTCATTAAAATTGAAAGCAAAAACCGATAGTCAAATCGTAATCAATCTACCTAATTAATTACGATTTATTTTTCTTTTCCCGACTTCAGTCGGGTGGCGACTCCAAAAATTATTTTCAATAAAAAAACCGGAATTTCTTAATTTCCTTAGTCAAGAGTTAATATTTAATGGGTTAGGGTTTAGTATTAATCGGAAATGGGGAAATCAATTTTAAAAATAAAAAAATGAGGCTCGACAAAAATCCTATAGAATTCTGATTTGGGTTTTGGGATTAACCAAAAACCCGACAAGAAAACTCAAACTCATAAAATTAATATACATTAAATTATATTTAATGGCTAATGAAAAAAAAGAAGAAAAGTAATAATTATATTCAATGGAGCCTATGAATTTCATGAAACAAATGGAAACTTCCACATGAAAATAATCATTCTCATTTACTTTATTTCAATAATTTGGGTGATTAAGTTTTACGTGCTACATTTGAATCTAAACCCATATAGGATAAATAGAAGTTTCATCTAAAAAACTATCAATATTATAAAAATATCTTGAATGTATAAATATAGTATTAAATCAGGCCCTTTTTACATTTGTGTAGACACCTCATTTTTGCTTTCTCATAGTTTTAATATTTTTTTTAGAATAAAAAAAGGGGGCCTTAAAAAATTAAAAATTAAAAAGTTCAAAAAGAAAAAAAGAAGAAGAAAAAAGGAAAAAAAAAAAGAAATAAAAAAATTATAAAAAAGGGGTATAAACTTTAGGAGAACAGAATTTTCTTTCGTAAAATAAAAATTTCTTATTTTTTAGGAAAAATAGATTTTTAGGCAAATAAAATATTTTTAGGATAGTAGTTTCTTAAGAAAAATAAGATTTTAGGATTATGTTGAGTCTTTAAGCAAAATAATTTATTTAGCTAGTTGTCTTTTTTAGAATAAGTCAGGTTTCTTTATAGTTTAAATATAATTTAGTTACAATAGATAATAAGGCATAAGTCAACAACCCATGTGATTAAGTACTTGCTCTCAAAAGGTAAAAGAGTGAAAGGTTTAGGTTTGAAATCCTACAAAATGCACATAGTACATTTTTTGTTTTTGCTTTAGTAACTTGTGCTACATGTTCATTTCACATTGGTCTAAGTGGCTAACGTTGTGCTACGTAAGTGCTACATCAACATCATCTTGTTCATGGATTAGAAAAGCAAGCTTAGACGTACCATGCTTGAACCTTCGAGTTTCAATCCATTTTTCAACCATTTATCATGAAAAATTATCTTAAATCTTCACATTTTTAGTTAATCCACATGAGATACTACCAAAGATGTAGGGGTTTGACTAGGGTAATCAAGTGCATGCTGAGTAACGCTGTTATGACCCTAAAGAGAGCCTAGTAAAATTGTCTATAATTTTTATATCATATATACACCTATGATACGAAAACTGCCTTATAAGTCAGAGATTACAAGACTCTAAACAATTAATCATTAAGGTTTTTGATTTTTAATTAATCAAATTACTATAAAATATAAATAATTATGGATATCCAATATTCCACAATCCACTAGAACTACAGAAAATCAATATCCTTTGCTAAATAATAAGATAAGGTAAAACAACTCGGTAATTTACAAGAAATACTATATTATACATAATCATATCATACAAATGTTTTCTACGTAAATTGTTTTTATACCAACTATACACATTTTAGTCAATTATAACATTATCAAACTTATCTCTGGTTTGTACTCTGCTCTCAAGATTTTTCCCAATTCCTACTTAAAAGGGCTTGCAGAAGAAATTATAGGGGAATGAACAAACCATGGCTCAATGAATTCGTTCTTTACTACTATCTTTCAAGCAAGTTATCAAATATTATTAGTATACATGCAATCTATTTACATATGAAATGAATGCAAGCACGATAAACGCAAATAACACATCCATAGAGGTCTGGAACTATGGAAAGTGTAGATTTACGTTATTTACACATCGATTTTTCCTCTGTATTTTCTCGCACGAAGTACCTCACCTTAACCGTATGAGGCTGCTTGAGAGCACAGTTTCACCAGACAATACTCGACTATTACCTTAGTCCGAGAAACAATAAACAGTATTGGTGAACCCTAATTAGGGTCATCTACTAAACATATCTAAGGCCCTTAAGGCAAAAATATGCGAGTCCTCTCATAATAAATTAGAGATATTATGCTAGCTTTACCTTAAGGATAAAATATTATTCACGGGTACTATGAGCCCTCACAAAAATCATACAAATATATTTAAGATTAGAAAAATGCTTTCCAAAAATACTTTTCTCCAAGATCTGCAAAACTTGGCACTCTCCATCAGTATATTTTTTGGGTTATAGACATGCAACAAATATAACTTATTATTTTAATTGAACAATTATATTTACCAATTTAAGAAAGTGATTACACGGGTGACAGTACCCAAAGCAATCAGTCATTTAAGAAACAATTAATAACAACTAACAAGTAGCATACAAACGTCAAACAGTAAGCAGATAACAAATCATAAGAACTCCATCACCTAGGTTAATGCTCACTTTTCCGACCTTTAAGAATTCCAAGACTCAATAATCGAATACCTAAAAGATAAAAAAGCTTATAAGTATTCTAAAAAACTAGATTTCCCAGTTATTAAATATTTATCACTATTTGCCTAGTTTCCTACTATAATCCAAATATGGTATAAACATAGTGTAACTTAAAACTTTTATTTACTTTTCTCAATTTATCTTAAATTTTCAATTGCATGTAACATTTTCGTTTTAACTCCAATTTTTATGAACTTATAGTTGATTTTTATTATTTTTAAACATACTTTCACGTAGCAAGGTCTATTTTAGATATTATAACCCACATTTTCCATTATAGTGTAAAAACATTATAGATTTCATTATTTCGACTTAAATAATTATAATATATTTTTTAAGTCTTTTCATTACATATTTATGATTTAATAAATATTTAATTCTTATATTTCATAATTTTCTTATTTTTGAGTTTACTTAATTATAATTTACATATTTTGCTATTTTTGAGGGTTAATACTTATTTAATTCATTTTTACTATTTTAATAATTTTCAAATTAGTTAATTATTTTATTATTTTTTTAATTACGAATTTATTTACAATTAATTATATGCTGATATGGTAATATGGATAAGTGTCACATGTCACTTCCAAAATATACATAATTTCAATATTTTTCCTATTTTGTAATTTTTTTACATAATATGTATATAATTATATTTTATTAAATTTGGTAAATTAATTGTTTTCCCTTTTTCTTTGATTTCATGGCATATGTTCATATGTATTACTTTATTTATTAATCTATTATTATAGTATATTATACATGTATTATCTAAGCATACCCTTATTTTGATTTATACTATACTATTAATATATGTATTTTATACCTATAAGTATACTTATGTAATATGACAATATAATTATAAATATACTATATATGCTATACGTACAAGTATATATGTACTTAATCGTATTTTCATATTTTATATATACATTCATATACTGCCATAATTACATATATATATCTATTGAAATTACCTAATATATATATATATATATATATATATACGATCATATACAAATATATATATGCATATGCCCTCACGTCTATATATATATATATATAATCTATACAATGAAAATACAATATATATATATACTATGGTATACACATATATATACTAAATATATATAATCTATTATACATATACTATACTATACTAGTATTTTGTACTTTATAAATATATATACATATTTTCGGTTGCATGCTTATATGTATATATATACATAAGCAAGGAAAATACATAATATATATATATTATTATATGCGCATGTACATATGTACATATACACAAATTTCTTATACATAAATATTTTATAGAATCCAATATACCATGTATATACATGTAAATATACTTTAATATCTAAACCTATATGAACATATATACACAAAGAAATACTAATATTGCATATACCTTCATATTACATAATCTTATATTACATAAAAATTCTACAAAATACATGTATGTCAAAAAAAAAATATATCAAGATGATTAATATAAAATAAATATACTACACATACTCCTTGCCTATTTTTTTTTTTTCCCTTAGCAATTTGATGAATCAAAGATGGCAACCTCCTTCTTCTTCTTCTTGATTTGTTTGATGGCTTAAGGATAAAAATAAGATGAAGAAGAGGATTAAAAGGGAAAGGAAAGGGACGGCTGAGAAAGAGAGAGTATGTGAGTTTCTAATCTATCAAGAGTGAAAAGTAAAGTAAATATATATATATATATATATAATAATGTATATATGCATGTGCAGCCAGTCGTCTAAGCAATGAAGGAAGAAAGACAAAGAAAATTAAAAAAAGAGGAAAGAAAAGTAAGATTTGTTTAGATATTGATTTGACTAGTCCACTATCTTAACTTCTTAACCTTATCTTATAATTTAACATGTGGGAAATAAAAGAGGACCACAATAACTAAACATGATTCTGGAAACCAATGTGTAAGATAGGAAAAAAATGAAAGAAAAAAAAAAGGAAAAAGGAAAAGAAGAAAAAGAAAAATTAAGAATAAAAATTCCAAATGTAAAATTATACAATTATATGTTTAATATTAATTATAAAATAATATTTGAAATTTTATAAAATTTATTAATTAAATTGTTATTTGTTATGTTTATAATATTTATGAGTTATCTTAATGCATTCGTTAATAATTTTACGCAATTACGCTTATTGATCGATAATTCTATTCGTTTAAGGTTTTATTACTATTAGGGTAAATTTATTCAATTTTATAAGCTTAGAATTATATTTTTAGGGTTTTTACCAAATTCGAGTTCAATCTTGGTATTTATGCGTATATAGAATTTAGGGTTTTCATAAGTGATTAGGGCTTCAATTATATTTCTAGGATTTTTTTTATTACGTATAATATATTCAGTTTCATAATTTAATAAAATTTTCATCTTGCCTAGCCTTATTGAGTTGCAAGATTATCTACAGTACTATGGTTCGATTCTACTCTTAAATAGTTAAATTTGTAGAGTTTATAAATGCTCTATATGTAGGTTTAAAGAAATAAAGTAAGATTTCGACTTGAAGGGATAATTAGGTAAGAATAAAGCAAAGAAGAAAAACAAGCAATCTTAGTGTTTCAAATATACAAGTGACTAATAAGGTAGCCTTAAGTGATTTTAAGCGTTTATCTTATAGCTCGAGCAAATGAGATTAATTCTTTACCCGAATAACTTATTTGATCTTAGAGAGTAGATGTTTTGTAGAATAATATTGTTTCTATATTCTCTCTCCATTGTAAATGAGCAAGAAAGGCTTGGTATTTATAGGCTCTTAAACAAGATAGCATCCGTATTATCATCTAAGTGATCAATGAATGAGATAAAGTTTACTCAATTAATAATTATCTTGAAATAGGCACAAAGCCAATAGCTTTCCTCATAAGTGCTTGAGTTCGCTTAAGAAAAGTTGGAGGCAGACGAACTGGCCCAACAATCTTTGTTCCAAGCCTATTAAGCCAATTCTCCTTGAATCATGCCAATTATAGACTAAACTCTCTAACCCTTATCACTTAGCTCAAAGGGTAAAGCCAAATAGATAATAGGATTGGCCTCATACCAATATAATAAATTTTCAACCTTCCACTTTTTGCCCTTTAACCAAAATCCTTTGGACAAAGTCAAAAGGGTTTAGGCATTAAATGAGTCTTTTAGATGACTTAAGTACGTACGCACTATTAAATAGTTGCACCGCCACTAAATTCATTTGAGAATTGTTTAAGTGTCTGAGTTCATATTACCTCTTAATCATATGTCATGCCTTTGTTGGATTAAGTTGCACATTCCCCTTAAGACAACACTCTAAAATAAATCTTGTTTATGCTAACTTTTTTTTAGCCGATTTGTCTCCTCAATTCGATCTTCATGAGTCATTGACTTCATTGAGTTGAACTTGTATGTTAAGTTCCCATTAGCGATCTCATTGTATTGACTTCATATATCAAAATTGCCTTAATATTCTTTAACCTTGCTCTAGATATAGGAAAAACCTCATAAATTTTCCAAGTTGGGTTACAATAATTTAAGGCACCTAATAAATATATGTATGGAAAATTTATCGATAAGCTACTCCTATATTTAGAGCAAGGTTAAAGAACATTAATGCAATATAGATACATGGAGTTAGTCCAACAAGATTGCTAATGGGAACTTAGCATACAAATTCAACTCAATGGAGTCAATGTCTCATGAAAATCGAATCAAAGAGATAAGTCAACTCAAAAAGAGTCAAGTTAAAGAAGATTTATTTTAGAATGTTGTCTTGGTGGCAATGTGCAACTCAATCTAGCAAAGGAATAATGCACAATTATGAGGTGTTGCGAATTCGCGAACTTAAACAACTCTCAAATGAATATGGTGGCAGTACAGTTATTGAACGCATACGCACCTGAGTCATCTAAAAGACTCATTCAATACTCAAACCCCTTTGACTTTCTCTGAAGGACTTTAGTTGGAGGAAAAATGTAAAGGGTTGAAAATTTATTATATTGGTATGGAGGTTAAACCCACTATTCATCTTGCTTAACGCTTTAGGTTAGGTGACAAGGCCTAAAGAGTCAAGTTTACAATTGGGATGATTTAGGGATAATTAGCTTCGTGGACTCTAAATAAGCATAGTTAGACCGGTCAGTCCGTCTCTAACCTTTCTTAGGCAAGCTCATGCACTAATAAGGAAGGCTACTGACTTTAGGTTCATCAATTGGCTCATTTAAGATAACTATGAATTAAGTAAGCTTCATCTTATCTATTGATGACCTAAATGATTGTACGGATGCTATTTTGCCTAAGAGCCTATAAATATCCAACATTTCCTACTCATTTACAACGGAGAGAGAATAGAGAAATAATATTACTTTGCAGAACCTTTACTATCTAAGATCAAACAAGTGATTCAAGCAAATAACTGCTCTTACTCACTCAAGTTATAAGGTCAATGCTTAAGGTCTCCTAAGACTGCCTTGTCTATCACTTGTGTATTTAAGACACTGATATTACCTATTCCTCCTCTTTATCTCATTCTCACCTAATCATCACTTTAGGTGGTAGTCTCACTTTGCTTCTTTGAAGTCACATGTAATGTATTACTCATGCAATAGCTATGTAACTACCCCAATCTGCTTGTTTATCCATAAGAGGGCTAAGGACTTTAATGCCAGCAAGAGACTTAAGAAAGATATTCCATAGAAGAATTCAAAATGGGGAGCTTATCATAGAAGATAACGACATTTACAACAACCCACTCCCAAGCCATGATACCCATTGGTGACACATGAGTGTTTTGAAAGTGATTGGTGATTTGTTAAGCACGAAAAAAAAAGGTTCAAGCTATGACATTACATTTGTAAATAAAGAATGAATTTTTCTATTCAATAATAACTTTTATTATCTTAATCATATTTTTGTTTTATATCTTACTCTCTTCAAGCCTTAGTGGCTCCCTAACATCTTAACTTTTATACCTAAAGCCAGGCAATACCCTGGCATCTCGGCTCATGTACCTCAAGCCCAGGCGATACCCTAGTATCTTGACTCTTACGCTTAAAGCCTAAGCAATGGCCTAGTATCTTGGTTTCCATGCCTAAAGCCCAAACAATAACCTAGCATCTCAGCTTTTACGCTTAAAGCCTAGGTAACACCCTAGCATCTTGGCTTCCATGCTTGAAGCCCAGGCAATGCCCTAACATCTCGGCTTCTACACCTAAAGCCTAAGCTATACCTTGGCATATCGGCTTACATGCCTTAAGCCTAAGTGACACTCTAGCATCTCAACTCTTATGCTTAAAGTCTAGGCAATCGGCATCTTGGCTTCCATACCTCAAGCTTAGGTAATGCCTCAGCATCTTAGCTCTTACGCTTGAAGCCCAAGCAATGCTTAGCATCTTGGCTCTCACACTTCAATGCCAGGTGATGCCTTAGCATCTTGGCTCTTATGCCTCAAGCCTAGATGATGCCTTAGCATCTCAACTCTCATGCCTTAAGCCTAGACGAAACCCTAGCATTTTAGTTATACACCTCAAGTGCAGGCGACACTCTAGCATTTTGGCCCTTTTGCTTCATACTTAAGCAATGCCTTGGTATCTTGACTTTCGTACCATAAGCATTGGTAACACCTTAACATCTTTACTCCTACATATTAAGCATATGCAAAACCCCACCAATGGAAATCGATTCTAATCAAAGTAATGATGTAATGATGGATCCTAGTCTACCACACCTCCATCTCACTCATACAAGAACCATAGTCTAATGGAAGTAGCATTGGTATGAAGGAACTTAGTAATCTTCATAAGAAACCACATACTGTAGTTTCATGTAAGACAAGCCATTCAAGACTTCATCTAAGATATGCTTTCCTTAAGAAGGCAAACTAGGTTTAGGAAGAAGGCAAACTTGTATCCTCTGATGGCTATCCCGCAATCCTACTAAGGCTTACTAATGGGAAAGGTTCACCGTATGCAAGGCTTATTGGGACTTATTATGCGTGAATCCTACTGCGCTACCTATCCAAACTTGCTGCATTGAAGACCTAATGCATCTAAGGCTTACTAAGACCTCTCATTCACAAGGCTCGTTATGCACAAGTCATGTTACTATTGAGGCTCTCTATGCTCCAGGCTTGCTCGCTTAAAGCCTGCAACACTTGAAGCTTACAAAGTTTTCTTTGATGGTGATCTTAGAGTCCCCCCTACATCTCATTGTGGGAAAGGATCACTACGCATGAGCTATGCCCTTCTTAAGGTTTGTTGGGGTCTTCTGCATTCAAAGCTTATTGTAGGAGGTGCTTACTATGCTTAAGGCTTGCTAAAGGCTTTCTTGCTCGAGGCTTTCTCTCTTGAGGCTTCTCCATGTAAAGCCCGTTATGCTTAAAGCTTACTCGCTCAAGGTCTACTATGCTTAAAGCCTACTAGGACTTGCAACATTTAAAGCTTATTTACTGGAAATCAGTTACCTACTAAAGAACTACTCAGGCTACTTTTGACCCTTGAAGTTGATATTGAGATCAATTGAGGGAATTACTAATTATGAGACAATATTTGCGAGAATAAGGAAAGAAGTTCACAAGACAAGGCATATAAGGTATTCGAAAACAAGGGAAAAAGAAGAATAATTGAAGCTGTGATCAAGATAATGAGAGAAAGCCTATCAAACTCATAATGGTGTTAAATACTACATCTCTTTTGATGATATATCTGGAAACTCTAAATACTCCATTAGGAAACCATGCTTTTTATACTTCCATTCCATTCGTTTACGGGAACTGCTATCGAGCCTAATTTTTCCTAGTTTTTATAATTTTCCTTAAATTGATGAATACTAAACCTTACCCATTTAATATTGATTATCGATTAAGGTTTAAAGAAAATTAACTTTTTAAAATAGTTTTACAAGCTTTTGGAGTCGCCACCTGACTAAGGTCAGGAAATGGTTTAGGTCAAAACTAAATGGGTAGATTTGGTTTTTATTTAGAAACCAGTTTGTATAGGGAAAATTGATTTTATAGAAAAAGGTTTAGGAAAACCAGAGAAATGACTTCGGGGGATTAAGTTTTTTAAACCCTTATGGATACCATAAACTTTTCTAATTTAGATTTAGTTTTTTGAAATCATCTTTCAAAAGTACCTTATAAAATGAAATTTAGTCACGAGTTAATGAATTAAACTAAATTGAATAATTTAAACTAAAATGGAAAAAAGAGTTTTTTTTTTTATTTTTTATTTTACGTCACCCCGAAAATACCTACGTATCTATTTTTCCGAATCAGATGTACATAGTTCTGTTATTGAAAACTTTAATTTGTGGTTTGTTTTAATTTTAAAAGCAAGTCGAGTTTACGTTTAAGTAAGTTTGATTTTATTAAGAAAGAAATAAAAGGCCTTAAATCAAGGTTTTATTTTTGGAAAGTTCTAAAAATGTCCTAATTTAAAAAAGTTGATCCATTTTTTATTTATTTGGAAATTTTTTTCTAAGTGATAAAACAATTTTTCTAGTTTTTATTATTTTTCTTTATTTTATTTTATCTTATTTTTATCATATATTTTTTATTTAAGTTTTAATCGAGAAAATAAATCAAAATGTAAGACTATGCTACTCTACCTTTTTTCTTTTTTCTTTTTGGATTTTCTTTTTCTTTCATTTTTCTTCTTCTTCTTTTTTTTTTTTTTACAATTACAATGCAATTACAAGAATTAAACAAATAAATATAATCAAAACACCAAAACAAAAGAAGTCGGCCAAATCGAGAGCTTCAAACATAAGTTAGATCAGCTTAGTCAGGTCGGATCAACGAGTTGATGGGTCAGAATCGAGTCAAAGAGAAAAAGGATGGGCAATAACAAGCCAATCGATCCAACTCAATTTCTATTGCGAATTTCAATTGGGTGATTTCATTTTCATGAGTATTGGATTGACAAATATGGGTATAGAATTGACGCTACAACATTTAGTGGTGGTTTTGAAGTTGTTGGACTTAGCTGGTGACAATGGTTGTTGCACGTCATGCATAGTGGCTGCTAAAGGTGAGTAGGTGGCAGTGTCTTAGGTTTTAGAGTGCAGTGAAGTCGACCATGATGGACATTTTGGTCAAAGAGGGGAAGCAAGAGTAGTTCCCATGGTGGTAGTCGCAGTTGCTAGGTTTTGGTTGTTGAGGGCGGTGGAGCTATGGCGAAGAGTGTAAGTTGTTAGGTTCGAATGCTTAAAGAATGGGGAAGTTAGTGGAGTTGTCAGTTTCCTTTGAAATTAGATGTGGATTTTCGAATTTTAGGGAGAGAGGAGAGGCGCACTTAAAGAAAGAAACAACTTGCAAGTCTGTTTCTTGTGTGTTTGAATTGACAACTCGATTGACTCTTGGTTTTGTAGGAAGAAGGATGATCAAACAAGGATGGTATGGGTCCAATTTATACACTTTTGAGCTTGATTAACTTGGAAAGAACCACTAATGGTTGAATTGCTCTTGAATGTGTATCCTATATTTTAAGTTTTTTTTCCAACTTTGAGAGCTAATTTGGGCATGAAAACAAGTGAATTTGGCTTTGTTTCTACACTTGATTCGAAGAAGGCCATGTGTAGACTAGTATCATACAATGAAATCATGCATGTGTATGTGGAAATTGCACAAAAAATCGAGTCAAAGTGAGGAGGGAGGGGGGGTAAGCTGTTATCACGCAAGAGAGGGGAAGAAATCATAGGAAAGTGATGGAAAATGGGGTACTGATGTAGCACTAACGTAGCACCATGTCAGCAAGCAACCTAATCATGACGTGCTACATGTCAAACACATGGCAAAAACTAACGTATCATGTGCCACATATTAAACAAACATAGCATGGCACGTGTTATGAGGTGCTGACATGCTGACGTGGTACCATGTCAGCTATAGCCGAACGAGGTGCCACGTATCTCATAATGGACAAGTGGCCTGATAATATCCTGACATGTGGTGATGTGTTTTATGGTGAAAAATAAAAGGCAGTTTATGTCAAACACGTGGCAAAAACTGAAGTGTCATGTGCCACGTGTCAAATATACGTAGCATGACACGTATTATGAGGTGCTAATGTAACGCCATGTTGACTGAAGTCAGATGAGGCAATGCCACTATACCACAATGGACACTTGGCCCAATGATATCTTGACATGTGGTGATGTGTTTTATGGTGAAAAATAAAAGGCAATTTATGTCGAACATGTAGCAAAAACTAACGTGTCATGTGCCACGTGTCAAACACACATAACATGACATGTATTATGATGTGCTGACATGGTGCCATATGGCACTACATTAGTTGTGGCTAGACAAAGCAATGCTATGTGTCCCACAGTGGACACGTAGCCTAATGATATCCCGACATGTGGTGATGTGTTTTATGGTGAAAAATAAAAGGCAGTTTATGCCTTTAGTGAGATTTATCTTCAAGCTAAACCCAAGTGCAAGTCCAAGTATATTATTATTAGGCTGTTGACCTATGCCTTATTCACATGTACAATTAAATTGCACATATAGACTGGGTCAGCTTAGGCTAAGCTTAAATCTAAGCCTAAACCCAACATTCCTCCCCTCTTTTTATCATTAAGGTCTACTAAAGCTAAATTAAAAAAATATATATATTCTATTAAACTATCTAAAAAAATTATTTATTTATTATTATCTTTTTATTTTCTAAATTTTCCTTAAATTTTCTACTTTTTTTATTTTTTGTAAAATTTCTATTTTTTTATTTTCTAAATTTTCTTTTTTTTTTTGGTGATTTTTTTCTAAATTAGAATCATTTTACCCTATTCTAATTTTTTTTTTAAAAACATAGGGGAGTAAAAATGCAATGCTTACAACTGCAATCAAGTATAAGTAACAATAGCATGAAAGACTTTTGCCTACGTCAGAAGAGTCACGTACTTTGGATTCTCTACAATATAGGCTACCCAATCATCTCATCCAAAAGATGACTCCTTCGGGAATGCAAATTGGGTAGCTCTCTCCTCTTGTTTTGAGCGCAACATTGAATCTCCTTAGATGGTGTCTCTAGAATTAGCACGAGACTCACAATTGATAAACTAGAGCTCATCATTAGTGCGAGATGTTGCATAAGCTTCTCAATGTATGGTCTTCTCCCGGAATATGTCTTCATTGATGGTCTCGTCCAACTACTTGTCCTAGGAGACCTAAGACTGGTGGCAAATGTTTATCTTGATGCACTAATAAGTCCTCTAGCTTCATTGTTTTTGTGCTTCAATTTGGATTGGTATCCATCTCTTTTCCTGTTAGAGCATAAGTTAATATTATATATGAGAAGAAAAATACATGAATTATCAAATTAAGTAGAGAATTAAAGTTTTGGAAAAGCATTGGCAATTGACAAGCCAAGGGATAGTAAAAATCAAAAGAAAAAATCAAATTCTTACAATTTTATGATAGTCAACACGTGCACCACCGTTATTATGGTTTTCAAATCGTTGAGATTTTCTACTAGCATAGGACTACGATGAATTGAAGATAAAAGTGCTTAGTCATGTTAAACAGAAAGGTAAAAAATATAATATATATATATATATATATATATATATTAAGAGTCACACTCCATTGCATAGGATGCATGGACTAAAGGAACAAAAAGAAAAAGAGACCACATTTTCGAATGGCAAGTTATATATATACTGGGTATAAGAGAGGAGGATAGAATTGCGAGCAAGGAGATAGAATATCACAACAAGAAAGAAAGGAAAAGAAGAAGAAAAAAATCAAGAGGAATTCCAACCATGATGAAGTCGTGAATGGCACTTCAAGTCCTAGACTAGTCATGATAATCATTAGATAAGTAAATAATCTATGTAAGGTGTTTTCATTCAAAAAATTGCTATTAGAGTAACCTACATTGCCATTTAAAGAAGTTGACATCTCTGAATTTATTATTTATAGCACAAAGTAACGGCACATATAGTTAAATGTTCTATAGTAATTGATTTTATCAAATCTTGTTAAAGGATATTACCTTTCAAGGAAGCTGCCTGATTAAAAGTTTACACAACCTGTCAAAAGAAAGCCATGTGAACAATTTAGAAAAAAAAAAAAAGGTGAGAAGAAAAAGGAGTGAGAAAGAAATCAAAGCAGTAAAATGGGCACCATACTTGCTATTGTAAACATGTTTATAAAGAATGTTGAGTTAAGGAGGCTAGCTCCAATAAATTGTAAGAATCATAAGTACTCTTGTGCCTACGTGAATTAAGTTCGCTAATGCTGCTATCATATAATTTATCAATTCATGATTATTACAACAAAGATGTTGCTCTCGCAATTTGCTTGATCTTGTTCCTTACAAGTATTATTGATAGGAATTAAGAATTGGAAACAACAAAAAGAAAGAAATAAAAAAAGAGTTTGCATAAGATTCATGATCTAGTGAAGAATTGCACACCTCTCTTATTCACGTTGAAGGATGTTTTTAAGGATTTTCATAGATGTATTATAGACACCTAATTTTTGCGCCCCACCTCCCCTTATTTTTCAAATTAAGTTATAGAGTCTTAAATTAACAAAAGTTCAAAAAAAAATAGAAAATTAAATAAATCCTTAAAAAATGAAGAAATTTAGAAAAAATAGGAATTCTAGAAAAATATAAAAAAAAATAGGAAAATAAGAAAAAGCACAAAAATAAGAAATTTAGAAAAAATACAAAAAAATAAGAAATTTGAAAAGTCACAAAATAAAATAGGGTATTTAGAAAATAATAAATTTTTAGGTTGTTTAAATAGAATATAATTTTAATTTCAATAGTTTTGAATAAAAGGCTGTTAGATCTAAGCTTAAATTTGAATCTAGCTCAAGTTGACCTAGTCTATATATACATGCACATATGAATAAGGAAAAGTTAATCGCTCAGTTGGATAAGCATTTGGACTTGATATTACATATGATTTGGAGATCCTGAGTTCAATCCATAGAAGGTACAAAATATATCTTTTATTTTCCTTTCTCACTTTATTGCCATGTTATCACTACGTTATGGGCTATGTCATCACCACGTCATTTACCAACTCACTTCTTAGTATGGTAAACACATTCTGACACACTCCGGCACATTCATACACGCACAGCTATATATTTGGCACCACATATTGTCCAGGTTCGTCCAATCCAAAATTGAAATAAAATCATATTGCATTTAATTTTTTCCATCCTTAACACGACCATAACACTTATAAATAGGGGTCTACTCTTCATTTTCAAAATACAACAAAAACTTCGAAACACTTTAGAAAAACAAAAATCGAAGTTTCCTCTCTCTCTAGGATAGCATTCCTTACAGTATTTTTATGAAAACCACCACCATCGAATTTCTCGAGCCGATCCAAGCCAAAGTGAGCCGACCGAGCCGATCCAAGCTAAAGTGAGCCAATCGGAGCCGTTCGAGCTAATCTGAGTCGACTTGGTTTTTCTTTTTATTTTTTATTTATTTATTCATTTGTTTATTTGCAAATGTTATAAATGAGAAAAAGAAAAAAAAAAGAAAAAAGAATGAAAAAAAAAGAAAGAGAAGAAAAAACAAAAAGAAAAAAAAAAGAAAATAGTCTATTTATTTATTTTAATAGAAATAGATAGAATAAGTATAAAATAAATAAGATAATATAATAAAAATAAAAATAAATAAATAAGTTAGTAAACAAAAATCATTTTCACACTTAGAAAAATTGAGTTTTCTAAAAATAAATGAAAATAAATCAATCAATTTTCAAATTAGAATCATTTAGAATTTCCAAAAATAAAATCCAATTTACAACCCCTTATAATCTTTTCTCAAATCAACTCAAAATGGGTAAAAACGTAAACCCGACAATTTTTCCAAAATTAAAATCAAACCACCTACTAAATTTTTTTTTATAAAAGAACTACGTACGTCTGATCCCGAATAGCGGGTACGTAGGCATCTGTACGCAAGTATGGAGCAACTTAAAATATGGAAAGTTTTATTTTTTCCATTTTTAGATATTTATGTAAATTAATTGATTTAGTCGCATGTATCATAATTAGATTTTTTTTAGAAATTAAAAATGATATATTTGAAAAGCGAAGTTAAATTCGGAAAGTTAAAAATAATACCCATTTAGGGTTTAATAAATTAGTCCTCAGATCCAAATCTCTAGTTTTTAAAAAACCATATTTATAACTTGATTTTTTAATCAATAAACTGGTAGCTAAGTTAAATCAATCCTCCAAATTGGTTATAACTTAATCCCTTTTCTCGACTTCAGTCAAATGGCGACTCTAAATCTTTTCAAGTTGGAAAAAATGATCTTCTTTAAACCCTAGTCAATGATCAATATTAAACGGGTAAGGTTTAGTATTGATCGGTTTAGAGAAGACCTAATTTTATCAAAAAGAACCAAGAGAGTGAAAAACCAGGCTCAACATGTATTAGCATATTTATAGCCAACATGAAGGGATTAAAAGATGATGTTTCATGATTTAAACCTAAAAGACTTGAGGAATTTAAATGGATTGAAGCATGTCTAAATTGATTTGATGAAGATATATGAGATTTAGGTTAGCTTGTATAAAATTTGAAGACAATATTAGTTTAAAGATAATGCTGCATCATTCCTTTCTTTTTCTTTTTCTTTTTTTTTTCTTTTTACTATAGTATGATGGATAAGTTTTGAAAGATTAAGGTGGAACTACATTGCTCCAATAATATTTTAGTCAATATAGTGAAAATGCATGCTGAGATTTAAATGAGTCCAGCAAGGATTTGAGGAAGATTTGAAATAAAATATTGGTTGTTACTGAAGCTTCTATATGAAGGGAGGTAGGAACATTTTCAATTATATATGTGTCTTGCTAAGCAGAGAAATATACAACTTCATTCAAATATAAATACCCCTACCATCGAATCATTTGGCAATCAATGCAAAGTGTATTATAAAAAAAAAAAAAAAAATTCTCATGTAAGTTATATGGGGGTTGATAAGAATTAACTCCCCAGATTGATCATGCATAGTTGAACTAGAGGACTCCAATGACTTACGTGGAGAATATTAGCTCGAAGCCTCATCCAAGACAAGAATTCCCATCTCGACCTTTATGTTTTACTATATTGCTAACTTGAGAATCGAGCTCTTGCATATGCCAACATGGTTTTCGAAGCTATCGAGTAAGCATGCCGACTTGCTAAGCATACATACCGACCAACCGAGTAGCCGTACCACTTGCCGAGCCCTGTTCAAGACAGTGACCAAGTAAACCAACTCTAAACCGCAGCTTTTGTTCTAGTCGACTAGCATCTGACCCCAATCCAAGCTAAGTTGCAAGATAACTAACTTGAAGGGGATCCGAATATCCTTGATTGATCAAGCTCTAACTTGAACCAAATCAAGTCAGCTTTGACCACAGATCCTCTTTTCTTCATTTTTTTCTGAATTATTCTATATTTCAAAATGCTATCCACCATGCAATACGTATCTTCTAGCACAACATTTTAAAAGGATTCTTTACTTTTATCTTACTGAATATTTTTTGTCTCTTTTACCCTTTTTAGTATAATTCATGTATTCTATTTGTGAATTACCCTTTTTTGTCTTTTTTCCTATGTGTTGTAACCTTAGTAGGGCTAGTACAAAAACCCCCCATTTGTTGTACGCAAACATCCTTCTCATTTATCATACTTAATATAAGTTTCCTTTATCAACAACCCTAGCGTCCTCATTTATTCTCAAATTTTATCTATTTCTTTTAGCAAGAAGCAGTGGCAAGTGACCCTAGAGTTTAGACCAGTGAGTTGTATCCAATGGATTACATGTCGAGTAGGAACAATTAGTATGTCATATCTAGTTGGTTGCTACCTAGATTTTGCTAAATCCCTTTTGTTTTCTATCGATTCTTCCTGTTGTGGTGCTCCTCCGTATGTTTGACTTTGATAACGCATCAATTTCACTAGTATCAGAGCACACTTCCAAGAGAGATTGTATGAAGCTGTAATGAGGTTCGGTTCGTGTTTGCTATTAATGGCTGCTATGTTTCTTCCATAGTTGCTTCAGTACGCTTGAAGTAAGTTATGAAGTTTTGAGCTATGTAGTGAAGATTTGTGTATTGGTAAGTGTCATTGTAATTGTTACTCTATTTTTCACTATGAAAATAAAGCAAGTGCATTTCTATTGAGTTCGAGTACGTTGGGTGTTGAAATTGCTAAGAGTATGTTAGTAGCAATTTTGAGTAATAGGGTAGAAGTGTCTCTTATGTATTGTGTTGTTAATCTATAAACCCTAGAAAATTGGTAGTCTGAACCCTAATTTAAGTCCGAGTGTTCTAAAAACTATCATGAGTCGATAAGGCTAGTACAATAAAAGATTATAAAATTTAATAAATCAAATATAACACTGATAATAAAAACCCTAGAAATTGATCGAAACCCTAAATCGAGTACCAAAATCCTAAACCTAATTTATACACAATTACCCGAAATTGAACCCGAACTTAATCGAAACTCCAAAACTATAACTTTAAGCCTATAAAATAATTAAATATCACTCAATAGTGATATAATTGTAGTCGATTGCAATTATCGACTAAATCGCTTAATCACATAAAATTTTTAACGAAATCATTAAAATAACTTGTAAAAATTATAATTATAACAGGTACGAATTAAATTAATAAATTTTCAAAAAATTCCAAAATTAATTTATGATGATTATTTTTATGATTTTTATGTTTAGAAAAGTTACATATATTTATTTTTAATTTCTATTTTCTTCCTTTTTCTTTCTTTCTTTCTTTTTCTCTTTTCTTTCTTCTCTTAATTTTCTTGTTGCTCACGTTGAACTCCAGCAGATTTTATTAGTAGGCCACATGAGAAAACTCAAGGTCCAGGTGTTGGATGTAGAAAGAAGAAAAATTAGATATGATTACGTTGTCTTATCTTCATAAATGAAGAGATTAGGTTAGCTTATATTTCTTTTTTTTTTAATTATTTGTGTCCTTAAATTGCTGCACACGTTGGAATTAAAAGTAAAAGAAAATTTGGAAGAAAAAAATTTAAAAACCAAACCCAACACAAAAGAAAAAGGGAAATAAAACAAAACAAAAAGAAAAATAAGAAGAAGAAGAAAGAGGAGGAAAAGAAGAAGAAAATTAAACATATTTAGGTAAGTATAATTATTTTGGTTGTATATATATATTATATAGTATGTATATGTATATACTAAGTATTTTTGTTGTATTTTACTAAATGTTTCATTACATATACATATATGTATGCATAAGTAGATAAACAAATATATATGTATCTCTTATGTATGTATAAAGATATGTATGTAGACATGTATATATATATATATATATATATATACTATTGGTAAAATATACGATATATGTATATACATGTATGTATAAATAAGAATATATAGTAGATATTTGGAAATCTTACTATTTAGATATAATATACATGTACACGAAAAATAAATAAATAAATAAAGTAAAATAAATAAATATGTAGATGTATATGTAAATAAGAGTACATGTAGTATGTATTTAGTATTTTCACAAATTAAATATAGATATATATATATGTGTGTACACGCGAAAATGACTATTTATGTATATATGTATATAATCTTTATTTTCATATGTATATATATATATAAGTATAAGTATTCGTATATTATATATATAAACATGTGTTTTGTATTTATATATTCATGTACACATGTAAGCTATTTATATATATATGTATATATGTATATATCTATGTGGCGTAAATATGTGTACAATTATAATAGTAAGTATATGTACAGCATATAGTATATAAAGTATACGGTACATTAAATAGTATATACAATACAATAATATTTGCTAAATAAAATAAGTTCATAAATATGTAAAAAGTAGGTATATATATATATATATATATATATTACCATAAATTAGGAATTACTAATTAAGTAAATTATAAAAATTAATCAAATATCGTAATAAGTATATTTATATGTGTGTGTATCGTAAAATACAAATAAATAATAAGGAAATAATAAATAATAAAAAATAAAAGTAATAATAATAATAACAATTTTAATAAGTCTAAAATCTCAAAAATAGGTAAAAATAAGTAATTAAAGTAAAATAAGCTTAAAATAATAAAATTATCAATTATATGATTTAAATAATTATTAAATCATAAATATATTAAGAAAAAGCTAAAATTAATATTTTATAACTTTTAAAATTAAAATAATAAATTTTGTGATATTTTTTTATCACAGTTCAAATTATGAGTCACAACGTCTAAAATGGACCTCGCTACGAGAAAATACGTTTGAAAACGATCGAAATGGACTATAAGTTCATAACGATCCGAGCTAAAATGAAAAAGTTATATGCAATTCAATAAAAAGCTTGAATCAACAATTTCGTATAACTAGGTGAAGTAAACCTTACAAATTACAACACTAGTTTAGCTTTAAATTCCCAAACTTTCAAACTTTTATATTCCTTATTCTCAGGTGATCTTAATCTTGACCCTAAGCTACCCTTGGATTATTACGACCCTTGAGTTAATCGTGACTAAGTGAGTTTTTCTTAATAATCCCATACTTGCTTGTGTTTATAATTAATGAATATGAATTATGCTTAATAATTGAATGTTGTATGGGGATGAGTAATGCTTGTGTATGATGACTATTTGTTAATGGTGAAGTTACTTTAAAACATGATAACACATTGATTGTTGTATAGTAGATTCACTAGGAACTGATTGTTTGTGACCTTGATTGATCACTGAATAATAAGACCTAATTTTACTTGACTAAAAAAAGTTAACTTGAAACACGCATAATCATACACTGCATAACTAATTCTAGCCATCACATTACACGGAGGTAGTGAGAGGTTATACGTGGGTTAATTATTTGATTGTTATAGATTTTGTACGGTGCATACGTACGATATAACATTATCTTAGACCGTGGGATTACTAAACATTGGAGGCGCCAACCGCCTGGGTAAAGGTCGAGTCTAAAGGCCTCCGTTTAGGGGTGAGTGAGGGCTGCGTAAACCTACTCACAATCATATGTAAAACTCGTTTTTAATAAAACTGATAATGGATATACCATTACATTTTAAGAACGAAATGCGGAGTTTTGTTATGAGATAAGTTCTAGTATAATACTTGGATCTAACTGTGTCGATGTATCTCTAATCCTGACTTCGAAGGGTATTAAATCTGAGTTACATACAGTACCTGGTCCCCTGCATGTATTTGTTTGGCATATTGGTTAACATGTATTCATTTAATTAAACTTAATTGTTGTATAGCTTAATTACTGTATGGTTGAAGGGATTATCTCACTAAGCTAGTTAGCTTATACCCTTATAGTTTTCTTTCACAGGTTGAGTTGTTCGTGGAGTCGGGCCGCCACATGCCCGAGGTTAGTTGTTCATCAGGGGGTTGATGTGAGAGTAGGATGTGTTCAAAGTGTTCGCATAATAGTTTATCTAGATTATAGATCTAAATATGTGATAAATTGATATTAGTTTAAGTTAAAAAGTTTTAAAGACCTTATATCTGTAAATTCTTATATAAATAGATTATGTTTTATATTTCTGTATCTTATTATTGTTATCATGAAATGATATTGCTTATGCTTACGCAACTCTTGATTGTTAGTTGTAACTGTAGCCTTGTATATCATATAAAGAATCGTCGATTATAAGGGAATTCAATCTACAGTCTTTTGTACGGTATACGGCAACTGCCACGACTAGTCTCTCGAGTCGTGACATAATCTATTGTAGAAATTTCACATAATGTCATATTTGAGTGTTCAAGGTGTTATTAGTGACCAGAGTAGTGATGCTCATATTGATTATGGTCATAATGGTAGTAACACTTTAGGGTCAGTTGAATTCAAGCTCGATAAACTTACTAATCTTGTTGAAAGTATGGTTATTGCAATACAAGTTAATAAACAACAACTTCAGGGTGTACCACATCGTAACTCACCTAAGAATACTCTAAAAGGACAATATGGCTAACGTAGCCAATTGCCCAATTTAACCCCCTCAAGTTGAAGGAGTTGCAAACCAAGTTGCTAGAATATGGTTAGAGTTAGATGAGATAAAAGATGATGATGAGGAAGTAGATGTGGAGACTAACGGAGAAGAAGAAGAAGAGGTTAAGTACTATCAAGCGCGAGAGCGAAGACGCTAAGCTCCTAGCTGACTTAACAATTTTAAGGTCCAAATCCTACCCTTCAGTGGAAGTGGAAATGTAGATGAATACTTAAAGTGGAAAGAGAAGGTATTTGACTATTATGGGTATACAGATGTTATTAAAGTGTCCTTTAGTTATGTTGCCATGTGGTGGAAGAATCTGAATGCAACCTGAGCAAGGGATGGAAGATGAGGTATACAGACTTGGGAAGAAATGAAGAGATTGTTGAAGGGAGATTTATGTTAGAGACTTTTTTGCAGGACACTTTTACAAAGTTATAAGAACTTCGCTAAGGAGGTCAATCTATTGATGACTAGATGAGAAAATTTCAAATGCTGATCTAAGCTGATATGGATGAACTTAAGGCTCATACAGTGTCGATGTTCATTTCTAAACTTAAATATGAGATTCATAATATTGGAGAAGTACAAAGGTTATACTTTAGAAGAGGCCATTAAAGTAGAGTAAAGGGTTGAAAAACAAAGAAGAAATGCCTCAAGCCAACCTAGGCTAACATTTTCACAAGCCCCTGCTTCGTACTGACTTGCTCAAGTTGAGTCAAGGAGATCCACTCAAGTTGAAGAGAGAAATGATTGACTTGACGATAGCTAAGTAGGATCATAGGGCCAAGTAGGCCAGCTAAGCCAAACTGAGGTTAAGCCAACCCTAAGGACATATGAGAAGGAATAGGCCTTTGGAAAGAAGACCAACGAGGCGAAGTGCTTTAAATACTTGGGCTTTGGATACATGGCTAGTGAGTGTCCAAACTGACGTACCATGGTATTTTGAGGAGATGTAATGGATAGTATCGATGAAAGTGAGTTTGAGGAGGAGAATAATGTTGGGAAAGTTGAAGCTAAGAAGGAAGAGAAAATCCGTGTCTACACTAACCAAAGAGAAATAATGACCTTTAAGGAAGATCAAAGAAAAAACTTATTCTAGACGAAGTATACCATAAGAAGATAACTATGCACCATCATAGTAGATTGAGGAAGCTGTACCAACATAATTGCACAATCCTTCATGTAGAGGTTAAGACTGCTAATCTATGAGCACCTTCAATCTTATAAACTATATTGGCTTCATGATAAGTGTGTTTTACACATAATGGAACAAGTAATTATGTCGTTCAGTGTTGGGAATGTGTACAAACATGAAGTAGTGTACGGGGTTATCCCCATGAGAGCTTAACATCTGTTACTTGGAAGACCATGGTTATTCGACTGACGTATTACTCACGATAGATACAAGAATATGTATGTCTTTGTTAAAGATAAGAAGATTGTATTACAACCTATGACGCCAACCCAAGTGAATAAGACCCATAATTAGCTCATTTGAGTTGCTGAAAAGGTTTATGAGCTTATGTTTTTGTTGATCTGAAGGTTATTAGAATTGAAAGACATTGAAGATGTGCCTAATGAGATCTAAAGGTTGATAGATGAGTTTATAGATTTGTTTCCTAAAGAGTTACCCAAGAGATTATCCCCAATCCAAGGCATAGAGTATTATATTGATCTTTAGCCAGGCATTGTCCTACTAAACCAACCTATCTACAAAATGAACCCTAAGTAAACTGCCAAGCTGAAAAGATAAGTGAATGAGCTCATTAAGCGAGGTTATGTGGGAGAGAGTGTAGACATCCCATTTTTGCCCCCCTTATGGTTTTAGAATTTTTAGAATATGGTAAAATGTCCTAATTTAAAAAATAAATAAATAAAAATTAAAAAAAATAGAAAATTTACAAAAAAATCACAAAATTCAGAAAAAGTTACAAAATACAGAAAATTTGGGAAAAAATAGAAAAATTACAAAATTAAAAAGAAAAGTTACAAAAAATAGGAAATTTGCAAAAAATTAGAAAAAGTAGAAAATTTAGAAAAAAATTCAAAAAAATAGAAAATTAAAAAAAAAAAAAGAAGAAGAAAAAAAATAAAAAAATGAAGTTTTTAGATGGTTTAAATAGAATATGATTTCTTAAAATTTAGCCTTAGCATTTTTTAAGGGCCTTAAATAATAAAAAGAAAAGAAGGAATGAGGCTTGGGCTTAGGCTTAGATTTAGATTTAACCTAAGCCGATCTGGTCCATATATGAAATTTTGATTACATATATGGATAATCACAAACCAATAGCCTAATAATAATACACTTTAACTTAACATAGCCTTGGAACTAGAGGTCTTGGGTTCAAATCTTGCAATAAACACAAGTGCCTTTTGTTTTTCAAAAACTTACCTGTCACGTGTTAAGATAGTAATGGGCTACATGTCAACTATTGGATACATTGCATTGCTTCGTCCAGGCATAAGCCATTAGCACCTTTGTGTCACATATCATGCCATGTGTCTTGACACGTGGCATGATAACACAATTGGCATCTGATACATGATGCGATGCTACTCGACTGCGTAGCTGATGTGGCGCCACGTCAACACTTTGTCCCTCACTTTTCTCCTCTTTCCTTCCTTTCCTCTAGATTTCTCGGATTTTCCTCCTTTGTTAGCCACCTTTAACTTCAATTTCAAGCCCCTTTTCATTCCAATTTCACCAAATCAATTGTGAAATTGCAAACTAGGCATGAAATACTACACATTGAATCCAAAAATGCAACTTTGTACATTCATTAAATGGGTCAAATCGGTGTTTGGAATTAAGAACAAAACCCATTTTTACCCAAGTGTGACTTCCATGATTCAAGCTATTAAATTGAAATCTGAAGCTTATAATCATTTTGTTAGGGAAAACAAGTATCATAAACCTCCGTTGACTAATCATATTGTCTAAAATCAAGCCAAATCGAATGAAGAAAAGAAATCAATACCATTTACTTTGATCTTCAATGCAACGCGTTTTCAATGTTTACCTTCTATATGTGAAGCTTAAACACAATAAAATGGGGACAAGGAGAACTCATACGACTAGAATCTTTGATCTTTGTACATCCAAATGCCCCTCTCTCTCTCTCTCTCTCTCTCTCTCTCTCTCTATCTCTCTCTCTCTCTCTCTTTGACCACTTCCAAGATACATAACTACTACGACCAAATCCCCTTAGACCCAACCTTCCTAACACGATCGATCCCAAGCTCCGCTGTAGTCTTTGAGCAAAACCCCTCTACCCTGATGCTGTACCACTATCACCTTAACTTAGACAACTGTCCAAACCACTACCATACTCCACCTCACTACCATCAATGCCCCTTTCACCAATAAAAACCTCACAAAACTCTCCTCATTTGCTTGTTTCGCTTCTCAGGTCGTCCTAAAGCACCGTATCGCGCCATTACCTTTATTCTCCAATTATGACTAGCATGGAGCTCCAGATCCGACCTATTCAACCTATTCTCCTACCAAAATCTAGACCTACGATCCGAAGACCTTATCTAAGTTCGCTTTAGCCTACGCTAAGTTGTTTGATTTGACCTTCTTTTGTTTTTGTTTGTATTACTCGAATTCATATTTTTTATTTATTAATTTTCTATAATTACAATTGAATTGTAAACAAAAAAAAAAAAAAGAAAAACAACAAAAAAATTTAAAAAAAAAAAAAGAAATATAAAGAATGAAAGAAAAGAAAAAAAAAAGGAAAAAGAACGAGAGAGAGCTTACTTTATTATTTTTTTTGTTAATACATAAAATAAAGGAAAATAATAAAAATTAGAAAATTTATTTAGTAATTTAGAAAAAATATATTTTTAAAATAATTATCTGAATTAGCCCTTTTCCAAAATTAAGACTTTTTAGAACATTCAAAATAAAAACAAAACAATTTAGGACCCTTTAGAGTTTCTTTAAATAAACTCAAATCAACTTAAAAACATAAATCTTACTAGTTTTCAGAAGTTAAAATCAACTTACTCACCTAAAATTTTATCAAACAAACGATGAAAATCTGATCTTGAATAGTAGATATGAAGACACTTGTAGCAATTACAGAACAACTTAAAATATGAAAAAAATTGTTTTTCCACTTTAGATATATTTTTTTTCAATAGATGTTATTTTTTACTTGTGAATTAGTTAAATTCCTCAAAGGATATTTTAAAAAGTAAATCTAAATTCATAAAATTAATAGTGGTACTCGTGAGGATTTAAAAGATTAGCCTTATGACTCAATTTTTCGTTTTTCAAAACCTTTTTAAAATCGATTTTGTTAAGTAGACCAACGGTTGAGTTAAATCGGTCTACTCAATCGATTTAACCGAACCCTTTTTTTTCCTGACTTTAGTCAGTTGGCAACTTTAAAATAATTTTTAAAATAAAAATCAAGTTTTTCTTAACTCCTAATTAAGTGTTAGTATTAAATGAGTTATGATTTAATACTAATTGAGTTGAGGAAAATAATAAAACTAAAAAAAAAAAATCAAGCTTGATAACTTAGAGACACTACTAGGGATGTCAAAAGAGTTAACTAATTAAAATACTTTTCAAAGTTAAATTTACCTTTCAAAATACCCATATTATTTATTTATTTATTCATTTTATTTATTTCATGTACATACTTTGTTTTAATTATTGTATTTATTTTTCATGCAACATACATTAGGATATTATAAACCCTACAATTTTAAGGAACATCCGAAGTAGTTGAGGGTACCCTTCAATCATTCCTAAAAATCAACTAAATTAAGAATTAAGTCTTAATTTAAAAGTCAAATCTACTTACTCTATAATTGTAATCAATTTGAAAAACTTCAAAGCCAATAAAAACCCTAAAAGTTATCCTAAACCTTAAGTAAGGTGAATTTTTGAATCAAATGACTAAAAACCCTAATATGCAAATAACGAATCCTAAATCACCAAAACCCTAAGGTTTAGGAGGAACTAGAAACACTTAAGACTATTGAGACCCTAAACGAACAATTGAAAGCTTGAACTTCACCAAGATTAATTTGACCCTAAAGTTCTATAATTTTTTTTAAGGAACAAATTTTAAGAGAGGGAAATATTCCAAGAATTAAACTTAAAAGAACTATACATGTAAGGCTTATGACTAGCCAATCATATCCAATTCCTTTTCTATTTGAATTTAATTAAACCAAAGACCAATATGAGAATTTGGTTAGCTTATCATTTGATAACTTCCATAAGTTCAAGATGAGACAATCCCCTTCTCTCTATATAAATTATACCACCTTTAGATAAGTGGTTCAACTAATCAAATTAAGTAATATATAAAAGTAAAATTGATTGGACAATGCCATGCTACAAGGACAATAGGCCACGTCGGTTGGAGAAGAAGGAAGTAAAGGATGCCATTCCCCATCAATTCAACATTCCTTCACTTGTTTCATCACATATACTATTTGTCCAAAAATCTTACATCATCCAATCATTAATTACTAACTTCTACACTATCTAAAAGCCTACAAAAAAGACTACATGAAGGATGTTAGAAGACCCCATTTCAACCAACCATTTACTCCACACACACACACTCATCATTCCTTCACTTTCCAAAGCACTTTGTACTTAAAAACAAAAAGGGAGAGGATACCCTACTTACATCCCCATCACCGCCCCACAAACACACAACTCATGCCATAAAAAGCACTCTTTTGTCACTACATCTTTTAGTCCAATTGAAAAGCTACTCTAGAAACCTTGTATACTCCTATTTAAGAAAACTTTAAAGCATCACCCCACTCTTAAGAACCTAGATTCCAAGCATTTAAAGAATAGGAAAAAGAGAGAACAAAACAAGGAGCTAAGGAGGACAAATAGGCGTAAAATCCACCATCTACTTTACTTAAAGAAGTAAGTCTTATTCCTAAGTGCTACTAGAACATCATGCTTAGGAAATCATTTCCTATTATGTAGAGTTATTATATTCTTTAGATGTTATCTTAGTTAGGATATGTTAAGTGTTAAGCTTCTTTAAACTTTTCTCATGAACATTAGAACATAAGTAGACTAGATTCAATTTTCTTATTGTATATTTGTCTATCACCTAGAATAAGACCTTATGACTTGAGAAAGAAATGAAACTAAGTGCATGGACATCTTAGGAAATGTTTGACATGTGATAAACAAGGTAAGCTTAAGTGTTATTTTTACATCTATTTAGTTTCACATGCTTTAATTTAGCTTTAGGTAAAGGAAAAACCATTACATAAAGCTTTAGAGAAGAAATCAACCCTTAATAACCTAAACTAAAGTGTATCGCCTAGAATTTGTGTATGTTCTATAAACTATTGATTCAACTTGACTAGGTTTGGAACATGGAAATAATCCACTTAAGGACACTAGAAAATAAAGTAAACAAAATGAAAAGACCAACCAATGCTAGTAAAATAAGTGTTAAAAGCTTAAAACTCAAAACCAAGCCCAAAACTCTTGATTAAGCCATAAAGAATTTTTTTACCAACACTTTAAACCCAAAGAAGAGATGTTATGAGACCTATAGGAAGTCTACATAAAATCCCCGAAGCCCAAGAAAGTAACAGACATTGATTAATACATGAAATAAGCCCATTTTGACCACATAACCCACTTAAAAGTTCAACAAAAATAAGTTAGTAATAAGGCCCTAAACAATGGATGAAAATTTGACCTTGATGGAAGTATTAAGTATAAAACAAAGTTCCAAGCCCAAGCTCAAAATATTCACAAAGTAATAAAAAGCTTAACAAAAATTTCAAGTTCAAAAGAAGACTAAAAGCTAAGGGGCATTACTGTTATGACTAGTAGGCAAAATTGTAGCCCTATCTCTCAAATCTAACCATACCACGAGAAATTATACTAAAAAATGATGGAAATTAACCACAAGATCCTAAAAATTAGATTTAAAATGAAAAAATTATACATGATTGAAAATTTAGTATAACTGGGAGAAGTTTAAGACTAAAGTTAGGAGTATAATTTAAGGAATATTAGGTTAACATTTTATTACATGTTAATTCTCATAATATTGTCTTTACAATATTCAGGGGATCCTAACTTCAAAGACAACTTACCCCGGACTATAACAATTGAGCAGCTATGGCCGAGGGTGACTCTCAATGACTTCATGCTTGATTTTGTTTATAGTGTAATTGCATTAAATTATTATTTCAAACTTAAATACATGTGGGACATGGGAAATGCATGTGTGTGGTTATATGATTAGACTCTACAATTCGATAATAAGATAATAACCAAAACTTCTTGTGATATTGAATTGGTACTGTTGTTATGGAATGGAATTTGCTTGACCATAGAATAAATCGCTATAAATAATTATCTAACTAAGAGCTTAAATGAGTCATGCATTGTACATTTTTGCTCATAATTATATCGACTACTACCTCATGTGGAAGGTAGGAAGGAACTCACAAGAGTGGTGGTTGCTAAAGGGATTAGATTAGGCAAAGAATATGCTATATATTATTGTTGAGTTCTTGTCCTAGTTTACAAACTTACTAGATGCCAGAGGATGTTAATCATTTGACTAATGACCATATCTTGTGACTTTCAATTAAGGCGTATGATGTATACTGTAAGGGCCACTGTACTGCTAGACTTAAGGATTTTAAGAAAATCATATCCTTTATTAAAGTAAAGTATAATTATTTATTTATATACAAATATATGTATATAAATTGATTTGAGCACATAAGTGCAAGTTGTATGAAAACCCAAGCACTACAGCTCAGTTGTTGATTTGTGTTAGTTAAATCTCTAACCTTGACTATAGGGGGTGAAATTCTAAGTTGTATGCAGTTCCTAAACCATTACATGTATTGTTTGGCATAAATATAAATTGTTTGTGTAGCATGATGGAGGAATTAGTTTACTAAGAGTAAGCTTACACCCTTATAGATTTCTTTCGATGTAGGGACACCTCTTCATCGAGTTAGGCCAAGGAATGCCCGAGGTTAGTCTCGCACTAGGATGGAACTAAGTGATATGTGGAGCGAAAGAGGGAACTTTTACTATTAGATATGATCTATTTATATCTTTTTTTATTATTTGATAGTTGGACTATCTATAGTTAGTTAAGTATGCATTTATATACTTTCGTTTTGGAACACCATGTTCCACACATTTAATTTAATAGTATGTTTAGTGTTTAGTAAAGATAATTATGGTACTTTCATATTATTTGTCTACACAACTGATGGTAACTTGAAGTAGGGGGAAGCATTATGTGTCATATGAAATGACAATAATCAACATAAGGGTTTATCATAGACCTTTATATAGTATATAATAATTTACCATAACAATGATACTATTTGGGTCGTGATAAATATGGGGGGTCATTTATTGCATCAAAGATATATGGTAGATATGGTCAAACCCAAGCCGTCTTAAGACCTTAGGAAGGGAAGCCATTGTGTAGGCTCTAAGTGTAGTAATGTAACCATCATTGGAGGTTGGTTAGGCCACCTCACTTAAGCTTTAATATGACTAATGAATTATTTCTTTGGAAGTGTGTAAGGTTACAAAGCTTAAGGACCTTTAGAACCTACCCTAATTATATATACAACTTTTAAACTAGTAACTAAATAGTAATGGAACATATCACCAACAAAAGATTAGAACTTTATCGAAATTCCATTATATACCATAAAAATGTTGTAATATTCTTTTCCTGTCTTGTAATAATGGAATTTCAATAAAGTCTCAACCTTAAACTTTTGCTACATTACTATTTAGTCACCAATCCTTTGCATCTACATCTTTGTACCTTCATCTTTCCTTGTTTTTATGTAAATATTTTTTTTTACTCACGTTTGTAAATAATTTTCTTTTACCAGTAGTTAAGTCACCATTTTAGAATAAGACTACTAACTTTTTAAGGCATACTTATAGATTATTTTAATAAGTCTTCCTTACTTTAAAATGTAATTGGACTTAGTCCATGAACTTTTTTGTAAAATTTTATATTATAATAACATAATTCACTACTTTATAGATCGTTATAGGTTTTTCAGCCTTTAAATTTGTAAATCTTTAGTCCCCTTATTAAATTCATAAATCTTAAAAAAAAAAAAGGGGTTCATTTATGTAGAGTCTTATAACTGTAAGTTTTCATTCTAGAATTGATCCCTTTACCAACTTTTCCCTTCCCACTAGATTTTTCTTGTTGCTCTAGTCATTAATTCTTATTTACCCACTCTTCTCAGTATCTAGATTTTCCAATTAGAAATTATTTGTAAATATTAGGTGTCTCGTAAAATTTTCCTATGTAAAATAATTCTTTTCGTTTAAATTAGACTTCCTATAAGTATTGTAAGTAATTTTTTAAATACTTATAAGTTATAAATACTTTTCTTTATTGACCATAAATTGTTAAAATATTTCTCACTCTTAAGTTTTTTTTTAAGGGTCTATTAATTAAGTCTATAAACCTAAGTTTTTCTCATATAAATATACCTCATCTACATATTTTTTGTATAAATCTTCTTCTCTTTCCTATTGTCCCTTGGAAAATATTTTGTAATATTTCTTTTGCGTTTCTCCACTTTTGTAAAAATTCTCCTTATAAGAAGTTAAGCTGGTCCTTTTTTCTCTTTCACAATACATATATATATATATATATATATATAAAAGAAAAGATAAGAAATTTGCTAACTGTTGTAAACTCTCATGGGTTAACCCAAACACAAGCCCCTTAGCCTGTTTAGGCAATTAACCCAAACACAAGCTCTTCAGCCCATTCAAGCAACTAACCCTTAGCCTTTTAAGGCATCTAACCTAAACAAAGCCACTTAGCTCGTTAAAGAAGCTAACCCAAGCACAGCCTCTCAGCCCATTCAAGCAGCTAACCCTTAACACATCAAGGTACATGACCCAAACATAAACTACAACCCATTAAAACAGCTGAACTAAACACAATCCCTAACCCATCAAGGTAGCTAAACCAAGTCAAAACACAAAGTTAAATACAACCTCAGTCTCGAATTTAGATCAAATAAAATGTATCACACTAAAGCATATTTTACTAAAACTAAGGGGTAAAGTCCATCTCTACCCAAGGGCAAATAAATGTAGATTCCTCCCATTTGAATTGGTAACTCGTTTTTAAAAAAGTTTAAGATGAAAAGAGGCAAATAATATCCTATACACTATCTTTAAACACTTTGAGAGTTGAGTGACATCATGAGGAGGATACTTTGAACTTGTTCTTAAAGGAGGTCAATTTTGAATTTGATATGCATATTAAAATGAAGTTAGATATTTATTTTCAAATCCTAAAACACAATCATCTTTTATTAACCCTGTTAGACCAACTTGGAGTTTTCTTTCTTTTTTTTTCAAATTTAAACCCTATTAAGAATCACCCTATATTAAGGCAACTCAAAGGTTAGGGTCATTGATTAGAAGAAAATGATAAAAACTAGTTTATGCTTGTTTTAGTGGCATCAATTCAAGAATGATTTTTATATCTGATAATTTATTTTCTTTAAAATGAAGAAGAGCCTATAAGAACCTTATACATACAATCCAAACACTTTGGGGAGACTATTAATTCCGAGCATAAGTAAAAAGGGATAAAAAAGAGAGAGAGAGAGAGAGAAAATAAGGCAACCAAAAAAGGGGGGGGAGAAAGAGAAGAAGAAAGGAAAGAGGCCGGAAAATTGGGCCTAAGTGTAAGATGAAAACCCTCAAAGATATATCACATCCCGGTAAAGGTAGCAAAACTGAAGCAAAAGGCCCGGAATCAAAGCCTAAATAGCCTTAAAAATACAAGGCCCCGAATCACATTCTAAGCCTAGAAACACAAAACCTCCTTATCTACTTTGAATCATACTTCAAAATTACAAATAGAAAACATTCTTACCCATGCTGAATTACACAAGGCCTCCTTACCCACAATCCCTCCCACACTTGATAAAAGTTCTTCTAATCTTAAAGGGTAATTTATCTTTAATAAAAATTATTTTTGAAATTAAGACAAGCACACTTCTAGTTTTTTTCTTTTTTTTCCTAACGGTTCTTGACTTTTTCATTTAGGTTGAATAAATAAATCTTTCAAAATTAGCCTTCTCATCAATCCTCTTGAAACCATTTGTCCAAAAGTCTAATTCGTAATATTAGATCGAAAAGGACCTAATAAATTGTTCAAAATGTATCACCTACAAAATGGAATATAATTTTTGAAACAATAGTCAAGAGTATAATCTAGATTGAAAGTATGCAAGGAAGTCCTCTTCGACTAGACTAATTATGAGTTACCTTTTTCCTTAGGAAAGGAAAGTTTAAAATCATAAAGGCCCACCAAGAAACTTAGCATTAGGGTCAGGAGACTTTTTCAAAGATTAAGGAGAATATGAGATACCCTACGTGGTTATTAAGGAAAGAGATGGTTATAAGAATTTATACTTGCTAGCAAACTTTCAAAAAAAAAAAGGGAGAGAGAAAGTAAAGGCTTATTGGCTCGAGTAGCTAAGCTTTCAAATCATGTCACCTATCTTTCTTTAAATGTGGTCACACCTTTTAAGTTAACCATATTAGTCTAAGTTATCTTTCTTAAGGTAGTTTTTGATTAAGAGACCTAATCCTTGATGCCTTCTCTATCATAAATGGTTTTCACCAAGTTCTTTATTTGTAAAAGTTTTCAAATAGGTTACATTCCTCACGTTGCATCTTTAATCTATTTTTAGGGTTATAGCTAGTTTTTAGAGCGCTGTCTCCTCTTTCATCTATTTTTAAGGTTCCAGCTAGCTCTTAGAGTGTTGTCCCATCTTTAATCCATTTTTAAGATTCTAACTAGCTCTTAAAGCTCTATCCCATCTTTAATCTATTTTTAAGAATCTAGCCAGCTTTTAGAGCACTGTTCCATCTTTCATCCATTTTTAGTTTCTAGCCAACTCTTAGAGCGTTATCCCATCTATAATCCATTTTTAGGTTCTAACTAGCTTTTAGAGTGCTATCGCATCTTTCATCCATTTTCAAGGTTCTAGCCATCTCTTAAAGCGTTGTCCCATCTTTAATCCATTTTTAGGGTTCTAGCCAACTCTTAAAGCACTAACCTAACTCATATTTTCCTTTATGGTTCTAGTCAACTCATAGAGAACTATCTTAACTTACTGTCTCTATTGAGGTTTTAACAAGCTCATAGAGTGCTTTTCATCATCAATTTCTCTTACGATCTTAGCAAGCTCATATGGAATTTCCCTTCATCAATTTTTCTTTAAGGTTCTTAGTAAGCCCATAGGATACTTTCCTTCATTAATCTCTCTTTAGGATCCCAATGAGCACATAGGGCACTTTCCTTCATCAATATCTCTTTAGATTCTTAGTAAGCCCATAGGATACTTCCCTTCATCTCTGTTTAAGGTCTTTAGCGAGCCCATAAGGTACTTCCCTTCACTAATTTCTCTTTTATTAAGCCCATAAGATGCTTCCTGTCATCAATTTCTATTAAGGTTCATAGCGAGCCTATAGCGTCTTAGCGAGTCTATAAGGCGCTTCCTTTTACCAATTTTTCTTTCAATGAGCTTATAGGGTGCTTTTTTTCACCAATTTCTTTTAGTGAGCCCGCAAGGCATTTCCCTTCACTAATCTCTCAGTAGAGTCTTAGGAAGCCCATAAAGCGCTTCTCTTCATCAATCTCTCTTTAGGGTTTTAGCGAGCCCATAGAGCGTTTCCTTTTATCAATTTTTTTTTTTTTACTAAGCCCGTAAGATGCTTTCCTTCATCAATTTCTCTTAGGGTTTCAGTAAGCTCATAAAGTGCTTCCCATCGCCAATCTCACTTCAACATTTTAGTGAGCCCATAGGGTGCTTCCTTCCATCGATTCCAATTTAGGGTTGCTAGCCCCTTAGAGATGTTCTCACCTAGGTTAGTGAGCTCAAATGAGCACGACTAGGTTTTCTCAAATCGATTCCAATTTAAGGTTGCTAATCCTCGAAAGACAATCTTGCCTAGGTTAGTGAGCTTAAAGAAGCATGACCAGGTTTTCTCAAACCGATTCCAATTTAGGGTTGCTAATCCTTGAAAGACACTCTTGCTTAGGTTAGTGAGCTCAAAGAAGCACAACCAGGTTATTCTAAATCAATTCCAATTTAAGGTTACTAGTCCGTGAAAGACGCTCTTGCCTAAGTTAGTGAGCTCAAAGAAGCTGTAAGCCCCACAACTAGCCATTCGAGGTTTCGATCGGTTGAAAGACTCGATGATCGAACCTAAATTATAAAGTAAAGCTAGAAATATTAGTAAAAATGATCCCATAAGTTTAAATTTAAGAAAATAAGCAATAAAATAAAAGACTATAAAAATTCTAAATTTTAAATATATAACTCGTTATTTATCGAAAATGCTTAAAATGCATTCCGATAATTAACGAATCGCTAAAGATAAATTATATGTATACCAAAAATAATAGAATGACCTAAATAATATTTAAGAATATTTATTCATACTATATATGAATTTACATGTAAGTATAAATACGTGTAATTACTTAAAATACGCGAAATGTGCTAAAATAATACTAAATACTTAAAGAAAATTCATAATTAATTAAGGAAAAATCAGAAAAAATCAAGAATGATCCAAAATTGGGTTGTGGAAGCTGGGAAAAATAATAAAAAATTCGGCCAATTAAATTAAGACAACACAAAAGCCAAAAATTAAGGGATAAGGTAATTGTTTTGTCCAATTTAATGCACAATAATTACACTAAAGCTCTATAAATAGCAAGAAAAATTCGAAAGCTTATTTGGACAGTTAGAAATCAAAGAAAATTGGGGAGAGGCGAAAATTGAGAGAAAAATTCGGGTTAGAAAAACATTAGAAAAAACTGTGCAATTAGGGCCATCAAAGGGAACCCACACCAGACGAGCAGCTGGGAGTGGACGGCTACCACCACCACATGGTGGTGGCAGCGCCCAGGCTGGTCGACAAGGCCACAGCGGTCGGCAGTGGCTGGAGCCACCCAGATCGGTGAGTCCGATTTCCAACTCGATTCTTGTATAATTTTGTAAAAATAGTAAATATTGTTAGAAAATTATGAATTTTGTTATTCTGAAATATTTTTGTATGTAGTTTGTAGGAAAAATATTATTTTGATGAACATATGTTCCGTAATATATGATCCTTAAGAAATCGTGCAAAATCGAGCATATTTCGGTTTTGAAATAAATGACCTTAAGAGTGTAGTTTCGAGCCCAAAATTTTTGTATAAATTACTTAGATGATATAGAACAGTGCTACGAAGCCCATTTTTAAAAATTAATTTTAGATAATTTTTAGGCCTTAAAATGAGGCATAAAATGGGTAATTTAGGGGTAATTAAGTAATTAAATGGTTAATTACTGACTTAGTGAATAAGTATATATTTTAGGATGTTGAAATCTGATGGAGTATGATACTTGTAACATTTAGTGTGTTAGATGTAAGTATTAGGTTAATTATGTAGTAAATGAGTAATAGGGAAAAATAATAAATTTTAAGTTAATTTTATAAATTAGGGTAATTAGGAGTAAAATCTGATTTAGGATGAATTTAGACATTTTGAAATGATAATTGATGTTTAGAGATGATAATTATAGTGATAGAAATATTAGAAGTGTATTATATACATAAAAGGTAATAATACATAATATGTAATTCTTGGAAATATAATAAATAGAAAATAATATAATAAAAATTGATATTTTAATAATAATAAAAATGTACTGGTAAATCTAATAGGAAACTTGAATTTATTGAATTAGATGAAAAATGTAAAAATTTCTTATATTAGGAGTAAAATCGGTACAGTAATAAGGATTTAAGTGTACTAGGTAGAATAAAATACTAATTAGAGGTAATGATGATATTTAGGAGATCGAGAAGTAATGTAATTAATTTCACATTATCGGTTGAAACGAATTTCTAGAGATAAAGTATAAAACACTACTTAAAAATCAAATTAAAACCTAATTTAGAAATCGATGCGAAAACCGAATCCGAACCTAACCCCAAACCTAGAATATTGTAAAAGACTTAAAACCTAGATAATTTGGTATATTAAACCCTAAACAAAACATAACAATAAGCGTTACAGGATAAAACGAGCCTATAATAATTATATGAAAAACTGAAACCACGTTTGTGTTATAGGGATGATCGGCGATGGCCTGAGCAAGTCGGACCTCGAGTGAGTGAGCGAGGAGTCGAGGTAAGTTGGGATTAATACGATGCTGTATTTTGGAGGCTTAAGATTATGCTTGGTCGTGCTTGTTAGATAGTTAGATAGTTAGATGTGTGCATGTGCTTGATTATGGGTGATGCTATGATTCTGTTTGTTGCTCTAACATGTATTATATGATTTGTATGAAATGATTGATCACCCTAAACTGGACTTAATCCAATATACGACCAGTAATCATCCTATCATCCGGCCAAATACCGACCCCTTCGAAAGGGATAGCGCAAGATTGCAAAATGGTCTCTTCTTCATCCTTAGCCAAATTAAGTGACAGGAGAGGAGGTCGCGGCGAGGGTGAAGTCAGTGGTTCGAAGGTAGTCGCGGGAGGAGCGAGGTCTCCATTGCACAAGCCTGGGTTTGGTCGTGAGCTATTATATTAATGGCAACTCCTCAACCTGGATTCGTTGCGGGCGTAATTTCTCTAATCTCACGACGAACCGGACAACGTCGTGCGATGGCATTTGCTTGCACATGCATTGTACCTAATAAGTGATTGAAAACCTTGTTGTATGTATGGTATAGTTTTAAGTCCTCCATCCTAACTTACTGAGCTGTGGTTGCTCACATCCCTATAGACGTCGTACAGGTACTGGCTAAGAAGCGACATATAACTACTCCAAAGCTAGCAATTGCTGGATCCTAGGGAGTGAAAAAAAATATTTGAAGAACGAACATATATTCTTAACGTCTAAGTTTTGTTTTAATTAGAATTTTTCATTTTTGAATAATATAATGACTGAATTTATAGTATATATATATAAATTTTCTCACTTTCTTAGGTAAATGCTTTATCTAAATTACAAACTATTTATTTCAAAACCGGTTAATCGTGGACGCCTTGTGTAGATCAGGTTTAAGATAGCGGTTGTAAGGCTAACTTCTATCTTAGGATAGTTTACACGGTGAGGCTATTACGACTCTGCCGCTTCGGGGCGTAACAGAAGCACGACCAGGTTATTCTAAATCAATTCCAATTTAGGGTAACTAGTCCTCGAGTAATAGGAATCAACCTCCTAAACCGATCTCAAGAAGCCAATCTAGAGGACTCCAAGGGCTCGTACGAATAATACTAGCTCTAAGTTAAGGCCAAAACAAGGATTGCTACCCCAAGTTGGCCTCCTACTGACCTGTTTATCCGATCCTTATGCATATCAGACATGCTCCTACCCAACAGCGAAGTCTTAATCCAAAAGACAGCTTAGAACTAGCCGAGTCGAGCTCCCCAACTGACCATTGGCGTCTAACTTCAAGTCAGCTAACCTCTTTACCAGACTGATTAGCTCCCAACCTAATCTAAATCAGGCTAACCCCTAACTACAATGCATTCCTGCTTCTGTCTACCTTATGTCATATTCCTAATGAACAGCTACCAAGTGACATGTATCTCTTAAACATGACTTTTCAGAATGATTTGTTCTTTTCTATACTGAATATTCTTTGTCTCTTTTACCTCTTTTAACATGTTTCATGAACTTAACTGTAAAATATTCTTTTGTCTTTCCATACATATAAAGTAACCCTAGTGAATGGGTATATGAACCCCCATTTTCTTATACGTAGAACAATCAATCATTCAATAAAGAATTACTCACTTTGAGCAACCTTAGTGTTCTCATTATTATCCAACTCTTATCTATTCCCTTTAACAAAAAGTAGTGGCTAATGACCCTTTAGTTCAGACCGGTGTATCATATCTAGCAGATTATAGGCCAAGTAAGATTGAATGGTATGTCACATCCATTCAATAGCTGCCTGAGCTTTTATTAGCTTTTCTTTTGTTTCTTTCAGATTCATTTCATTGTAGTGCTACTCCATGTGTTCGACCCTGGAGACACATTATCCAAAGTCGCTCCCACTTAGATTAGTTAACTCAAAGGAGTACGACCAGGTTTTCAAATCAATTTCTAATTTAAGGTTGCTAATCTCTTAGAAACGCTCTCATCTAAGTTAGCTAACTTAAAGGAACACGACTAGGTCTTTCAAATCGATTTCCAATTTAGGATTGCTAGTCTCATAGAGACGCTCCCATATAGGTTAGTTAACTTAGAAGAACACAACTAGGCTTTCAAATCAATTTCCAATTTAAGGTTACTAATCCCTTAGAGACGCTCCTACCTAAATTAGCTAGCTCGAAGGAGCACGACTAAGTTTTCAAATCGATTCCCAATTTAGGATTGTTAGTCCCTTAAAGATGCTTCCGCCAAGGTTAGTTAGCTTAAAAGAGTACAACCAAGTTTCAAACTAATTTCTTTTTTATTAGGATAATATTATAATTATTACCAAAATGTGGGTAAGTTTTCAATAAACATCCTAAATTTTCAATTTGTCAACATCTATCTAATTGAAAATTAGGCTGTTGGTACTGCTTCGTGGCTAACTTAACACAAACATGACTATATGAGTATGAATACAACATCATAGTATGAACATGAACACAATGTGACTACTAATATTCTTATGGACATTAAACACAAAATCAACATGATACATGATAAAAAAGATATGCTTTATGATATGAGTAAATACTATCGTAATGTCAATTAATTACTTGTAATTTCTATTCAATTATATATATTTTCATATCGACACAAGTTCGACATGAAAACGCTAGAAACCCCATTGCAAACACGAATTATCGACCCTAAATATACGAATGAAACTATGCCCTAGCAAAAAATTCCATATCCCTAACTGACTGCAATTTGATAGCAGCTTGTTTTGTATCCATCCTTTCTCCTGGATATTCATTGGAGCATGAAAGACCAACCTTGAATATTGCGATCAAGCATTCTTCAATTTTGCCTTGATGTCTTCGTTGCATTTCAAGATTGGTAGCTTGACTTGGAAGCAAATCTTTGAGGATTTTGGGATCAACTATTTCAAAAACCCCATCGGGAAGAGACCTGCTTACAAATCCATGAAGGCTATGTCCTTCTAAAAACATCTCATCAGTGGGTCTTTTCCCGGTGAACATCTCCAGCATTAAGATACCGAAGCTGTAGACATCTCCCATTGTCGAAACTTCACCAGCCATTCCATACTCTGCACCAAACACATAATCACAAACAAGAAATTGGAAGCCATAAAAACCCTAAGGACATTTTCAATAAGGAGATGAAGCTGAATTACCCGGAGCAATGTATCCAATAGTTCCCTGGAACGCGCTCGTACTCGAGCTGGACTGAATCTGAGAGTTCTTGTCATGAAGGAGCCTTGCTAGCCCAAAATCCCCAACATGCGCGGTCATGTCATTATCAAGAAAAACATTGCTTGACTTAAGATCGCAGTGAACAACAGGCGTGTGGGCATGGAAATGAAGATAATCCAAAGCGTGAGAGATATCTATCGCGATACTCAGTCTCTCCATGAAACTCAAGTGCCTAGTTCCTGCGCTATTATGCAGCCACTTCTCTAAGCTTCCATTCGGCATGAACTTGAAAACCAATGCTTTGAATTCATTCCCAGAGAAATCGATGCTTGAGCAAGAAGTGATGATTTTAAGGAGATTCCGATGGCGTATGCATCTTAATGCTTCACATTCAGCAGTAAAGCTCCTTGTAGCCCCTCTCTGTTGAAGGTCAAGTACCTTCACAGCCACTTCTGATTGCCTCTCTGTGAACAATCCCTTATAGACGGAACCGAAGCTCCCAGTGCCAATCAGGTTCCTTGAAGAGAACCCTTCAGTTGCTTTGAAAAGGTCAGCATATGTTACCTTCCAAAGCTCATCCTCCAATGGATTTTTGACTATCGGTGTCCTCCTAGCCTTTTTCCTCCTTGTAAGGAGGATAGATAGAGTAAATAGAAGTATGAATCCGCCAACACCAATTGTAATGATAATTGCTTTGAAATATGTATGTCGCCACAGATTCTTGGAATGGCCTACGGATGGACAACTTTGCAAATGGAAATCTGGCGTGCCACCACATAGCTTATGATTTCCAGCAATTGAGACTTCACTTGCATTGTGGAATATCCCTTCTTTCGGAACCTCTCCCTCCAGATCATTAAAGGACAGATTCAATTTTTTCAGAAAGGGAAATTTACTCAAGAACTCTGGAATTTTGCCGGTGAAATTATTACGGGAGAGATCAATCTCTTGAATGACTTTGATACTCTTCAAGGATGATGGAACCGCCCCTTGAAATGAATTTCCACTCAAATACAAGACTTCTAAGCTGTCACAGCCTTGCATTGAGCTTGGGAGTTCACCGGACAACATGTTTCCTGATAAATCTAGCAGTCTTAAGTTTCTCAATTTTCCTATTTCCAATGGGACAGAGCCGGATAAATTATTGACAGACAAATCTAAAAAATTTGACAATGAAGAAAGACCGATCACTTCTTTCGGTATGGTGCCAGAAAGCTTGTTTCCAGCAAGACTAAGCCCCTGCATAAGCCTGAATTTGCCTAGGCTTGAAGGTATATCTCCCTCCAAATTATTTTCCCGTAAATTGATTTCCATAAGTGAAGAAACATTTCCAAGGGACTCCGGTATTTTCCCTGAGAATTTGTTTCCAAAAATCGATAGGACTTGTAACCTTTGCAAATTTCCAACTGAGCTAGGAATTGGACCGCTGAAAAGGTTCACTTCCATGCCAATTATAATCAAGCTCTCAAATTTTCCAATATCACTCGGTATACTCCCCGAAATAATATTAGATCCCATTAGCAAGTATCGGAGACTTGATGACAAGTTAGCGATTGAATTCGGTAAAACCCCAGAAAAACTGTTGTTATTGAATGCCAGGACCTCTAGTTTAGTACAGTTCACTAAAGATGAGAGAAAGCCAAGATCATTGCCTTCTCCCCTACCAAGGTTGTTCATCCCAACATTAAATCTTTCTAGATTTCTCAAGTTCCCCAAATTTTCAGGAATAGAACCGGTAAGCTGACAGAATGGAACAGACAGCCATTCAAGCTTAGTAGCATTAGGTATTGAGCTAGGAAACGAACCCGTGAACTGGTTCCCTCCAAGGAGAAGAATCCTAACATTAGGAAAAGTTAATCCAATGTCATCAGGAATTTCTCCGACAAACTGATTCTGACCAATGCCAAAGTATTCCATGTTTGAATTATTAAAAAGTTGGGCAGGTAAGGAACCTGTCAAAAATCCATTTGCCGAAACTTGGAACATATATAGCTGATTAAGCTGACCGATCTCATTTGGTAAATCCCCACTAAGCCTATTTTCTGATAAAGACAACTTTACTAAGCCAGTGAGATTGGATATAGAACTTGGAACCGAACCACTTAGATTATTCAAAGCAAGTTCTAGGCCAACAAGCTTTGACAGCTTCCCTGTTTCACTAGGAATATTTCCTTCCAATTTGTTACTAACTAAATCAAGCATTCTAAGTTCTGAACAATTAATGATACTCCTTGGTATCTCTCCTTGCAACATATTCAGAGTAAAACCAATCTCTTGAATTCTAAATAAATTTCCCATTTCCTGTGGGATTTTTCCATGGAAAAAGTTATTCCTTGTGTTTATGCTTTTCAGGAAGCTTAAGTTTCCTAAATGAGGAGAAACAGTACCTGTCAAGTTCCGCGAGTGAAGGTCTATTTCTGTGACTCTTCCATGTCCAATGTTGCAAGTGATTCCTCTCCAGTGACAAATATGGGTTGAATCATTCCAGTTACTCAGTGTGTTAAAAGGGTCTTGAGTTATCTGGTTTTTGAACGCCAGTAAAGCTAGCTTATCTGTTTGTGTGCTGAGTTTGGCAGTGTAGCAGGGTGAGAAATATGTGCAGCATAAGATGTAGAGATTGAACAAGTTTTGCATGGAAAGGCAAGATTTAATATTGGATAGCATTGTGGTTGGTCTCGTAGATAAAATGTTAGTTTACGTTTGGTAAGTGTATATATAGCCTGCGTCGGGTTCAAATGAGAAATGATTTAAAAACTGGGACGAAGGAAAGCATGATAAAGTAAGGTTTTTCTGTCTTTTACACATGCAGAAAAGGGATAAAAACAAATCTCTCAATCGATAGCTGTAAGGATTAATTTCATTTTTACATGTTTATATATTTACCATTTCGTCATTTTCATTCTTATATCTTAATTTTTTCGTATTTAAGTTTACCTTGGTTTTTCCACTGCTTGGGGAACATGTGTTAACTTTTGATTGTTAATGATAATTAATTTAATAAAATAATAACGTTAAATATAATTAATAATAAAAAATTTACTAAAATTAAAAAAAAAAAAAGAAAAGAAAAGGAAAGAAGTCCTAAGTTTTTATTTTGCTTGTAGGAAATGGCGTTCCAACGTGCTGGGTCACAATTTATCATGTAAGATTTACTTCAATATTATGATTAACAACATATGTAGGAAATAAGATTTGCGATTTTTTATTTATAAAATTATGCGATTAGTTTTGTTAAGTCAATCTTTTAAGTTTAAAATTTTAAATTCATTTAAGTTTGAGTTGAGTTTTAACCTACCATTTATTATTTTAACTTGACTCGTATATAACTTTAGTATTAATTATATAAAATTGTGTGAGAAGCATTGTACTTGTTATGTTTTATTAGTGCATCTATTCTACATTGCTCATGACTTTTCAATAGTTTGAGATATTGCATATTACATTTTGCATGTCTATGTTTTGTTCTGTTTTTCTTCCCCTTTGTTTATCTCCTACTATCCCTTTGAATCCTTAACCAAAACCTAGGTCAGGTATAGAGCATATATAAATATATACATATATATAGATATATCCATTTGGCCATTTTCAAAATAAGTATAGTAATCGCTTTATTTCTCTTTGCGGTCATGTGAGGGACTAGATATACTCTATAATGCATATGCAAAGTGCTACAAAAGCCATAGGGAATGTATAGATTGGGCTTTAGGTAATAATATATATATATATATATATATGATGATGATGTCTTTGTTTGGTTATGAATTGAGTAGTGAACATTTTTGACCCAGAAATCACAGCGAAAGACCTCCTCCTTGCCCTATATATCAAAATTATTGTCACTAAGGACGACACAAGAACCATAAATATTTCACCGTTTTAGGCTTTTGTGATGGCTTGTTGCTCTTAGTACTGCCCAGTAGTCTCTAATGATATGACCATTGACCATAGCCTGAAAGAAGGAATGAAACTTTTTATTTTCTCTTCAGAGTATGGTTTATAAAGGATACTATTAAATTTACCTGGCTTCACTAATTTTATCAATTTCATAAGTCAAGTTTGAAATTATTAAATATTATATTTGATCAAACTTTTAAGTGTTTGTTGTGTCATCTTATGAAAATAGTAAATTTGAAATGCAGAAGTCCAATTAGATATGATATTTAGCATATTCAAATTCTAAGTATACAATTCAACAAGTAAAAGTTCATCTAAGTATGATATTTAAAAATTTTAAACTTCACATATGAAATTGAAAAAAACAAGCAAAGTTTAGGTAGTATCTATAACGTTATCACAATCTTTAATTAAAATGTTGATATGGTGAATTTCGGTAAATATCACATCTGATACCTTAATTTTGTCTATTTTTTACAATTCTTAAAGTTTAAAATTATCAATTTGGTACTGGATTTTTCCTTTTTTGCAATTAACCATATGAACTTTATTTATATATGTGATTAACTACCTAAATTTTACTCATAGTTGCAATTAACTACTTAATCTAGGTAATATAAGTGGCTATGAAAGTTGTAGGTAGTAAATGATATATTTAAAGTTTAGGTAATTAATTATAAAAATATGCAAGACAGCAAATGTGACATTTACCTTATGGATTTTAGTCATAACCTCAATCAAAAGAAAAGAAAATATTAATTAACAAATACATATCTCATACCATACATGAAAGTTTAAATTTATGATTGTAACAATGCCACATATATTATTTGAATTTTAGTAGGTATTTCAATTCACATCTTAAACTTTCAAGTTATCAAATGTCTTACATATTAGGGATAATATAGATAAGATATGAAGCTCTATCCATGCCCTACCATGTGGGACCCGCTTTCTAAATTCTTGAAATCAAAACATACCCTATAATACAAGAACCATTCTAAAATATGAATCTCGTAGAACTTAAAAGGTATATGATATCATGTAGAACCTATAAATTTTTCTGGTTTTATTGTGAAGTTCAATTTTACACATTTTTCAATAGAAAATTCAAGTTACATTTTTTTACTTTATGTTCTTTTAACACTTGATTAATAGTTTTAAATATGCATTTATAAACATCGGTGTTTATATTTTATGATATTACTAGATTAGGGATAACACTTAGTAAATGGAGAAGAACAATTGGAAAGAAAATAAAACCTATTAATTTAAGAGAGCATATGATACCTTAAAACTTGTATCATGTAAACCTTAAAGTATTATGGGTTTCAAAGTAAGTATAGGGTATGAAGATATCATATGCATATCTTATCTTATGGAGTAGGTTCCGAGATATTGTTACCTGTTATTGCTAGATGATTTTGGTATTGGGTTTGAAGGTTGGAGACAACCTACAAAACAAACAAAAGTAAGCTTTGGATACTATTGGTGGTGGTTTTAATAGGACTACTTCGACATTTAAGTCATAATGGTGTTTTCAAAATTGAGAGAGAGAGAGAGAGAACTTAAGAGCAAATGATTTTTGAATCCCCTTTACTTGATATTTATTGGCGAGATTTGTAATCTTTTATAGGAAGATGTACTATATCTTTGAGATGCACCTATCCATATCGGGAAGGTGCATTGCAAATTTTGAATGAAATATATTGGATTAAGGGAGTGTAAATTGTGTATTTTCCTAATTCAATCAAGCATTGTTGTAAAACTTGAGTTAAAAATAATTAATAAATTAATTTGAGCGATTTAAAAGAAATAAAAAAATTTTATATATATTTAGCTTTTGGTATGGCATGGCATGTAATTGAGAATTAAGCGTCGGAAGCAAAATGGTTATAAGAAAAGTTTCAGACATCGATGTGGCTTGTGATTATACATTAATACTAAGGACATTTTAGTCTAGAAGAAAAAAAAGGGAGGAGTTACACTTCCATTAATCATCTAAATGTACATTACAATTACCAAAACTCCCTCTTATAGAAATTTACGTTACCTTCCAGAGAATTTGTAGAACTCATCTTAATCCTAATTCCCAAACCAAAATTCGTATTCTTGAAAGAGGAATTCAACAAGAATCAGTCTTTCCTCCTTGATCAAGTAAGTTATCCTTCTATCTTCATTTTTCATATTTCAATTTATGCTTTCCGAGTTCCTTTAAGTTTTGGGAATAGAAGTGTAGTTATTATTAATGTGGTGGTAGTGATGCAATTATGATGTGATTATATCTTAATGATGTCGCGAAGTAATGTTGGGATATGTAGTATGTGTATATCGTGTCTTATATGGGTGTAGGTATATCATGGAATTTCTATGTGTGAAAGTGGTAGTTTTGAGTAGTATGTGTGTGCATAAGGGTTGGAGTGGCAATGTGCACTGTGGGTATACGTATGGGACAACATGCTAGGATTTGTGTAAATGTTGATATCGCGTATGTTTATGTTAAGAAGATGTTGGGAAGATATATGAAATACGATTTGGAAGCTTAGAGTATGGAGTTGAAGGTAAAGTTAAGGAAGGAGAAGTATCGAGTCGTGAAACTATTAAATTCTAAGCTAATTTTTATCTTAGACAGATATTAGAGAACGAGTGGTGTTGGATCAAATTGAGATAAGAACTTTAGGTACAGGATACGTGTTTATTGAATGTCTGTATTAAGTTAACGAACATAAATTACACTAATTGAAACTTAAACTTAATTGTGTTGTTGATTGTGCTTGGTTTTAACCACCTATTGGTCGAGTCCAATGTTGTTAATGAGGCACCTAGTGATCTTTGCATAACACTGTCCCCAATAAAGTCTGGCACTAAAAGGACTCAGGTAGATCTAAGTTGGTTTATAGCACTCGGGTGTTGGGGAGTACCCAACATCAATACTTATATAGTATCAATATATATTGCTTGTTAAGAGTCATGAGTAACCCCAAGTCTCAAGACACTGAGACTGTGATGGTTATAGGCTTAAATGAAACATTAAATCTATTGCTTACTACATTTAGTAGTGATATTTATGTGTGTGTTTTGACTAATACTTATGTTACATGCGCATATGAATGGTACCATATATTGGGCTTTGGCTCACTTTATGGGGATTGTTATTTTTCAACTGCAAAGATAGGTTATGAGGTTAACAATGGGGTTTATTAGAAGGATTATGGATTTAACTATCTGTACTATGATAAGCAAAGGGATTATTATTACTTTAATAATAGAGTTGGGGCCCCTTAGTTTAACTGTAGGAGTGGACCTAAGATTGTAATTATTTTCTTTGGAATTGCTTATTGAGACTTGTAGTTATGGAGTCATCTATCACTCATGTTACTAGATTAGGTAGGTTAATTGTAATTAGTGCTATGAAACTCCAGTTTATAATCTAGAGTCCTTTCGTATTTTATGGAGTTTAAGTGGATGTTATTTTACTCTTATTTAAATTTAAGGTTGTTATTTTATGAATGAGTAGATTTCATGTTATTCTTTTGTGGATTTTAGACAAGTTACAAGTTCCTAAACGCTTGACGTGTTAGTAGAAATTAGGAACACGTGGTAGGGTTGTGATATCTTAGGTTTCGGGGCATTACAGATGTATACCTTACCTTTTTTTATTGTATAGATTGGGCCAATGTACTTGGGCTTAATAACCTAAGGTTTGAGGTTCTTAAGCAAGAAGGGAATTGAGCTAATGCTTTCTAATGAAATCAACTAAGCTTGTAGAGCTCTGTTTCAACACTAGCGAGGTCAATGTATAATTAGTGGCCTTCGTCATGACATTAGATGAGCTTGGAAAACTCGACAAGGCCCTAAATAGATTAGTTTGAACTTGTTGAATTTGGCCTAAGCACTAAAAAGATCAGCTTGAATCTAAAGATCCACATTCAAAATAACTTATTAACACTACTCCAATCTGTTGTTACTTACAATACCCTTCCAAAATCTATTGGCTGACCCTATAAAACAGTCACCCACTTACCCCTATGATTTACCCAATTAATACCTTAGGTGTCGGTATCACTACTCTACTTATTTTAGGTATTGTCTTCATCGTTGGGAAAAAAAAAAAAAAGACAAACAATTACGAAGTATCGCGCACCGTTCCTTAAGTTAATCAAATTGTAACGCCGAATGCTAGTACGCAGATTTTCAATTAGACAGGATATTCTGCCAAGAAAAGAAAAAAAAAAAGATAGGATATTACAACTTGAAAGTTTAAATAATAAATTTAAACTACCGAATTTCAAGATTTTAAACTTGTCACTTTTTTTTGAAAAAAATTTATGCATGCCATAATCTTATGTTGTGACGACTAAGTACGGAATCAAATTAGTAGGAAATTCTGAGATGATATATAAAACATAAAATCATCATGTGCAACTTAAAGTGATAAGTAAAACTTTATGAATTTGTGTTTATTAGTGGACAAAGCTTGTGGCACTATGCATCGATGACTTGATCCGTTTTGGTCCTAGGTATTTGATTGATAATTGTATCCTTGGTGATTTGATAAATAAAAGAATTACAAAAACATCCTTCTCTCTGTCTGGAATTTACATAAGCAGGAAATTTGATGTGGTACAATAATATAAATATATAAAAGACATAATCTGGGATGTTAATATATAGAAAAACATAAAATTAACGTGACACATAAGACATAATTTACAACATTAATAAATATGATTATAACGTAAACTTATTATTTGTTATATCTATTTAGGAAAAATTACAAAAAACCAAACCATGTTTTGGCATATTTATAAACAAGTGTCCTGTGTGACGTGTTTTAAATTAGTGTTAATAATAATTAAGTGTAGTATGTCAACATCTTATTGGTTGAAATTTATTATTTGATTCAGTAATATTTTTGAAAACTTTACAAAAAATAAAAAGAAAAAAGAAAATCCAATAATTAAAACAAAAAAATAAATAAAACTCTTGTTGCCATTTTCCTGCCCAACCTAAGAACAAGGGGTGTAGAAACCACTAAGAGGGGTCGTGTAACCATCTCAAGGTGGTTGCGGTCTACCCTCAACTCTTGGGGTGGCTAGTAAATAGCCAAAAATGATTCTAGATCGTGCAAGCTACATCCTGTGGGGATTCAACATCACAAAATATTATGAAAAAGGAAAAATCAATTGAAACTCGATGGATCAAAAGTCATGAAATAGTGGACTAGGGTTAACCTTAGCTTGCTATTGTCGACTACAATGCAATTTGATCATTTGCATGCTAAAGTTAGTTGAAGACCAAAAGTAGCATGATTGCCTTAGAGGCTAAAGTCCCAATTTCTCCCTAAACATTAAGGATTCTCCTTAAGACACTCTTAATATAGCTCTCGATCTTGAAACTATTATAAAACACAAAAACTAAACAATCTCCAAAAGCAAACAAACTTTAAAATTAGCAATTAACTCGGTCTCTTCTCAAATCTTTCATTGATTTCCACAAATCTTCAAAATTCAAAGATAAACCAACAACTTTAATATACAATCCTAATTTACATGTCTCTCGCTCCAAACAATTTATATACCTAATGAAAAAAAAAAATCTAATTTTTACAAACTTAGAAATTAGGGTTTAAACTTTTAAGGCAACTTATAACCTTTAACAAAACAAAACCGAAATTGCACTTGAATGACAATCACCATTCAACTATATGCTACTTATACCATTCATATGTTTGCTACAACGCCAGTGTTCCTATGAAAAATTAGTCCTACATAAAGCACAAGTTAAGGAAAAAATATTTAATAGTACTAATCATTACGCAAATCAATAAATGGATTGTAAGTATTTATTAAATTTAAACATGTGTCAGAACATACTTTTTAAAAATATAATACATTATGCGAATCAATAAATAGATTGTAAGTATTTATTAAATTTAAACATGTGTCAGAACATATTTTTTAAAAATATACTAATTATTTTTTCACATATGAAAAATTTTTAAGTACTTACATACTACTTATCAATCCATATGGAGTATTAATATCATTGAATCCTCTTAGTAAAGGGCCTAAATAAAAGTAGAATAAGGGAATACAATTACTTCATTACCTTAAATTTCTTATAAATTCACATGCAAGAGGAGGGAGGGAGAGAGAGAGAGATTTTTACTTTTAGGTTTCTACTATGAACAATAACTCCTTATTCCTTCAAAACGAAGGAGAAAAAACTTTTCACCAATTCCATTCCATTTTCATTTTTTAGGATATTTCATGAAGAACTTTTGATATTTATTCCAAATTTTCTTTCTCTTTTATTCATTATAATATATAATTAAAATGATTATAGATAAAGACACTATTTAAAAACAAATGAAAAAATTTATTAGAAAAAATCTAAAGCATTGTCAATTATTTGTATATATTCGTAGCATGTTGGAGCATAAGTCCTCCTGGTCAGGCACTGGAAATTTCTTGCATGGACTGTATACCCTATAAACTCACATGTCTACTTGAGATTTGGTCTTAGAAAAATGATAGAAATAGCGTAGGGTGGGGAAAAGGTAATTGGGCGGCCGACTTTTGTTGACTTTAATGGGTGTGAATGTATAACTCGTAATTTTATCTAGAATTATTAAAAGATTTTTATAAAAATATAATTTTTTTGTAATATATATAAAATAAATTTTAACAAATTATAAATATATTTATAATAATTATAAAAAATTTGAATTCTTTTTTATTAAAAAAATTCTTAATTTATAATCTAAAATTCACAAAAGAAAATCAAGAGCTAAATTTTTTCTAAAAGAAAAAGTGATAAATTAAAAGAAAAACCAAATTTTTTAACTAATTTTGACTTATCAATAATATAAATAAAAATATGCAATTTTTTTCATAAACTTTTTCTTATTATATCTAGAACCTGAATAAAGGTTATAATATCAAACAAGAGACTTAGAGAGAGAAAGAGAAAAAAAAAAAACAAAATAAGATGGAAATGATGATTTAATATCTTCATAGTTAATGAACTAGCACAAGTCTAGTTATATTTTTTATTTTAGATTTATTTTACTTATATATATAGAATCGATAAACTCCGTTAAAAATATAATTTTTTTTATCGAGTTTAATATATAAAATCAGTTAAAAATATAAATTAAAAAAATGATTTTATATTCAAATTAACTTAAAAAAACCTTTTAAAATTTTAAACTTATATTTGTATGACGTCTATGAATGCTTGGCACAATATGTAGAATCAATATATATATATATATATATATATATAAGTGACTGAATTTCAGTTTTGGATTAAGCATTATTTTCTAGCATAATTTGTACGATGGTAAAAGAAAGTGACGTAACATCGATACTTTATATAATGTCATCATGGTTTTCGCGGTTCTTTCACGTCTATTCAAAGAAATAATGGTTCGGAAGGGAAAAAGCAAAATGCAAGTGGCCTTAATCTATCATAATTTAGTGTGAACGTGATATATCGCCCCGGCAAAGTTTCATATGCATGACATTCCACATTCGATGACTTTGGCACTGGATGTTCTCAAAAGATCCCCCTGCATTTATATATAAACATTGGTTTATCAAGCCAGCTTCCTAAACTGTTGATCATATTTATGGGATGGGTTATGATTCATGAGTAGAAATTGAATAGCCATTCTTTTTAATTGAAAAAAATAAAACAATCGTTTCAGTTGAGAAAAATGTCTGTTTAAGAAATTTTTCATTTCGAATAGTAATTGCTCATTTATATCCATTAAGAGGAATAATGGAATGGACTTGGATATTCATTTGTGAATACCATTAATCTTTTTTAAGTCTTAAATTATATTCTATATATTTTTGGAGGGTATTTATACAACTGTTTTAGTGCACATATGCTTGACGTTCTTATCATGGGTGTCAAAATCCAAATCAAACTTTTTCGATTTCATAATTTTGTGAAGCGTTTGCTAGTTAAAACTTACTTAAATTTTTTTTTTAATAAAATCTGGTAAAATCCTTATTTGAATATTTAAAATTAATAAAATCCCGATTCTACTCTCGAATTTACCAATTCTACATAATTGAATAGATATATATGATATTTTTGCTTGATAGGTTTTTAGAATAGACCATCATTTTTTCCGACTTAACACGCCCATTATTGTTAGCCTCTTATTTATATTTCAACTTAGGAAATCATACTTTTAGCTTTCCCTTCTTCTTTTATTTCAAAACTGCAACCATAACTTCATGATATTAATTTTGTCAAAGATTGAAGTATGGATTGATACTTCAAAAGACTTAGAAAATATGGATAAATTGATAGCAGCACTAATAAGGATATTGAAGATGATGAGGATGATAATGAGGATCATGGTGATAAAGAGAGATAGTAGTTTGGATAATTATTTATATTAGTTTAGTACTTCTATTAATGTTTTATAAATTTACATAATGATTAATCATTTATGCTTAGTTATTTGTATTACACTTATATTGTAATTATAATTTATTACGAGTTTATTTATTTTTATTACATATTTTAAGTTTCCTATTGATTATTACATGTACACTTACTATTTATAAAAAGCAAATTTATACAGGTTGTAAAATCTTACGATTCAATTCTACAATACAATTCTCCTAAACATCCGATGATTCTATGTAGAATCCTGATTTTGATAACCATAGATCTTATTATATACAATTTTGTACTTTATAAACCCATCTTTATTTTTCACTTATATATATTGTCACAACTCGAAAAGGCTAATTATGACAGTCGCCGTGTATCATATAAAAGACCGTAGATTGATTTTCCTTACAATCGATAATCCTTTATGCGATACACAATGCTACAACTACGGCTACCGCTACCGCTACCGCTACCGCTACCGCTATGGCTACCGCTAATAATGAAGAGTTACATAGGTATAAGTAATATCATTTCATGATAATAATAATAATAAGCTAAAAAGATAGAAAACACAATCTATTTATATAGAAATTTCCAGATAAGAAATCTATAATATTTCTTAACTCAAATTGATATTATTTCATTACATAATAGGATTCATGATCTAAATCCATTATCATAAGTGCACTGTGATCACATGTTACTCCCACATTAACCCCTGTTGTAAAACTAACCTCGAACGTATGGCGACCCCACTCCATGAATAACTCGGCTTGTGAAAGTAAACTACAAGAGTATAAGCAAACTAATTTAGCGAGATAATCCCCTCAACCACACAACAATCAAGTTATACATCAATTAAATTCAATCAAATGAATGTATGTCAATCAGTATGCCAAACAATTACATACAGGCAATTAGGTACTATCTGTAACTCAGATTTAACGACCTCCAAAGTCAAGGTTAGAGATATATCGGCACAGTCAGATTCGGGTATCATACTAAAACTTATCACATAACGAAACTCTACATTTCATATTTAAAACGTAATGGTATATCTATTCTTAGTTTTAATTAAAATCAAGTTCTATATATGATTGTGAGTAAGTTTACATATCCCTCACTCATCCCTAAACGAAAGCCTCTAGACTCGATCTTTAACCAAACGGTTAGTGCTTTTAACACTTAGTGATCCCGCAGGTCAAGGTAAGGTTATATTGTACATGTATATCGTATAAAATCTATAACAATAAAAAAGATCAACCCATGTATGACTTCTCGTTACCTCCGTGTGATGTAACGGCCGGAATTACTTATGCAGTATATGATTATACATATTTCGAGTTATCTCTTTCAAGTCGAGTAAAATTAGACTTTATTATTCATTGATCAACAAGGTCACAAACAATCAGTTCTTAATGAATCTACTATGTAACAATTAATACATTATCATACTTTAAAATAAATTTACCATCAACAGACAGTTATCATACACAAGTATAACTTAGCCCCACACAATATTCAAATTATTAATCACAATTTATATTCACCAATTACAAATACAAGCAAGTATGAAATCATTAGAAAAGACTCACTCAGCCATGATCGATTCAGGGGTCGTAATAGTCCGATGGCAGCTCAAGGTCAAGGTCGAGATCACTTGAAGATAAAGAATATAGAAAATTGCAAGTTTGGGAATTTAAAGCTAAACTAGTATTATAGTTTGTACTGTTTATTTAACTTAGTTACGTGAAATCGTCAATTCGAGCTTTTTATCAAATCGCATATAACTTTTTCGATTTAATTCGAATAATTATGAATTTATAGTTCATTTTGATCATTTTCGAACGTATTTTTTCATAACAAGATCCGTTTTGGACGTTATGACTCGCAATTTAGACTGTGATATAAAAATATCATAAAATTTATTATTTTAATATAAAAGTTATAAAATATTAATTTAAGCTTTTTCTTTGTATATTTACGATTTAATAATTATTTAAATCGTATAATTGATAGTTTTCTTATTTTAAGCTTATTTTACTCTAATTACTTATTCTTACCTATTTTTGAGATTTTAGAATTATTAATTCAATTTTTCTACTTTATTATTTTTCTTGTATTTTACGATATACATATATATAAATACTTATTATTATATTTGATTAATTTTTCTAATTTACTTAATTATTAACTCTTTTTCCTAATTTACGATACTCTTATATATATAAACATATTTATTAACTTACTTTATTTATTAAATTAATATTATCGTATATTATGTATACTATTTAATTATATGCATATTTTTATGTTATATACATATATTTATACGTATACTATACTTTATGTAAGAAATTATTTTGACTTTAATCATATACTATATACTATACGTATAAGTATAATATGGATGTATTTGTATTTTATATACATATACACTTATACGGTTGTATTAAATATATATATGTACAAAATATGAAATACAACTAATACTATAGTACATTTATACAATGTCCAGTCCAAATACATGTATAAATATATATACAAAAATTCTTGTAAAATGAAACTGTTAGATATAAAAATATATACCTATACCTACTATTATACTTGTACACACACATACACACATACATACACATATATATATATATATATAGTATAAAGACTAGGTTTATATATACATGTACATACATTTACACCACACACACACACACACACATATATATGTATATATATATATATACATAAAAAAATAGCTTACATGTGTACATAAATATAAAAATACGAAACATATGTATATATATATATGATATGCGTATACTCATACTTATATATATCATACAAATAAATAAATATTATGTACATATATACTCATATAGGTTCACGTGTACACACACACATACACATATATATATATCAATACCCAAAATAGTAAAAATATAAAATACATACCATATGTATTCTTCTTTATACATACATATGTATACATAAAGAAATACGTAGCATATTTATATTATACACATACATGTACATACTTTAGACCATACACACAAAATACATATACCTTTGTGCATATATACATGTAATACATAAAAGAAAAATAATAAATTCCCAATATATATGTACATAGTATAAAGTATATATATATATGTACAAAATTTAAATAATAACTTACCTAAATTTTTTAGTAATTTAATTACTCAATTCACTTGATCTCCTTCTTCTTCCTCTTCTTTTCTTAATTGTTTTTGTTGTTTTCAATTTGTGTGAGTGTTTTTGCTTTGCTTTCTTTTCTTTTTCACTTTGTGTTTTCAGTTTGTTTTTTTTTTATATATTTTTCCTTCCAAATTTTTGCAGCTTCAGACATATAAAGCGGAGGGATATAAAGCAATTGAAATGAAGAAAAAATCAATGAACAAATCTTAGCAATCACCCATTAATAAAGATAAGACATATGCTTTAGAAGATTTTTTCTTGCTTTATAAATTTGAGACATTGTAAATTATTATTTTTCACACATGGGCTACTATATAGAAGTAGCTAGAAAATCACGTGGAAGATAAAAAAAAAATAAGAAGAGGGGAAATGAAAAGAAAAAGAAAGAAAAAAGGAAGAAAATAGAAAATAAAAATAAATATATGTAATTTTTTTAAATATAAAAATAGTACAAATAACATTCATAAATTATTTTTTTGAATTTTATGAAAATTCATCAATTTAATTGATACCTTTTACAATTATAATTTTTACAAGTTATTTTAATGTTTTTGTTAAAAGTTTTACATGATTACGTGATTTAGTCGATAATTGTAATCGACTACGATTATATCACTATTAAGTGATATTTAATTATTTTATAAGCTTAAAATTATAATTTTAAGGTTTCAATCAAGTTTGGGTTCGATTTTGAGTATTTGTACGTATATCGGATTTAGAATTTTTGTATACAATTTAGGTTTCGATCAATTTCTTAAATTTTTATTATCAATACTATATTCAATTTATTAACTTTCATAAAATTTTATCATTACTAGTTTTATCGACTCATGATATAATTTAGGATATTTAGACTTAAATTCGAGTTTAGACTAATTATACAGAATTTACATATATAATACAATTCATTTTTTACTTTCACCTTTACTTACCTTAACTCTAATTATATTATCCTTTAAATAAGAACAACCAAATTTTAATTATTGAGACGTGTTTACACCTATAATCTCTCAGTTACCCATTTCACGGTGTAAACAAGGACATTTGATAAAATGGATTTTACGGGTTTAGCCACAAAAAGGCAAATGTGCGACCAACCTTTTGGCTTTGGTAAATGCCAAGGTGTGTGAAATGATGGAACTTGGACAAATTTCCGATCTCAATTGAAGCATTATTTCCAGCATAATTGGTGCGGAAAGTAAAAGAAAAAGAATGTAACGTTGATACTCTATAATTGTCACCAAGATTTTCTCGGTACCATCATGTCGCTATTCAAAAGGAGGAAAAGAAGCAAAATGCATCTGCCTTCTTCTGAAATAATTTAGGTGTGAACAAAATTAATATAATTTAGGTGTGAACAAAATTAATAGTCCATTGATTATCCCAAACAAGACGTGAATGGGGTTAGGGATGTCATCGGACAAATCAACCGATCTTCTTTATAAGGTATTAATTTGTTTAATTCAATAAAAACCTTATAAAATTTAATCTTATAGAATTTTAGGATTGATTTTATGATATGATTTAAAATTTTATAGAATTTCTGTTCGGGTTTTAGAATTTATTAAGAACCCAATAGAAGAACCCCATACCTATAAAATTAATATATATTATAATTAAATGTAACATCCAATGACTGGAAAAAAAAAAAAAGAAAACAGAAGAAGAAAAGTAATAATTATATTCAATGGAGTTTATGAATTTCATCAAACAAATGAAATCCTCACATTTGAATACTCATTTACTTTATTTCGATTATTTGAGTGATAAAAGTTTCACACTTGAATATAAATCCATATAAACTAAATAGAAGCATTATGTAAAAAACTATTAATATTATATAAAGATACCGAATATATAGATATAATATTAAATCAGTGCTTTTTTACATTAATAATACATGTCATGTTTTAAGGCTGATTTATCAACGATTTTTAAATGATTTGATATTGTAATTAATGATAAAGTTTAATACTTACGTGATGAAGTAACATTGACGGCCATCTTCAAGTTGTTACTCTTCTTCTGTTTTTTTTTTCCTCCTTTTGCATGGTAAGTCAAATCAAGTTAGGTGTTAAAAAAACCCTATTGTGATGGATAATGAGAAAAAGGTAAAAATCTTATAGTATTTTAAGAAAAGTTTCAAGATATCCTATAATATAACTAGTCGAGTTTAAGTTTTGGAAAACCTCATCTCAAACCGTCCTTCTAGCGTCCCTAAGTGGGACTTAACTTTTTTACAATAATTGCTTTACTTTAAAAGTTTAAACTTATCCACATTATTCAAAATGTCTATTCAAGAAAAATTCCATTTTGATAAGAGCATTATTAATAATAATTTCTTAAAAGGTTTTTTAATGTGCCATATCAAAATTTAAAAAAATCTTTGTGTTAAGAAACTTTTCACCTTATTAATGAGTCTCTTCAAAAAGAGTCTCTTAACAATTTTTTTTAAAAAGTTTTTTTCCATCACATTTTTTTTATGAACTTCAAGGGTAAAATATTAAAAAAAAAAATAAGTTTAAGAATCGGTTTTCTACCCAAAAAAAAAAAAAAAAACCCTTTACATATGCGACTTATGTTAAAATTTCTTGTGAATTACTACAAGTGGATTCCTTAGGATAGGACCGCCCAGGAATCCTGGGAATGTGACCTTAGGACTGCCCATTCTATCAATAGGAGGAATAATAACCGAATGAGCCGGGACTCAATTATGAAGGACCCTGACTTTTATTTATAGCCATTCATAAATAAGAAGACAACCCCACTCGCATTAGAAAGGCAACAGTCCTAAGGTCAAAGAGTGTGTAAGATTTGATCTTATGAAATTATCTTATGATGTTTAAGTGTGAGACAGTTCGGCCATCAAAAAGGAAAAAAAAAAATTGGCCAAAAATATATAATTTAAAAATGCATTGTTCAATAAATTAAAAAATAACGACATAAATTGCAATAAATAATAAGAGTGAGCAAATACTTTATTGAAACTTAAAACTTACTCTACAGTATATTGTCGGATTAGTTTCAATTGGGTAATAAGGTTAAAAGGTAATTTTCAGTTCAACATTTCATGAACCTATTCGTACAGGATAAGATAAGAATATACTATCTCCACATTTATATTCATGTAGAATCTGTAGTCTGATGTATTCCATGTATAAGTTTCAAGGTATACTATATTCGTCTGATAAAAATTATTAACTAATAATACCTAATATCATAAAATATAAAATTTTTAATTCAATAGATACTTAGACAAGTGCTCTTTTTCATTTTAAAAAAGTGGACCTAGATTTTGTGATGGATTTTTGTCATGATATTCCATGATAAATTGTTTATAATTATAATATCAAGTTCATGATGTATGTCTTCAATGAAAAATATGTAATTAAATTGTTGGAAATCATGTATATTATAAAATGTAATAATGATTCTAAAGTTTCAAGATCGTTACTGTTTGTTATATGATAAATTACAATTTAAAAATTTGGGAACTGATACTAACAAGATAGTGTACAAGTAAGGTTTTATCTCTTATCCATCATTAACCCATGGGTGGAGAGAATGTGAATATTCAAAGTAAAATAGTTAGTTAATTAATCACTAAACTAATTAAATTGGATATGGAATAATTTGTAGGGAAAAAGTTCAAGTTTGTATTGATACTTGACATTTATTATAGATAATGAGATAAAGGGGTGTGATAGTTTTATTTTAGTTGAGTGGTGGAGAAGGTTAGCTCTATGAAACTAAAAATAAAATACCCTTTTAACAATGTTCTAGATATTTGAAAGGGCTCTTACCCTCGAATATTATTGATGTAGCAAGAGAAATGAATTCTTTCAATTAATTTATATAATTTATCTTTATAATAATTATTTTTATTTTTTTTTCCACTATGAAGACATCAGTATAGTATGTCGTACCCTAAAACCAAAGAGTTATAATAACCCCGTCATGTAAACCAATTTACACTAGAAGCTAAGCTAGCCACCTTAGCTTTTAAAGTAAGTATAGTCTACACAAGATATTTAGCACTCCACTGTTTAGAAGCACCCTATTTAATACTTGGCAGGAATTAACCTGCGGGATAACTTTTAAAAATAGATTCTAAAAATAATTTTTATAACTTAAACTTCAAGTAAAAATCAAGTTGAAAGTTGTATAAAAGATAAAACCTCATATTTAATAAAAATTCCAAAAACTACATTATTATAGAAAGATATAGTATCTACTAAAATTTTACTAAAATCCATAGGTTTGTAAAGTATGGAATAAATTTTATTGATTGAAAACTAGGGGTCATCAATGGAGACCCTATTAGTTTTATTAAAAGCTAGTACAATTGAAAACTAAATAGAAATTCAGTTAAGTAATTTTCAATCTCACTTTCTAACCCTTTTCTCTAATCTTTTGGTAAGTCTACTAAGAAAATCTATAAAATAACTATAAGAGAATGAGCAACAACTTGCTCAGTAAGTGAGACGAAAACAATAGTACAAAGTTAACACTAAGAATCTAGGGTTTTCAAACAATTTAATTAGATGTAATGTATAATCAAGCAAATACCATCTAACACTAAGAACCTAAGATTTTCAAACAACTCACCCATTTTAATCTAGGTTTTAAAGAGTTTAACGTCGTACATTCACGAATTTGATCATCAAACTAGGCCTATACAATGGAAAACACATTTCACTCGAGACTACCTTCGAACCACTAACCCCAACCTAGCTGCAACCTTTTCTCTTGTTAATTAATTCGACTTAAGGTAAGGAAAGGACCATTTTTACTAGCCTCAATGAAAGGGTCTATATTTGGCCTACACTTCCTAGTTGTTTCCCCTAGCGGATTGTGATACAAGTCCAATTAGTAGTTAAGTCAAGTTTATATTAGATTACTTTTGAGGTGATCAAGTAAATTTGAATAATCCAAGGCATATAATATCATAAAAAAATCAATACATCAATCCAACACTTACATAGCATTATGGTATTCAAGCACACATGCTACATATGTACAAGCAACTAACTTACAACCACAAATAAGACATATACTAAGGTTTCCAAGTATTCTCAAACAATACTTCAAAATGCGATGAAACACTGATCTTACTTACTTAGATACTGATGCTCATTCTCTTAATATGTTGTTCTTATATCTTCTTTCTTTATTATCCCTAAAATTTAATATAGCATCTTTAGTTTATATCCAATATATAACATATGTGTTCATTATGGACATTTAAGTACATTTTCAATTATGTTAAGTAAGTTTTTCTAAGGTATTTATTAAATATTAGTTAAATAGGTTACCTTTTGACTAAGATTCTGACATGATACAAATTGTTGCCTAGTAGTTTCTGATTCAAGTTCTAACTTTAATAAATTCTTAGAAAGTATAATCAAGCGACTTTCTAATCTACTCTCCGACTTCCCATGGTCCAATATTCAGTACCAATCATCTTTAAACTTCCAGTTGCTCTTATATTTTGCATCTTCCATCGAACTACTTTCTGATCGAGGTATTGACTTAGGTACTGACCTAATCTTGTGGTATGAGATATTAACCAAGTGACTTCTAACTCGTGTTAAGACTCTAATAAAAGAATGGAATTCATATACAAATTACTAACTAATCCACAGTTGAACTCCGGGTATGGTCAATGATATCCAATAATAAACAACATTCTGACTCAATTTCTAACAAAATTTCTAATTTTCAATCTAAAGTTAGATTTTTATTTAGAAAGTTCCTAACTTATAACTTATCTTAAAAAATAGGGTAGAGTCCATATATAAGCCACTTTTTTGTACAAATTCCATTTTCTTAATGTATTCAACATATTCATACTACATCACATTCTGACTTACTTTTTAATACAATTTCTGACCTTACTGCTATTAGTACATCTAATTACTTTACATATATTCCTCTTACCCTACAATTCTAGAAGTGTCAACCATACATAACCAGTAACTATCAACTAATACTTCAATCATTCACTTCTTTTCTCCATCATATTATTCATTAGTATACTAAATACTTGAAAAATCTACCCTTAAATCACTAAATACCCACTTTTACTTAAAGATTATCCTTCTTGAATTCATATTAAACTACTTCCAACTGTTACATGTAGATAAATATATATTACAATATGACTTTTATAAAAACTTGATTAAGCCACTTATAAAACAATTTGTCCAGCACACTAAATTGGAAGATTATAAAATTCCCTAAAATTCAATGACCTAATTTTAAAAATCTAATCACATAACATCAAAGCTTAACATAATAAGAAAATAACCACAAAATTTCAAGTCGAAACTACATGGATTGGTCTTTTAAAAACTTGATTAAAAACTGTTGCACAAGATGTTTTTCTTAAGGACCCCATATCACAATTTTAAAAATCCAATTAAAGATTTGAATTCTCCATGCAAAAATACATTAAGAAACTAAATTTCAAAATTTTTTAAGTTCATTTGTTATTTTTTTCAAAATTTTGATAAAATTAAAAAAATCAATGACTCACTAATTACCAACTATTTCGGCCATCATGAGGGAAAAGAGACTTGTCTACCAGCTTAGATGGTGGCTCCTCCTTCAAGTGGTAGTTCTACCTCGCTTTCAAATGATCGTTTTCTCTAAGGACTTAGGTATCCCTTAATTCGTGTATTGAAGTCCTTATTTTTGTTCCTTCATTCACTCACTCTATTTTCAAACTTACAGATTTTTCTTAAGCTCGCAATTGTCTAACCTTTGTTTCATATGGCTACAAATGATTTTTATACTTCATTTGAGTAGCTTTTGAATTTTTTTATTTTTTATTTTTTATCCTCCATATCACAAGTGTAGAAGCATATTTAAGTATCAACACTATAGGTTTCTTATCCCCATGCACTCCTAATTCACTGTCACACTTAAAGTTATGTTTCTAAGTGTCTTGAAGATTTTTTTATAATTTTTTTCTATTTCTTGTTATTTATTTGATAATATTTAAGCATTTTATTACAAATACATATATTTATATAATAATTATACCTGATATGTATACATTTTTTTATATATTATTTTATATACAATATTAATTATATTACTCCTATAATTTATTTCTAAATGTTCATTAATTTCCAAGACTAATTCACTCGTTACCGATAATATAATAATATAATAAATTTATATGATTTTGGGTTATATTTTTAAATTTTGAGCCTATAAAAAATCCTTAACTAATATTATGAAACTCCTTATAAGTTTTTAGCTTAATTGAATTATTTTTTCGAACTATCCTAAATTAATTTTTGAATCTAATCACATTAATACAAAGTCTCAAATAGTATCCGTTAATATATACTTCAAAAGCAGAAGCTTTCTTTTAACTCACAAAACTAATAAACATTACAGTACCTACTATTCTATTAACGAAATGGATTAAGTTTGAATCGTCTGTTTTTTTTTTTTTTTTCGGGTTGTAAATCAATTGTACTTGCTGGGCTGCCCGTGACCATGCGGCGTGCTTTTGAACATAACGATACTGCTTTAAGCAGGCATTGTTCCTTTATCAGCAGGGAACAATGAATATCTCTTGGCAAGTTAGAAACATCTGATCATTTTCTAAAGAGAGACTGAAATCACCTGAGATTCTTGGTTAAGTACACTTCCTTAGAGGAAGACTACTATGGTCACAAATTTTTCCTAGTACAATCTATTCGCGATAAGGTTCAGGTTTTGATTGCAAGAGAATGTTAAAGTTAATTTCTGTAAATCCGTAATCCAGCAGATTGCCTGCAAATGAAGACACCCAGTTTGCAAATTACAGGACCGTTTAAACAATACCATGGCATCAGAAATGGCTTCTGGGGAATCTTTGCAAAAAAATTTTGTTTGGCAGAAATAGACTCAGGTTTATGCAAACTACAAGTTTTCAAATGGCTGAAAAGACTTGCATCATTGCAAGTTCAAATAACGGAGATATATCACTAAATCCTAATGATTTTGGTAGGTGCTCTTGATCAGCTACCTCGTTCATTATCTTGTTATGGCTGTTTATTCATCAATGATGTTGAGAATGGAGCTTTCATGCTAATTACTTATAAGGCAGCTTAGGAAACTGAACCGTGTCAAGGTAATAGGATGAGACATGTTTTAACAGCGGATTAAATTGTCAGAAGTTGGACCTGTAAATCATTTGAAAGATCAAAAATCATTCACCTGTTGCCTAGGAATGGCCTTTCTCAAATTGACTTGACACGGTATGCCGTTATTTCTCAAGACTACTAACCAGTCAAGAAGTAGAATTAGAATAAAGCTGAAGTTCACAGGCGTATGGACTTTTGGTCCTGAATTTTTGAAGTGTTTGATTTCAGTTTCCATCTCATTTAGCATATATATAAGTCGAAATTCGTAAATACATCATAACATACACTCGAAAATAATTGCAGATCATAGTACTGATGGAGAATAAACAAATAAGCAGAGCTCGCCGAAAAAACGAAAGAAAAAATCTAGCAAAGAAGCAAGAGTATGCAAAAGACTCCTAAAGCAGCCTTCTTCGCATTCCTCGCATTATCTCTAACTTGTATACAAAGGTAGGAGCCACAACTGTAGGGATTTTGATAATTTCTGAAAAACAAATTGGATTAAGCGGAAATCTCCACCGTAACATCCATTTACAAGTAATTTAACTCCCCATTACATTTCATATCTAACTTCCAAAGTGAACAGAATGAAACTGGTTGCCCCTTCCACCATAAGCTAACACAACCAACCTTTTCTTCAGCTCTCATCTCCCAACCATTATCATGCTTCCTTAACAAAGTCCGGCCTCCATCAATAGCATCTTCTCCTAGTACCTCTGCCACAAACCCGGCCTCTCTCATTCTCTCACACCATTTATCTTTCCCTTCATTCATCTCCGCTCGGTTTATTAAACCCTTGGCTGCTTCCCCTTCCATCATCCTTCTGTCATCACTTTCCCTCCCCTTGAAAGCTGAGCTTGCTGAATCCAAGAACCTCCACAAACACTCCGCTCGCCTTGAGAAACTAGTGGCAAAGTCCACACAGCTATTGCAGCTGCAATCAGTGTTGTTCTCGCTAAGGAACACCCCCTTAGGGTTTAAACTTCTCAACATCTTTAGGAATTCAGTCCGCTCGTCAGGTGTGTTGTGATTTAAGTGATGTAACCTAAACTGAGCGCATACTATCAAGGCTTCGTTGGGGTAGGCATTGATAGTTTGAGCATTTAGGCTGTTCAAAGGACAATCATCGAGTCGGTTGATCTCTAAGTTGATGTTTAAGGACTTGGCAAAACCGAGTAAAAGCGAAGAGAAATCGTATCCCCGGGGACCATTAGAGAATGGTGTTTCCTTATCACTATCTGTAGAGGCAGAGACAACTGTTAGCCGAACAAGCGGTGGAGGCCCTCCAGACCTCCTGCTTAATCCATCAAGTAGTGTCGGCCATTGTGCGCCATGAGACACCCCAATATCAAGAATGTGAAGATCACGCGACCGATTGCATTCTTCATTGAGGACTTGGAGGATGCAAGAATTCGCAATGTTACTCGGGAAGGCAAACCAGGGACTAATCTCATTGAACTTGATTAAGGATTTCTGGAAAAACCGCGGCTCGCTTGAAGAAAATGTGCCGGTGTTGACTGAGGCAGATGAGCCAGTGGAGGAGGACAGATGGTACGATAGAGCATTAAGGCCATGATGGGCAAGGCGATGGTTAGGATCACCGGTTGGGGATGCAAGCTCTTTGAGAACAATCAATAGATGTTGCACCCTAGAGGGGTTACCAGCTGTTATAGCAGTTGCACAAGGGTTAAGCAACTGCTCTGCCCACCTGCCTTCCTTGTTATTACCGTTGTTGGCGTTGTTTCCTGAGGACTTTGTTGTACTCTTCTTGCCACTGGCCTTTTTAGCCGGCGTCAGTACTTTCTCATCCGAATCTTCTCCTTCATTGATCCTCTGGCTTTGATTTCGGCGATGGTTATGATTTGGCGATGGTCCAGAATTGAAATCATCCGAGGCTTTTCGCTTCTTGGACGAAACAGGTTGAACCGGAAGGCTAGGGATTGTAGGATTTGAATCAGTTGTTGTGTTAGGAGTATTAGCTGTTGTGTTGCTCGTGCTGTTGATGGAGTTAGCACTGTTATTGATCAGTTCCTGGCTGATTTCTTGATATGTTTCCCACCATTGATAGGTATTGATGTCGTCCGAGCTATACGGATCGTCGAAGAAGGAAGGGAAATATGAAACAGATCCTTCTAACCAATCTAGGATTTGATCTGAGACAGGATTTGGGTCGGCTTCTTCGAGGGTCATTTTTGCTTGCCAGGAGAGGAAAAGGTACGAGGAATTTGGATGAAAGATAGTTTTTGTTTTAGGAAATGTGTATGATTCTTATCATTGACCCAAAGGGAAAGGATGGATCCCAGAATAAAAACATCTGCTTATAAACAAAAATATACATGCCCTTAAACTTTTAAAATTTCCATTGGTTTATAATTTTTGAAAATACGTTCCCATTTCTCTAAGGGTGTTAAAAAGACCTATAGATAAAGTAGCACACTTTTGAGATAGTATGGATATAGCAATATCTGACCGCTAGTGGTTTTTCCTTTCTTTTTTTTTTTTTTGGTTTAATGTGCTTGTAATTTTTCCAGAAAAATAATACCCATACCATTAGGAAAGGGACGGTGGAAAGAATATATATTATATGTTGGTGTGCTGTTTACTTGGAAGTTGTGATGTTTTATTGAGGCTTTTTTTTTTTTTCTTTTTTCTTTTTTTAAGGTCTAATGTAAAGATAAGCATCAACGTGTGTTCCTTGTTCTGATTATTAACTTATTCATTTGGATGTCATGGTGGTTGAGATCTACAAATGAGTATCGGAGAGAGAAGACAGAAACTGTTGAAATTAGGACAAGGATGGGTTGAATTTGAATTGTCAAAAGCCGGCAGGCTCTTACCAGCAATTAAAATACTATGATTCTTTGTCTTGTCCTGCTTGCTTTTGTCTTTTTCTGCTAACAAAAACTTGGCCTAATGAGTACAATAAACCTGGATTTTATAATACGAAATTGAATGCTTTCATAAATATCGTATTCTGATTATTTTCATCTATAAAGTTTTGTTTTTTCCTTAGTCAGCTTCTACCAGCTCAGACTTGATATTGACCCAAGTCATAATGCAGCGTAGGCGAAGATCGAAAACTCTTGACACATAATACATTGCACTCGACGGACTTCAAAAAGAGGGTAGAGGGTAGATTAGTACTTTTACTATACAAAGGATCACATTCCCTGCTCATCCGGTACGTAAATACGTTGTCCAATTTCTCGTAGTGTAAGATATAATATGATTCTATGGATAGCCATCGCTGACTGAAACGATCAAGGATTTTGTTACGACGAGATATTTAATGACAATCGTATTTATTTTCTATAAATTTTCTCAACATATACTAGACTCAAATTATGTTTCATTTCAAACAATTTAAAGTTTTAAATAAAAATTACTTTTTTACTTATATCGATATATTATGGTAATAATAAATTTATCGACGAACAATCAATCTCAATTAGTCTAAATATAGCTTTCGTCCACATTTAGTATTACTAAATTATTTTGTCCTATTAGAAAGTATCATTTTGGATGGACTTAAACCAACTTTTCTAGTGCAATTGCTTAAGATTGACTTGACCCATGGATCCCGAATATTCTTGTTTGTGAGAATGAAATAACCCAGAAGAAGAGATGGTTTTTCGTAACATACTACTCTAACAGCTTCCTTAATTAAACAATCAAAGCATTGTCCAATCGGTAAAATTGCAGACTACCGAATATAATATTGCTTAACTTATGCATTTCTACGTAATTTTCTCATAAGTCAACTTTGCTGTTTTCGATAACTTCGCTTTCAAGCATATAATCTACTTAAATTTTTGTAACGTTGTTTTATTTCATAATTTTCATTTGTTTATGCGATCCATCTTTAAAATTTCATTAACCTGCTTAAATTTCATGAATTTGCCAAACATTGTGTCTTTTCTTCCATCATCGGGTTTTTACTTGGAAAAATAGAAGACATTTAATCAATGCTTAAGTTAGAAAGTGTACCGAAAAAAGTATATAAGAGCATCTTTATCTACTGGAATTTTAAAAGCTCCTTAAACTATCACATGAATTCCTTTTAAGCAACTCTATACGTTAGGAAATTTGGTACTTTATCTTTAGGTTCTTTTACTAAAGTTTATAAGACCTTTTTATATTTCGTGGGTCTTATACTATAATTTTTAAATTATTATTTTTTATATTTTGTAAATACAATTTTATCATCAATAAATGCATTATTTGTACAATATAATAAATATTGTTATATTATTAATAAATAGTAATAAATATTACATTTGTAAATATTCATTTTGTCAAATTTTTTTTTAAAAAAAAAAGAGTAGAAGAAGAAGAAGGGATGATTGAAGGGATGTAATGTATTACCAAGGCTAACGCATGGCATTCCTAGTAGAAGGAACCAGCATTACAGCTAGTCTAATGTGAGTAAGAGAATAAAGATGGGGCTTTTTACAGTATTCTCGCTCATCACCTATCAATAGCCATGATTCATGGGAAATAAATTCTGATTTCAATACATCATACTTATCAATAGAAAAAGCAAAACTATTGATAGCAAAAAAATAAGGTTGTCGACATTTTTTATGGAAATTATTGCCAGTTGATAGTTTTTCATAAAACCTATCAATAATTTCCATCTTAACAATGATGAGCACGGTTTACTTAAATCAGTGGTGACTTGCCATAAATCATAGCTATTGAAAATTGATGCTATAGTATTGTTGCTTTAAGTAATGATATCGTAAAATTTCCCATAAAGATTTTGTACCTTTACTAGTATAATCACTTCATATTTATCAAAGTAGCTGGTAAAATATTCACATACAGCATATCATACCTTTTAGATATACTTAATCATGTTTAAAAGATAACCTCTAGATTCTATAGAGAGAATCCAAGTGAGTATTAAGTACCAGTTATGCACTTTCCTAATTCAACCATGTGGCTCTTACCTTATCTTCTTTTGAATATTGTAAACCAGGCCCTTATACCATGAACTTAACAGCCTATGGTTCGAAGAAGTAGAGTAAGAAGGGAACTAAGATGCTTCTTGGAGAAATTGATCAAGCTCATAGGAGTTCGACTTGGGTTCTAATGAGGTTCTCTAGCTATTAGCTATAAATGAATATAGAGAACAAGAAGTGCCTTACTGATAGTTGAATCAAGAATAGAAATACATCAACGTTTCAGTACAGAAGAGTTCCTTCAATGTTCATCCATGAAGTTTAATCTTCTATTAATTAATCATACATAGTAGCAATGTAATGGAAGAGGAGGAGGTTTGTAAATGAATGTAGAATTGAATTCGGTCTTAATGAGTCAATAATATAGTAGTATTTATACAGAAAAAGAATAATTAGTAACTAACTAATAACTGTATGTTAGCCGTCCTAACTAACTACTACTAATTGATTCGTAACTAACTTGTATATTCAACACCCACAAACCCCACCCCACCCACTCCTCTCAAGTGGGACGTGATAAAAGTCCCAACTTAGAACAATAGGACTGTTATTAAGCCAAATGAACACCTTTTGTCATAATTTCAGCCAGTTGAGAAGAAGAAGGAACATAATCATCAACAAGAAAACCAAAAGATAGATGATCATAAAGAAAGTGCACATCCACTTCAATGTGTTTAGTTCGAGCATGAAAATAGGGATTTTATGCTATGGATTTGGTTGATTTGCTATTAGTGAGCAAATGAACCAATAATTGCAGTTGAACTCTAAGGTCATGTAAAATGAAAGAAATCCATCTCAACTCTTTAACAATAGCCGCAATACTTCTATATTCAACTTCAACAGAGGAAAAAGAGACAGTGGTTTGTTTTTTGGTCTTCCATGACACCAAAGAAGAACTAAGAAATACACAAAAACCTAAAATTGATTTTCTATCCACATCCAAGCTAACCCAATAAGCATCTGCATATGCTAGTAAAGATAAAGGAGAATGACAAGAAAAGAAGAGACCATGGTCAATAGTTCCCTTGAGGTACTTCAAAACATATAAAGCAGCTTTCAAGTGTATTTTCTACAGTTGAGAAACCAATTGACTCAACTGTTGGATAACAAATGACAAATCTAGTCAAGCAATAGTAAGATAGAGCATGCGTCCAACTAAACGACGATACAAAGAAGGGTTTGGTAAAATTTCTCCATCACAAGTTGATAACCGAAGATGAGAAGGAAACGATGCTAGAAATGGTTTACAAGCTATTAAACCAACATCAGAGAGAATGTCCAAAAGAAATTTACTTTGATTAAGTATATAACTATTGCATAGCTTGCAAATTTCAATCCCTAAGAAGTAATGAACTTCTCCTAGATCCTTAATTGTAAAAGCCTGATCAAGAGCATCTTTTACCTGTCGAACATCATTTAAAGATTCCACTACTATAAGAATATCATCCACATAAATCAATAACGCAATGAAATGACTAAGACATTATTTGACAAAAAGTGAATAATTTGAATGAGATTGAGTAAAACCTAAAGATATAATAAATCCGATAAGCTTCTTGTTCCATTGCTTAGAAGATTGTTTGAGTCCATAAATGGACTTGACAAGCCTACAAACTTGTCCTAGAGAATGAGAAATCCTTGTGGTGATGGTGTTATGTGAATCTCTTTATCAATATAACCATGAAGAAGTGCATTATTCACATCTAATTGATGAATAAAAAAACCTTTAACAATAGCTAATGCAAGTAGGATTCTAACAATGCATAACTTCACAACAGGAGAGAATGTGTAGGTATAATCAATTCCCTCAATCTGATTGTATCCCTTAGCCACTAACCTGGCTTTAGACCTCTCAATAGTGCCATTGGCTCAATACTTAACTTTATATACCCATTTACAGCTAATAGAATGTTTGCTTGCAGGCAAAGAAGTCAAAACCTAAGCTTAATTTGCATCTAAAGCCAACAACTCCTCATGCATTGTTTCTACCCATCTTGAATCATTTTAAGTTTAGTGATATGAGCTAGGTTCTTAGACAATAAACACATTAGCAATAGAAGCAACATAATCTGGAGGATAAGAACAAAATGATTAAGTAGTAACTAAAGGATATGGGCAAGAGTTAACAAAAGAAATGGTTAAGGAGGCTATTTTTTTTTTTTTTAATGACACAAAGTCCATACAATACACCAACTTTTGCATGAATTTGTTTAGTAATCTGGTCCTGTAAAATATAATCATTTGCAATAAAGATAACACGAAGGTCAGAGTCTTTGAGTAGCTTACTAACTGAAAGAGGATTAAAATGAAAATCAAGTATAAGAAGAACATCTTTAAGAAATATTTCAATTGTGAATTGAATGTTTCCTATGGTGTGAACAAGTTTATGAGACCATCTGGCAACTTGACATTAATAAGACTCTTGAGAGTGTGTAAATCGGTCAACAAATGTAGAAAAGTTGTGATATAGTTAGAGGCACCGGTGTTTAAAATCCAATCACCATAATTCTTATCATTAGAATCTAAAAATGATGCAGATGGATCAGTAACAATACCTATTGCCTTAGCAAAATTAACAATAGCAACATTAATATTCCCTACTCCTTATGTTGTTGTGTGAATTTTAAGCGCCTTCAACACTTTAGAACACACTTTGTTAATCAAAGCATAATCATAAGAAGAAGAACTTACAGATGTATGATCATCATATGGTGATTCAAGGTTCCCTTATAGTGCAAACCATAAGCAAGAACAGATAAAGCCAGTCATTAGATGGGTCCAAGCTTACAGAAAGCTCAAAAGAGTTAATGGAGAAAAACACGAAAAGGAAAAGTGCAAATGAAAAAGTAAGCAAAAACCCACGAATAGTTCTAGAGAATATGATACACTAATGGAACTTCCGATGGCTTACGATATAATTCAATATGCTGCACAAATCAGTCTAATGAGGTTACTCGTCACCTAGCCTTACTCAAGGGTTGAGATAAGAGTAATGCCAAAAGCAAACAAACAGTATTTATGCAAGGAAAAAAACACTCAAATATATTAAGGATAATCTGATTTTAATTCCCTTTACAACTACAAGTACAGAGGTATTTATACCTATAAGTTAGGGCAACTTGCCCAAAAGGAAAAAAGATAAAAAGAACATTTCTTAAGAAAGTAATGTACAAGATACAAAAGGGTAAAAATGAATATACAAGGAAAACAATCATTGATGTAATGGATTCTACACATGATGTTGTATACATGGTGATGTTGTATTGGTGATGCCGTTGGAAGATATAGACAAAAAGTATAGACAGCTTACTTATCCAAGTAGGGGTGGCTTGATTAGTCCTAACTCTTTCCCTCGGCATCTCAGCAAGGGTGCAGCTAACTAAGTAATTGGCTAAGCATGTGTGAGAATAAAGATAATCTATTGTCTCAACCTTTCGCTTCTCGACATACAATAAGCAAAAAATAGGCAGTCATTTGATTCGATAGACAAAATGGGTCGGCAAGGAGATACTCGGCCTTTACATGAGTCAGTTGGAATAGGAGAATTCGTCTTGCCAGTCTCTCTAGTCCTTGGGCTTTATTTCAGGTAAGTGATTTGGTAGCTTGATTCACATCATTTCCTCTGGGTTGTTTTGGATTTAAGATCAAATCCGAATTGTCTTCATTTAGCTCTTTGTTAAGGTGATACGGACTGTAGTCAGCAACATTGAAGGCGTCAGAAACCCTATAATCCTCAAGCAACTCTAATCTATAGGCATTATCATTGATCTTCTGAAAAATTTTGAAAGGTTCTTCAGCTCTTGCAAATAATTTGTTCCTCCTTTTGTTCAAAAACCGTTCTTTACTAAGGTATAACAAAACTAAGTCTCCTGGCTGTAATTGTTTAGCTATCTTATCCTTGGTCTTCTCTGACATTCTTTTAGCAACTTAGTCGATATATCGAGTGACTTTATCATAGATATACTAAAAGGATTATGCTTGAGCTTTTGCATCAAGGTCCTTTTGCATGAATACAGGTACAGAGGTATAGTTGAGGGCAACTCGGAATTAAAACCATATACCACTTCGAAGGGTATTTACTTAATGGTGTCATGCAATATACAATTGTAAGCGAATTCGATCACTAATAAGCAAACATCCCAACCAGCCAAGTTCTTTCCTACCGTAGCTTGGAGTAGTGATCCCAAAATGCGATTAACCACTTCCGTTAACCGTTAGTTTGGAGATGATAGGAAGTACTAAATAGTAGTTTGGTCCCCATCCAACGCCATAAGGTCCTCCAAAAATAGCTTGAGAACTTTGGATTACTGTCGGAGACTACGCTTTTCAGCACACCATATAACTATATAATCTCCTACAAGAAAAGAGAAACAATAGCCAAAGCGTCATCAGTTTTTAAGTAAGGCACGAAGTGTGCCATTTTACTGAACCGATCCATAATGACCATTACAGAATCTTTACCTCGGATAATTCATGATAGTCTGAAAATAAAGTTCATGCTTAATTCAGTCCATGGCTTCATCAAAACAGGTAAAGGCATTACTTTCCCTTGCTCAGCTCGACACTTAACCCTCTTACACATGGTACAGTTGTCAACAACTCGATGCATATCTCTCCTCATCCTCTACTAGAAGAATTGACCATTCAATAGTTCACAGGTCCTTCTTTCTCTAAAATGTCCAGAGAATCCTCTACTGTGAGTTTCCCTAATCATTAACTCTGTCAGGCAACAAGTCGATATGCATAGTTTTCCATCTCAGAACAAATAACCATCCTTTACATGACATTTATCCACTGTCCTTCCATCAATGCATCGCATGATTATAAGTCCAAAGTGCAGATCCTTAGAATACTTTTTTTTTTATACTTACAAACCTAAACAACTTAGTTTGCAGTTCAGTTAAAAGCGCATGCCTCCTTGAAAGAGCATATGTAACTACGTTACTCTTTCCCTACTTATATTTCATTAAAAAATTGAATCCTTCAAGGAATTCAATCAATCTCGGCTACCACTTCAATAACTTAGTCTAACTTCAGAGGTACCTCAATGATTCATGGTCAATATATATGACAAATTCTCTCGGCAGTAAATAGTACTGCCATACTTATAGTACTCGAATCAATGCCAAGAGTTTCTTGTCATACACGGAGTAATTCAACTATGGCCCTTTGAGCTTCTCACTATGGAAGGCAATTGATCAACCTTCCTACATTAGGACAGCAACTATTTCAATGCTTGATGCATCATATTTTAGCTCAAATATTTTGTTGAAGTCAAGTAAAACCAACACCGGGGCAGAGGTTAATCTTTCTTTTACCTCAGCAAAGCTCCACTCTTCCCTTTCTCCCCATCGAAAGTCAGTATTTTTCTTCGTAAGCTCAATAAGAGGCACAACGAAAGTACTGAAATTCTTAATGAATCGCCTATATAATGAAGTCAATCTATGGAAACTTCTCATCTCGACATAAGTAATAGAAGTCGGCTACTCTACAATTGCTCGGATCTTTTCGTCATCTACTCGTAAAGCCTCCTCCATTAACTATATAGCCTAAGAATACCACTTCCTCCTGGCAAAAACAACATTTCTTAAGATTGCCAAATAGTCTCTCAATATGGAGGATATCTAATACTTCTTAGAGATGCTCACAGTGACTCGATATGTCGATACTGTAGACCAATATATCGTCAAAGTACACCACGACACACTTTCTAATCAAATGTCTTAGCACGTGATTCATCAATCATATGAAAGTGCTCAAGGCATTCAATAGGCCGAATGGCATGACCATCCACTCATAGAGTTCATGCTAAGTTTTAAACTTAGTCTTCCATTTGTCTTCCGGCTTCATGCGGATTTGATGGTAGTCAAAATTCAAGTCAATCTTAATGAAGACCTTAGCTCCACTCAACTCATCTAACATGTCTTTTAACTTCGAGATTGGATACATGTATTTGATCATGATCTTGCTCACGACTTGGTTATTGACATATATCCACCAGCTTCCATCCTTTTTCGGTACCAAAAGCGCCAGCATAGCTCAAGGGCTGAGACTTTCTCAAACATATCTTCTCTCCAACAACTCATTAACTTGATGTTGTAGCTCTAAAGCTTGTTTAGGATTCATCCAATAGGCTAGTTTGTTCAATAGTATGGTGCTAGGTAGTAAGTTAATGCAGTGCTCTATGCCTCAAGTAAAAGGTGACCTCTCAAGTAACTGTTCTGGGAACGAGTTGGCATACTCACCAAGCAACTCTTTGATTTCCTAAAGTAGTTTACCCTACTTCTTCATTTCTAATAGTTTTTGTCAGTATCGATGGCTTCTCAGAGCTTGGCTTCACTCATCACCAAAGCCTTCTTCGATCCACGACCAAGTTTTGTCTACAATTTATTAACTTCTCTCGGCGGCATCAGGTTCAATGTGATCTTTCAGTTATCTTTCCCCAACATGTACGTATTCTTGTGGCCATTGTGGATAACTCTCCTATCAAACAACCACGGTCTACCTAATAACACATGGGAAGCATACATGGGCAGTATGTCGCAGAGAATCTGGTCTGAATAATTCCCAATAGTGATCAGTAGTAGTATTTGCCAAGTGATATGTAGTGTTCCTTTCTCACTCATTAATACAATTTGTATGATCTCGGATGTGTAACAATTGTCAACTTTAGTTTTGAAATAAGATCGACTGATGCCACATTATTGTAATTTCCACTATCTACGATGAGGGTACATACCTAATCATTCACCTTACATGTGATATGAAACAAATTCTCTCTCCGCTCTTCCTCTCATGAGAATTCCATGTTCATAATACGTCGGACAACCATAAGTAACTAGTTTAAGTCCTCAGCAAACACGTCCTCTTCAATTAGTTCTGTTTCGGCAATTTCTTTCCTCCTCTTCTACTTCTTCATCTGTACTGTCTACTTTTAGCTTCGAGACGTCTCCCTTGATAACCATTTTCCTTCAATTCAGGCATTAAGCAACCATATATCCAAACCCTTGGCACTTGAAGCACTTGATCTGGCTCATCTTCCTACCAAACCCTTGCCTCTTCTCATAAGTTCAAGTCAACACTTCAATGTCAGGTCGGCCTTTTTGTTCGGCTCAGACATCCATCGTTTAGCTCAGCTCGGTACTCAACTAAGCTTAGTAACTTACCTATCCAAGTCGGCTAGCCAGCATCTTCGTCAATACTCGACTCCTTCTTTGCCTTTCTATTCGCTGAGCTATTTCGACGGCTTCATCAATTGTGGCAAAGAGTTAGAGTTCTACAACGTCTTAAATATTATCTCTCAATCTAGTGATGAATCTTAAGATTATTCGAGACAATGGTTCCTTCACTTCACAATGGATTATGAGTATTTGAAATTCTTGAACATACTCGTCAACAATTTGACCTCCTTATCTTAGCTCCTGAAGTCGAGTGAAAGTATCTTGAAGGTAAGTTTCCGATACGAATCTGTTTTTGAGTATTCTCTTCATCTCAGGCTAAGTATCAATCTCTCAGTAGCTTAGAAATTATTCCACCACATGATAACATATCTGGAGAACTCAACAGCAGTAGTTTTCACATTCTCATAATCCTCATATTAATCGTAGTCAAAGACACACTCCACCTTTTCTTACCATTTTACATATTTGTCAACATTCCCAAATCTATTAAAACTCGAAATTCGAAACTTTACATGGTTAGATGCGCTAGGGACTCTAGCCTGCTCTTCCTTAAAGTGCTTTTCTTCTTCCTTGTCTCCTATATTCGCCAAATCAATCCTTCTCCTCACTTGTCCACCTATTCTTTCATCTCTAATTAGTCGAGCTGGGTTTTGATCTCTAATAGGTTGGGTAGCTTGTAGGGTATTTTACACAACCTCAGTAGATTAGTAAGTCAATGCATGAACAACTTTGGTTAGATTTATCAAGAGGTTTGCTACCTCATCAAGTCTCTCATCAGTGCTTCTTAGGGTTCCTTGAGACTGTCATCTATGATGGATAACTCTACTATTGTCATCTCCTATACCAACACTCATACTCGAGTTTGTCATTTTCTCTACAGATTCAAAGTTCACACAAACACTTCAGGAAATTAACAATGAACAATACAATACTCGAATGAACATAATAACTTACTCCGTTTCACATACGTATAATAGAGTATAACAGAACTTCAAAAACCAACTTTAACTTTAATAAAACCTTCGCTCTAATATCACGATGGTGTAAACTGTGATTAAGAACAAACAAGGCCAGTCACTAGATGAGTCCAAGCTTGCAGAAAGCTCGAAAGAGTTAATCTAGAAAGTCGTAAAAAGGACAAGTGCAAATGAAAAAGTAAGCAAAAACCCATAAACAGTTCCAAAGGATATGATACACCAATGAAACTTTCGAGGACTCACGGCACAATTCGATATGACGCTCGAATCAGTTTAGTGAGGTTACTTGCTACCTAGCCTTACTTAAAAGTTAAGATAAGAGTAATGGCAAAAGTAAATAAGTAGTGTTTATGCAAGGAAAAAATACTCAAGTGTATTAAGGATAATCTGATTCCAATTCCCTTTATAACTACAAGTACAGGGATATTTATACCCATAAATTAAGGCAAGTTACCCAAAAGGGAAAAGACAAAAAAGGTATTTCCTAAGAAAGTAATGTATAAGATACAAAAAGGTAAAAATAAATATATAAGAAAAACAATCATTAGTGCAATAAATTCTACACATGATACTATATATATGGTGATGTTGTATTGGTGATGCCATTAGAAGATATGGACAAAAAGTATGAATAGCTTGCCTATCCGAGCAAGGGTAGCTTAATCAGTCCAGACTCTTTCTCTTGGCATCTTGATAAGGGTACGGCTGAGTAAGTAATCGACCAGGCATGTATGAGAATGAAGATGGGGTATTGTCTCGGCCTTTCGCTTCTTGGCATACAATATATGAGAAATAAGCAATAACTTAGCTCGGCAAGCAAAATGAGTCGGCAAGAAGATACTTGGCCTTCGCATGAATCGGTTGGAACAAGAGGATTTGTCTTACCAATCCTTTTAGTCCTCGAGCTTGACTGCAAGTTAGTAGTTCAATAACCTAATTCCCATCACCTTAGCCTCTATTGACACAAGCAATAGAAGGCTTCCCATTTCTATCTTTATTTCCACTATTGTTATACCAATCCGAAAAACCTATGACTTCAAAACACTTGTCAATAAAGTGACCTAATTTTCTATAATGTGAACAAATAATTCGAGGAATTTTTCTGGTTCTTTTCTCCTTCCTGTCATTAAATCCTTTCTTCGACTATGGATGAGAAATCAAACAAGCAACATTACCACCATCATTATTTACCCAACCACTGACTTGTTTTTATTTTTCTATTTGAAAAACTAAGTAATAAGCCTTGCTAATTGTCGATAGAGGATCCATTGAGAGAATCTTGCTGCGAACATGCTCATAACAATCATTCAAACCCATCAAAAACTGTAATAACCAATTCTTGTTATCTATATTAGAAATGCGAATGTTTAAGTTGTAGCTACACGCATCAATAGCTCCACATGAACACTCCAAAACAGGACATAAACTCTACATTTCATCTCATAATTTCTTTAATTTGTTAGAATCATTCCCTTGCTTTCCACTAACAATATCATGTTGAAGTTGATATATAAGAGGTCTATTTATTGAGCTAAATCTACCATTTATATCATCCTAGAATTCCTTTGAAGATCTCACATACATAAATGCTTCACCTAAATCCTTTCTCATAGAGTTTAATAACTAGCATAGGATCATATAATCACACTTAATCCACTTATTAAGATCTCGTTGATTATTATTATCTGGTTTTACTACTAAGCTATCAATGAAACCTAGCTTTTCTTTTGCTCCTAAACCTAACTTGATTAACCTACTCCATCCGAGAAAATTTGATCCATCAAAAGTAATATTTCTAATGAGATTACTAGGATTATTTGAAGCATTCAACTACAAAGGATCTCCAACAACAATTTCTCCACTCATATCTATTAACATCATAGTAGAAATCTCATACATACAAAAAATGAATGATCAATTGATTAGAAAAAAAATTCATAAATCAGATGCTCTAATACCATGTAAACGAACATAAAGAGCAAGAAGTTCCTTACTGATAATTGAATCAAGATAAAAAATACATCAACGTTTTAGTATGGAAGGGTTCCCTTGATGTTCATCCATGAAGTCTAATCTTCTATCAATTAATCATACAAAGAAGCAATGCAATAGAAGAGGAAGAGGTTTGTAAATGAATGTAGAACTGAATTCAGTCTTAATGAGTGAATAATACAATAGTATTTATACAAAGGAGAATAACTAGAAACTACTAACTAATAATTGTATGCTAGCTATCTTAACTAACTACTACTAGCTAATTTGTAACTAACTTGTATATTCAACATTAGCAGCCTTGATAATGGTATTAGACAAGCTTCATGAACTCAAATAAGGTTTAAAACAAGTTGATTTAGGCTTATTTGGTTTAGCCTAACTACGAAAGTGGTCAACGTAAGCTTAGGAGCTCATATTCAAAATAGCCTTATAACGGAAATATATGTTATTTTTTTAGGCAGACATCATCTATATGCATATGTTTATATATGACCATATATACAATTATCTTAATTAAAGTTCACATACTTAAGATATATTTGATATCAAACCATCTATCTTCGTTATCATGGTTTATACCATGTAATTCATTTTGATATAATAAGATTTTGTTAGATAATGAATCTTATATATATTTTTATAATTGATTAATAGAATATTCATTTTGAATCTTCTATTATAATATTAATAGATGAAGAAGAGAAAGAAATGGAGCCCATAGGGAAAGGAATAAGGGGTAATGGGAATATGGTTTGGGGGGCAGGGGTTGGGTGGGTGAAGGAGAGAGAGAAAGAGAGAGAGAGAAAATATTATAAACATGAAATATAGCAATCGTAGGGAGAGAGATAATAAATGGGAAAAGAGAAAGGAATTATGAGAAAAAGAAAATTTAGAAAGTTAACAAATTTGTTCATAATATAAAGAAAACAATAATAATTGTTAAATTCTATATCACTAGGTAGAATGCCTCCTCATATTTTAACACTTAAGAAGGGAGCTTTAATAATGCTTTTACGAAATATAGATGCAAAAGCAGACCTATGTAACGATACAAGGCTGGTACGCATTGGTTTCTTTCGAAATGTCATCTACGCAGAAGTGTTGACTGGTCATACAAGAGGATTGAGAGTTTTCATTCCAAGAATATCTCTAAAAATTTTAGATCATTTCAATCTTCCATTTGAAATGACAAGAAAATAATTTCCAATGCGTTTAAGTTTTGCTTTGATAATCAATAAGGCACAAGGACTGACAATACCTACTATTAGCATATACCTTTCTAAGCATGTATTAGTCACGATCAACTATATGTACTATCACAAGGAGTATCAATGTCATCAACAAAAGTTTTGGTCAAGAAAGGAAATGTAACTGGCTTATCTGGTATACATACCAGGAATGTTGTGTACAAAAATATATTATTACCTTCAAGGTATTCCTATTATTGACATATCAGATTTTCATTTTATGATACTGTGAATATTATTATGCTATACCTAAGTCAGTAGTAAATCAATGGATCCTTGCGTCTATAGATATGAAGCTATGACTTAAATGGTTTATTTATTGTGAGAAGCAATTTTTGTAATGTTTTCAAAATTTTGGCACATTTCTCGAAAAATGGAAGGAGGAAAATTACTTTTCATATTGTATTTATTTTTCAATATGTTTTAATGGCAATTTCTTTACATATGGAAACATTGAAGCAGGAGACTTTTATTCATATTACAATTTTTGAAAAGTAATTCTTTTATAGATAGATAATATAGCATGCAAATAGCTTTTGTGTATGCCATTATCATATGTCTCTATTTATCTGTAGTGAAGTAATTCTTTTGTTCGTTTATTATAATTTTCTTTTTAACCCATTTTTTATGTCCACTCCTTTTGTCAGACATATGTCAATGATTTTGGTGGTGGTGTCATGAAACTAAATCATGGACATTGTCATTTTGTAGTTAATTGCACCTTCTAGCAAACATAATTATGCTTTTTTATTTTCCATTTATGTGTACCAGTAAACTATTCATTTGGTTGAAAAAATATGAGTTTGATGTATAATAGTCATTTTGTTATACCTACATGGAGCCATGTGTCACGCCCCGAAGCGGCAGAGTCGTAACAGCCCCACCGTGTAAACCACCCTAAGATAGAAGTTGGCCTTATAACCGCTATCTTAGACCTGATTTACACAAGGTGTCAACGACTAACCCGCTTTGAAGTAAACAGTTTGTAATTTTAATAAATTATTCATCTCAGAAAGTAAGGAAATATATATATTCACTATAATTTAGTGATTACAATTATCGTTTGCAATGTTTCTCCGAAATATATTTCCTATTTATTACATTATTAAAAAAAACGAGAAGTTCTAAAGTAAAAGCTTAAACCTTAAAAATATATGTTTGTTCTTCAATATTTTTCCTCACTTCCCAAGATCCAGCAGTTGCTAGCTTCAGAGTAGTTGTGGCCGCTTCTTAGCCAGCACCTACACGATATCTATAGAGATGTGAGCAACCATAGCTCAGTAAGTTAGGATGGAGGACTTAAAATTATACCATACACACAACAAGGTTTTCAATCACTTATTAAGTACAATGCATGTACAAGCAAATGCCATCGCATAACGTTGTCCAGCCCGTCGTGAGATTAGAGAAATTGCACCTGCTCTAATCTGAGTTGAGGAGTTGCCGTTAATGCAATAGCTCACGACCAAACCCAGGCTTGTGTAATGGAGACCTTGCTCCTCCCGCGACTACCTTCGAACCACTGTCTTCACCCTCACCGCGACCTCCTCTCTTGTCACTTAGTTCGACTGAGGATGAAGAAGGGACCATTTTGCAATCCTGCGCTATCCCTTCCGAAGGAGTCAGTATTTGGCCAGAGAGTCCTAAGTTCTCCTAACGGGTTGCCATACATGTCCGATTATGATTACTGGTCAGATATTTGATTAAGTCCAGTTGAGGGTGATCAATCCTTTCATACAAATCATACAATATGTGCCAGAGCAACAAACAGGATCATAGCATCACCCATAATCAAACACATGCACACATTCAACTATCTAACAAGCACAACCAAGTATAATCTTAAGCCTCCAAAATACAGCATCGTATTAATGCCAACTTACCTCGACTCCTTACTCATTCACTCGAGGTCCGATTTGATTAGGCCATCACCGATCATCCCTATAACACAAACGTAGTTTCAATTTTTCATATAACTATTATAGGTTCATTTTATCCTATAACACTTATTGTTACATTTCGTTTAGGGTTTAATATGCCTAATTATCTAGGTCTTACGTCTTTTACAATTATTTAGGTTTGGGGTTAGGTTTGGGTTCGGTTTTCGTATCGATTTCTAAATTAGGTTCTAGTTCGATTTCTAAGTAGTGTTTTATACTCTAACCCTAGAAATTCGTTTCAACCCATAATGTGAAATTAATCACATTATTTCCCGGTCTCCTAAATACCATCATTACCCCTAGTCAGTATTTTATTTCACCCGGTACACTTATATCCTTATTAGTGTACCGAATTCACTCCTAATGTGAGAAATTTTTATATTTTCATATAATTACATAAATTCAAATTTCCTATCATATTTATTGTACATTTTTATTATTATCACAATATCAATTTTTATTATAATATTTCCTATTTATTATATTTCCAATAATTACCTATTATGTATTATTACCTTTTATATATATATTACACTTCTAATATTTATATCACTCTAATTATCATCTCTAAACATCAATTATCATTTCAAAATGTCTAAATTCATCCTAAATCAGATTTTACTCCTAATTACCCTAATTTACAAAATTAACTTAAAATGTACTATTTTTCCATATTACTTATTTACTACATAATTAACCTAATAATTATATCTAACACCCTAAATGCTACAAGTATCATTCTCCATCAGATTTCAACATCCCTAAACATCTACTTATTCACTAAGTCAGTAATTAATAATTTAATTACTTAATTAACTCCAAATTACCCAATTTTTCCATCATTTTAGGGCTAAAAATTAACTTAAAAATTTCAAAAATTAATTTTAAAAAAATGGCTTCATAGCACTATTCTATATCACATGAGCATCTTGCAGAAAAAAAAATTGAGCTCCAAACTACACTCCTAAGGTCATTTATTTCTAAACCGAAATGTGCTTGGTTTTGCATAATTTCTTAAAGACCATATATTACGAGGCATGTTTTCATCAAAATAATATTTTTCCTACAAAATAAATACAAAAATATCTCAGAATAATAAAATTCATAATTTTCTAATAATATTTACTATTTTTAAAAAAATTACACAAAATCGGGCTGGAAATCGGACTCACCGATCTGGGTGGCTCCGGCCGCCGTGGCCTTGTCGTCTAGCATAGGCGCTGCCACCACCATATGGTGGTGGTGGCCATCCACTCCCAGCTCCTCGTCTGGTGTGGGTTCCTATTGAAAGCCCTAATTGCACAGTTTTTCTAATTTTTTTTTTCTAAACTGAATTTTTCTCTCAATTTTCGTCTCTCCCTAATTTTTTCTGATTTTTAACTGTCCAAATGAATTCTTGAATTTTTTCTGCTATTTATAAGGCTTTAGAGGATTTATTGTGCATTAAATGGGACAAGACAATTGCCTTATCCCTTGATTTTTGGCTTTTATGTTGGCTTATTCTAATTGGCCGAATTCTTTCTTATTTTTCCCAGCTGCCACGACCCAATTCTAGACCATTCATGATTTTTCTTGATTTTTCCTTATTTAATTATGAATTTTCTTTAAGTATTTTGTATTATTTTAGCACATTTCGCGTATTTTAAGAAATTACGCGTATTTATACTTACATATAAATTCATATATAGTACAAATAAATATTTCTAAATATTATTTAGGTTATTTTATAATTTTTAGTATACATATAATTTATCTCTAACGATTTGTTAAGTACCGGAATGTCTTTTACGCATTTTCGATAAATAACGAGTTATATACTTAAAATTTGAAAATTTTGTAGTCTCCTATTTTATTACTTATTTTTTTAAATTCAAACTTACAGGATCGGTTTACTAATATTTCTAACTTTACTTTATAATTTAGGCTCGATCGGATAATTCAATCGATCGAAACATCGGATTGCTTAGTTGTGGGGCTTACACCATGTGTCTAAATAAGTATAATATTATTGAAATTAGAATATTCCCCCCACCCCTCATTTTTAGTAATTTTTCAACTGATTGTTAAATGTAAAAATTGTAAAAATTTGACATCTCAATAGTTAATTTCAAATAAAATTATTACATCAATGCTAAGGTTTTGTTTCTCTATTCATTATGCAGGTAAGGCATTTTATCGTTATCCATATACTCCTGGGTTTATTGTTCACCACATATTGGCTAGGTAATGCATTTTATTTTTGTCCATGTGACACATTTGCCCTTTATATGCAATCCTTCATGCTTCTTTATTTAAAATTTTTTTTTTCTAAATTACACACATAATCTTTTTCTCCTTTTGTAGAATTTTGGCACATTTAATAATTTAAATGGGCCTTTCCAGCAAGTTTGTGTTGTGTTTCAACATCATTATTTAATGCAAATTGCCAACTAATGTAAATACAAAATCCCATCTTATAGATTTTTAAGTTCTATATTTCTTTCATAGTGCTAATGGTATATCAACTTTCAATTGTCTTTGTAACAAGTTTCATTGGAGTCATTACATTAGCTAATATATTATAGTTCCTTGACTGATCGCAGTACGAATATCAGTTGCATTGCTTTTGTTAGTTATAGTTGTAGTATTAATGTTTTATATTTTCATATTTTCTTTTACTAAGGTGCAAACCACTTATAAGGACTACTTATATAATTTCCATAGTATTATTTGTCAGATTATGCACTTACCATGGTATTATTTGTATGATTTTACTATAATATGATTAATTTTATGAATGAAAACATTATTACATAAATTAACTTAATTCAAATTTCCTCTATACTATATTGTGCTCATTAATGTAGTTTTTCTTTTACTAGATTTTCAAGCTGCACTATTTGCATACCTATTTACCTATTACTTCTTTTATCTATAGTATTATATGACTCCTTATCAAAATACAGGTATATAAATATCTACTTTTGCTAAACACTCCATGCTTCTTAAACTTATAGTTACATATAACTCATTTAATGCTCCCATGCAACTACATATTTCAAATTACACTATTGGAAATGAAGGAATTTCCACTAAATATGCAAGTACTTCTAGAGGACTTCGTCTAACGTTTAACATCTATTAGACGTCTTGCACATTTACATGGAACATCTTACTCTTCTACAGGTAGATTTACTAACATAGTACCTATTATCTATATAAATATCCACTTTTGCTAATCAATTCATGCTTCTTATACATATAGTTACATATAATTCATCTAATCCTCCCGTGCAGCCACATAATTCAGATTACACTACTAAAAATGGAGGAATTTCCACTAAACATGTAAGCACCTCTAGTGGACTTCTCTAACATCTATTAGACGTCTTCCACATCTACGTAGAACATCTAACTCTTCAATAAGTACATTTACTAATATAATACCTATTGTCTATATTCACCATCCTCATCCTTACGTTAAATTTCATTTACATATTTTTAGCATATTATATAGGTCATCATTTTGCTACACAAAATACTCAAACTGAGAGAACTACCATTGCAGGTAATTATTGCACTTTGGATACATCAAAAATTACTTTTAATTGTTTATTGTCTTAACTTTATATAATGTCCTATCTTTTCGGAATATTAGTTGTTAAGCCAATGCGAAAACGCGATAGTGTTAATGTTGCCCGAGAGTTCCATGAAAGCTTTAGATATCAAAAACTCCATTTACCTGAACCCATGTCTTACCCATTTTGTCATGCACAATTATTTAAGCATGAGGCATATGAAAAGTGTTGTTCTAGAAGACAAATTGTCTTTCCTACAATTCCATCACCCCTCCAACTACTTCAACTATTTATTGCCCAAAATAGTATGGGGAGACATTTTAGACAACACATCTGATTATATAATCATGTCTTTGCATTTACTTCTGTAGGAAATTGTAGCATTTACACATTTTGTGCTCAAGGTGCAATTTACCACAAAATCGAAAGTCTATTACCCAATATAAATGAAAAGCTACAATTTTTGCAAACTTATATACACAACATTGACCATGAAATTGAAAACCATATATCTGAAAACCCAACCTTAGATGTAGAGATCATTACAATAATTACTTCCATTTTACACTACCATAACCCTTTCGTACATCAATTTCGCCAACTTTCATTACTTGACAATATTGAATATTGTTGTCTCATAATTCGTGAGCAACCACAAAACCAACACCAATATGCTCTACCAACTACATCTCAAGTTGCTGCTATAATAGTTGGTGGTGAAGAAGTAAGCGAACTAAATGGTCGTGATATTGTCATCCAATCACATGTTCGACATCTCATGAATGTTAGTTTTGTCACATGTCGTGCCTTCTATGCATACTACATGCAGGTGATAATTATACCTAATTGATATTACTTCCATTGCTAACACTTTCCAAGTCAAATTTTTAATCAAACATTTATTCCTCATATACATAACCATAAATAGTCTCTCATCTTAAGGGGTGGGGTGTTTGACTCCTTTAACAATTTTTGGTTGATAATTATGTGAAAATTGAAAATCAATTGTTTAAATGGCTATGGCATAATCAAGATACCATTCGAGCTAAGATCTACCAAGGTCTACAAGACTCACTTATTGCTGGAGAAACTAAAGAAAGTTGGCTAAATCAACTGCTACATAAGTCTTTCTAATATCCTTACATATTTTATCTAAATTTTATAGGAAAAAAAAATCTAAAGTCAGCACGTATTATAGGAAATATTTGTAAGAAGATTATGCTGCCTTCCTCATTTGTTAGAAGCTTTCGTGATATGTACCAAAGATATCAAGATGCCATGGGATTAGTTCAAGAATTTAGGTACCCCGATTTCTTTATCACCATGGCATGTAATCCAAATTGGCTTAAGATTTAACATGAGTTACTCGAAGGACAAACCCCAAAAGATCGTCCAAATTTACTCTCACATGTATTCCATTCTCGATTTGAGGAGTTCAAAAAGGACATAATTGATAAAGGAGTTTAGGGTACAGTTATTGCTTACACATACTTAATAGAATTCCAAAAACGAGGACTACCGCATGCTCTTATGCTTATCATACTAGACAATGACTTCAAACTCAATTCACCAGATGATTACAATTCCATCGTAAGGACTGAAATTCCTAATATGTCTGATGAGCCAAGCTTATTCACTATAGTACTTAAACACATGGTACATAGACCCTGTGACGAATATAATAATTCTGCACCATGTCTGAAATGAGGCCATTATAAACGTCAATTCCCTAAGCTATTTACCAATTCTACAATTCAAGGGAATGACTCTTACCTAATATGTCAAAAGAAGAAGCATATGCCTATTGCACTTCCGAACTATCCGAACATCATGATAGATAATAGTTGAATCATCCCTTACAACCCTTGGTTACTTCTTAAGTATGATTGCCATATAAATGTTGATATTTGTACAAGTGTCAAGAGTGTAAAATATCTATACAAATACATTCACAAAGGTCTAGACAAGGTCTTTCTTGAGGTTCGTATAGGATTTAATAATGATGAAATTCAATAGTTTATAGATGCACATTAGATTTATGCCCCTAAAGCAATTTGGAGGCTATTGTCATTTCTAATGAATCACATGTGTCCATTTGTTACTAGATTGTAGATACATCTACCAAACATGCATACGATTACATTTAGGGGAGGTGAGTCATTGGATTCTATTTTGGAAAACAATCCTTACCCACAAACAATGCTTACTGAGTTTTTCCATATAAACTCTATTGACCTTGAGGTAAGGCAATATTTTTATAAAGAATTTCCAAAGTATTATGTATGGAAAAATTTAACATGGCATCGTAGAAAGGTGGGAAGAAAAGTCATTGGAAGAATATATATTGTAGCCCCAACTAATTTAGAGAGGTTTCATCTTCGGGGTTTTACTTAATCATGTTCGTGGTCCAACTTCTTTTGATGATCTTTTAACACATCATAGAATGTGATATGATACGTTTCAAAGGGTTGCTGAAAGTAGAGGTCTTATTGAGAATAATGAAAGCATATGTGATTGCTTACTTAAAGCTATATCATTCCAAATGCCATCTACACTTAGGAAGCTATTCATAACAATCTTAGTATATTGTCAACCAATTAATGTTAATTCATTATGGGATGAATATCATGAGTACATGTTACAAGATTACTCTTCCTCTTCGACTTCAAATGTGGTTGTAGTCAACAAGTTATCAAATAAAATTGTTATGCTACTAGGGCAACATGGGAAAATTTTAACAAACTACAATTTACCACATCTTGATCATGAACCTATCAGCAATAATGACATACCAAAAGCAATACAGGATGAATTCTCTATCCATATTGATCATAAGGATATCAATGCAGTTTCACGATTAAACATAGACCAACTAAATGCATTCAACAAAGTTAAGTCTTCAGTTAAGTAGAATGAGTATGCTATATTCTTTATTGATGGTCTCGGTGGCATAGGTAAAACCTTTTTATATTGTGCCATTTTAGCATTTCTTTGAGGTAACAGTCTCATTAACTTAGCAATAGCTACTTCTAGAATCACTTTAACAATATTACCAGGTGGTAAAATAGCACATTTAAGATTTAAGATCCCGTTAAATCCAAACGTAACTTCTATTTGCTTAATAAGTAAATAATCCAACTTAGCTACACTCTTAAAGGTAAGTAAGGCAATTCTATAGGATGAAGCTCCTATGGCCAATAGATATACCTTGAATCTTTATATAGAACTCTTAGAGATATCATGGAAGTTGATGTTCTATTTGGAGGTAAGATTATGATACTAGGTGGAGATTTCAGACAAATTCTTCTTATGATTTTAAAGGGAACGAAAAGTCAAATGATTAATGCATGCCTTAATAGATCATCACTTTGGACCAATGTTTGCATCCTTCGATTAACCCAAAATATGAGATCACTCACAAATAAAGATTTCTTAGATTTTGTGTTACGAGTTAGTGATGGGGCTGAGGCTACTGTATACAATGACCTTATAAAGATACCTCCATCTATGAGTCTACAATGGGAAGGTGATCAAATGATTGAATCCTTGATTAATGCAACATTCCCACATCTTTCTAAACATACAGAAGATGCCACTTACTTCATTAATCATGCACTTTTTGCCCAACAAATGCTGAGGTTGACAAGTTAAATGATATGATCATTCATTCGTTTCCCGATAAAGAGCATACATATTACTCTTTTGATTTGGTTGATGATGATCAAGCATACATGTTTCAACAAGAATTCTTAAATTCTATATCACCAACTAGAATGCCTCCTCATATTTTAACACTTAAGAAGCGAGCTCCAATAATGCTTTTATGGAATATAGATGCAAAAGCAGGTCTATGTAACAATATAAGGCTAGTATGCATTAGTTTCTTACGAAATGTCATCTACGCAGAAGTGTTGGCTGGTCATACAAGAGGATTGAAAGTTTTCATTCTAAGAATATCTCTAAAAACTTTAAATCATTTGAATCTTCTATTTGAAATGACAAGAAAATAATTTCTAGTGCGTTTAAGTATTACTTTGACAATCAACAAGGCATAAGGATAGATGATACATACTATTGGCATATATGGCACTATCACGAGAAGTATCAATGTCATCAACAAAGGTTTTGGTCAAGAAAGGAAATGTACTTGGCTTATCTAGTACACATATTAGGAATATTGTGTACAAAAATGTATTGTTACCTACAAGGTATTCCTATTATTGACATATAATATTTTCATTTTATTGTATTTTCTTTTGATCGTACTGTGAATGTTATTATGCTTATCTAATTTTTACTTTTATAATTACAACCATTCATATATACATTATTAAAAAAATGGTTTTGCCGTGTTCATTCATCAATAATCCCTGTCTAATAGTTTAATTAACAATTATTCCCATGTTAGCTCACTAGAATCTTAGCAATTTTTAGATAAAGGAATTCAAAAGGAGATATCTTAATCTCTATCAAGTACGGTAAAATTACACTTATTAGTATTTCATGTTAAAATTCTCGGACATTATGCATTTAGTAAAACATGTATGTTTTAAATTTAAGATTTTTGCACTGTTAGAAGCCCTACCGATGCTTTGTGTGATTATTTGGAGATTTGCACCATACGTCCACTACGATCCCCCCTTACAGTAACTATTCCTTCCATATGCATTCCTCTTCATAAGCCTTTATTTTTAAGATAGATAAACCATGTTCATATGATTTGATTTTTTTTTTCTCCTATAAAGAAATTACTTAAGGATTTATAGTTTTAGTTGGGAATGCACTTTTAGAGTTGACAAACGAACCTTCATTAAGATGATTAGCCAAGAGATTACAAAAATTCGAAAGCAGAGGTACTTTTTACTTGTACACTACAATATGGATGATATTCAATATCACGTATATGTATACATATTATACATAAATTTAAATTCATGTTTCAATGTTGCTAAATTTGCATTATAATTTACCTAATTCTATTTAGTTAAGCATCTATAGAGATGATGATCCTTCCATTCAATAAGTACAATCCATACGTCATGCCCAACTAATGAAGCACTATAAAGCTCAACTATTATTACAGTAAGATCTAATCTAAATTACTTTTTCCCTTTTTGCATTCATAATTTATTTTGTCACAAAGAAATTATTGTTTGTTTTTGTAGATTCAAGGTTTACACTTATGTTCATTTTCATCTTCATAAGGTTTGGCAATATCATTATTTACTTTTCGTACTCCTAGGTAACTATTGTCATAAAAACTTTCCACTATTTTTTTTCTTAGTTGCAGTTCTATAGCATCAAGAATTTCACCATCCAAGTTGTGTGCTAGGAGATTGATAACATAATGACTACGTAATACAACTTCAAATCGTTATATTTTATGTTGTGACATAATTTTCCTAATTAATGTATGCTTCATTGTTTTGTAGAGAAATGAGCACTTCTTGAATTAAGCAATTCAAGGTGAATAACATAATTTTTTGTATTCCAATGAAAAAATTATGAATATTATTTTTTCCTTTCCTCTTATTATTTTAGGATTTTCAATTTGTTACTGTTGTTGAATTGACCAACCTTTAATGTGTTTCCTTTCATACTTTAAAACCATGATTTTTACATGTGCACCTGGCCTAAGTAATTTATTACAAATCAGGTGTCAATTAGTACAAGTGTTGAAATTAGAAGTTGTAAGTAGTTAAAATCAAATACTAAATTGCGTGTGTTTTTTAAGAGTATATATGAGAGTGATAAAGAAAAGAATAATAATTGTAAAAATAAGTATGATATAAAATGATAACAATATAATTGAAAAGATTTATGAATAAAAAGTGGTATTTAAGAAGTTTATGAATTGGATTTGAATTTAAACTTGAATTTAATTTTTTTTTAATAACTACCATAATTAAAACTATAAAATATATATCATAGTTAATAGGTAGTTTAAAAAATATTTTTTTCTTAACATAATAGATAACAATAATATTAAAAAATAAATCGATTTAGTAAAAAATATTAATAAAATTATAGAAAAGAGAATCATAATGCATTCGGATAAATTCTAATCCTCCCATAGTGATGTCCCGAGTAAAACAATCAGATTTGATGTCCATCTATAAAAGGAGATTGACAGAGAGGACGAAGAGAGCACATTCGCTCACGGTGACTTCTATAACATTAATCCCAACGGCCACACAAGTTCAAAAAATAGCATCAACATTCAACAGCGTTGAAGGAGTGCGGATCAGAACACTAATCGAGGTTTCAATTATACAATAATTGAAATTCCCCCTTTCATGCATATTTATTTCAATTATCTCTCTCTCTCTCTCTCTCTCTCTCTCTCAATGTTTGGTTTGACTGTAACGTTGAAATTCCTTTATGTAGATGAGGTGTTTGATGAAATTCTTCAAAGGAATTTTGTGTTTATTGAACGTGATGGGTTTTGTTTTTCTCATCGATGAACTTGTATAACAAATCATAAGATATTCAAATGGAGCTTCTTTTCATTAGTAGTAATGGAAGCTATATACACTGCGTAGAACAAGCTAAGTGACCATACATTACGTAGGATACGTTGTTGCTGCTGTTGGTTTGTCTTATATTATTTGTCGTACGGAATATACTTGTAGAACATGTTTGTTAGTGTAATTTCATATTTATTTGCCCATGAATAAAACATGAATGATGATATTTTTATGTTTTATCAACCTCACCGCATGGTTTGGCTTTGTGACACTCTCATATGTCATAGTCTTGACACATGAATTAGGTCTGACAACATAGAATAAGGGTAGTTAGATTTGTGAGAGAAATCCATTTAGAAGCTGATAAATATAAATTAGGCTATTTGGAAGTGCCTATTATAATTAATACTTATTATTCAATCCCTATAGTCTCCCCACCCGAACTCTTTTAAAGCCTGAGCCTCTATCGACACCTGACCTCAAATTTCTTTTTCAAGTAGTAAGGGACACCTTTCTTGATTGGGTGCGCAGTTCTCGTCAAATATATAGCGCATGCGAATATGGTGAGCCTTTGAATAGTGTAGCAGAGGTTCTATTTATTTGAGGAGCTGCCAATCCACCCGCTCAAAATAAATGAGACCAGATCTTTTTAGGATTCCATACACTATCCATTAAAGGTATTTTGCACTTTTACAGTTTTGTTGTATCAACGTTTGTCTTCTTTTTTGCCGTAACTGGGGAAAAATAAAAAACCACCGTTACTTCCCAAATATTTTTATAATTTTGTCTTGTCAGCTACTTTTTAACATTATATCATGTTAACTAAAGAAGTTTTGGGCTTGCTTTAATGCATATTTTTCATGCCAATGTCCTTTGTTCGATATCAATAACTTGATCTATATACAAATATTTGTACGTGTTGTCAATATATGCATATAGTAATGTGTAAAATCTTATTTTAATCTTTCTCATATTCACCACGATATTTGGTGGCAGCTATCAAAAGCCCCAATGTCTTGTTTCTAATTTTTTTTTTTCCATATATTTTATATTGTTATGTGACTTTCTTGACGAATAATCATCGAGACCTATATAAGTTTGAGATTAATTACCTATATTTGTTCTATATTATCGATCCCCTTCTATGTGAAAAGAGCTCACATTAAGAATTATGATTTTACGTATAGGCAATTCCTCAATGTAGCAAATTTTCAGGACAAGCTGGATATCAACCAGAGTAAACACGTTCCTTATCTTCCAAAGGTCACCGATTTATATTTACTATGTCCTACTTCAATTCAGAAGTGAACATCTTCATTAATAATAGGGTCTGGGAAGAGAATAGAAAAGGTAATTTCACTATACAAATCATTGATGAGGTTGTAGTGCTTTCATTGGTTTGCATGCGGAAGAAGCTACAGATTTAGAGCTCTTGCTATTTATACAAGAACGTCTCACTTCAATTATCTATTTATAAAATCATATTTATAGAATAACCTATATTATGTCATTGAACACTAACTGTTAATTGATAAAAGCAAAAAAAAAAAACATGTATAATTCAAAAGTGTAAAAGAATACTTTGATCAGTATCAAATGCTTTTGGTAAGGCTTTTTTCTCCTTTAAGGTCAAGTTTGGAAGAAAGGTACCTTTGTGGAAACTTTAAATTCTGTTACTTTTGCATTCAATATGTGAGATGACAATTTTGTCAAATTATGAATTCTGAATTGGATTTGATTTGATTTAGTTCATTCAACTCAACTCGACTGAAGTTTCATTACAAAATAGTCATGATTTCATATGTTGACTATGATAAAGTCATGATGAGGTTGATTTTGGCTAACAAAAGGTTGGCGAGGAAGAAGAATATTGTTCTTAGTGAAATGGTTCGATATTTTGCATCATGATATTTTAGCTTTTCTGTCAATTATGCTTTCTAATTGCTTCAAAAAGAAGAATTCCTAACTTTCCGAAAAAAAACACATGCATGACTTTTTTCAAAGAGAGATTTTTTTCTAGCTTACTTACAAGAGTACACTACATGTATAAACCAACTTAGTTAGGCTAGAAAAACCTTCAATACCTTAATCATTATAGGAGAAGAGGCTCATGACCACTGATGAGCTAGTGCTAATCATATAAAGAACATAAAATTTTGATTTAAGAGATTAAGAGAAACGATTAGTAAACATTTCAAAAATGTCTTGACTTTCATGCTAAGTATCAGGCAATTGTAGCTCAAGAAATTATAGTCAATTGTTGAAAATTCAGATAATGTGAAATGTAAAGGGTTTTGAAGTATTTAAATATGTACTTTATTCATTTTAATACCGTAGATTCATTTATAGAAAATTCATTCCAACTTATTTTATTATATATGTAGTATTGCTTAGTCGTTAGAGATGGAACAAATATTAAAGTAAGAGTTCCTATAGAAAATAAGCCTAGTTATAAGAAATCAAAAGGGAGAAATTGATATATTAGCAAGGATATAAAGTTGATGAGAAGTTTGTATATGCTTTGCTTGGTTGGGAGGGATATATGGTTGATGTTAGAATATTAAGAGATGCAATATCTAATAGAATTGAGTTAAAAGTTCCATTAGGTAATAATATACCATAAATTATCACCAAACTATAAAATTAAATTTACTAATTCTTTTTTAATCCCCTCATTATGTTAATACTATCTTGTTGATGTTGGATATACAAATTGTAAAAGTTTTCTCGTTCCATATAAACAATTGGAGTGATAGTTATCGGCCTATCACTCTAGAAGAATTTTCAACATGAAGCATTGACTAGCTTGTTATACCATAGAAATATGTTTTGGATTGCTTAAGATGTGAAAGGTAATTCTTAAAAATCCATCTTTCTATCTAGTTAAATTATGAAATTGTATTTACTAGCATTCTGTCCACTAGAAAACTTATTAAAAAGGGCAATAGCTAAAGATCCACTAAAGAGAGAATGGGAATCACAAGAGAATGTTATTTAAGAATCTAATGAAATTATGGTGATAATTGATGCTTTTCATAAATGGATTTCTTTTAGAGATAATTTAGCTAGAAGTATGTTTGATAAGATAATTTAGCTAGAAGTATGTTTGATAAGTGGAGGGTAATAAATAGGATATGATGATTGTATTTTTCTTTTTCCTTTCTTTCCAATAAATATCCGTGACAAGACATTTTAGATTTATAATAGTTTGTATTTCGTTCTTTGACTTGAAGTAGTTCTTGAATTTAACTTTAAATTGTGTATTCTCTCTACTGTTTTGCACTCTATTTTTATCTTTGAAAATGTTAGTAGGAAGTGAAAATAACACAAGATAACATTACAAGCAAATTAAGAGATCCTAGTAAACATTAAAGGGAATGGATTGATGAAGGAAACTCTACATCGATGGAGGTATTCCTTGACCTGCAAATACTAGAAAGTATTAAGTGGACCATGGAAAAACAGTCTTAGAAGATAAGTTACCAAGTTGTGCTCTCAAGGGAAGTCCTCACGTGGAGATGAGGATGAAAACCTTAAAAATCATTTTAAAATTGTCTATGATATGTTACATAGGGCTAATTCTAGCGGTTTTAGTTGGATCCAATAAGTAAATACGTTGTAGCAAAGAAGCTTGTGTAAGATGCCTATTTGTAGGTTTGTTTAATATTTCATTTTCCTCACATGCTCTATTTCTACTTATGTTGGTAATTTTTATTGTTCATCATGTAAAGCCACATAGGTCATGTTCGATTCAAAAATATGTCATTTTCTTAGTTTGATGAGCTATACATTTTTTTTATTTTTTAATCATGCGACCAAAATATGCTTAGGAATTTATTGATGCGGGAGGAAGAGGCTAGACGACATCATCATAATCTGAGGCTAAAGCCAATATGGATTCGCGTGAAGATCAAAATGTAGATGACTCTTAATATCCCCTAAATGTCAACTAAACTATAATAATTGAATATGGTGAAAATAGGTCTAAGAAGGACAAAAGAGAGAGAAGTGGGAACTCGATAAAAAAGTTGAGTTAATAAGAAAGTTATAAAATAGGCTGATCTTATGAATAACTCAGTTGAATCCTTGAGGTGAATGTTGTGGTTAGATTCGTGTAAGGCCACTTCTGAACTAGTCAGAACCAGTTCGAAGGGTTGAGGAACCGGTCTAACAAAGAACTAGTCAAAAACAAATAATTGGTTGATATACATTAGGCCATAGCATATCAAAATTATCTTTTTTTGCTATGGTGAATGATAATTTTTTAAAAATAATATTATCGAACCAATAATAGAAGATTTATCATAAATTGATTATATATTAAGAATTAATGAAAATTTTGATTTAAGTTAATGCAAGTCCTTTTTGTAAAGTTTGTCAAATATTAAGGATTTAAATATAGAGAAAAGATAAAATTTGAAAGGGAAAATAATAAAAAAAATTGAGACTACATTAGGACAGAAATTAATAAAAAAAATTAAAAATTATTAATGAATTAATAAAATTAAAAAAAAAAAGGAAAAGGAAGTTAGGTTTAAGGAAAAAATATATACAAAACCATATCAAATTAGAAATTAATAAAAAATTAAAAATTATTAAAATTAATAAAAAAATAAATATTTAAAAAAAATTGGTTCCCGAAACCATAACCACATGGGCCGATCATGGTTCATACATAAATCAACCCGTGAACCAATAGTTTCAAGCCGATTCAAAATTAGTTAGACTCATTAGGCAGTCTAATTACCATTTCTAAAAAGACTCCTGAACGTTATTAATCCTTACTTTCTTTTCGGGAACTACGAAATGCTCTACAAGGGTGCGACTAAGTTGTTGGCTTTATTCACCTATCTTACTACTTATACCTCATTTTAACTCTCTCATAACCTTATTAATTATTTTATCTAGCTCCTACTCTCTTTCTTTTTCTTTAGTTTTTTCCCTTCTTAGACCAAATTTTAGTATTAGTTATTATAGGTACATTGACATATATGGGATTATCGTAGCCATTTACGTTAGAATCTTTATGTGCATTCATATTCACTTCATCACTCAAAGTTATGTTGTTGTGGTCTAACCTTGTCTCAACATAGATATTTATTGAAAAGAAAGAAAAGATAAAAATACACATAAAATTATCCACGATTTACTACCCTTCATTCATAAAATATGCTTTTAGCTAAATTATCTCTAAAAGAAATCCATTCACGAGAAGTATTGACAATTTCATTCTCTTGTGATTCTGATTCTCTGTCTAATGAATCTTTAATCATTCCCCTTATGCTAAGTTTTCTAGGAGATAACGTGGAATTTAAAGATGGAGTTGTAAGAATTTTATTATTGCGTTTTAAGCAATATAAAACATATTTCTGGAGTGGTAGCATGAATTGTATATATTAATACCTAAAACCATTTTCCGTTTCACATTTATCTGAATCTAAGATTCGACACTAGCTTCTTGAGTAACAATATATGGAATTCAAGACAATTTTGAAATATCTTAAATCAAAATTTTATTACTCTATTTTTATATGATGACCAAATATATGGAAAAATAATGAATCTTGTTCATCAATCGCCTTGAGCCTTTTATTCTGGAACTCCCCTATGTTATCAAGCATAATGCATAAGGCGTTGAAAGTTTTCTTATCCATTTTATGTTATTGTATGCACATGGTATCACTCTTCTAAGCTAGCCGGAACATAAGTTTCTATCTTTGAAAGAATGTCACGCATGCATTGTTTTTTGAATAAAGAAAATTATTCTTTTTAAAGCAATCATAAATTATAATCGGCGAAGAAGCTAGCATATCTGATGTCCAACCATTTCACTAATTATGTAACAGTTCTCTTCATTTTCACCAATATTCTCTTAGGTAAAGTTCACCTAGCCATGATTGTGTCAAAATCAACATATAAAAACATAACTATTTAGTAAAAGAATACCTATTCGTAACGGTCAAACCAAATTATCGAATGAAAATCCAACTTAATATCGAGAACATATGATCGTCATCATGTTTACTAAATGCAGAAGCAATAAAGTTTAAAAATTTCATATTGGTACGTTTCTCTCTAACCTGAACGCGAGGGGAAAAAGGCTTGCCAAAAGCTATTGATACTGATCAAAGTATTTTTGTCTGTGATTATAAGTGTACTTAGTTTTTTTAGATCAAAGTATCATGACCGTTCGATGACATAATATAGGTATTACTTTGGATATGGATTTATGAATCGATAATTGAAGTGAGACTATTCTATATATATGACAAGGATCTATAAATTGACAGCTTGCTTCAGCATGCAAATCTATCAAAGAACTTCCTCAACTTCAACAATGATTTGTATCGAGAAGTACAAAGCCAGGTAATTAATAGGAAATTTTATACAAATAATGGAGATTCCGAGACAATGGCAATTAAAAGGAAACTTATATAAATACTGGAGATAATTCACTAATAAATCCCAAGACAATATAAATTTTTCTGATAAAAGAAAAAAATATTAAAACCAAGATATTGGGACTTCTTATAGCTGGCACTAATGCTGCGGTTAAAGATCAAAACAAGATCTTATATATTACAATAGACGTACATTGACAACAAAAGTAGATTCATAAACAGAAGGAGGATATTTGTAAAACGACTAACACTGATCAAGGAACATTAGCACGACGAACACTACAAGTAATGTAAGCTTCGTAACTGAAAGGCTATTTAGGTGAATTATAATTAGTAGGCGTGGAACAATCTACCGTTCAAATTGTATCTAATCCTTGTTTTCATAGCTATACTAAACTTACTGAAGTGGATGTTTACTTCATCAGTGATCGCATTAGCAAAAGATTCTCGAGGACTTCTTTTGTTCACAAGTTGGGCCTTCGACATATCATTTGTATATTGCTTCCTAGCAGATAGAGAACTGTTACTGTTACATTCATTTTTTCGTTCAATACACTTTGAGCTCCGTTTTCTTTCGTGCTCCGGGAGGTGTTTGGCACAACTTTGGCTTCAATTGACCCGCCATCGCTGATTTCTGGAGGGACATAGGAAAACATTGCAAATTTTATTACAATCAATGACACCACGACGAGATATATCAACGGTGCATCTAATTATTGATGAACAATTTGCCATATGGTTGCATAATTAATCTTGTCTTTCCTCTAAATCAAGAAATGACGCCAATTTTTTCAGCTTCACATCCGAGTGCAATGCGACTTCTTCCTTGTGGTCTTTCATACTTCAAGACGTGCTCTCCTTTGGCATCATCTCCCGAGCACAAAGATCATTAACCGAAGGAAAATTAGACGCTAACGCACAATTTTCCCACCCGGCTTCGGGTCGAATTAATTCTGGATCAGAGTCCAAACCACTCGGTTCGAATTCATCACCATCATTTATTTTTGATGTCATCATCATCCTTATTAACCTCATATGAAATGGAAGAGAATAATAATATATACATCTATTATCGTACATATATAATAATTATTCTTTTTTCAAGTTTTTGTACTTTATTTATTTTTTTAATTAATTAATTTAGTTTATATGTATATAATTATATTATATTATTTAATTTTATGACATCATGCTAAGTGAAGAAAATTATGTATTGCAAACTCATTGGCCATCGAAAATAATTGGAAAACGATATTACAATAACTTCGTGAAAATAGTGATGAAAAAATAAACCAAAATTTCGATTGGATATATAATTTGATAAGTTAATATATAAGTTGATAAGTTAAAAATTAAGTATATAATTATTAAAAAGTATAATGTTTAGAAAATCAAGGCAGTATTGTCTCAGTAAAAGAAAATAGACATTAAACAAGCTAACCAGGTGAGGAAAAGGTACATGTAAATTATGGAGAAAAGGAATAATCCAGAACACGTCAACTTTTAGTACAATCATATAACGTTTTATTCAAGAATTTATTGTATACATGTAATAGTAGTTGGGAAAAAAATTATTGTGCAGATATAACCGTTTGCAATATAATTTATATAAATTTACATATATTTATGAGTTTTAATTTTTAGAACAGTTAATTATAATATAGATTAAGTATTATTTGAATCCCGTATCATATCATAAGAATTTTAACCAAAAGAAGTCGATCTTATATTTTAAAACCCAAAAGTTCTTTCTGCTTTTTGCAATGGAAAGACATATGGTTCATCTGCCATCTTTTATTTCCCAATTCTTTCATAGCATAATTGTCAACAATCAACATTATATCTTCAAGGGCCATCTACTGGGCTCTTTCCCATTGTTTATCAGTTAGACTAAAGAAAGTCGAGATATGTAGTGATTCTGCTTGTGCTGTTTCACTTTTGCAGCAAAATTCTAACCCCAAACTTGCTTATTATAATGTTTTGAACGCCTTTAGGGGAAAGCTATTGCAAATGGATCGTTGGATGATTGAATCAATTACTCATCAGCTAAAAATAGTGGCAGACTCCTTAGCTCAAAAAAAGCAATATCAGCAAGGCCAAGAAGAATCTTTTGCTTTTTTCCTCCTACTTTTTGTCTTAGCTTAATTAAGGAGGATACATATAGTTTTGGTTTATGTAAGGAGATACAAACTCCTTCTAATCATGTTTCTGCTCCTCTTATGTGGACTGCTGAACCAAGAGCATTAAGCTCTTCTGCAACTTGTAATAGGGGCTGGCCCCTCTTTTGCTTCTTATATATATTATATAAGTTATTCCACTGAAAAAAGACATTATATCTTCAAATTAATGAAGATAACAAACAAATCTTCAAGTATACATTTTCCTACAGTAGGATGTTCACGTAAGGACAAAAAAATAAGTAAATAAAAGGAAACAGAGAGAAGTTATTGGTCAACATCCATCAGGATCTAATAATGAGTAATGACATTAGAAATATGTGTCTTTGTGGGCAAATATTGACCATTTAGATAGGTAAATTGTATTTTGTTTGATCTTTTTGGTTTTGCCCACAACTCCTATACTCCATTCTCAGGCAACAACACATCTAGGGCATGCTTGAGCTCCTACCTTTGAACAATAATGAGATGGTTCGTGTTAAATGGTAAAGAAGTTTGAGAAAGAAAAAAAAAAAAAATAGTCTCGAAATTCAAATGAAGTCTTAAAAACTAAATCCAGCATATAATTACCATAAGTACAAGAGAATTTTATACCGTGTAAACATTTACAAGTAAATTAAGTTAATGTAAAATAATCGGTTATTATTTTTAGTTAAATGTTTCATTACAATATAATTTTGGCATTCTAAAACTTAAGATAACTCATAACCTCATAACGTGAACATATAATATAAATACATTACACCTACTTTAGCAATTTTTATGAGATGAATTGTAATCCTTTAACCACTTGTTTTCTCATTTAGTGAGACCATCGACATAACTACTTGCCATGCACTTGCTAAACTCCCTTATCTACCCTGTTGTTTAATTCTAATACAACCATTCTTATTATGTTACTCATATTAGTAAAATTTTATTATCAATATTTGAATTACGCAATATCCTTATTAATGTGTAAATAAGTACAAAAATATCATTGAAATAAATTAAATATTTAGAGAAATAAAATAAGTAATTGAAATAAGAAGGATGTGTTTAAATTAAAAATGTCTAAACTTATTGTAGAAGGTTTGAAGCTTTTGCTACAAAAAGAATGGCCCTTTACTATAGGCAAAATTACCTACATGTATAAAGATTTTATTGGTTTTTATATGCCACGAATATATACACATAGTATATTATACTCAATTAATCTTATTTCCCCACCTACATATGCAATTTCAAAGGAACTCAATTTAAGGGAATATCAAGTCTATACTTTATTTTTGCTTTTTTTTTTTCCTTGAATTGTACTACGAGTGTCTAGGGTCTTAGATCAAAGAGATAAATTGAAGCCTATCATGGTAATGTGAGGCATCATAGTAATAAGCAATGTCTTAATTGTAGAGCGCATATATGTGGTGTATGGTTGTAGCTTATGGTATTTGGTGTCTTAAGTGTCATCTTTTTGTCTTGGTCATTAAGTTTAGCAATTAAGCCTTCTATTTGGAGCTGGTACAAAGCTTAAGCTTCAATTGAGTATAATTTAATTAATCATTCAATTAATGATTAGGTGTCTAACATTAGGATTTTAATAGTTGGAGTAAAAAATCCTAGTTTCTTATTGATGCATAATAGAAGGGCACTTATCAAAAAATATGATGATTTAAAAATGAAAGATATTAACAACGTATTTAGTTCTTTGTTCAAGTTGATTTTGATGTACATTAAACATAATATTACAATTCTCAGGGCATTTAAGATTACAATCCCACCTAGGAGAGTTGATTAATGCTTTGCCATTTGAGTCTTTTTTGTTTAGAGTGATTTCTACAAAATGTGCATGGGATTGTTGACTAACCCTTGGTACTTGACCAATAATATCAAATCAAGGCTTGCAGTTAGACAATAAGACTCCTAATCAACCATCCTTGTTTATTAGTCAACCACATGTCCCCAGAAATGTGGTTTTAGGGTACCTAATGTTAAATTTTATTTATGTATTCTCAAGTATTGCTTTCTAATTGCAGTAAAGAAGATGTCATGAATGAAACTAGGTAATTTGAGTGCGACCTTATGTATTTAGGTACACTATGTGTTTAATTACTTAATGAATTTATTAATGTACAACTATGTTAGAGATGCTGTAAATGGTTAACGTTAAAACTGTGATATTAATAGGTTATGGATTTAGTATCCAATGCCTATTGTGATAAAATAATTGAGACAAAATAGCTTTTAGTTAGATATCAATGCCACCTTAATAGATGTGGATAAGGGGATTGTATATGACAAAACTATCATTGATATATGTTAAGATACAATTGCATATAAAAATAGTAGACTAGACTAATGTTATTATTGTTCACTTTTATTGCACATTAGTTGCTTATAATATAAATAAATATATATATAAATGATTACATTACATGTGACTATGGTACACATATGTTTTTATGGTAGTACTCCCTTATTGGGCTTCACAATTTACCTAGTTGGATTTTAATCTCCAATATAAAGGAATTTGATGATGTTAACCACTATGATGTTGGGATATATCAAATATGCTGGTCAGGATATATCAAATACGTTGATCGTAGGAGTGATAATAGTTCATAGTTACTTGGTATTTGCTTTTATTTTGTAGACTTAGTTGACCCAATTTTTGCTTTTAAATGATTGGAAGATTAACTTTATTTTTTAGAACTATAAACCCCTAATTAGTCCATTGACTAATAACTTTCAATTTGTGAGATATTATAAGTTTGAGTAATTCATGCCTTCATACTTATATTTGTGGATTTTAATAAGTAAAACCCTAAAACTCTTGTATACTGTTGTGGGATGTAAGTATGTACTCCTTTTAGGAGAAAATAGTTTTGAGCATTTTATTATAAATCATTTATTTGAACAGACTCTAAAAATTGATAAGTTTAATGGATCCAAATGCAAATTATTTGAGCACTTAGCCTTTGAGATCGTTTTGCACCCTCGTAGAGGCTTATTTCTTTCTATGCCACAAAAAGATGAACTTCAAATCATCAATAGTATAGTACCCACATCGTTCACTATCAATTTGTCATTTCGATGGAAAGTGAGATGCTCCATAATTAATTGAAAAGAAACAATTACTGAAACAAACTTGGTGCGCATTTGATCGACGATGAGTAAGCAGTTAATAATATTTGAATATATGGAAGTATTAATTGACGGTTTATAAAAAAATTGCAATTCATGTTCTACAAAAATGAAGTAGGATTTAGTAAGTTAAACATATCACATATTATAAATATTAATAGGATATTGATATATTTATTATGTGTAAATCATGTATAATAATTTATTTAAAAATTATTTCTTTCCATTAATATTTATATTTATATCATGCTAAATATATATAATATATGATATGTAATATCTATTGATTTTTTTAAATAAAAACTATTATATATTAAATATTATCTTTATTTATGACGATTAATTAATTCTCTAATTACTGAAACCATTATTAACATGGGATTAGGTTGTTTTGTGGTGTCAAAAGCCAACACTTGCTTAACCAGGATTCCCTGAAACAGGTCAGGAAATTGCCACGTGAACATATCATTGTTGGTGGGGCATACTTACCTTTCCATGCATTAATTGCAATACATAAGGCCATAAAGATTAAATAAACTAGCAAAATCAAATCGACTGTATGATTTTCAAATATACAAGTAAATAAATCATGACTTATTTAACTTAGCTTTTATTTATATATCTCGGAAGATTTTTTTTTTCCCCGTCTTCTACACTTGATACAGGTAAACATATACGTGTGAATATATATATATTTGACATAAGACTTAAGAGAACGAGTGAAGTGAAAATATATTGAATGATATCTTACTTAAAAAGTACCAAAAGTATAAAAAAAAATAATTGTCTTCTAATATTGTTACGGCCGGTTTCTAAAAGATCTAAAACAAAATCATCTTTTAGATTTTTTTTTTCAATTATGATATAATTTAAGAATGAATAATACAAAAGTAATAGTAATACTATTAGGTTATAACAGTTATAACCATCTTTTAAAAATTATAATAATATTTATATATATATATATATATTCAGAATTCGTTACTTAAATGAAAACTATTTTCTTTAAATCTATATATATATTACATTCACATCGCAAGGAAAGAGAACCTCAGAAAAGCTATTACAATCAACGCTAGAAGCTTAAGACCTATAAGGTTATTTTGATAAACTGAAAAGGGATTTGAACTTTTTTTTTTTTTGGAAGTGAAGGACAAATTCGAAAGTGACAGCTTGAAAGGAATCGCGATGTTAATTTAATGCTAAAATAAGTACTTTAAATAACTTTTCCTCCAGGAAAACTCAAAACCTCAATATGAATGATAATTGATAAGGAATACAAAACTGAGTAAAAATTAATCAATATGAAAAACTTAGGTTATTAATTAGTTAATAAATATTGAAGACGATGAGTTTATCGAATAAACAGGAAAAGGCTTAGAAATAGATTCAAGATCTAATTGTGTTAAAAGAGATGGATTTTTTAAGGGGAAAAAAAAATATGACTTAAAAGGCTTGGCAACATTGACTCTTGACTTAAACCAATCAACCTATCTAATTAGAAAACTAAGGGACAACTAAGCTATCAAGGTAGATCTAATGATCTTGATTGATCCCAATCACCCCAGGTCGGCCAAATAACTCCTAGAAGCACCCTAATTTGATTAAAAAAAAAAAAGAAGAAGAAGAAGGATTATTCTAGCATTTAAGTAGAGGAAACCATAATTAAACTAAGGAATTGTAATCTATAGCACAAATAACACTGATTTATGTACATTATGATTTAGGAGTTTATTCATATTACTACTTAGATTGTAAATGGAATGTAGGTATATGATTATTGTAGTTTGTTATTTATGCTTACTAAATTTAGAATACAATTTCACTAATAATGATCAATTATCAATTCAAATTATTTTTCATATGTGCTTCCAAAATAAAACTCATTTGTGGAAACCATTGAATGGATACAAACTCACACTTTTAAAAACTTTCTCTAGTTACTTATTCCTCACTTTTAAACCAACTCTAGGGATCTGCTTCATACTTTCTAATCTATTTTAAAAACCTACTCCATACTTAATTTAAAATCGATTAAGGGATCTGATAATCCATACTTTCAAAACAAGAGTATTTCAAAACCAACTCTTGGAGCACTAATGGATCTATACTTAAATAACAAACTCTAGGGTGGACGCGTAAATTGGTTCACACTTTTAAAACCGACTCAAGGGGTATAGTCCAATTAAGTGTGTTATCTACACATGTTTGCACACAATAATTCCATAGTAAGTTTCACCACTTACCCCTTTTGGTTTTATTCTTGGTGATTATAGAAATATTACGGTTATGATTATCTTAAATCCAATTTATAATATGGCAGGAGTAATGATGATAGCTATTATAAGGAAGACTATGAGAATACAAGTTTTAGAAAGGCAACTAAGATTGATTCAATTATCTCTTACTAACTATAGTTGCTAGGTTCAATCATCTTTTAACATTTAGAGGTTTTTTTATGCTTATTTGTTAAACCAATGAGGGTTTATTAGTGAAGAGTTTGATGGTTTATTTCTATTAATCATGTGCATTTGTAGCTTATTTCTATTAATGAGGCATACGAATCATTGCTCTACACCAATCAACTACAACTGTTTACGTGTTACTTCCATAAATTAACGGCCCAGATTGGTTTACCATGCAGATTGCCAACATAGACTCCATACGTGCATAAGAATTTACGTACATTTCCAAAGGCACCATCATTGAGCCATGAGCATCTCAACAATCATATCGGTCAAATCAATCATCACTTCTCACAAGTAAGCATTCGACAATACATCTTCCTCGGCTAACGAGTCTAAGTTCATTGCTTACCTCTTCAAGATTACTTAGAAATAACCCGAGCCTCAACCTTCGGAGCTCGAATTTACTACTTTCCTCATCACTTGGACGCTAAAGAGGGTATTTAAGGGAGGAGAAAAGGAAAGGGGAAAGAGGGGAGTTGTGGTATGTTTGGGGGGTGGAGAGGGTGTTGCAAGTTTTGATAAGCATTTTTAGACCCAAGCTCTAGAGGACCAAGCCCTATAATATGTCTTTGAGGTCGTACATACGAAGTGTTACGTTCTGAAGTCGCAAAGTTGCAACTGTCCCACTGTGTAAACCAACCTATAGCAAGAATTGACCTCACAGTGCCTATTACAAATACGATCTACATAAGGCGTCGATGACTCCTCGCTTTAAAATAAACAGTTTATTTAAAAATTTAACTAAAATTTATTGTAATGATCAAAACCTTAAGTTAATATATATAATTACATATACATTACTATAGAATTTCTAAGTGATTTTATATCATGTCATAACTGCTAGCTAGTTTACATATTATACATCAATTCTTCATCTTAAAGATTCTAACAAGACCTTAAACAAAAACTTGATCATAGACTAGTTGATTCTCACTCTCTAGAGCTTCAAAAGAGAACTAAACTCTAGATAGTTGTAACGTGGCATAATTGATCAAAAGTCAAAACCTGCAAAAGAATCTATGCAAGTATGAGCAACTACAGCTTGATAAGTTGAATTGGAGACTCATGAATGTATATAAGCACAATCAAGGTAATCAAGCAATTATTTTGATGAAATGTAACAAATAAATGCCATCACACAACGTAATCTGGTCCGTTGTAAAATTAGAGTAATTTCACCCGTTTTAATCTGGATTAAAGAGTTTTCATCTTATGCAACAGGCTACAACAAAACCCAGGTTTGTGCAATGAAAACATTGCTTCTCCTAAGACTATCCTTCGAACCAATGCCCTCATCCTTCCGTGACCTCTTCTCCTATCACTTAGTTCGGTTAAAGATGAGGGAAAGACCAATTTGCTATCCAATGCTATCTTTTTTTAAGGTGTTGGTGTTTGGTTGAAAAATCCTAATCCCTACAGGGTTACAATCCATGTCTTTTTAGGGTATTTAGGTCAATTAGGATTATATTCGGTTTAAGGTGACCAAACAATTCCACACCACTCCAATCACAACAGTCATCAAACATAACACAAATTTCGGCGTGAAATCTAATACACAAGCACATGTATAAGACTGCTTACAATCGTAATCATATACAAACTTAAGTCTTCGAGTACTCTAAAATAGTACTTTATAATACGATGAAGCATTAAACCCAACTTACTTGGAATTCTGAGTCGCTCAACCATTTGCCGCAAATGGACTCGTCTCCATGTGTCGTATAATATAAATACGCTCTTTTTAATACTTGTACTTAGATGATATATATTTTAAGCTAAGATTTAATGCAATTCTTCTTATATACCTATCATTTACTAACGATTCATCTTATGTTAGTTTGGGGTTCGGTTTTCAAATCCATTTCCAGTTCAAGTTCTAATCCGATTCCAATTCAAGTTCTAATTCGATTTCAATAGCAAGTAATCCTAAAATAAGTTTTGAACCCTAATGTAAAATTAATCACATTAAGTTTAAGTATCCTAATATCATACTAAGTCTTAATTCAGTATTCTAACTCACTCGGTATACTCTAATCCTGATCAGTATACCAAATTTACTCTCGATGTGAGAAAATTTTACAACTTTTGTATAATTACCTAAAATTAATTTTTGTATTAAATTTAATATGTACTGATATTATTACCATATTATCTAATTTAACCTATTATTTTACATTTATTAAAATTCCACTTTCACATATTACTAAATTACTCACAATTACTATACAATTCTCATATTAATTACAATTAACACTCTAAATGTTAAGATTATGTTTCCACATCAGAGATTAACATCCTTAAACATCTAATTACCTTCTAATTAGTCATTTAATTACTTAATTAATCCAAAATTACTCATTTTTCTCATCATTTTAGAGCTAAAAAATTACTTAAAATTTTCAAAAATTAATTTTAGAAAAATAGCTTCATAGAACTGTTCTATATCACTTAAGTATTCTACAAAATAAAAAAAAAATCGAGTTCCAAACTACACTCCTAAACTTATTTATTTCTAATTCTAAACATGTTTGGTTTTGTTCAATTTCTTAAGAACTCTTTATTTACCGACGTAATTTAACTTAATCACTATTTCTCCCTAAATCTACATATAATAAAACATTAGAATAATCAAATTCATAATTCTTTAGGAAGAATTAATAATTTTAAGAAATTTTGCAAAATTGGATGAGATTTGGGATTCACTTGGTTTTCGAGCTTTTGGCCACTAACACCGGTTCAGTATGTGTCAGCCAATTCAGGCGGTCAATTTAGAGTAAGGTGGTGGTGGTGGTAGTTCGATTCCAAGTAGTGGTGACACGTAGGTTTCACCTAATTGCATTAAATGCACAATTTTGAGTAAATTTTTTCTTAAACCCTAATTTCCTTCTCAATTTTCAGTTCTCTCAATTTTTTTCAACTCCCAACAAACCAAATGAGCTTATAGAATTTTCTTTCTATTTATAAATTTGTAAAGAAATTTTAGGGCATTGATTAGACAAGATTTTTGGCTTATCCTCTTCCATTTTTACCATTTAAGTGTTTAATTTTGATTAGCCAATATTTTTGCTTTTTCCCCCTAGTTACCACAACTTGATTTGGATCATTCCCTATCCCCTTGATTTTTTGAATTTAATTTCTTTTATAATTTTCTTTCATTATTTAGCAAATTTTTCAATTTCAGGCAATTTAATTAATTTCGCATATTTCTACCTACATATAAATATATATGGGGTACAAGTAAACACTTCTAAATATTATTTAGGCCATTTTATAATTTTTTAGTATACATAACGATTCGTTAATTATCGAAATGCATTTTATGCATTTCATGCATTTCCTACATTTCCAATAAATAATGAGTAATATACTTAAAATTTGAAAATTTCATATTCTCTTATTTTATTACTTATTTTCTTAAATTCAAACTTATGAGTCGCTTTTACTAAAATTTCTAAATTTAATTTACAATTTAGGTTTAATCAAATCATTTAACTGATCGCTTTAAACCTTACATACTAAGCCTAATCCTACAGTTACTTAGCTTATATTTAGGGCTTACATAGAGGCCGCACCATAACAAACAAAAACAATTAAACAAAAGGGGTTTAGCAAATCCAAATGGCTTCCAACTGGATATAACACACCAAAAAATCATATTCGGCCTAATCCTAACAATCGATATGCTAACTCTTACTAAAGGAGATAGATAGGAGCCAAATGATAAGAGAGAAGACATGACTAAGTGCTCTCAAGAGGGTAATTTTAGTATTCAATAATGATGTATATATTGTCTGCGTACAAGGAAGTGAGCTATTTATATAACCTTAACTAAATTACACTAAATAAAGAAAAGACAAAATAGATAGTATACAAAAGATTCCTATATCTTAAAAGGATAAAAATAGTAAATAATGTACTATATGGAAAAGTAAAGAATCATTCTAAAACAATGTGCTAAAAGATACGTGTTAGTAGGTGATTAACGCGATGTACAAAAGATGGTTTTGTTGACGCAGAGTCTAGGGCAGCTCTCAAAGTCAAATGTCTCGGTAGCTTAACTTAGTTAGATGTCTGAAGTTGGCCTACTCGGACATTGCCTAAATAATGGTAAGAGCTCGGCAATAGGTGTAACTAGTTTGCAAATCGGCATATATGCTTAGTAGGTCAGCATGACTACTCGATAGCTTGGCATACTCAACATGTGGCTCCTTTAACTCTAATCGAATAAAGCATAGTTCTGGGTATGTAGGGGAATCCTCATCTCTAAACGATTCTTAAGTTAGGTAGCGTCGAGTAAGTCCCATTAATCCCTTAGCTCAGCTTCTAGTGACCAATCTAGAAAGTTGATTCATATCATTTGCTTAGGGGTCAAAAAGATTTGTCCTCAAATCAAAAGGGGCTTCTAGTAGTTGCTTTCTTTTGGGTTCATTTACAATATCTTTGGGCTGGTGAAGGATCAAATTGATCACATTAAGAGTGAGGGAGACACCATAGTTCTTTAGTAATTCAATCCGGTAAGCACTATGATTGACCTTCTTTAAGATCTTGAATGGACCATTAACTCATAGGGATAGTTTGCTTTATCTTAGGTGCAAAAATCTTTCTCAATTGAGGTGAATCCAAACTAAGTCACCTAACTTAAAAGAAATAGTTCAACCGCTATGAATACTGATCTCTTACTATCTTTAATTGAACTTAGCGGTCTTCCTTGCCTTGGACTAGTGCAACTCTTGTAATTCTTGGCCTATGGCAACTCCAAATTGACTCTCTTCAACAACTATGGGGGTGCCAATCGAGTTTAAGATAATAGTGGGGTTGAGACCATAGACAACTTCAAAAGGAGTCTTCCTTGTGGTGCTTTGAATAGTTCAATTGTATGCGAACTCCACAGCTAGTAGATGCAAATTCCAATCTTTCAAATTCTTGACAACTTGGAATAGATTGCCAAGCATCTTGTTCACCACTTCAATCTGGCCATTAGTCTAAGGGTGACTACTAAAGTTGAACACAAGTTTAGTCCTAAGTCCTCTGTAAAGGGTTTTCCAAAAATAGCTCAAGAATTTTCTATCCGGATCTGAGACAATAGTCCCTAGCACTCTATGTAGTCAAACAACTTCCTGCAAAAACAAATTAACAATATATGAAGCATTGTTAATTCAATGGCACGAGATGGAATATAGCATTTTACTAAAGTGATCCACTATAACAAGGATTAAATCTTTTCCTTTGGATGTCTAAGACAACCCTAGGACAAAGTTCATGCTAAGGTTGACCCAAGGTGAAGTTGGCGTTGGCGAGGGCATATATCCTTCATGCAGTTCTCTCTTCCCCTTGGCCCTCTTACGCACTTTGCAACTACCGACTACCTTATGGACATCCTTGGTCAGATTCAACCAGTAAAAATTTTCTTTCAACAGTTTAGCTATTTTGGTCTCTCTAAAGTGACCAAATAATCCACCACTATAAACCGCTATAACCAACAACTTGTATGTGGAATAGTTTGGTATGCATAGCTTTTTTTCCTTGAATAAGCGACTATCTTTAAAGTAATATCCTCCAACAGCCACTCCTTCTCTACACCTCTCAAGAATAGGACCAAAATATAGGTCACAAGTATATTGCTCAGTAATAAGAGAAAACCGCAATAGTTTTTTTGTAAGGTGGTTAGCAAAGTTTGCTAACAAGACAAGGCATCTGCGATCACGTTCACACTACCCTTCTTGTGTTGGATCACATAAGAAAAACCATCCATAAATTCTAACCACTTTGTTAGCCTTTTCGAAAGTTTGCTCTAAGTACCAAGATGCTTTAAGGACTTGTAGCTCATATAAATTACAAACTTTTAAGGTAACAGATAGTATTGCAAAACAATAAGAGCTTAGAAAAGAGAATATAACTCTTTTTCACATATAGAATAGTTCAGTATGTCACCATTGAGCTTTTCACTGTAGTAAGCAATAGGTCAACGTTCTTACATCAGGATAGTACCAATACTAATGCCTAATGCATCGCATTCCAATTCGAACGAAAATCTAGTAGAGCCAGGATAGGGTAATAGTGAGCTTTTCCTTGATCTCCTTAAAACTTTGCTCAGCTCGATCGTTTTATCAAAATCCATCACTCTTCTTCATTAGCTCGGTTAAGAGGGCTATAATTGTACTAAAGTTTTTAATGAATCGCCTGTAAAAAAAGCAAGGCCATGAAAGCTTCGTAGTTTAGTTATATTCTTCAGCATCGACCAATCCAAGAAAGCTCAGACCTTTTCTTCATCTGCTCAAATACCATCTCCAGATACTACCTAACCAAGAAAGATAACTTTACCTTAATAGAACATACGCTTCTTTAGGTTCTTATACAATTTTTCAATATGTAAAATGTCAAAAATAGCCCAAAGATGCTGGACATGGTTATCTAGGTCAATACTTTACACTAATATATCATTAAAGTATACGACCACACATTTTCAATCAGTGAACGCATCACATGGTTCATAAACCGCATAAATGTGCTCAGCATTTATTAGTCTAAATGGTATAACCAATCACTCGTAGAGACCATTCCTCATCTTAAACGCAATTTTCCAATCATTACCAGGTCTCATGCGAATTTGATAGTAGCAACTTCGCAAATCAATCTTCAAAAATATTCGAGCACCACGTAGCTCATCTAACATATCATCAAGCCCTAGTATTGGGTATCGGTACTTGATAGTAATTTAGTTGATAACCCGTCCATCAATGCACATACGCTACGAACCATCCATTTTTAAGACAAGTAAAGCTAATACAACATAAGGACTTATGCTCTCTCTTATATAACCTTACTTTATCAGTTCATCCACTTGTCTTTTCAACTCGGTAGCCTGCTTAGAGTTCATTTTGTAAGCAAGTCGATTCTGTAGGGTTGCACCTAACTATAAATTAATATAATGATCTATCCCTAGAGTCGAAGGTAATCTCTTAGGCAACTCTTCGAGGAACAGGTCAAAAAATTCATTAATCAATCTCCGAACCTCATCAAGAACATCTTCTAAATCTCTTAATTCCAACAATCTCCTAACCAATAAAAACACAGGCTCTTTGGCCTTCTCAACAGCTCAAAGCTTTCTTTGGCTCATCACTAAAACTTTCTTCTTGTTAGCTCAGGTGAGCTAGTTATGGGTCTCATTCACCTAGGTAGGCATCATGAGTTGCAGCACGATCTTCTTTCCCTCCTTGAAAAAGGCATAAGTATTCTTATATCCATTGTGAGTAACACATTGGTCAAACAACCAAGGTTATCCAAATGATAGATGTGAAGCTCTCATAAGGACAACATCACATACTACTTCATCCTTGTATATATTCCTAACATTAAAAAGTATGGATACTTATTTAGTGATGTGCATAGCGTCCTTATCAGGTAACCAATGTAGCTTGTAAGGTTAGGAGTGCTTAGAGGTTAGCAGTCCTACCTCTGCATGAAGAACTGTGCAACAACATTAGTACAACTCCCTCCATTCACAGTAATGGTGCACAACTATCCCTTGATAGTACACTTTGTATGGAATAAATTCTCGTTTTAGTCTTCTTCGAAGCTTGGCAAGGAGCTCAGCACTCATTTTAGCACTAGTGTCACCAGCTCTCCCTAGTCCATACAGACACAAGTCTTTCTTCCTCCTCAGCTTCAACACTTTTAGCATTATTCTCCTCTTCTAGGTCATTCTCATCAGTGTTAACCACTACATCTCCATAAAGCACCATAGTATGTCAATTCGAACACTCAACAGCAATGTGCCCAAAACCCAAGCATTTGAAGTACTTTACCCTACTCATCTTCCATCCACAGGTTATTCCTTTCTCATATATCTTTAGGGTTAGCTATCTTTAGCTCAGCTCTTTTGGCTTGCCCCACTATCATCAGGTCGGTCATTTTTTTCTTTGATTCGGGATGTTCTCCTCGACTCAGCATTAGCAGGTCAATACAAAGCAAGAGCTTAAGAAAAACTCGATCTAAGTTTGCTCAGAACATTTCTGCTTTTCTTTTCAACCCTCTATGCTACATTAAAAACTTTGTATCTCTACAATTTATAAAACCTTTATATCTCTACAATGTTGTGAATGTCATATTTAAGTTTAGAAATGAATCTAGATAGTATGCAAGCCTCGAGTTCATCTATATCTACTCGGATCATGAACATATGAAATTGTCTTATATAGTCATTTACAGATTGGCTTCATTAATGAAACTCTTGCAACTTGCCAAATGTATCCTATAGGTAAGTCTCAAATACAAATCTTCCCCTCAATAAACTCTTCATCTCTTCCTAAGTTCGCATACCTCATCTCCCATCTCTCACTCTAGTCGCATTCAAACTCTTCCACTACATAAAGAAGTATACAGAGAATTCAAGTGCATCAAGTCGAACTTGAACTACATCTATATACCCATAATAATGAAACACTTTCTCAACTTTCTCTTAACACTTTAGGTTCTCATTTGCATCTCTACTACTAGTAAAGGTAGGGATATGGACCTCGACATTATCAAGTCCTCGAGGAGCTCAGCGTCCTCATTCTGGTGCTTCATAATATTTAATCTTTGCTTCTTCTTATAAGCCCTGCAATTAAGTATACTAGTTCAGTTTCTAAAATTTATAGCAATCGAGTAAATTATCCAATAGAGCAAAAATTTTATAACGAAGTTAAGAATATTAGTAAAAGTGATTCCGTAAGTTTGGATTTAAGGAAAAAAATAATAAGACAATTAATTATTATAATATTAAATTATATGTATATTATCCATTATTTATCTGAAACACGTAAAACGAGTTTCGATAACTAACAATTCGATAGAGATAAATTATATGTATACTAAAAATCATAAAATAACATAAATAATATTTAAGATTATTTATTTGTACCATATATGTATTTACGTATAAGTGAAAATACGCGAAATTACTTCAAATACCCAAAATATGCAAAAATAATACTAAAAAATTAAAGAAAATTCATAAATAATTGAAGAAAAATATGGAAAAGTGAAGATAATTCCAAAAATAAGGTGTGTCAAGTTAGAATTGAAGAAGAAAAGCGATCCAATAATATGAAGACAAATAGAAAATCAATTAAAAAAGGATAAGAGACAAATGACAACAATTAATTCACCAAATAATCAAGGCAACCCTATAAATTCAAAAAACCTCCATCAAAACTTATTTTGATCAATTTAGAATAAAAAAAATTAGAGAAAGGAGAGAAGAGAAGAAAAACCAAATTTACAAAAAATTAGAAGAAAAAAAGTGTACAATTAGAGCTTTAGAGTAGAAACCACACCCGACGAGCACCTAGAAGTAGACGACCAGCATCACCACGTGGTGCTGAAACTGGCTGACAAGGCCATGGTAGCCGGCAATGGCTAGAGAAATCAACACCAGTTAGTTCGATCTTTCCCTATGATTTTGTTTTATTTACTTAAAATATTAAATAATCGTGGAAAATTATAAAATTTAACATTCTAAGATATTTTTGTATATAGTTTTTAGGAAAAATATTATTTTGATAAAATTAGGTCCCGCAATATATAGTACTTAAGAAACCCTTAAACTTGAGTTTATTTTAAATTTAAAAATAAATTATCTTAATAGTATGGTTTTGAGCTCAAAATTTTTATATAGGCTATTTAGAGTATTTAAAACAGTGTTATAAAGAGATTTTTTAGAAATTTATTTTCTAAATTTTTAAATAACTTTTAGGCTTAAAATGATATATAAAATGGGTGATTTGGGGTTAATTTAGTAATTAAACGAATAATTACCGATTTAGTGTACAATTAGGTATCTTGAAATGTTAATATCTAATGTAGAATGATGTTTGTAGCATTTAAGGTGTTAAATGTATTATAAAGTATGTATGTCATAGGTAAAATGGTATATTTTAAGTAAATTTTGTAATTTAGGGTAATTAGATATCAAATTCTGATTTATGATATAATTAGACATTTGCTATTATTTAGCTCTATTTTGGTTTCCTTAATTTAACCTATATTAAGCCTAGCACGCTTAATATAAATTACTCGACATTAAATTAAGAGAAAAAAATTTTAATAGAAAAAATGGAGTCGCCAACCATTGCAACTGATAGAAAAGATAAATTAGGGTTTTGGGTTTTCGAGTGGGAAAACCCTAATTTGACCACTAATCTACAGATATTCTAAAAAAAATTAATTTTTGGAAAGTTAAATCAGAAAACCAGATCAGAGGCTAACTTATTAAGACTATGTCCCCATGTAAAAATTTATAAAATTGATGGGCTTTTATTTCTTATAATTTTCTAACAATTTTAAAAATATACCTAAATAAACAAAAGGTAACTAAAGTGATCTTTTTTATTATTTTTTATTACTACAAATTTTCAAGATAAAGGGAAAAAAATTTATTTTTTATACAGTTACCCCGAAAGTATCTATATATCCGCTATTCGGGATCAAACCGACCATAATGATACAACCGAAACAAGTTCGAAATGGGTTTTAGAAGACCCTAACCTAACCCTACAAAGTTTAACATTTCCTAAAACCCTATAGGATTTTACCCTCTATTCCCAAAACCCGACCGTATGAGGTTCTTAAACCTATAGGGGCGAGTTTTTATAGGATTTAAAAGACCTTATTTAGATGAGTTTTTATAAGGTTTATATGGAATTAAATAGAAAATATAAGGGAAGAAGCTAAATATAATTAAGATTATATTTACTAACTTACACAATAATAAAAATTGAGAATTAAATGTGTTATACAATCTAAAACTTGTATAAGATATGTATGTTGTATAAATAAAGAGTAAATATATTTATTAATATATACTTTCTTTATTAAGTCAGGTTTTCTATCGCGTTTTTTCGTAATCCTAAAACCCAACCATAAGGTTTTTATCGAGTTTAGCGGGCTGGATACCCTTTAACAACTCGCCCAGTTACATCCCTAGTCACCGAGAGATTTCTTACAAATCCACTACCGCACATGACTATCAAACTGCCTAAAGATCACCACCTGTAATATCTACTATCACCAAGTTTTTTCTGCTTTTTGCAATGGAAAGATATATAGTCTGCCTACTATCTTTTAATTTCCAATTCATTAGTAGCATAATTGTCAACAATCAACATTATATATTCAAATTCCATCCAGATCTAATAACGAGTAATGACATTAGAAATGTATGCCTTTGAGGGAAAATATTGAACTTTTAGATAGGTACATAATATTTTGTTTGATCTTTTTGGTTTTGCCCATAACCGCTATTGTCCATTCTCAAGAAACAACACATCTAGAGCACACCTAAGCTCCTACCTTCGAACAATAATGAGATAGGTTGTGTTAAATGCTAAAGAAGTTTGATATTAAAAAGAAAAAAAAAAAAAAGAAACATGAGGACTCAAAATTCAAAAGAAAGCTTAGAAGTCAAATCCAGCATATAATCACCATAAATACCAATAAATTCTATACCATCTAAGCATTTGCATGTACACAAAGTTCATGCAAAAAATAATTGGTTATTATTTTCAGTTAAATGTTCCATTACAATACAGTTTTAACATCCTAAAACTTAAGATAACTCATAATCTCGCAACATAAACATATAATATAAATAAGCATGTGATGTTAAGCTATCCTTAACATCCAAGATTTTAAAAAGAAATTGTATCATTCCAAAGTGAATATTGAGTGGCTATCAATTAAACTAGTCTTCTACAATTATTCATAAAAGAGTCTCATAACACCAAAATAACCTGACCATAGATTTTTCCCAACAATTAACCCATGCCAGAATATTCTCTCTTATCAGCAACCTTTTGCCATATAATGCCTATAGCTAACCAAATCATTTATGTGTGTAACTCCACTTAGAATCCCATCGTATATAGTGCTATGCCAAAGCACCTAAACTCATAGATTCTTAGCCTTAACCTAATAGAACAACACGCTTATTTAGTTTCATTCATTTAATAGGTTCATTGTTTTGTCCAGCATGATATGCATAAGCAATACGGAATGTGATTATGTACTAAACATACTTAAAAAGAACTTTTCAACAAATTATTGATAACCCACAAGTTTAGACCTTGATATGTTAGCATAATTACACTTAGTTTAGCAATTGTTATAAGATGAATTGTGATCCTTTAACAACTTGTTTTTTCATCATCTAGTGAAACCATGGACATAACTACTTACCATGAACTAGCTAAACTCTCTTAAGTACCCTTCTATTTAATTCCACTATAGACACTCTTATTAGATTACCCATATTAGTAAAATTTTATTATTATTATTTAAATTATGCAATATAATGTGTAGATAAGTGTAAAATATCATTGAAATAAATAAAATATATTTAGAGAAATAAAATAAGTGATTATAATAAGAAGAATGCATTTAAATCAAAAAGCTTTAATCAAATTACATACCTACTCATGCCAATGGGTTCATGGAACTAGGCCGATCGATATAGATTGGGGGTTAATCTAATTAAGTTTTAAGTTGCCTTTATTTACTAAAAGTTGATTTACTCAATTGATTATTTGTAGTTTATATCAATATTTCGTTTTGAGTATTTTATTATAAATCATTTATTTGAGGTGACACTAAATCTTGATAAGCTTAATGGATCCAAATGCAAATTTATTTATGCATTTGGCCTTTGATATCGTTTTGCAATCATGTTATTGAAGCTTATTTCTTTCTATGCCACCAAAAGAAGAGCTTCAAATCATCAATAGTATATCACCCACGTTTTTCATTCACAATTTGTCGTTTCAATGGACAGTAAATTGCTTCATAATTAATTGAAAAGAAAAGATTATTAAAATAAACAACATTCGCGTTTGATGGATGGTAAATAAGCAGTTAATAAATTTGAATATATGGAAGTACAAGTTGATGAATATAAAAAGCTGTAACTTATGTTTTATGGAAACTATTATATATTAAATATTTAATTCTATTTATTAACTATTAATTAATTCACGTGCTATGTAATTAGCGAAAGAATAATAATTAGTGGACCAAAACACTTAATACGAAACACAACACTAGATAGAACAATAAATAATATTTGATTTGCTATACATTTATTGGACCTCCGCTATAACTGCACAGAGATCAAGACAATTCGTAACTCTTGTCGAAACGTATTTTCTGCCTGACAAAAAAATAACCGCTACTGAAACGATTATTTGACGCTGTTTAACAGTAATAATATGGGATTAAGTTGTTTTGCGTGGCGTCGAAAGCCAATAATTGCCTAACGATTATTTGAACCGAGTCAGGAAATTGCCACGTGACTATATCATTGTTGGAAAAGCAGACTTACCTTTCGATGCATTAACTGCAATACATAAGGCCATAAAGATTAAATAAACTAGCAATATCAAATGGACTATATAATTTTCGAATTTACGAGTAAATAAATCATAACTCATTCAACTTATCTTTTATTTATATATCTCCGAAGATTTTTTTCTTTTTTTTTTTTCCATCTTCTACAGGAGCTTTGGAATTTTAGAATGCTAAATGAAGATGTTTCTTCCTCGATACAGGTATAAATATATATATATATATATATATTGTTTTGACTTAAGACTTAATAGTATGATCGAAGTGAAAATATATTAGATGATACCATACTGCAAAAGTACGGTAAGTATAAAAAAAAATACAATTGTGTTCTAATATTCTTACGGTCGGTTTCCAAAAAATGTAAAATCTTAAAATCTGCAAGATTATTTTGATAACAGAAAAATTTGGACCTTTTTTTTTCTTGGGGTTTGGAGTGAAGGTCAAAGTCAAAAGTGATAGCTTGAAAGGAGTTGCGATGTTAATTTAGTGCTAAAATAAGCACTTTCGGCAACTTTTCCTTTAGCAAAAACCGAGAACTCCAATCTTGATAGGACTAAATGATAACTGATAAGGAATTAGAAAACTAACTAAAAATTACTCAATATGATAAACTTTAGTTAATAGCTATTATAGACAATGAGCTTTTGGAATAAAGTTGACTTTAGCCTTAAGTCGATTGACCTGTCTACTTAGAGAACCAAGGGACAATCAAGCTACCAAGCCAGTCAGTCCATCAACCTGGATTGATCCCTATCAACCCTAAGTCGACTAAGTAACTCCTAAAAGCACCCTAATTTGATAAAAAGAAGGATAATTTTAGCATTTAATTAGAGAAAACCATCATAACCTAAGGAATTGTAATCTATAGTATAATTAACATTGATTTGTGTATATTACGATTTAGAGATTTATTCACATTAATAAATTATAAATAAAATAGAAGTATATGATTATTTTACTTTGTTGGGTGTGCTTACTAAATTTAGAATACAATTTCACTAATAATTGTCGACTATCAACTTAAATTATTTTTTTATATGTACTTAAAAATAAAACTTGTTTGTCAAAACGATGAAATAGTTACAAACTCAAACTTTTAAAAACTGACACTAAGTACTTACTCCATACTTTTGAATCAACTTTAAGAATCTGCTTCATACTTTTAAATATGATTCTACAAACTTACTCCATACTGAATTCAAAAACCGAACAATCCATACTTTCAAAACAAATTGCAAGAAGTATCTCAAAACCAACTCTAAGAAGCGCTTACGGATCCATACTTAAATAACCAACTCTGAATTGAGTCATACTTTCAAAACCCACTCAAGAGGTATAGTCCAAGTGAGTGTGTTATTTGCCCATGTTTGCACACAATAATTCCATACTAGCTTTCATTGTTCACCCCTTTTGTGGTTATTCTTGATGATTATGGAAATATTATGGTTATGATCATCCTTGATCCAATTTATACTATGGTAAGAGTAATGATGATAGCTATTATAAGGAAGACTATGAGAATACAAGTTGTAAAAAGATGATTAACAATGATTAAATTATTTCTTACTAACTATAGTTGATAGGTTCAATCATCTTGTGATATTTGAATGGGTTTTTTATTTTTTTAATACTCATTTGTTAACATAATGAGGATTTCTCAATTAAAACTTCGATCGTTAATTTCTGTTAATTATGTGGATTTGTAATTGATTGCTGAACATCATGCAGCAATATGAGTATGCAATGGAGTTGTCCTGCGTTAAATCAGGACATGACATCCATCTAATAATTTAAGCCAAATTATGGAAGAAATATTGCAATTTTATGCCATTAATGATAGTACATCGAGGATATAATACAAACGTCAATAATATTGCAACGAGTTATTGACGAAAAAATTTGCTCTATGGTTGCATAATTGGTTGTCGATTTCTTCTTCTCAAAATCGAATTTCCATCATTCTTCTCTCCATTCCTCATCTAAATCAAGAAAAGAAGCCAATTTCTTCAGCTCCACATCCAAGGGAACGTTGACTTCTTCCTTTTGGCTTTCATACCTCAAAACGTGCTCTTCTTTGGCATCATCTCCCGTGCACAAAGATTCACTGACCGAAGGAGAGTTAGACGCTAGCATACAGTTCTCCCACAGGGATTCGGGCCAAATTAACTCCGGGTCAGTGTCGAAACCGCTCGGGCCGCGTTCTTTAAGGTCATTTGTTGTGCCATTTATGAAGCAGTTCACATCATCATCATCCTTATTGTCCTCAACTGAAGTGGAAGAGAAAAATTCTTGGCCATTATTATTATTGTTAAGGCTTGATCCTTGATCAACATCGACTGGTGAAGTTCGGAGTAAACCACAACTCTGTGATAAAGGAGTCGTATCGGCCGGATCACTAAGGGTTCCATTAGGGCTCGTTGATGTGGGATTTGAAACTGCGTTTTTCCCCTCATTTTCTTCATATTCTGATTCTTGTGAATCTGGTAATAATAATGATGGTAATGAACCCGTTTTCTTCATCTTCTTAACCACAGTTGTATTCCAGAAATTTTTTATTTCATTATCCGTTCGTCCAGGAAGTCTTCCAGCTATTAAAGACCATCTGAATATAAGCATCAAGATCATATCATCACCGTTATAACGATAAAGATAGAAATATTAATAGATGTCTTAAAATATTTATTAAATGATCAAATTTATAAAAAAAAAAGTTAAAAATAAAAATTATTAATAGCTTCACCAATTATAATTTTCATAAAATATGTAATCAAATTTTAGTAATATAAAAAATTACGGAAACCTTAAAAATTGTTTTAATGGTGTCAGTTCATGAAACCCTAGTGTAGTAGCGATCGCTATAGGATGTTTGTTTTGAAATTTAGGTACTTTTGGCAAAAAAAAAATGAAATAAAAATAAAAAGAAATTAGTTACGTATATAGAGAAATAATTTAGTTTGCGAATGGCGACAATGATTAAGACGCCAACGTTGAAGCTGACAGTTCTACCAATCGGAAAATCGGCCGGACGAGGACAGGTGTACAATTCGACAACTTGACTTACTTCGATGTGATATGACAGGAAAAAAGCACAGCATAAATGCATAGCTCCATCCACGTGAAAAGGAAATTTTTCTAAAAATATTAATATGGTACGGAAATAAATAAATTAACAGTATTAATAAAATTTTAATAAGAGTAAATTTTTTAATTTTTTCTCAATTTATTCTTTTAAAATATTATCATAATAATCAATAATTAAAATTATAAAAAATACGATGACATAATGATAATATCATATAATATTTTAAAATTTTTTATAATCTTAATCATTAATTTATAAATCTAAAAAATTTTTAAAAAGAATAAATGAAGAGCCAAATCCAATTTTAAAATGTTTAGTAAATACGATTTTCACTAATATGTATCTAAAAATGTTATATAGGTGCCACCAAATCCTTTTTCACATGAAATAGAGGTAAGTAGGAGGTCCTATCAAGACACAAGGCCTCTTAGCATGTACGTATTCACACTTAACAGAGAAAAAGAAAAATGGATTCGAAAAGGATTGAAAATCCAAACTGTCTTTCACAACACATTGCAACGAAGGATGAACAATTTTTTTTTTTTTTCCTTTAAAAGGGCAAAGATGTTTTGGGGAAAACTGGACCGTTATAGATTATGAAAGTTGGAATGTGATGGTGTTCTTGGATTTATTTCTTTTGTAAACTTCCGTCCAAATAGAGGTAATCATAAAATAAATAAATAGCTCTTAGTTTAGTAGAATTATGATTACATTCTTCCACAAATCAAATGGCGATTTTAAGAATTAGGGAGCCATGACCTTCTATTTTTCTGTCGTCATCTTACATATTGTTAAGCTCATTAAAAATAATTGTAAAATGAGACTCATTCCATTTTATTTTATGGGAAAAAAATGAGGTTTTAATCTACAAAGCTCAAATAATTTTATATAAGCATATTAACGTGTAAATTTTTTTGTTAAAAAAAAAAAAGCAAAGATTATAGCTACAATGAAAACATGGTATCAAAGTCCATTTAACTCACTGTAAGGCTAGAACGTAGAGATTAGGGGATATTAGATAGTTATTTTACAATCTCAATGTTAAAGAATATTGAAGGTTACATTTTCTTTTCTGGTTATATTTTTTTACTGCCAATTGATATTATTGTAAGGATTTTTTACAGTTCCATTTTTATTTTTTAGGAGGCTAATCCAATTTTCCTTTTTATTCTTAATTTATATTCTTTTAAATCCGAATCTAAATTTAAAAGAATGTAAATTAATGGTAAGATAGAAGGTTTGACTAATTGTATTAAAATGAAGAATAAGATTATAGATATTCTCTATTTATAAAAAGATATTAAGCGGTGTAAATTTTCTTCACTTAAAAACATTCGAATTATGGATACGTGTTATATATATATATATATATATGTATGTATTCATCATATTAAAAAATAAATAAAAGGAAAGAAAGAAGAAAGAGAGATAGGCACCAACCTATTCCCTAGAAGACGATGAAGTCTAACGATAAGATCCTCTTCATCCTTAGAGATGTTACCTCGTTTTATACCAGGCCTCAAATAATTTAGCCATCTAAGCCTGCAACTCTTGGCACACCTGTTTAACCCTTAATTTGAAAATAAAATAAAATATTAAATAATCTATGCCGTTAATCTCTAAACAGAATAATTATCTTCTTATAAAATATTAATTTAGAAATATACAGGTATTCGTAATATGAAGCTGAGGAAATGCTCGAGTCCGATGTTTCCATCATGTAGCAGCTATCATACTATTCACTTTCCCAACTAGCTATGTTATAATATTCTCACATTTCAGTAAATTAATCTTTCACTAAATTGATTTAACTTTGTATTTACTCAAATTTAATTTAATAACAGTCTAATGACATCTATTTAAGTGATTTATCAAGTCAAACTCAAAATTGATAATAATTAATTCGATAAGTTCGTAAACATAATCAGACTCAATAAGCTTATATATAAGTTGAGTTCAACTCATATCACAGCATCAATCTTTATTTAAGAAAAGACTGAACAAGTAAAAAATAATAAGTTTACTACCTCAAGTTATTGAATTTGAACAAGGCTCGAGCTTAAGATTTCTAAGTCAATCTTAATACTGTATCCACTCAACTTCACTCATTTGCACCACTTTCTACTACCATAGCAATTTAGCTCTTAATTGAGCAACGAAATGCGAAAGTTTAGGAAGAAAATGCAACTTAACCAACTCAATACATCTATATTTTCTTCATCTTACCTGCATTCATAGCTGCTGCTCTCCACCTCCCTTCTCCATGGATCTTCACGTAGTCACTAAGTATTCTATCTTCCTCGGATGTCCAAGCTCCTTTATTCACTCCTTCGTTTGCACAAAATGAACTCTTTCTAGGCATCCTTGATTTCTTCAAACTTTTAGGTTCCGTTGTTCGTCCTCAGCTGCTTACTGCATCAATTCGGTCGATACACACGTACATAGACACACACATATATGTATATAAAGATTATGAGTGCATGTGTTTGTCATATTTTATTTTTGTCGTTGCGTTACATACGACAAAGCGATGAAGACATATGAGGAAGAAAATATGTGGAGACCGAGACGAGTTGGGAAGATAAGGGTATTCGTTAGATTTAATGCGACAAGCTCTTTTATTTGTTGGAAGGTGTGCTAAGTTTATTATACATACGTGGTTCGTCTTTCATGAAACACGTGACTCTGGAAAAATATAATCACATCAAACTTTGGACAAAAATCTTTGTATGATAGAATATCACCTTAGAATAGCAATTGACTGTCTGTGGTTTATCAATGGTAATTTACCCTCTATTTTGTATATACTTCATACTCATTTAGTTTTTTAATCTCTAAAATTGAGCGATTAAATCTTAAATCTTAAATAATGTGCTTTAAACCTCGTGATTCTTAAAAAATTATATAATAACATCAAACCTCGGATAAAAACTCGTTGTATGATAGAATATAGCCTTTAAAAAGTAATTTACTGTCTCTGGATCATCAACGGTAAAGTATTATAAATATACCCTTTATTTTATATATATGCTTGATATGCATTTAGTTTTTTAATCTCTAAAATTGAGTGATTGGATTCTTAAATCTCAAATAATGTGCTTTTGAACCCTTAATTATATAACCATTTTGCCCTTGATAAATTAAAGAAAAATAAGTAATAACTTTAAGTATAATAAAATATTTAAAAAACTAAAAAGTTAAGAGAGAGTTTTTTTTTTCTCTTATGTAATTAATTTTTTATTTTAGTAATTTCATATTATTTATATCAAGAATTTAGGCTAGGCCCAATAATTAATTGGGCTAAACTCTATCGTTAGTGATAGAGCCTAAAGGATCAATTTCATACCTCAAGATAACTTATGAAGCCTCTTCATAGATTTGATATAAAGATAGTTGAATGGACTTGTCCACTCTCGATCTCTCTCAAAAGGCTTATGCACTTGATAAGGTATATTATAAGCTTTGAACTCGTGATAAATTTATTAACATAACCTTTGAGTGAATAGATTTTATCTCATTCATTAATTAATAAGGTAATATCATCAAGTTGAAGAGTTTATAAATACTTGGTTATGCCTCATCATTCACACAGAACAAACTCAATTACTAAAAAATTGTAAGATCGAGTCCCTAGATATCCTCATTTATCATTTGTTTATTTAAGCTCTCGAGATTATTTCTTCCTACTTCCTTTCATCCGTGTGTTTTTCTTTCACTCGTTGAATAAAATATATGTAAGCAGGGTCGGAAAAAGGGTCAGCTAGTGAGGAAAAAATATATGTGGATCATAACGAGAGAAGGAACAATCTGGAAGATGGTTCTTCATTGCGGGAAATTCTTACGTTCTTGGTTTCTTTTGGAACACGCGAAATTAATACTACGAACTTATTGTGGAAATACAAACGGTTGAAGCATAACTTATGTAAATTCATATGCATTTATAAGTTTGATTCTAGAATGGTTACATGAAAATTTAAGGTTGTATATATCAAGTTCGAATCCCCGGGTATCATCATGTTATTTCCATATCCTATGAATGTTAACCATGATTTTAAGTGAAAAGTTCATTTTATCTTTGAAACCCAAAAATTTTTTCTTTGCCTTTGTTCCTCACGGGAATCTACCTCAAATGGAGACAACAGACATATTGTCCCACTAGTAAGATTATAATTAAAGGACAGAAGTTTCTCGACGAACACCCAACGGGATCTAATAAATAATGACATTACAAATCCGTATCTTCGTGCGCAAATATTCAAATGATATTTCCTTCTCATAGCTGCCCTTATATCTCATGCAACAACACAATATAGGTCATATTGAGCTCGTAAGGAATATCATATTTGGTATATAAACTATATCTGTTTTGTAATTAGCTACATGTAGTTTAAAAGTATCAATTTGATACATAAATTTTATCTATTTTTATAATTAACTAAGTTGAAATTAGTTTATTTTTACAATTAACTAGCTAAATTCTACCACCATATAAGACGTGCCCCAAGCCAGTGTTTATATATTCAAGGAGATATAGTTTTGTCATGGTAATAGTTTTCTTAATGTAGCTAGCTAACATATCGGAACATTATGTGAACTTATAATAACTGTATGATGATCCCAAAAATTAACATCAATAACTCTAAGAAATAAGATTTCTTCTTAGTAATGTAATAGAATATATCTATCTATATATATATATATATGTATATATATATATATATACACATATACATATAGGTTATTTTTAACTTTTTTGATTTGATTTTCGATCTTATTCAGTTTGTCTATTCGAATGAGATAAAAACATTCAATTGGTTCAATTCGGAGTCTTTTCTTAATATATCCAATTGAAAAAAAATTGTATCTGTGTTTTTTCCTTGATCTCTTGGAGCTTTAAAGGAGGGGGCAGCCCCTAGTACAACATTGTGTTTTAGGGATACGTTTAGGTTCGATAACTCAATAATTGATCTATATTCAGCTATAACCAATTTCTTAATAACAGTAAAAATCAAGGATACAACCTCTTGAATAGATGGATCATGGACTAGGTCTTCAACACCTATTATGAGTCGGATACTTAAGATCAAGTTGCTTATATGTATATATTTCAAGTAAGACTTCGGAGCTTTACATACTCTTATCATATAATAGTAATTATGTATGAGAAAAGAGCTATATTAAAAAAGTCTTGAGCGCCCTCTCAATTAAGAATTATTTTATCTTTATTCTAACTTTATTTTGCTCTATCTAAAAGAAAATGATCAACTAACATAACTAACCATGCCATGGAGATCATGACACAACCTCTAATGAAATTAAGTTTAAAAATTTTTCCTATTTTTACCATATATTCATGAAAACATGCACTAAAAAAATAAATAAATATAGAAATAATCCCATGCACACCTAAGACTAAGATCTCTAACATCAATGCTTGGTGGGGATGCTATCGTGGTAGAGTGATGTGCTTCGAATGATGATGGTTATGGATTGTTTTTTCTTTTTTTTTTTTAATTTATTAGTGAGTGAAGCTTTTAATTTGCTACCCAACTAATATTATAACTATTAGGGAAGCATATCGAACCAAATTTATCTCATTAAAAGGTTAATTTATATCATTAGATAATAATAATCGTTAATCAGTAAAGTTTTAAATTAAAGATAATACATATATATATATATATATTATTTTTCAAACTTTGGATATGCCTATGGAACTATTTAGCATCTTTTTTAGTTATTACAATCAAATCATTAGGAGCATAATTAATCCAGAGGCAAATTGTTTTAGCCATTTTGGCCTTTGTGATCATTTGGCACCGACATACACATGAACTTCACTGTTTTCTATGAAGCTTATTTATTTCTGTACCCACAAAAGTTCATGAACTTCAAATGCCCACGTCGTTCATTTGTCGTATTAAATGGAAGGTGAATACTATTGCAAGCTAGCTCCATAATTCATGGATCATTGTCTCTTTTAATAAAAATGATATGGGATTATGCTCAATTCAATTAAATTGAGTCAGACAAGTGCCACAAATAAGGCTATATTATATAATTTTAGAATTTTTCAAATGAATAAAATTCAATTTATTCAACTTTTATTGGGTAATATGTATATAGATTTACGTATTTATTTGAAAGTTTCTTTTCCAACATTTATAGGAGTTTTAATAAAATTCCTTTGTTTAATTATGTAAATATGTTTATATTGGCGAATTGTTTGATCGAAATATGCAGATTGAAAAGTTGACAGTGAACACAAAAGGATGACTTTCGTCCAACATTTTCTGCAGTTCCCAAAAAAAAAAACGAAAAAGAAAAAGAAAGATTGGAAGAAAATCATTTTTTTTAATAACAATATTTATATTCATGTATTTAACAAAAACTATTCTCTTTAAACCCATATAATTACGTTTTCTAAATCTACAATGGGACATTTTTCAGAACAAGATGACTTTCTTCTAATATTGTTAGTGTTCGTTACAATTTTAATTTTGAAATGAAATTAGAAGAAACCATCTTTTTGAAGCTGATACAAATAAAGTATTGTAATTTTCAGGCCAAAAAGCATTATTGTAATTTATGTATGATTCAATATTTGTTCATTAATGAATTAAAAATATTCTCTTTATATCCATATAATTACAGTTTCCAAATACGGAGATGAGAGACTTTCCAAATTTTATCTGATTTTGTTCTTAAAATATCTTTTATTTGCCAAAAGAATTATATTACATTGTCTCTCCTTTTCCTTGTTTTTATTTATTTATTTATTTTTATGGTGACATTTATACATCTTTAATCTCAACATGTGCATAAATTATTTTATAATAAGTATAAAGTAGAATTATTGCTGTAAAAATTAATAAAAAAATACCCACTTGCAAATTGCATTTGGGACCGTAATAAATAGGCGTTTCAGTGAATTGAATAACAAAGGGCCTAAAAATAAATAGCTAGAACTAACGTGTTCCGAGTTAATTCTTGCAATTAATAATGTATTCTCTGCGGACCACAATCCCATCGTCAATGGAGTGGACCAAAGATTCTTGAACGTTTCTCATGGCTTGAAGAGTAAAACAATGGCACATTTTGCAATGGAATCCTATTTCCTAATTTCCGTTTATTCCTCCATTCTACGTTTAAAAATGTATTTAAAAGTTAGAATCACTAACTCTGGTTTTAAAGTAAAATTCAATTTAGGGTTTGAAGTCATAACTCTATTTTACCCTCATTAATAATATTTGCAATAATAACTTTTTAAGCACATGGAGATATATATATGGCATGACAAATTAACATTTTCGATAAATATCACTATATACACATTCTTTAACATCCAAATTTGCTACAACCAAACATACTATAAGAATAGAATTGGAAATGAACTTATCATTCTACTACTATCCACTCCGTTAGATTTCAACTCAATCCATTCCAAATCTTTTTAGCATATTAAACATGATACAACAAGTAAATCAACATGTAGGCGTAAGTAGGAATGGGGAAGGTAGGATATAGGATCATATCCATACTCTTATCATTATTATAAGTTCCTAAATTAGAGAATTAGATTTTATCTTGTAATACTATAGAACAACCCTAAAATATGTACTCTATAAGATAGTATATGATACTCTATGAAACTTATGAATTTTTCATTGTATTTTGATAATATTAAAATTTTAATATAAACTAATTAAGAGCCCATGCTATATGCGGATAAAAATCAAAACTATGATTATAAATTTCTAATTTTTGAAAATAATAAATGTAAAGATAATTTAATGTTTTATGTATTATAAAAAAATATTAGCCAATAAAATATATTATTCATTTATTAATGGACATTATAACATATTATAATATGATATATGTTTTTCATATATATAATGACTTAAAGCGAATTACCAAATAATAATTTGCTACAATAGAATATCAAAGATAAGTACTTTCAAAATCATATATTATAAAAATGCATTAATGATATCATAAAAAACTATATATACAAAAAAGAAAGAGTTTCTAAAACTATATACTATACATTTCAATGCTTTCATAACGTTTTATTTATTCAAATTGCAAAAATGCACATTCTCTATAGGTTTAGAAAAGTAAAATTACGAAAATCTACCTCAAATAACATCTTATACAAGAGACACTACAAAACAGTAAAAAGACAAAATAGCAAGTCCTTTACCTGCATAAATTTTACATTCTATTGGAAATTTAGTTTACCTAAAATATATGAACACTAAATCCATTACTATAATTTTACATGTACAATATTCAGTGAAAAACATAATAGTAAAAGTAATGTCAATATTAGGGAAGAAATAGATGGGAATAGGCTAAAAAAAAAGGAAAAGTAGAAATGATAAGAGAGAGAAAGAGAATGATAGAGTAATTGAAATATGAAATTCTTTAAGTTTTCTTATAAATGATGTGCATGGAATAAAATTAGGATGAGTACGGTTTTTTTCAATAGAGTTTACTCTTCCTACCAAAAAAAAACTTAATATAATAAATATTTTTTTAATCAAACCTAAGTATATGTTTTGGATCGTAAATGTTTTAAACTTAAAAAATCATTTGGTCAGGTTCTACACATGATGCAACATTTATCATAATGTGATTTTTTGTTGCAAAAGCATAAAGTAGAAACCAAATACTCTACATGCTGCGAAAAATTGAATTTGCAACTGCATGGTTATAATATTGCATAAATTAGCAATCAAGACATGAATATTTAAGTATTACAAGAAATCCATATCCTTCTATGATTAGGATCAACAAATCAAGTAGGCTAAAAACTTACGAGAAATATGATAACCCTAATTGAAGAATCCTCATACACGTAGAAGTAAAAAATTTAATAAAATATAAAGAATATAATCAAAATAGTGAGAATTTACTCCATATAAGACCTTAAAGTTTAGTTTAGGGCAATCATACCTAAATTTAGGGCTCTCAAGAAAAGTTATTCGATCGAACCCAAACTTTACGACTAAAATAGAAAAGTTAGTTGAAGTGATTTGGTGAAATTGGATTTTGAAAATAATTACTCAACTTAATATAGTGTAAAAATGATCGAAACCCCTAAAACTAAGTTCGGAATGCAACGAGAACTTAAAAATAAGTTAATTAGGCAATAAAAGAAAATAATATAATATAATATAATATGTGAGTATACAGATATTTTTTTGAGTATACCTAGTATATATAATAAATATACTCATAAATTAACCTAAAACTATATAATTGTACATAATAAGCGTTAAATTCACGAAAATTAAATAGGAAAAATATCTTAAAAATAAAAGACATATTAGAAATATGGTTATATGCATATAATTACTCATTACGTGTATTACATATATAGTGTATATATACACGTATATTAATATATAATTAAATATACTAAAATTATTCAAATATTACTACAATTTAACCAAAACTTATCGAAATGATGTGGGAACAACTAGAATCCACGTGGCATTCGAACAACAGCTAGAAATGATGACTCAAAAGTGAATTATCAACAATTTGCTACCTCATATTTTTTGTTTTTCAAGAAAAATATTAAAATAAATTACTTAATAATTAAAAAAAATCCAACCGACCCTAACTACTATAAATAAGACTCCCCTATAACAAATACACATTTAGGAACCTAAATTACAGAAAGGAAAAATTAGAAAAAATCAAAGGACAACAGATAAAATTAGAACAAAAACAAAGCAATGATCGAACTAAAACAATTCCTTGACCATCCAATGACCTGACGTAGAGCCCCGCCGCCACCTAGCAGAGCCACTACTGACTAGGTCGGCTAACAACCTCTCTCAGGCCAATGGTGGCTGCAGCTCTAAAGAACTCAAGTTCCAAGCTTTTGCCTTATTTTTCTCTATTTTTGAAAAATTATCAAATTAATTAGGATGCATATGGAAAAAATTAATTTTTAAGTTATTTTAGATATACTTTCATTTTGTAAATTTATTTTAACAAAATTAGGAATATTTAATATACTTGCTTAACAAATACACTATTCATCTGAAATTTAAAATTCAAAATAAATACACTAAATAATGTAGTTTCTAGCTTAAAATTTTTTTTGTAAGATACTTATGATATATAGATAATTTCTATGTAGTCCGATTTTTTATTTGAATATTTATTGTATTTTTTTTTTGCCTAAAAATAGCTCGTAATTAGGCTAAAAATGTTAAATAAATAGGATTTATGAAATTAAATAGTGAAATTGACCTATACTGATTTCTAATGAAGTATAATGATGGTAGGATAGGTTCAAAATAATTTTGTACAAAAAGAATTATATTTAGGTAATTAAGTATAATTTAGGGGTAAAATTATAATTTCGAATATATAAGTGATAGATCGAAAACTTGAAGCCAAGTAGTAGCTGAATTCCACATGTTTTTAAGAGTCTATAGAAATTTTCGAGAAATTATTTAGTAACCCGAACTATTTATTATGAATTTACATAATAAAATAACTTAAATAACGAACCAATACCCAATTCTAGAAATAATAGGTTAAAATATGATAAATAGTTGAATAAAAACTATCTATTTGTATACAGGTCAGATTTGATAAAAATTATATTTTTAATATATTTAATAGTATTTTAATAATCGGAATACGTTATATAGATATTGAGGTTAGATAATACCTATATTATAGCTAATATTGACAAATTAGGTAAAATATGATTTAATAACATGACGTATAACTGTGTTAAAAACTCGAATTACCGTTAAAAGTCATCTTTAGAAATTAAGACTTATAATACGTGTTGTTATGTTTATACGAGCCCAATGACACTATTTTTACTAAAATTGAATAGACCTAGGTAATATAACCTATATCTCTACAATATTACTAATTTACGTACTATTATAACTCTACCATAATCGAAACATAATTTGAACGATTAAAAATATGTTTTGATACAATTAAAATGATATATTATACGTAATAGTATAATTGCATACATTATTACTACTTAATAACTTAACTCGACTGATATAATGAAACTATATATTATTATATAAGGAAAATGATAATATACTTTATATATATATATATATATATAGCCACTTTAAATAAGACCCTACTATTTTCGTAACCATTACGAAAATTGAATTAAGATTTTATATATATAAGGCCTCCTAATGATCAAACCATTGACGACACGAGTTTTTCGAAGTGAGCATCAGGACAAGTAAGTGGGATCAATGTTTTACCGTATTTTGAGATATTGTTTCAGAATATCTGGGGACTTTAATATGTATTACCTTGTTATTGTAGTTAACTATTGGTACGTATGCAATGTTGTAGCTAGGTTTCAATTTGCTGTGATGGGAGCTAATATGAATGTTTTGTGAGTATTATTATTAAATTGTTTGAGCTTAGTTGATCACCCTAAAAAGATGAACTAACTCAAACTTAGCTTAATATCTAATTTGATATGCATTGCAACCCACTCAGAGTAACGATTAAGATTCTCGGGCCAAACACGGACTCCCTTCGATGAGGATGGTTGAAATAGTCCATTCCCCACCCTTAGCCAAACTAAATGACAAGAAAGGATGTCACGGCAAGGTTGGGAACCGTGGTTCGAAAGTGGTCACAAGAAGAGGGTGCTCTCCATTGCACAAGCCCCGGTTTGGTTTCGATCCATGAGTATGTGACGTCAATCTCCTCAACCCGAATTAAAACGAATGAAATTTCTCTGATCTCATGATGAACTAGATAATGTTGTGCGATGGTATTTCTTGTACATACATTGCATCTAACCAACTTAATTGAAAACCTTGCTTGTGATATACTGAATGTATACTTCTATCTCCACCCTACTTACGGAGCAAGTTGTCACTCATTCCCCTACAGTTTGTTTTGCAAGTTTCAAATAACTTATGAGTACTTACCTAACACTAAAACCCTAGTAAACTAGGACAGGAAGCCAGATACAACAAGAAATGGTCAGTTATTGCCCTTAGTATTAATTTTTTGTCTTTAACTACACAAGACTCCTCAAAGGGCTTAATAGTTTTCAATATTTTGGTCTACATATGAAATGACAGGTACCTATGAGATTTACTACTACTCTTTTAGAAGATCAAACGACAAGTTTATTATTACAAATTATTTCAAAGAATTACTCTACAAATTTATAACAAACACGTATCTAATTGGACACTTAAAAAGGGTAAAGTCGAGTACGCCTTATGTGAACTAGGTCTAAAATAATAGCTGTAAGAACAGTTTCTATCTTAGGATGGTTCATACAGTAGGACCATTACGACTTCACCTTTTTTTAGGTATGACAATTCTGAAGTAGTATCAGAGCATTATTCCTAAGAATTCGCTCTAAAATGTAATTTTTAAAAATTTACTTTGAAAGGTCATAAATAAAATGAGTTAGACATATTAGGAAACATTGAGTATGGGTAGTAAAAAGGGATTTAAATTGTAGGTGAATACATAACCATAATATTTATATACTTATGGTAACTTTAGGGTTATAATAAGTAATATTGATTTTAGAATTAATAAACTTTTATGTAACTAGTTCTAATGACTATAGAGAAACACTTCTCAATCTCTCGATCAAACCTTAAGTAAAGTAATAAAAAAATTGTTTATAAAATATAGAATACTATTTTTCAATATTATTACTAGACATAAATAACTAAGTAATATTGGAATAATATAGAAAAGTTGTGGCAAACCTAACTTAGAAATCAACACTTTTTGTGCTCATCTCTTAGATTTCCTAAAATAGTGCTTTAGACCAATTAACTAATTACTGCAAACTTATTTTCTTATAAGCATTGAGATATACTATTAGGATTTAATGAATTAGAACTTCGTAGTAAACCTCCTACGATACTCTGAATATTACGTAATACATTGGAAGATATTACAAGTTAGAAGTTTTGAAAAGTTGAATAGTTGCTAAGAAGAGGAACTCCAAAGAAAAACTTTAGTGCTAATCTCGAGAGTAATGAAGTATTGAATAAGATGGCAACTTAGTTTGGAATAGTTAGTAGAATTTAAAGAAGTGAATTAGACAAAACCTATTCACAAAAGGTATTATAGCACCCAATTCATAAGATGAAGTAGAGGATTGTAAGATAAACTGAAGAGATCAAACTAAAGAAGGTGATACAGTCAATCTTAAAATGGTAAGTCGAAACAACAATATGGTAGATAGGATACAATATAGGGGCCACGAACTTTTACTAATAGATAGAAGAAATAGTATGTTTATACTCAATGATGACATTAAACCTTTGTTTTAACGTTAAACAAAATTGGAATACTGTAGTATTATTGATTGAATCAAAGATTACTTTATGACATAATATATCTCAACATTAACATGATTGTGTTCTTTAATCTCCTTCAACCTGAGATATATCCATGATCTTATCAATATGTAGTCTTCTTAATACGATAATGTAATTGGAATAAGTATGACTTAGAGTGGAACTCCGTGTTAATTAAACTGAATGTCATATATATTGATAGCATATTTGCATGACTATATGTATATTCGAATGTTTTGGTAAGATTTGAAGTTAAATGAATTATAGGATGCTTGATAAATATAGAAACATATGAATGTTAAATTAGATTATTTCATAAGTTTTGAATCGATACTCTTTCATATTAGCATGTAATTGTTTAATTCTATAAAGTTAAACGGTATAATATTAAGATGAAATTGAGTAGTTAAGATGCATCTAGTTAGATAACTCCCTTGATTGGTACATAACAATAGAATGTCCTAAAATTAGAGATAAAGTTATGATCAATATATCCTACTTTACGAACTTTTGTAAATAACTAAGAAAAAAATGAGATATGCTAAGATAGTATAGTCGAATTGGACGCTTTAAAGGAATAGAGTCAAGTAACTGTAAGGACAATTTCTATCTTAAGATAATTTATACTGCGGGACTATTACAACTTCACCTTTTTGAGACGTGACAATGGTCCTAAAAACAGTTCACTACACATGGACAAGAAAACAAGTTCTTACTACATTAATATACTTTTGGAGACATTTAGTTTTGGTCTATTTTTGGTTAACATGTCGAGTTTGTGTTTCCTAAAAATTCGCTATGTCATTAGATTGTAGAAGGCATCGATTATTACGAAAATATACATAAATTTTTATTACATTTTTATAATATTAAATTTTTAAGGTAAATTTTAGACAACCTAAAGACGTCAATGCTTTCATAACATTTTTTATTATTATTCAAATTGCAAAAATGCACATTCTCTATGAGTTTAAAATAATGATGTTACGAAATCCACCTCAAATAATATTTTACACAAGTAACTGTACAAAACCAAAAAAAAAAGGACAAAATAGCATGTTCATTGGAAAGCACTCCCTTTACCTATGTAAACCTAACATTCTATTAAAAATTTAATCTATTTACTTAAAATATATGACACTAAATCCACAACGGTAATTTTACGTGTATAACATTTAATGAAAAACATAATAGTAAAAGTAATTATAATATTAAGGAAGAAATGAGACAAGAATAACAAGAAGAAAAAGAAAAGGTAGAAATGATACAAAAGAGAGGTAGAACAAAGGAAGTATGGAATTCTTTAGTGTTTCTTATAAATGATGTGCTTAAACTATAATTATGGTGAGCGCGGTTTGATTTGGTATAATATTCTCTACTCTTTCCAAAACAAAACTAAGTATAATAGTACTTTTTTTATTTTTAAGTCAAACATAATATCTTATGGATCATAAATCTTTGAGTTGCACAAAAAAGAGCAGTTTAGGGTCTAGTTTGATACATGATTCAACCATTATCATAATATGAATTTTCATTGTAAATGTATAAAGTAGAAACTTGTTGTCTACATGTTGCAAAAAATTAAGTTTACATTTCCATTTATGGGCAATCCAAAAGGCATTTTATCACACATACATAAGAAAACAAATTCTTACTACATCAATATATTTTTGGAGACATTTGATTTTGGTCTGTTTTAGATTAACATATTGGATTTCCAATTCCTAAAAAGTAATTATGTCATTGAGATTGTAGAAAGAATTAATAATTACGAAAATGTACATAAATATTGATAGGTTATTTTGGGTGTAGGCCTCCAAGCCTAAGGTCGATTTCCCTATAGTTTGGATAAAGCTTTAAAACCTATGATCGAGCTCTCCCTGTCTAGCTGACCTCCCTTCAATCCATAATAGGTTATTAGCATGAAAGATGACCCAATAAAAATGCAGGTTGAGCACCCAAGAGCTCAACTAACCTCACCCAAGAAGATTAACTAAGCTCTCTTCTTGCTCCAGCTCTTAAGAACCAGGCCTTCCAACCCACAACATAATAGCCTAACTCACCAATTCAAACAAGGCTCAAGTAAAAGCAATTCGCCTAAGGAAAGTCAATAACTAGATCATACCTATCTTGGGATCTCCTTCACAAATCTTAGGATCATTATTCACTTTCCTAAAATAGCTCGCCAAACTTGCTTATAAATCCTAAGTAAGTCCTTAAGTAAAAGAGTTCTCACTTTTTGACTTTCGTACACACTTTGTTTTTCTTTCTCCATTTAAATACATCCTAACTTAATAATCATAGTAATTGTACCGAAACCACTTACGATGGTCCTTTAAGCTTATGTATGCTCACCTTGCAAGTTATCCTTAATCTTAAGACCTAACCAAAATCCTTCAACAACATTATGGCAAATGTGCAATCAACAACTCAACCCCCTCAAACGACCAGGCAAATTGATTCGCAGCGCTTTACAAAACTAGAAAATTTTTGCAAACTGCTAGTAGCATAGAATGAAGCAATCAAGGATGATAATGATAAACTCCATGTACAATCCCCTAAATGCGAAAGGACCAACATACCACCACCACCACCTATTGCAAGAGACCCCACACCAGCTCAGGAAGTATGGTTAAAAGGCAACCGTAACCATGCTTACACTAAGGATATTTTACCAACTGCTTCTTATAGCCAAGCTGCAACATAACCAATTCTAGTGGTTGCTTCACGCAACCATACCCACGTTGATGCTTAAAACAATCATAGCAAGCCATGTTAAGTTTGGCTACAACATCCAGTTGACAATTTGGACCTAGATAAGCTCGATGACTACATTAAGAAATTAGCCAACATAAGGGAGCTGAAGAAAAGTAACCCCTTGTACAAGTATGCTAGCAACTAGCGCTTCTCTTTCCGCGAGATTGAAGATAAGTGACTTAGGGATTATTGAACTTTTCTCAAAGCCGAATTCCCACTCTACCATTTTGGGTTTACAAACTTCTTATAAAGAGGAAATTGCACCAAGAGAACTTATAGAGCATTTACTTGAGATTGTGCCAAGATTTGGTTTGGACAATACCTGGGCATTAATGGTAGAGATTGAATCCCTAACCGAAGGTCAAGGGAGGGTTTATATCCTAAACATCACACTGATTACTAGAAAACTACATACAATGCTTGTTTGCATATGGTTACTCATGCATAGTACATGTTTGACAACTTGTTTGAGATTGATTATGCGTAAGTAATAATGAGAATATTGAACTCCCATTTCACTAAGCGATAGTTGCTCATTCCCCTATAGTATACTCCATTTCGTGGGTTTTAGGATCTTTGTGTTTAACAGGAGAATCACTAAGGTAAGTATGGGAACAATATGAAACGGATAGAAAGAATGTGGTTTACTTAGAAAAAACACCTTGTTGCTTATTTTTTTTCTTTTTGTATGTTTTAGTGCAAACTTTCAAAGTTCCAGAGGTAGTGAAATTTTTCTTTGTTAGCTCATGAGGTGTAATAAGACTTTATGGTACAACCTCTGTTTGCTAGAGGACTTTCATTTGTAAATGTTATTTTCTTTTTCAACGAATGAATAAATGTTTTAGACACTTTACGAGTATTTTACCAGTGATAAAGTATTCATGGTGGGTTGTCACAATTGGGGTCCCCCTCAAAGTGTGACAAACACTATTCAACACAGTTACCTTTAGCATTATATTCAATGCTAGGTTAAAGAAGAAGAATGCCTTAACCAGAAGAGGTAGACAAACAATAATGATCAACCCATAGGCACTAAGAATAATAATAATAATAATAATAACAATAATAAGGCCCCCGATGAATTCATTGATTTAATTATCTATTGTACCTCCCACCCCAATCAAAAAAATAGTATTTTGCAAAGTCTCATCACCTAATATGATTTAATAAATGCAAGACTTTATGTTCTGAGCTCTAAGAAAAGCTTAAATCCCTCTTATGCTAAACAGACTCCCGTGCTCTAAGACCGCCTTTAGGTGACCAAAGCCCTTTACCCCTCGAGCCTTAAGCTCTAAGACCATACCAAGGAGACCAAACACATGACCTCTTTAGATCTTGTACCTCGAGACCACCCTAGTGAGGAGAGCATCCTACCTTTCCAAGCCTCTCATTCCAAGACCAATTAAGGTGAACAAAGCATTTGAACCCTACAGGTCAAAATGGGGATACCATCTTTGAAATAGCCTTAAGTAAAGAAATCAACCACAATTCACTTTGGTCTAATCAACCATCTTCTTAAAAACCAACAACAATACCCTCCAATAACAAATTCCTAAAATCTTAAAATGTAGGAAATATGAACACATAGGTATAAAGGAGTAAGAACTCGAAAAGAATTCTCATTTACCGGATTTGCCAAGCAGTAATTACAAAAGAATAAGTCAACATTCTAACTTCACCTATACAACGAATTGCTCAAATGCAAAAAGAACATAAGAAAATGACTTAGCCAACTACAAGAGATGCAATCGCTCAAAACATATGGCTCATGTACATGAGGGTCGTCTAGCCCCAAACCTAAGGATATGGTCGATCCTACCCTTGATTTACTTAATATGCCATTTCCAGTGTAACTAGTTACTTGATCAGAACAACGTATGGATCGAGTTCGACAACTTGACAAGCCTCTACATTATAGTGAACTTCTTCGTAGCAGCTTCAAACTAAAGAGCGCTCTTCTACTCAGATACCTTGTTTTTGTCTTCTTTACCCAAAAGCACATCTAAATAATTCAAAAAAAGCATCTCTAAAATTAGTGTAATTCTCCTTCACATCTACCTTAGCATCTTTCATGGTCTTCACAAAGACCCTTCATTAAAGAGCCTCCTACTCAGGGCTGTCCATAATTCTTTGGAACACCTTATCATAGAAAACCTTTGGCATATCCTCACTAGCAATTTATGTACCGCTCATCTATCCAAATACTTTAGCCCTCAAATCCCTTTTATCTTCATCAAATTGATACATCATTGCCTCTATCATTGTATTGTTGTCCTTAGTCTCTGTAAGGTCAGTATCTATAATGAACAACTTTAACCGCAATTTTTCCAACTACTCCTCAAGCTCTTTGTTAAGTCATACTGCAATTAAGTGTCGATGTCCAAGTTTAGTGACCTTCTTTTAACCTGCTTTGACTTGCTCACAAAGATAGGTCTTCCTAGCTTCAACATTCCTTAAAAGGTTTTTAGCTTTGATTTTCTTCTATGATCCTCCCCTTGCAATTTACACTAGTCATTCTTAGTATTATAAGCTCTCTACAACAAAGTATTCACTCTAGGATGCTAGTGATCCCTCTACGTAATCATAGTATCAAGGTCTATAGTGCAACAAAGCACCTCCTGCCTATCATCTCTTCATGGTTTGAAAACTTCATCGATATGTGCTCGTACTTACCAAGCAATTCTTGAGTTAATGATATAATAACTCCACAATGCAATCTCTAGAACAAAAAGATACTTACATCATACAATCTTACATAAATAAAGTTTTTAAAATGTTCTAGAGTAAGCTCTTCAGCATTCTTCTCAAAGTCGAGCTTATCCCTCGATAAGATAAGCCTCTAAGGATCTCCTTACACACCTCTCAATTTCCTAACCCTTTATCATTCAAGCATATCCTAATTCAAAGGAAAATATGACCCCCAAGCTTCAAAGAGCTCAACTGACCTTGCCCGAGGACATTGATTAAGCTCTCTTCTTACTATAGCACTTTAGATTCAGGCCCTCCAACCACAACGTACAAGCTCAACCCACTAATTCAATCAAGGTTCAAGCAAGAATAGTTCATCTAAGTAAGGTAAGTCAACAGTTAGATCATGCCTGTCTCAAGATCTCCTCTATAAATCTGGGGATTATGATTCACTTCTCTAAAATAGCTTACTAGACTTGCTTATCAATACTAGGTAAACCATCAAGTAAAAGAATCCTTACACAAGGACTCTCAAGTGCACTTAGTCTTTCTCTCTCTCCACTTAAATATATTCTAACTTAAGTATCGAAATGGCTATACAGAAACTCTTTCCGGCAATCCTTTGAGCTTTTGTGTGCTCATCTTGTAAGTTATCCTTAATCTCAAGGCACATCCAGAATCACTCATCAAAAATAAAAAAGCAAAGGATATAACCTAGTTGTCATAATAAAGAAAAAGGCTCAGTTACTTAGACAAATAATTTTTGTGCTTAGTAGTTATGCCCCAACTTGCAACAAAACTTTCATAATGCAATCAATAATATTCAAAAAAAAATTTGGTTTCCAATATCTAAAACTTCAATCAAATCATTCAAAATTTAATTAGAGATTTAGTCTTTGCCTTCATTTGCTTTATCACATAGCAAGAATTCTTTTTTTGAATAAATTAACCAATTCGTTTCATTTCCCCAAACCGAACAATGAAACAGTTACTTATGAGGAGCCAAACCACTAACCAAACCAATTACCAAAAAAAAAAAATCCAATTTAATTTGATTCGAGCTTCTGTAGTTGCTTTTGCCTCACCTTAACTACAACTTATAGGTTTATTTCTCTTTGTTTTTTCAAAAACTTAGAATGTAAAAATATAATATCATTTTACATCTATATTATCATTTTTATAGGGTGGATACGTGATATTGTAGAACCTATACTCTTTATACCTTTCAAAACAGGTATAAGACATTGAGATGTCATATTCATACTTTATACAATATAAATGGTACATAAGAATTGCTCTTTTCTACCAATGTACATGCATATATGGCCTTTTTCTTTGTATAACGCCTGGAATTTTATATCGTTCGCCCACGACATTGGACAAAATTCTCGTAGTAAAATTTAGAGTCTCGCTTCTTCTCTTTATTTTCCTGGTAATAATATGTGTCTGTGAATATATATGATAAATATATATCATATATAATAATAACAATTTGATGCCTCACATAGAAACAACAATCTACTAATACGATGATATTACTGGGTTATATTTTGATGGTCTTGCAAATACTAGAACCCACAATTTCGGAGACGACATCATAAAACAAACTTGACACGAGTAGAAATATAAGTATACAGATAAACCACGCAATTAACACACAACACACAAATGAAACACGATAACAACATAAATTCTTATTAACATAAACTAATTAGTTGGAACCTTGATCAATTTTATAATACCGATGTCAATTTAATACAAGATACGAATTCAATCCCGCACAAACTGTCTCCAAACAAATACTTGTTCACAAAAACTGATTTCTAATTTCTATGGCGGTATGTTCAGTATAGTTCTTGATCAAAAATAAAAATTTTATGTTCAACATACTTTGTCTTGTATAAGCATAGCAAAGATAATACATATGAAAATGTTTAAACTTACTTGAATTTCAATATTTAAATCTTAAAGCTCAAATACTTATTTAAACAAATTGAAAGTTTATCTTAAAATTTAAATAATCATTTGAACAGATATTAATGTTTTAGATACTAAAATTTAGCTTCTGAATATTTGTATATTAAATGCATGAAAGCTATTAAAACGGTCTCATTTATGTCAGCCGACTAGTAATAAAAACAAACACATTCCTATGTCTCGGTGCCATATAAGACAATGTTACGATAATTATTGAAAAATTTACACAGTTGGATCCGTGTATCATAAACCATTGACCACTTGTATGATTTCTCTAACAGACTAGCTTTTACAAAATCGACCTCAACTTTCTATGGGAGTTGTAGTTGTCCCCATCATGATATCTTAACAATATAAGATGTTATTTTGTAACTTGTATGCCATGGAACATGCCGCAATTAATTAAATGTCCTCTTGGGATCAAGAGTGTTTAGTTGTGGGGATTTGTTTGGTAAGTGTTAAGTAGTATAGTGTGAATACATACGTCAAATGTAAGAAATGAACATTGCTTTTGTGATGACACTACGAATAGAACGAGATCGAGAGTGATTGAAGAAGAAACAGCCAGTCTTAACAAGCCCACAAAGTCGAATGATAGTCGGAGAAAATTAAGTTTGCAATACCTAATATTTGGAGCAATGGCAGTTTGAATGCTAGAAATATCAATCCTCAATAGAAGTCTAGGTTACAAGGCCTCTTGAGAGAAAAGCTAGGCAATGTCTATAAGATATAGCAATCAATAATCACCATTGGATTGTTTTGATACCAACATACATGAATAAGTCTTCTAAGAAATATACATATAAGCATAGCTCAATAGCCTTAAAGCAACTTAATGAGTCTATATAGAAATGTTAAGACTAAATAAACAAGTATTAATGGACCTTATTTCGAGCTCACCAATTTAGAATTTCTTATATCATTTAAATACCAATATGGTCATCTAAACCCTATTGCTATTTCAAATAATTTACACGAACCATCAATAGACTTAGCTAATTCTAATGTGTTTATATTGTAACTTCTTTATCTAGGATACATTAGGATAACTGACATGATTTCAATTTCGGAGATAAATGATAGAATAATAGGGCATAAGATACAACAAGTAACAAGAGAATGAAAAGATGAACCGTTTACATGGACCCCCAAAAGAATAGGGGCAAAAATTGTAAGTGAGTTTGAACCAGTCCAATATTGTATAACCATTAATAGCATAGTAATTCTCTCACGATCTCATAAGAGTCCATTCTCCTAACAAGTCTTTAAAATTTTCTATTCCCTCACTTATTCTACAATATATACATCATAACATATATATAAAATTACAAGAATTAAAAGCCTAATACATATAATAAGAAATAACTAAATGCTAAGAGAATACAAAATCGGAAACTACCAATAAAAACCATAATTTAACCTTTTGCATGTCCTTTTTCCTGGATGCTCTTATACAATAAAATGTTATGTAATAATTCAAGACATAAACTCAACAAATGTCTATATTAGTTTGAACTTGAACAATTTAAAAAAATTACTCTTCTACCATAGAATACTAGATTGCAGTTCCTTTAATGAACACTACCTATCCCTATCTCTCTCTATTTTATAATATATATACATACATAAATATATGTATGTACATACAAATGATTATGTCATTTCAATTCATTACACATAAAATTCGAGGACAAATAAATTATTCAACCTTACAACTTCAAAGTTTACAACAGTAAGGACGATCCACCGATATATCCAAAATAATCTCTTTGAACCACATCGGATGTGACCTTAATTTCCTACTCTGACAAAAACTCTAGTGTTCTCTTCACGGTCTTGATGAACAAAATCAAAAAAGAAAAATAAACTAAATTACCTTGCAAAAATCCTCCAATGAATTGATCAAACTAGATCTAATCGACATGGTGTAGGTTAAAAAAGACCTAGTGATTATGCAATAACATTTACATATTGCATGATGCTTGCTGTTTTTTAAGTCTAAAATGGAGGATTAGGTGGGTTATTAGTATTAAATATTTCCTAATGGCTTCATAGATTGAGCAATTAATTGGTATGGGGAATGAGTTATTCTACCTTCATCTAAAAATTCAGAATCCAAAAATGTTGAAGGTCCGTGTTAAAGAAATAGCCATAATGTATATATAAAATTCTAAAAGTGCATCAAAATTACTTTGGAATAAAATATGATAATCTTTTTCTAATTAATGTTAAGGGATTTAACGGAAAATTTTCCATAATCAATGTTGTGTTTATGTTCCACCGAAAAAAAATATGATTGTCCTGTGGTTTTGTCTAAGAGAGCTCTCTAATACTTAAGTTAGCAATGAAAGATTATAACAAAAATAAGGGACATGTTTGAGTATTTGAAAAAGTGTTTGAAACTATTTTTGGGAGTGCTCGGGATGGTTAGGAATTGAAAGAGTTCAAGAGAAGAGAGAGGCTACCATACCTTTGGCTCCTTACCCTATTTATAGGCCAAGGAGCTTACCTACGAAGGACACTTATTGTCCTAAGGTTTGGTTGTATTTTCCGTATACAAGAGAGATGCACTATAGAAGGAGAGGGGAGGGGGGTAACCGCATTAGGCATAAGACGATCATAAACATGCTAACAACTACATCTGAAACTTAAGATATGGACATATCCATGGCTACTGGATATGTTGGTCGTACCACATATGCCAGAGAGTAATTAATGGGGGGAAAGAGAGAGAGAGATGAAGGTGTTGCTAAATGGAAGCACTCATATGCTCTAAGCTATATGCTAAACTCTTATGATATGCCCAAGAAGAAGGATGTAGCCTTGGCTAAATGGGGCCAAGCCAAGATGTTCAATGAATCCAAGGTACTCAAGGTAACCAAGTAAGGTCATGCTGGCTAGTGAGTGATGTAAGCAAGGTGAGACACCAAATAGTCCAAAGGTATTCGAGAAGGTTCAAGTAAGTCGCACACAATGGGCCTGAGTTCATTAGATGAGGCTGGGTTGTAGCACAGGGGAGCTACTTAGGAGTATTTAAGCAGGTTGAGGCACTTAGTCTTGGCTTGGACTCAAAATGAGTTATTAACTGTATGGAAAAACAATTCAACACATTTAAACGTTAGTTTAAAATGCAAAAGAAAAATGTTAAGAAAAATTGTCAATGAAAAATTAACACATGCAAATACCAATGAGCTATTTAAGAGAATTTTGTACCAAAAAAGTGTAAAGTTTAAAGGAGAGATATTTGCTTAGTAATAATTTATAAATAAATAGAATAACAAAATAAAATATGCTTTAATATATTGTCTAAAATAGAATATGCTTTAAAATGCCATTAAGGGTTGTAAAGATGAATTGGAAGCACTAGCTTAATAAAATAGATTAATAATAAATATAAATAAATAAGAAAAAAACTTTATTTAGGGGTATAAAAATTAATTAGGAATATTGTCTTTGAAAAATAGATTGATAGGAGAAAATATATGCTTAATATGCTATTTAAGGTCTTCAAATATGTTTTAGTATGCTATTTAAGGGTTGTAGAGATGATTAAGAATTATTGGCTTAAAAAATATATAATAGAAGTAAATAATAATAATAATAATAATGGATAAGAAAATGAAATATGCTCTAGTATGTTATTTAAGGTCTTAAAATATACTTTTATATACTACTTAAGAGGTGTAGAGATGAATAGAAGAAGATAAGAAAATAAAATATGCTTGAATGTGCTATTTAAGATCTCAAAATATGTTTTAATATGCTAGTTAAAAGGTATTAAGATCTTATGGAGGGCCAAATTTAGTATAGGGCTTCAACCCCATTAATGAAATCGATTTGACTCCTCGAGTTAAGATGACAGGGCCTAAAGAGCCAAGCCCATAAATTATAGGGATGATCAAGGGAGGCTTGGCATAGTAGGCTTGGAGTAAGGTCTGTTGGATTAGTCCATCTAATCCAACCTTTCTTAGTTTAGCTCATACTAGAATAATAAATAAAGTCTTTACTTGGACCTAAACCCATGAAAATATCCCACTTAAGATCCATTAATAAGGGGTTTCAATCTTAGCCATTGATAATTGTCATAATCTAATAAATGTGATCAATTACTCTTTTCTATATATACCCTACTTACATCCTCATTTGAAGAAGAGAAAAACTCCCATTAATGCCATTACCCTATCAAAACTTTGCTTCAAGGATCAAACACTTAAACACTTCAAGAATATCACCTCGTTCTTCATTTGTCTTAGATTTGCTCCCATCGTGCTCCTCCACCTGTCACCATACGTGGTAGAGCCTTACTAAGATCGCCTATCCCTCCTACTTATGTTTCTTTCTTGACCTTTCTGTATAAGTCACTCAAGTTATTTCCCTAGTCATGTGTAGCGTGACTTCACATACAGTATGTACGTGACACTTGCATCTATACCCGATACCCCTACAAATCTCAAAATACGTTTAAATATGCTATTTAAGGGGTGTGGAGATGTATAAGAATATTGACTTAATAATATTGATATAGATGTATATTAGGTATAGTTGAGACTAAAAGTGGCTCGTATAAATCTTATAGAGATTGAAATGTTAAAACTTGAAAGGGTTTGTGAAAAACCCTATATTGTGTTATTACACTAATAAATTATTTCAATATTAGCTCTTATGGTTTTTCACATTAGCTCTTGTGTATCACTCTCTTAATTTTTACTTGCTTAGCTCTTGTGTGTCCTATAATTCATAATGATGAATTCAAATCAGATCCTTAATAAAGTGGTATCTTTACGTCTAATTCAAATCCAAGATAACACCTATGGATAAATAAGAAATATATTAAATCGATTCTTTTTAATGAATAGATCCAATCATGCACCATATTTTATATTTTTTTCAAAAATATAAACTTCTTTTAACATTTTAATTAGAACTTAGGCATTTGTTAGGGTCAAGATGGGGAAGTTATGACCTTATAAGTGTTTATAATTTCTAATTCTTATCAATCCCAAAGAAAAAAAGGACTAATGTTTAGGCATCTATTAGAAAACACATAAAGAAGTTTCGTAAATTTATCAAATAAAATGAAAAGAAATAATTACAATTGAAAAATAATAAACATATAAGATAAAAGGTTTTATTTTTATACCATTAACTAGTGATTTAAACCACAGTAAACAGTTGCTCACACGTGCAATCACTATATATTCACTTTTTTCTAAACAAAGTATAAAATTGGTGCTTTGGTGTTTGAAATTCCACACGCGCCCCCTCCCCTTCCCCCACCCCCAACTTACTTTTTTTTTTTTTTTATCTGAAATATCCATATTAAATATTCATTAATTAATTACGGGGCAGGGTACACAACATTGTAACAGTACAACAAGGAGCTGATTTGGAAGCAAACTAATGGACAAATAAACACGTGTCGACAAGACCGCTTTTTCCGTCTTTCCAGAAGTGGCCTTAAAATGGGACAGATCGCTGAGGTACAGCACATGCCGAAAATTCCCACGTGACAATAATTGGATGAATTGGGTCCCTTTGATTTGATATTACATACCGGAGTACGCTATAGGACATTCTTAGAACCAAACGGGAAAAGTTGGCATTTCAGGTTTTTTTAATTTTGTCTTTTTTTATTTTATGGTAATATTACTTTTTCTATTTTATGGTAAGTTGTCTTTTCTTTATGATAATTATAATAAAGGTTTTACATCTACCAAATTTTTTACGATTTTTAATATCTGTGTACTTTTATTATTTTTAGTAACTGTAATAATAAGTAATAAAAAGTCAATACTTATCAACATTTTTGTAACACGTACATTTGTTGATATTGATAAGAGATTTTAGACAGGAGCCTCTTAGGTCCATACCGACTTGTTTAAACCTTAGGTCAACCTATTTGAGCCTTTAATCAACGTAAACCACCATCAACCAACCTAATCTTTTAAGGAATCAACTTGTCTAAGGACTAGACATCATCTAATGCATGGACTAGCATTAGAACGATCATAAAGGTCACGAGACAAATAGATAAGGCTCTAAGACTTAGTCAATAACTACATCCTAATATTCTCAAAATACACCAACTTACACAATCCCACGCCTTAAATTTAGTGGACGTGCCAACATACTATATATGCTCTTAGAACCACAACGGCCCTCCTCTATAAATAGCCAAAAGCTCTTAAGTTTTCTTATCTATTCTCTTACAAACATCCGCTGATTTAAGTATCGAAATAACCACGCTAAACAACACCTTAGCGTCCTTTACTCTATTCTCTCTTGTAAGCTCATTACATATTCATGCAAGGTCTAAACACACTAAACTCTACTGTCAAAATCCTACCAACAACAACTGGTAACATTATTAGAAAATGTACGTATGGATGAGTGGTTGAAAAACTAATCTCATTTTCTTGACTTATATTATCACCCTACAATATATAAGGTGGCATATTAATACAATTGAATTGTTTTTTAAGGTGTACTTGATACAAATTCTTATGTTAAGCACTCCATCTTTCCTTAATAACACATATGCACCCAATGGTGCTTATAAATTTTAATATGCTTAATAAAGCACCAATGCCTCTAGCTCTCTCTTTCCCATTTAGTTTGACAAAGCCTGACTTTATTATTTATATTTTGCATTTATGCCTTGCATAAGGCAATGGTTATTCCTAGTGCTTTTTCTTATCCTTTTTTTCTTATTAAAAAATTTTCATCATAATAATAACTAAGATATTACCATTATAATATATAATAATAAAATAATTTTTTATACTTTAGAAATCATAAAATTAATGATAATACAAGGTTGCAAATGATTTAAAATTTTGGATAAATAAGGTAATTTTGATTCAAGCAATCCTTTATAAAGTAGTAAGTTATTTAAGAAGGAAAGTTATTTAAGATGTTAATTTGACATCCTAACACCTCATTTAAGTACCCACGTATAAACATATCCTTATATGATCCAACCACATGTGAAAAAAAAAAGGATTTATTAGAAAAAAAAATAAAAAAGCAAAAGAAAGAGTACCTAAAAAAAAAGGAAAAAAATACACTTCGAAAATAAAAATTTATGGTTAATTGTAGATACATTCCCCGTATTTACTTTGTACATGCACAATCCCTTTGGTAACATTTAAGTGGTAAAATTAGGTAGTAGAAGGAGAATTGGACAAGATAATACAAGAAAAACATAATGGTACAACTTTTTTATATGATGTCTAGTATGTGCAACACTAGATATGGATTTTATGATTGAAAAATTTTCTAAAAATTAAAAAAATAATTATTCATATTGTAAATAATAATTAATTTTAGTAATGTAATCTAGAAATTTGGTTTAAAATTATTTTTAGAATTTCAAAGATACAATTATATTATACTATGAAATAAATTTTTATATCATTAAATATAAGATACAAATCTTTTTATTCTAATCCAACATCCCAATACCCTTTTTATCAAGCAAACTTAGCCAATATATGCAAACTGAATAATTTAGTAAAAAATTTATCCTATACTGTGCCATAAAAATATAACAACCAAATGATACCTTTATTTTTGAAATTAAAAGTTTAAACCTTTCGTTTTCTAAAAATGTGTTCTTTTTTTTTTTTTTGCTAAAGACCATCTTACCCCTTAAAAATAGTAAAAAGGGATTTTAGTATTTCTTCTAATTAGTTTAATTAATTAAAAAATAGTAAAATGTAGTTTAAAAATATATTTATTTAAATATCAACAGGTGTAAATGCCTAAATGTAAAAACAAAGAATCAAAACGAATATAGAGTAAAAATCTCTAGATTATATTGTTATTTTTTCTTTTATTTTCCCAATATATATTAAAATTTAGAATAAAAGATATTTGAATATAATTTATATTATTGAAAAAAAAAATAGTATTAATATTATTAAATTATAATAGCCGTCTCTATACATTGTGTTATTTATTCTAGCCGTTGGTCTACTAAATGATGATCTCCCGATGAAAGAAAAGGTCATTTTAGGCGTCCACGTCGTCGTCGGAGTGTAACTGTTCCTAAAAGGTCAACATCACCCCTTTCATAATTGTATCTGAAATAAGGCCTTCAAAGCTGACCTGGAGAAATCAGAGCATCTAGGAGAATCTTTTGGGGGTCTTAAAGGTTCATAGATTGGGGATCTTAAGGCTTTGTGGTGATTAATATGTCTTTAGAATCAACAAAATGTGACAAATATATTAATGGTCGTGGAGTTAAACTATTTGGAAGAATATCCGTGAAAAATGACAAAATAGTTTTGGTTTTTAGAAATAGGAAATTATTTTCTTCATTTTCCATTCAAGTAATCTGCCAAAGCCCAAAGGCCAATTGTTTTCTCACACCATTTATTACTAAAATTTAGTGGTATTTCTAACCTATTTGGATTATTTGAAAAAAAAATTCACAATAGTTAATTATAATTAATATCAAAAGAAGTCCATAAAATGCTTTTCGTGAAACAATCAATGCATCCTAGTATTTTCGTTTTGAGATTTTTTTTTCTAATTTTTTCAAAGTTTTATGTAATAGTCATAAATTAAAAGTACTGCAAGGATGCATTTACTTTTCCACAATGCTCTATACTTCAAAGTTTTATTCATTTGTACCTTTGGAAAAGATAAATCAAAACCGTCTTGGCCCATATCGCATAAGTATTATTCTCCCATTGAGACGGTATATGTCCAATTCCTCCCTTGCAACGTAGAATTGACCACATAAGTTATAAAAGCTTAAGAAGCGGACATAATTTTTTTAACTAAAAAACTTTGGAATCTTTTTGCTCTCAGTAGGAGAATTATACTAACTTAGCACTTGTAACTAAAAGCGGTTGCATAAAAAAAGATAATCCAATAAAACCACAAACATCCTTAAGAAAGAGTAGAATTCTCAATTACATGTGCTAGCTTTAGTGATGAGAATCAAACAACTAGAACTTTGTCTGAGCTCGAACTCGAGGTCTTGAAGGACTAACAAAGCAAAATATTTCATTTCAACTAACTCTAATCAAGGCCAAGCTGAACCTCATTGTCGATCAACTTCATCTGTCGAGTTGAGCTACGTCAATTCAATTAACCATCATACGCCAACCCAACTCATATTCCCCTGACTATTCGGCCAACCATGATGTTAGCTCTGCTCTACCAGTACCAATCATTAGCTCGGTAGCACTTGTGCCAAGAACCCCGTGACACATCCAAGAGAATATCTCCCTTAAAAGGGCCCCGAGGTTTACTCAACACCTATGCTCAACAACTCCCATCTCGACCGTATAATTTGTCTATTTCTACCAAAAGCGCCCTAATCACCAATTACCACGTATCCAGCCCCCATGTGAAAGGATTTGCTACACCAATCACTAATTTCTTTTATTTTTCAATTGTATCATTTATTATTCCTTGTACATTACTTCTTTTATACAATACCCTTTTTTTCTTTTTATTTTAAGTAAAATGCCTTAACCTTTTGGGTATAAATATCCTTTGTAATATGTAGCTGCAAGACATATCTGATATTGAATATCCTTGATTGTTCCTTTTGTGAGCTACTGTGCTTACTTATTTCCCTACTCTTATTATATAATCTTTAAGTAAGGCTAGGTAGCTAATGACCTCATTGAGCTATTCGTGTATCATATCGAGTTAGTTTTGTGAGTCCATGGAGAATCCTTAGTACCTATCATCCTTGGAACCGTTCATAGTTTACTTATTTATCCCACTTTCTTGTTCTCGTTTTCTCATTCCCTTACCTATCATTTTAAGATTTCTGTAAGCTTGGACTTGCCCCGATACAATCGCCCTTGTTTACTCTTGACTCAATATATCATCTTGGTATCAAAGTGGAGGTTCATTTAGGTAAATTGTTGTTCAGTTATGATTGTTACTATATAGTGTGTAGTATTGTTGTTAAGTGTGTTGCAAATATGAAAAGGGTTAGCTTAGGTGTTTTAAAGAGTATTTGAAGTTTTACTATTGCTAGGAGACCTTTGTTGCGAAGTACTATATTTTGCTCTATTTCAAGCATACAAAAATAGAGCAAGTTTCAATTGGATTTATTATGCTTCAGAGTAGTTGTTGTTGTTGAGCTTTAATTTTTCCTAATTTTTATTATTTTCCTTAACTTGATTAGTATTAAACCCTAACTCATTTAATACTAACTCTCGATTAAAAGTTAAGAAAAACTTGGTTTTCAATTTTTAAAAATTTGGAGTCACCACCCAATCAAAGTAGGGGGGAAAATGGATTAGGTTAAATTAATTAGGTAAATCAATTTTAACCTAGCCACCAGTCTACTAGAAAAACCAATTTTCAAAATGTTCTTTTTTTTAAACCAGATATTTAAGTCTAAGGGCTAATCTATTTTTAATGGGTACCACTTTTAACTTTCCAAATTTAATTTTATTTCTGAAAACACCCTGCTAATAATATCTAATTCAAATTTATAAGTAACTAAACAAATAAAACTATATCCACAAAAAGAAAATTACAAAAGGAAAAAAAATATTTTTTATAGATTTTAAGTCACCCCATAGGTGCCTATATATCATTTAATAAGAATTAGACTTTCCATAGTTTACTTGGTAAAACTTTAATGTGTTGATGATTTTTAATTTTGAAAAACATCCAGTTTTACATTTTAACCATTTGTTTTGTTTAAGAAAATTGGTAGGAAAGAGTCCTAATTTTTCAATGTTTATTTTTGAGAAATTCTATATGTCCTAATTTTGAAGAGGATTAATTATGAATTTTATTCTTTTGAAAATTTTTCTAAGTGATAAAAACTAATTTATTTTTTATTTATTTAATTTTAAATTCCTAGCCAAAGCATTAATAAATAAATAAATAAATGATAAAGCGTTTCCTTTTTTCTTCCTTTCTTTTCATTTTTTTTCCTTTTCTTTTCAATTTTTTCCTTTTTGTTTTCTCTCTTTTTTTTTACTAAAATAGAAAAAAAAGAGAGAAAAATATAACACAACAAAGGACCGAACCAATGGTGGAGTTCGCAAGTCATGGAGTTAGGTCTCAAGTCAGATGTCGAATCGATCCAACCTGTCACGTGTTCTGCATAAGGAACAAAGAGGAGGCACATGGAGTAGCAACGGAGACGATTTCAGGGTGTCTTTCAAGCAAGTGAGATTAGATTCATGTGAATCTAATTGGTAAAGCGGGGTGCTCCACCAACGCTATCTCGTTTAGTGACCTTTTGGTGGTGAGTCAAGTCTACTAGTAGTGGTGGATGGGTAGCGACTGCAATGATGGCTTGGGGTGAAAGGAGAGTTGGGTTGGGGTTTTAAGGATGTAGGGAGTTCAGCCAAGAGCTTAGTTTAGAGCTAAGAGAGGTGGCAATGGTGGTTCGAATGGTAGTGGTCTTGGTTACTAGATTTCAGTCGATGACATGGTGAAGGCTAATGCAAGAGCGGCTAAGGGCAATGTTTGAAAGCTCAGAACTTGGAGGAACTATTCATGACATTGTTTTTACTCGAGCTACTTAGAGCTCAAGTAATCACCTAGAGAAAGAGACCGTCGAGTAGAGAGAGAAAGGATTTGGGGCAGTGTTTGGACTAGGTTTCCTTATGAGTTGATGATCAAATGCAATTCCTAACCTCCTTTATACTAACCTAGGTTGAATTGAGCATGGAAGGTGATAATACACCATTAATTCAAAAAATGCTCATAAATGAGTGTTTGACTCATTCAATTCAAATTTGAGAAAATTGCTTGATGTGATCAGTCAACTGTGATTTCTACATTTCCATCATTGCTTAAATTGCACTTTGGAAGCTTCTAAACTCATTATGAGGCTAAATTCGAGCAAATCAAGCCCAAAGCAATATCAGCACAAATTTTTTTTAACGATTTTTCATACTACAAATTGACCCCCTAAATGATTGTGCTTGGATGCAATATTGGGTTTAATCCATTGTACTCTATGTGTGCTTCGCAATTTCACCATTATTTTGGTGAAATCACAAAAAAAAAGGATCAAAAGAGGATGGAAAGTAGGCTATCTAGGCTAAATTCACACAGGAATTTGGAAGGAAAGGAAAGGAAAGGAAAGGTTTACTAACGTGGTGCCACATTAGCCACATGGACTAATATTTGCTGGCCATGTATCTTATGCTAACACATAGTCTAATACCTCCATGCCACGTATCCTAGAAGGTGACACAAAAAGGAAATGGCACAAAGTGCTTAGTGAGGATTGAACCCAAGACCATAGACTCTTTACAAATACCAAGACTAAGTACAATGCCAATTAGGTCAGTGGCTCGCACCCTATTATTTAGTGCAAACAAAATGTATTTAAGGAAAGTTAGGCCTAAATAAAAGAATTTATTTAACCAAAATAAACTCTTATTGGTTTATAAAAGAATTATTAAAGAAAAGCCTATTCCCAAACTATTTTTTTATTATTTTTTTTATTTTTGCATTTCCCAAAACTTTTTTTTAGTTTTCTATCTTTTTTTTTTGTACTTTTCTAAATTTTTTATTTTTTTTGTATTTTTTACTACTTTCTATTTTTTTTTTCTAAATTAGGATTCTAAAATAAGCTCTAAAATTATAAGGAGCAAAAATGGAGTGTCTACAACTTCTCATTTTTGTGGTAAAGTTTAAGTAAAACTTTACCGTAAAAACAAAAAAGACTCCATTTTTACCCTAAGGATGTACCTGCCCTAAGTAGTGCCACAAATGGCTAGCTACACTAGGCTTGATCTATTGAAGATTTGGGTGAACAGTGAAAGATATGCTAAAAGAGAAAGATGATGCTTTAAGAATTAGCCAAGATATAAGAGTAGGTTTTTAAACAGTAGAGTGCCCTATGAGCTGACTATAACATTAAAGTAGATGTGAGACTAGACAATGCTCTATGAACTAACTAGAACCCTAAAGATACCGCCTTTGACAAATAGTATAATATGGTTGTTTTAGAGAAAAAAAAGTAGATCTTAAACTTGAACAAAAATTGATGGGCTTAAGACCACCTTTGATTGATGGGCTTTACGTTCACCATCTTAAATTGTTGGGTTTGAACAAAAACTTGAACACCACCTGGATTGATGGGTTTAGCGCTATCTTAGATTGATGGGCTAGAATAAAAACTTGAGCACCACCTTTGATTAATGAGCTTTAACTTGAACACCATCTTACATTAATGGGCATAGCGCCACCTTAGAGTGATGGGCTTGAACAAAAACTTGAACACTATCTTGGATTAATAGGTTTAGTATCACCTTAGATTGATGGGCTTGAATAAAAACTTGAACACCATCTTAGACTGATGGGTTTAACACCACCTTGGATTAATGGGCTTTAACTTGAACACCACCTTAGATTGATGGGTTTAGCACCTCCTTAGATTGATGGGCTTAGCGTTCACCACCTTAGATTGATGAGTATAGCATTACCTTAGATTGATGGGCTTAATGTTCACCATCTTAGATTGATAGTTACTAAAAAATTGATCAAGTTTCTTAAAAAGTTTTCACAACTAAGCAATTTACTTGGAATTGGAAAAATTGACCTCATGGGTCAACTTAAGAGAGAGACTGAGCCATCGTAGTCACTTGATCCTATTGCTAAGGGCTTCCCCCCTAAAAAAATAAAAAAGAAAAAGAAAATTGGTAAAAGGAAATCTTGGTTTAGACGTTAGGGATTGAGCCCCTTTATTTGAACTTTGGTTAATATCATAAAATTGAAAATGATCACTAAAACCGAATGGGAAGAAATTAAGGTAGGACTCATGCTTAAAAGTGACAAAACTGGGTACAAAGGCCGAATGGAAGAAAATTGAGGTATGACTCATGCTTAAAAGTGATAAAATTGGGCACTAAGGCTAAAAAAATTGGATAGAAAGACCATAATAGAATCAACTTAAAGAAAAACTTATCCTTTTATTTTCTTTTTCTTTTTTTTTTTTTTGAGAATTGCTAACGAGTTTAGGTTCTTCATATATGCAGGCCTTTGGAAATTTGATCTTTTTCTTGACTTTGCTTAAATCACCTAATAATCTTATCTTTAAGGGATCCTCTTTTCTTAAGGACTTAAGGCGAAAGATCTTTTGGTGTCACTTAAGGCAATCACAAGGATAATGACATCTCATAATTTATTAGTTTAGTTTAAGAGGGCTTCCTTATCTTCTCACAGTTCAAATTTTCACTCTTGACTACAATTCCAAAAATTGCGGCCTGTCTTGTAAGTGATACGCTTTAATCAATATATTAGGTCCTTTTTTAACTACAATGTAATATAGGCTTTTGTTCCTTAGTTTCAAAAATGGATATTAATGAAGTGGCATTTTCAAAGAATCACTTTTTAACCTAGGTTTACAAGTCAAGAACCTTATATGTGAAATTAAAATTGTGCTTGCCCTAGTTTCAAAAGTAATTTTTACCAAGAATAGTTTATTTTCTCCAATTGAAAGGGCTTTTGGCAAGAAGCAAGGATTTGAGAGTCTTGGTTTTGACCCTTACTTTTTCAAATTTAAGAGCTTTTATTTCAAGGGATGAGTCTTACTTCAAAACAGGCCTTTTGAGGTACACACCCGTAATTAGTTTCAAGTCTCCAATCTTTAGATTTGATCACCTTGTTTTTATTCATTTCTTTCTTGAGAATACTTTTCATTTCCTCATTTTCCCTCATGCCCCTTTTCTTTTTCCTCTTTTCTTTCTTTCTTCTTCCCTCTTTTTTTTTTTTTTCTTTTTTCCTGTTTCAATTTGATCTAAGACAAAAGTGATCATCCCCTTTTTTGGTGAATGACTCACAGTATATGCAGTTTGTATTTAGTGTTCAGCATGGAAACCCTTCTTCATTTATGGGAAAAAATAATCAAAGGTAATAATTACAATTGAATTAAGGTGACCAGAATATGTACAAATTAGTTTTAACATTTTCTCCTTTTTAATGACCCTAGCCTCTAAATTGCCCCATTGTAGAGTGATTCTTGACAAGGTTTAATTTTTTTGAAATATTTTGTTGAAAGGCTCAATGGGGGTTGATAAGGGATTTTGTGTTTAGGATATTGAAAAATGAATGTGTAGCGTCACTTTAATTTGCGTATCAAATTAAAGATGGACCTCCTCTAAGGAATGAGTCCGATATCCTCTCTTTAATGTCACTCTCAACTTTCAAGATATGTTTTAGGGTTGGTGTTTAGGATCTGACTTGCCTCTTTTCATTCTAAACTTTCAAACTAAGATACCAAAAATGTGTGTTCATTTGCCCCAAGAGAAAATTTTACTAAGATATATTCCAGAAATGACGAACTTTTATTTGGAAAATTTTTTACGTTACAAAGCACATGAACTTCCTTAATGATTACCCCTCATTCTCTGGCTTCTATTGAATTGCCCTAACTTTCCTTGACTTAAACTCATACCCTTTTTGTTTCAGTTTTCATCAGTCTTCTGTAAAATGACTCATTAGGCACATATTATATTCATATGGTGGGCCAAGATCTGGCCTCTAAAGCTTATGTTTAGGTGGAGGAAGTGCACAACTTAGCATTCCTACCTCTTTCAATTAATGAAGAAGTTGAGTTATTTGGATCGGGATTGGAGTAAGATACCTTCTAAGCATCCTTGTTTCAAGGTGTGCTAAATTTACTTCCATGTCGAAACTTGTTGAGAAATTTTGTTCTTCAACCAATTTACCTATCCTCATTGCCTCCTCTATGCGACCGCTTACTAAAACTACATCTACAAAGCTAATGGTCAATTGCCCTAAGAAACAATTAAAATACAACCAATTTAGCATTTGGATATATGCTTCGATCAATTCCTTCTCTAATAAAGGAGAGGTGATTTAAACTATCATACCCCTCCATCTTTAGGCTTATTCCTTGAAGGACCCGTTGTCATCTTTTCTCATATTATTCAAGTGCCAAATAGATTATGCCATCTCTACATTGAATTTGTAATGCTCAAAGAACACTTGAGCTAACTTATCCTACATATCAATTTGTTTTAAATCTTATCAGGCGTACCAAAACAAAACTGGCCCAATGAGGGTATCCTAAAATGTTTGAACCAATAGCTACTTGTTTTTTATGTAATGAGGTATCTTGTGTAGATACAATCTGATGTGGAACTTAGGGCATCCGATTTCGTCATATTTCTCAAATTCTAATACTTTTAATTTTTCAGCATAGGCCTTAATATCGTGTGTGGAAAAGTTAGTGATACCAACCTATTCAAATCCATCATGACTCCTAAATGCCTTCATCCTCTCATCAATGTGTTGTGTTAACTTCCTTCCCACTTTTTAATACTATCTTCACTAAGTCCTAAGTTGATTGATCTTGAATCATCCTCAAAAGAGTCAGGATCTAGTACTGGACTAACTTTTGGGAATTCAATAGTTTCCTTCCCATGTTGATGCTCTTGATTTGCCAATGTCGTTTCTCTAAGCAAGGTTATGCTGTCAACTATGAAGTTCATTTGTTTAATCACTTTTGTCATGATTTGCTTTAATGAACGAAACCTCATTTCTGCAGGATTGATGCCATCAAGGTTGTTTTTATTTCCATTGTTGGTCATTGCTCCTATTAGGAATCCATACCTATTAGCAGCTCCTTATTTTTTTTTTTTTCTTTTAGAGAGAGAGAAAAGGACTTATTTAAAAAGTGGAATACAAGGATAAAGCTTATTCACAAGTTTTGAGAAAGGAGTAGAAAAACATTTCTATCAATCAGTGATAACCTGTAGGTATTTAAAAGGTGACCTACAAGAAAAATAATCCTATGGATGTATAAGTGAGAATTGACAAAAGATTGGAAAGAGTTGGAATGGAAGGGACTGAGAAAAGGACTTGTAAAAGAAATCAAATATTTACATATAGGAGCCTAAGGATACGACTTTTATGAGCCTACTAAAAAAAATTTCCTTTTTGTTTTTACTTTACAAAGTTATATAAGCTAACAAAACCAACAATAAATATTTACAAGTAAAGAGAATTCAAAAATACAATATGAGGACACACGAATGTAGAGAGGGGAGTTAACAAACTAACAATGATATAGCAAGAAAATGATTTTTATTGCAATTTTTGACATTTCTATTACATTTTCAAGAATTTATTACAAATAATCCCAAAAGTCTAGATCCTCTATTTCTTGTAGTGTCCTAACTCCTCTTTCATTTTATTCTTCTTTAGGTCTACTACCTCAATCCATTTGGCAACTCAAGAGATATCTTTGATATGGAACTTCTGGAAAGCTCTAACCCAGTAATATATAGTAACAGGTAATTCAATGATAACAGCAAACGCCTTAATAGGGTTCATTATTTAGATGCGTTTTCTATGAATGAAGTCAAGTTTATGGCTCCGGGCATGGCTAATGAACCAAACCATTAGTAAGGCCATATTAGTTTTCAAGTCTCCATTCTTTTCCTCTTAGACACAACTAAGCGATTTGGGTTGCTCAGCTAGTAGCGTCAAGTGTAAGACTTTCCTTCTAAAAATTGGGTCACTTGCTCTATAATCTTGTGATGTATGTGAAATACGCCATTAGGAAATAAAACAATCCTAAATGCTGTCAAGATATAAGCTTTGACTAGATGTTGTTGCCGAACTTCAAAGCTAAAATAAAAGAGGTTCTTATTGTAGCTAAATGGGGTCACGAACCAAGTGAAGAGATCATCTACCTTAATGATTCTCCTGTAGGGATTGGCCCATATTTTATGTATTTCAGATCCACAAAGGCCTAAGAGTTTATTGAAAATCTTTGCAACCCCAACCGTAATATTTGGAACATACCCTTTTTCAACAGACAAGATCCCTAATAAATAGGAGTGTTCCTCAACAATCAATCTCAAACAAAGTAGACCAAAGCCAAAGGCCAACGTTCTTAGCTCCTAAAAGTGGACTAAAGCCCACACTATGGTAATGTTAATCTAAACTATGAGTAATGAAAGGACAGGCCCAATCTTGTTTTGTATGACTTTCTATTGGTCTAAATTGAAAAACTAAAACCATCTTTCAAGTATTCCCTTAGATTCTAGAGGCTCATGGATATGAATTTCCTTGAAAAGGACTAATATGAGAAAGGAACTAGCCGTTTCCTACGAAAAGATAAAAAGAAGATTACATCAAACTTATCCTATTTACATGGGAATTATATCAAGACTTTACAAAGAAAATATTTACGGGGAACATATTAGGAAACTTAATAGTTATTTTTTTATTTCTTGGTCTTGCCACATCATGCTTATTTGCTAACTTCACAAAATGGTTCATGAATGTAATTAGGATAGGTTCTAAAGGTCCTTAAACTCTATGACCTTACACACTTCTGAAAAAATAGTTCATTAGTCACATTAAAGCTTAAGTGGGATAGCTTAATTGACTTGAAATGTGATTACCCCACAACATCCAAAGCTTACACAATGTTCCCCTCCTAGGTTCTTAAGATGGCCTAGTTCTAATCATAACTGCCATACATTCATAATGTAATAATTCCCCTTTCCCCTACACCCTACCCCCTCCCCCTCTCGCACACACACAACCTCCGTCACAACCCCCTCCCCCCACCCTAATTTGTGCGCCAAATTAACTGACATAGGCTAGTATAATATGTTTTCCTAAACTAAAGAATTCAGATTTTTCTCCATTTTCATTATTTTATTTAACTTGATTAATATTAGACCTTAACCCATTTCATACTAACCATTGACTAAAAGTTAAGAAAAACTTAGTTTTCTATTTTTGAAAATTTAGAGTCACCACTTAACCAAAGAGAGGAAAAATTGGGTTAGGTTAAATTGATTGGATGGATCGATTTTAACTTAGCCACTAGGTTACTGAAAAAAAAAAAAAAAAAAAATTTAAAACGGTTTTTGAAAACTAGATATTTGAGTCTATGGGCTAATATGTTAAACTCTTAACAAGTACCACTTTCAACATTTCGAATTTTATTTTATTTTTCAAAGCACCATACTAACAATATCTAATTCAAATTTATAAGTAACTAAACAAATAAAACTATATCCATATGAAGAAAATTACAAAAGGGGAAAAATAATTTTTTACAGATTTTAAGTCATCTAATAAGTACCTACATACCATTTAGTAAAGATTAGAGTTTCGGTAGTTCATTCAGTAAAACTTTAATGTTTTGGTGATTTTTAATTTTGAAAAACATCCGGCTTTACATTTTAACCTTTTGTTTTGTTTAAGAAAATTGGTAGGAAAGGGTATTAATTTTTCAGTGTTTATTTTTGGAAATTTCTAAAATTTCTAATTTTAAAGAAGGTTAATTGAGAATTTTATTCTTTTGAAAATTTTTATAAGAGATAAAAACTGTAGACACACCATTTCTGTCTCTCTTTTTTTTTAAGAATTTTTAGAATAAGAAAAAGAGTCATAATTTAAGAAAATCACAAAAAATAAAAATTTATAAAAATAGAAAAAATAGAAAATTTACAAAAAAAAAAATGAAAAAAAGAAGATAAAATATAATTTGAAATATAATATAAAATTTTTATAATTTTAGTACTTTTTAGGTCTTAGATAATAAAAATAACAAAAGGGATTTTAGGTCTGGGCTTAAATTTAAATCTAACCCAAGCTAAACTACTCTATATGTGCAAGCACGGGCCAACGGCCTAACAATTCCGTACTTTGACTTACACTTAGGTTTGGCTTAGAGATTTTGGGTTCAAATCTCACCAAAGGCACAAAGTGCCTTTTATTTTTCTTTACAAAACACACTTACCACGTGTTAAAAAATCATTAGGCCACGCATCAAAAAATCATTGGCATGAGCTAATATGGTACTATGTCAGCCACATGGTATGATACATAGCATGACACATGTCGCTACCCCTGCTACGTCATCAACCACATATCATTCCAAGACACGTGGCATGATGCCATTTAACCCTGTAACTAACATGATGCCACATCAGCACCCCTTTCCTTCTCTTTCTCCTCCTTTTCAATTCTTTCCTTTGCTTTCTCAAATAAGAATAAGCTAAACAACTCACTTTAAGGCCATTTTTTATCCAATTTTCTTCGTGATTTCACCAAATTAATGGTGAAATCACAAAGCAAACATGGTACACTTCTAATTGAATCCAAAAACGTATCCAGATTCAGCTATTTAGTAAGTTAAATTAAGCTCTAAAAATCAAAGAAATGCTCAAAATTAGAATTTTTTCGAGCACTTTTAATGCCTATTGAAGCCTCCTATAAACCTTTTCGGTATATTTAGACACAAATAAAGTCTCTTTCATCAGAGTTTTCCTTAAAATCGTGAAATCCAAGCTAAGTCAAAAGCTCGGATTAATTTCTCAAATCTAAAAATTTTCGAGTTTGGCACTACTTCAGTTAGTATAAGTAGGGGATTAAGAATCAGAAAAACTTCTAGACATAGACCTATGCTCTCTCGAACTCTCTCTTCGATTTGCAAGCTCTCTCTCTCTCTCCACGTCATCTCTCTCTCTCTCTCTCATCACTTCCGAATAAAACCACCACCACTACGACACTCACTACCCCAAGCTCATTCGAACCATACCTATCTCAACACTTGACATGCACTCTAACTACCCTAACCATCCCCCTGTAGTGAAACCTTAGCTACGATGCCTACCTCTCAAAACATCACCTTAGTCACCAATTTAGTTCAAAATAATCCCACCACGCACCTCATTGTAGTCCAAAACTCAAACCTTAACCAATCCCTGAACTCTAGCAACCACCACTATACATAACCCAACTTCACTACTTTCCCCCACTCTAACAACTACCCAAACCGCTTCCATTAGCTAAGGCGCTTGACCTACCCCCTATAACCATAATCCAATACAAAAATCACAAAACTCTCATCACCTGCTTGATCCGATGCTCAAATCATCACAAAGGCACTCTGTGCCGCTATTGTTGTTAAAGACTACTTAGCAACCCGACCTAAACCACATAAGACTGAACCTAACCCAAAGTCCGCATCCAAACCTAACTCTAAGCCCGATCCGTACGCCTAGCTCCCTTTGTCCTACCTTGTTTTGTTTTGTATTTGTATTTTTTTTTCTATGATAATATTATAATTTGTAATTGAAAAAAATAGAAGAAAAAAAAAAGAGAAGAAAGAAAGAAACAAAAGGGAAAAAGAAAAGATAAAAAAAAAAAAAAGAATAAGAAAGGCTTAGATTTTTTTTTAATAATAAGAAAAATAATAAAAATAATGATAAAAAATGGAAAAATAACATGAAGTAAACAAACAAAGAAATAAATGTTACCACTTAGAAAAAATTGATTTTTTTTTAAATAAACAAACATAAATTGATCCCTTTTTAAAAAATTAGGGCACTTTTAAAAAAAAAAAACCCGATTTATAACTCTTATAGAAAATTTCCTTCAATAATATTGAATTAGGTAAAAACGAAAACTTGACCTTTTTTTAACTAAAATAAACCAACTTGCCTAAAAATTTTCAAAAAGGAATTACGTATATCTGATCCCAAATAGTAGGTACATAAATACACCTCCAAGTTGATGTAAAAAACAAAAAAATTTTGAAGTTTTTCCATTTTTTAGCTTAAATTACTCAAATTAGTACCAAAAAAAGAAAATAAAAACAATTTATTTAATTTTTTTCCCTAAAAGATAAATTCAAAAAAATTAAATCTAAATTTGGAAAGTTTATGGTACTCGTGAGGTTTAAAAACTTAACCCCAAACTCAATCCTTGGTTTTTCAAAAACCTTTTTCCAAAAATTGGTTTTTCCTACGTAAACCAATAGCTAGATCAAAACCAAATATAGCCATTTGGTTTTAACTTAAACCATTTTCCGACTTTGATAGAGTGGTGACTCTTAAAGTTATTAAAAGTCTTTTTTTTAAAAAAAAAAAAAGTCTTAGTTTTCCTTAAAGGCTTAGTCGAGGATTAATATTGATCGGTTTAGGGAAAAGTTATAAAAAAAATGGGAAAGAAAAAATCAAGCTAAATAAAAACTAATTTTTTAAATTTAATTTTTAATTTCTGACTGAAGCATAAATAAATAAATAAATGGTAAAGCTTTTCCTTTTTTTCTTTCTTTCTTTTCCTTTTCTCTTTTTCTTTTTCTTCTTCTTTTTTCTTTTCTTTTTCAAATTTTTCCCTTTTTTATTAAAATTTAAAAAAATATAATATAAGAGAGGACCAAAGCAATGCTAAAGTTCGCAAGTCATAGCGCTGGGTCTCAAGTTAGATATCGAGTCGATCAAACCCGCCACATGCTCTATACGTGTTCTATACAAGGAAGAGAGAAGAAGCATGCAGAACAACGATGGAGGTGGTTTTAAGGTGTATTTCGAGCGAGTGAGATCAAATTTAAGTGAATTTGATTGATGAAGGGGGGTGCTGCACCAACGCCACTACATTTGGTGACCTTTCGGTGGTGGTTAAGTCAAGTCTATCGATGTTGGTAGTTAGGTAGTGATGGCAGTAATGGTTTAAGGAGAAAGGAGAGTTGGGTTAGGGGTTAGGGATGTGAGGAGTTCAACCAAGAGCTTGGTTTGGTGCCAGGAGATGTAGCTAGGGTAGTTCAAATATTGGTGGTCATAGGTGGTAAGTTTTGGTTAATGATGCGATGGAACTTTAATAGTACACCACATTGGATGAAGCTATAAGAATAGCCTAGTAAGTGAAAAGATAAAAGAGGAATAGGCTAAGTCAACCTCCAATGAGCCAACCTATGTAGTTAAGTCAATCAACTTAAGGAAGTTACTAAGCTTGGTAAAGTATCGAACCGAGTAGACGGATAGATGTCAGAGCAAAACAGAAGAGTCAACCAATTGATGGTAAAATGCAACCGAGAACTTTTGAAAAAGGACAAAGATCTGGGAGGAAGACGAGCCAGATCATGTGCTTTAAGTGTTCGGAGTTTGGGTACATGGCTACTTAATGTTTGAACTGAAGTACCATGATTATCAAGGGAAATGTCCCGAAGTTTGAATTAGACAGCATAAATGACGAACTAGAGGAGAAAAGAGAATTTGAATAAGAGGTTGAGGTTAATGACTAACTAGTCAAGGAAGATGTGTTTACTGAGGATCTAGACAAATTAACTTTGGTTATCCAACTTACAATGAGTATAGAACCCTCTACTGAGGAGAAATAATGAAAGAACTTGTTTCACATCACTTGCAAAGTGAGTTAGCAAGTTTATGTACTCATAGTAGATAGTGGGAGTTGCACAAATATTGCATCCATTGACTTAGTTCAGAAACTCAAATTGCTAACCATTTCATATCTAAAGCTTTATAAACTGCTCTAGTTAATGAAAATGGAGCATTACACATCACCCAGCAAGTACTGCTGCTAATCTCCATTGAGAACTATTCTAATGAAATTCTCTATGATGTATTACCCATATGTACATATCATGTGTTGCAAGGCTCACCTTAGCTTTTTTATTAGAGGGCGATTCATGATAGGTTTCGAGACACGTATGTGTTTGAGAAAGATAAGAGGGAAATGGGGGGAAAATTACCCTAAACCCCATGACCTCGAGCTAAGTGAGTAAACTATAAGCTAAGTTCAAGGAACCAATAAGGCCTTGTTTCCCAAATTAAGCCGAACTCTAAAAAGCTATTAAGGCTGACATGCTGACCTTTCTATTGGTTAGACAACTATTAGAGTTGAAGGAGCAAGTTAAACTACCCCCAGCGATTAAGGAACTATTGGATGAGTATGAAGACCTATTTCAAGAACAGTTGACAAAAGGGTTACCCCCTTTCCGAGACATTAAACGTTGCATTGACCTAATACCCAATGCTACTCTACCAAACAAGCCTGTAATTATAAACCCTACAAAATTTCAACAATCCAAAAGTGAAGTCGGATAAAAAAATCTCCAGATAGTCCTTAGAATCACCTAGACATAATAATAAAAACCCTAGGTAAAAGAATCAAAGCCTAAACGTTCAACCAAAACCCTAAATAAGGTAAGTCCTAAAACCCTAACTACACAAGTAAGAACCTTAGGAACCCTAATACTTAAAGAACCTTAGGAAGATAATGAAACCCTAAAATGATCTTTAAGCCATAGTTAAACAATCAAATATCTTAACACCACTAATGAACACTAATAGTAAGCTTAAACCTAACAATAAAAGTGATCGATATCACTATACAACTAAAATCCTAACTTTCAAGCTCATATGCGAACCATCAGATTTGTAAAATTTGATTTATTACCTTAATGATATGTTTGTTTAGTGTTAAATATGATTTATGACTTAATTAACCAATTTAATTCGATTAAAGTGAAGTTAAGGCTCTAAACTAGCTTAGTTAGTGATTAAAGGCTTAAAAATAGTGTTAATAACCACTATAACTTTAATGTCCAGATCTGTAAACCTAATAAAAGTGAGCTAAACTTAAATCCAATGTTGGTCTTAAGCCTAAAAATATATGTGGATTTAGGCTTAAGACCCTAAAAGGTGATTTAAGCTCAAAAAGCTTAAAAGAACTAACTTTGGAGCTCATGTGAATAAGTGACCAAATCTAAACCTTAGGTTGAAGGGCTTAAAATGAGCTAATTAAGAGGCCCACTAAACTTAAAGGTCCATCAAAGATACTTACCATAGGCCCTCTAGTGATTTAGAGCCTTAAACTTAGTAAAAAGGCTCGTTTATACCCATAAGAGTATCACTAAGGCCCACTTTAAAATTTTAAGGTGTTAAGCAAGAAAAGTCCATTTAAAATACTTAAAAAAAAGCCCAAATTATTAAATATAAGGCCTAAGGTCAAAAACCAATCCTAAGACTCAAAACTAAGCCCAAACCCTAAAGTGATCTAACTCATCATTTGGGCCCACAACCTTATAAGGCCCAAGTGGAAAACTTGCTAGCTTAAAAACTAAGAAATAACCTCAACAAATAAAAGAGCATTTGAAAATGATGAAAATGACTATAAGATCACAAAACCAAAGTTAAAACAAAGAAAATACATTCAAATTACAAAAATAACTAAATCAAGATTAGTGAGCAATAAGCCTAGTAAGCTAATGCAAATGGAATACTCATGCTGTCAAGACCCTATAAGGGGCTTAGTAAGATTGTCTAAAATTATTTAGAGTCTTGCAATCTTTTAGGTCTTTATTACTAGGATTTCTAATTTTTAATTGATTAACATATTATAAAATGTAAATAACTATAGATATCCGATATTCTACAATTTCTCAAAACCATAAAAAATCACTATTCCTTACCAAATGATAAGATTAGGTAGTAAAGACCTAAAATATAAACTTACGAATGTTATAAAATCTATGTATAAAAACGATAATTACATGTAATGTTTCAAATCAGTTATACAAACTACCCTAGGTTATATCTCCTAAGGTATCATAATACCTACACTCAATACTAATATTGGATTTAACGCCCTCTTCGGTGAGGGTTAGAGATACATTAACACCAATCACAACCAGTTTCTAACACTTGAATTTTTAACCATATATTGAAATTCCATATTTCATAAAATATAATTTATATTTCCAAAATCCAATAATACACAAATTCCCAAGTCTAACGATAAGGTGGACCCTGCAATCCACACTCATACCCTACAACAGAGGTCTATAGACTCGACCCTCAACCATATGATTAGCTTCTCTAATGCCTAGTATGCTCGTAGATTAGGATAAGGTCGTGTTATATGAATGCACCTTACTAAAACACTTTAATTCAATAAATATAAACAACCCCGGTAAGGCCTCTATTTACTTCCGCGTGAGGTGACGACCAAAATGAATAATGCAGTTGATGGTTAATGCATGATCCTTTTAATTTAAAATAAGCTGAATAAAATTAAGTCAAATCTTTGAGCGATCAATCATTATTAGCAAACCATTCAAATCGTACACCAGTCAATCATACAACCAAATCTTTAATTAACATATTTAACAATATTTTGTATAGTAATCAACCAATATCAAGCATATGCATAACTCGAACCCCTATACATCAAATTATTAATATTTAATTTAAATGTACTAATTACAAGCACAAAAAAAGTATAAAGTTATCGGAAATACTTCCTAACCCGCGCAACGTTAGGCGTTAAAATCATACTGTATACAATTACCGACCGACTGTATATATTGTCGCATTACATATGCTTGTCAATGTATTCATATGCTTGAGTAATAACTTGTTTGATATTGTTTATTAATAAAATAAGAACGTTACTCACTAAGCAGTTGAGCTTACCCCTCTATAGTTTGTTATTACAATAGGATCATTAGCTGGAGCCAGGTTACGGGATGCCTGAGGTTAGTTACACCTGCTTAGGGTTGATCATTGTGAAGAAGATGAGTGCTCGGGTGAACAATTTATTTATATTTGAACTATATATTTTTAATCATTAAGTATCCTTAGTTTAGTAAGTAGCTTGGATTACTATTGATATCTTATGACAGTATTGTATGACTAGTATTAGGGAAAAACTGTGTATTCCCTCTTATTTATGTTGATGTTAGATTTACATGGATGTTATAATTTTAAATTATGTGCCTGGCTATCACTTAATACTAGTTATTAGGAGGAAGTTGTGGCTGTGAAATGTCTTGTGTAATACACCAAAGGCCCTTGATCAAGGATGGTGCTTAATCTCGGATCTTCCCATATTACATGGCGGCACTTCCACGACTCGACCCCCTCCTCACACCACCTAGGTTAAATAAGATAAAACTTGACCTTAGATGTCTAAGAAGAACCCACCAGGTGAGCTAAGAGGGGTAGAACTAGGTTAAGATATTATTTATATAAACTTCTTTATCTTGAAAGTATAATAAAGCCCTAACTGTAAGAAAACCCTTATGATTCTAAGAGGACTTTCTGACTATCATTGAGCAATGGCTCGAATTCTAGATGGATAAGAAGGCTCAAAATTTTTGTATAGACTACTTAGGGATTATAGAACAGTGCTATGAAGCCCTTTTTCAAAAATTAATTTTCGAAATTTTCAAATAATTTTTAAGCCTTAAAAGGATGCATAAAATGGATAATTTAGGGTTAATTAAATAATGAAATCGGTAATTACAGATTTGATGCACAATTATATGTTTTAGGATGTTAAAATCTGATGGAGTATACTATTTGTAATATTTAGAGTATTAAATGTAATTATTTGGATAATATGTAGTAAATATGTAATAGGTAAAAATGAGAAATTTTGAGTTAATTTGGTAATTTAGGGTAATTAGGTTCAAAATCTTATTTGAGATGAATTTAGATATTTGGAATGTTATTTGATGTTAGGAGATAATTTTTAAAGTGATGGGAATATTATATAAGTACAAAATGTACACATTAGGTGATAATGTGTAATATGTAATTATGGGAAATTAATAATTAGGAAAATATTAGTTAGAATTGATATTATGATAATAATAAGAATATATGATAAATCTGATAGAAAATTTAAATTTAGGTAATTATATAAAATATATAAAAATTTCTCACATTAAGAATAAATTCGGTACACTAATAAAGATTTAAGTGTACCTGGTAAAATAAAATACTGACTAAAGGTACTTATGGTATTTAGTATACCCAAAAATAATGTGATTAACTTCACATTATGGGTTGAAACAAGTTTCTAAGATTGGTGTATAAAACTGTATTTAGAAACTGAACTGAATATAATTTGGAAATTGATGCAGAAACTGAACCAAAACATAACCCCAAACCAAGAATAATTGTAAAAGATTTGAGAACCTAAATAATTGGACATATTAAACCCTAAACCAAAAATAACAATAAGTGTTATAAGATAAGACAAACCTATAACAATTATATGAAAACTAAGATAACATTGGTATTATAGGGATAATTAGCGATGGATTGAACGAGTCCCACCTCGAGTGAGCAAGCGAGGAGTCGAGGTAAGTTGGGAATAATATGTTACTATATTTTGAAGGCTTGAGATTATACTTAGCTGTACTTGTTAGATAATTAGCTGTATGCATGTACTTGATTATGAGTGATGCTATGATTTTATTTATTGTTTTGGCTTATACTGTATGAAATGATTGATCATCCTAAATTGGACTTAACAAATATAGGACTTGTAACCATAAATCGGACCTACATAACAACCCATCAGGAGAAACTTAAGATTCTCCAGCCAAATACCGACCCCTTCAAAAGTGATAACATATGATAGTATAATTGGTCCCTTCTTCATCTTTAGTCGAATTAAGTGACAAGTGAGGAGATCGCAGTAAGGCTGAAGTCAATTATTCGAAGGTAGTCAAGAGGGAAACGATGTCTCCATTGCACAAGCCTGAGTTTAGTCGTGAGCTGTAACATTAACGACAACTCTTCAACCCGGATTAGAACAAGCACAATTTCTCTAATTTTACGACGGGCCAAACAACGTCATGTGATAGCAATTACTTGAACATACATTGCACCTAATGTTTTGGTTGATAACCTTATTTGTGTTTGTGATATAGTTTTAAATCTCCATCCTAACTTACTGAGCTGTGGTTGCTCACATCGCTATAATCGTTGTTGCAGGTGTTAGTGATGAAGCAACCTATAATCACCTGACGCTAACAACTACAAGATCTCATAGAGTAAAGATATAAACCAAAGACCAAATTCACTTTCTAATTAAATTTATTTTAAAGCTTTTTGGCATTAGTTTGCAAATTACTCAATCAAATTGTGACTAGAACTCTCAATCTTGTAAGATACTCAGATTATTTTAATGCAAGTAAATACTTTTCTTAAGCACATAAGTAAATAAATTTTTTTTAAATTATGAATTGTTTACTTTAAAACGGATTAGTCGTTGATACCTTGTGTAAATCAGGTTTAAAATAACAACTATATAACCAGCTTCTATCTTAGAATGGGTTGCACAGCGAGACTATTATAACTCTACCACTTCAGAGCACAATAGTTCTGAATTGATATCAGAATAAAATTCTAGTAAACTCACTTTGAAAAATAACAATTTAAAAAAAAATTGACATTTTAAGAGTATGTCAAGAGTAGGTAGAAGTAAATGAGTAGAAAAGTATTGTACTATAAATTATAGAGTAGTAGTGACTATAATGTCAAATTGAAGAAAATATTGATTAGACTTAAACCTAATGATGAGATCACATACAGAATTGATAGTTTGTTGAAATGATTCAGATTGACTGAAGAAGAATCTTTGAGTTAATACAGAGCTGAGATGTAAAGAATATTAATAGAATTAATTAGTGGAATATGCTAATATTGTGAATGAAATTCTTAAGAAGTTTGTTAAAAGAGTTGTGTTGTAATTAATGAAACATGATGAAATAATGAGATTCATGAATGATAACGGAGAATTAATTCGAGTTCTCAATATAATAGAGATATTATAGGCTATTGATTAGCAATGGATGGAAAGTAAGAGGATGTAACTTAAGTAATATTGATGAGATATTTCTAGTAAAGATAGAAGAAAGAATCCTCATCCTGTTAGTATAATTCATAATCCGATTAGTATATTATGTACCTTCAGACAATTACCTTTTGAGGATTATTGATTTGGTTCTATATTCCTAAATCAGTTAAAGTAAATTATACATAGAATAAGAACATGACATATGAGATAATAGTTGCTAATGTTATTGAGGAATTTGAAAAGGATAAGGTATATGAAATGATTATTATTTATAAATTTCCTACAAAAGTATAAAGTAGTGAATCAATGGGTAAAAAGGATACTAAATGAATTAGAAGATAGATGTGGTGAGATTCTTTTGAATGAATAGATGTCATTAATGATTTAAATGATGGATACACTGATGGGTGATTATATTTTGTTGGGAGTTAAAACTTATCATATGATGAGTTATTCATATAAGTGAACATCCTCTAGATCTTTTAATGGATATAATTATGCTCCTTAACAGATGCTAATTCTTTGAATATGTACATATGGCGTGAGATATTATACACTTGCAATTAAAGTGTAAGGGGGATCTAATGTGTTTTAGGTAACCAATCTTAGAAGTTCTTTATACGTAAGAATGGTGGTGGAATTGTAATATGAAATTACACTCAAGTTATGAATCCTTTAGCCTCTAATGAGTAATGAATTTAAGACTTGTATCTTTAGAGTTATAAGCAAATATAAGCAAAGCAAAGCAAAATAAGTATGAAGTAGATAATAAGATCATTATATTTTATCAAGGTAAACTGAATAATATTATTATGTGAAACTTATGTTTGAATACAAGAGATGAATTATTATTAAATGATACATGAGAAAAGAAAGTAAGATTGTTAGATAATTATAATTGAATATGTATTTAGACACCTTAAAATAATGATAAGTGACGGTGAAAATAAAATTAAAACAAAAAGTTTAAAAAGGATTAAGATTTTTAATTACAAGATCAATTTAAAAAAAAAACATTATCCTTTAGGAAGTGAATCTTGTAAGACAATTATCTATCGGTAAATTAATTATGATAAGATGATAAGGAATATTAATCAGAGATAGTCATTTAAAGATCCAAACTTCAAGAAACCTGAAGATAACTAGTGATTTCAGCAAACATGATGAATATATTGCACCTTACCCAACCATGATGGGAAAAGATAATCCGTGACAGAATATAACACAACTAATCCATACCTAACTTAACTTATGTATGAATTGATTAATATGATAAAATTATAAATTAACCTTTTAAATTACGCTATTTTATAAATGCATTCAGGGCACCTAATGACTTGAATACTTTTATCTCCCATCATTGTTGTCAAAATCGCGATTCTATTGGTTATTTAAATATAAAAAAATCAATAAAATCGTATAAAACCAACAAAATCGTTAATTTATAAAATCATATATCGAAATTTATAATTTTACTAAAAATTTACACCTAAATAATTCTACACCTATTTTAACTAAAAATAACATAATCGTACGATCGAATTACAACTATTCCCAACAAAATGGAATAGGATGGATTCTCCCTTTCCCTGATAGTTGGAATATATATAGTAGCAGGTAGTAACTATATATAAAAAAGAAAAGGAGTCAGAAGAAGAAGAAGAATATGACGTGGACCGCTATTCTAAGGCCATGAAAGTGCCTCATTTTATATTTCTGATCCAAGCACTTCTCGATATATTGAACATAGAGTTGACCACCTATTTTAGGTGACCCATCAGGTATTGCGTATAACAAAAATACAAACCTGCACAGATCTTCCAAGATGGATCCTTTGAATTAATTTTCTTCATTAAAGGAGTTTCCACATTTCCTTGGAGAGAGACTAAACGATTGGATGGATATTATTATGATAGAGAAAGCACCAAAATGATCACAAAAAACCAGCACTCATGGGATTGGCAAAGAAATGTTTTCGAAAAGTTGACGTTGGCTGTGTGAATTTGCTTCCCACAAAAGACTTCAGTATGCTGGGTGGACCACTGTCTGTAGTCTGATACATCTTCCTCACACTGACGTGCTTGTCGTAAATCATCAAATCCAGTAGTTTTCTACGGTTCTGCAGAAAAAAAAATAAAGAAAAAAAGGAACAGCATTAGAGAGAGAGATTCAATGAACACATGTTAATAAGAACGAGTGATAGCAGGGGAAAGTCCTCAGCATCATTAACTTCTCAGATTCTACTTCGATGCTCTACTTTGCCAGGGATTGAGAAGAAAATATTACTAGTATATCTCTGATCCAACAGCTTATAGAAGAATGGCCAACGCAAAAGCAATTTTTCATCCCAAAAATGTTTCACAAAAAAGCATCAAACCCAGTGTTTTTCTCCTTTGATTCAGTGAAAAGAGTACCAAATGCAAACAAGAATCCCAAAAGTAAAGCTTGATCCAGCTATTCCATGATAAATGATGATCACATCCGAAGCATACAAATCAGTGAACAGATGGAAACTTGATACTAACGAAACCTTAGTAAACAAGGCAGCGCACAAATATCACATCAAGACGACGTTATACTTACAGAGTAATATAGAAGCCTAAATTAATTCGATAAGTGAAGCTAAAGCTGGAAACCACCAAGTCATTCAAATACAAACAGAACTCTGGCTTCAGAGTTTTGTCATTGCATACCTGGGGGTTCATAACATCAAGCTGCCGTATAATATCATCCTACAAGATGGGAGAGAAAGAACTGCGCATTAAAATGAAGTTCACCAAAATATCCTAAGCCTTCCAAAAACACTCAGATAATTTTCCTTTGCAAATTTGTATATAAACTGGTTCAAAAGCACTAAATAATTAATATCTTACAGACAAGGTAGATTTCAAAATGAAATCTCTTAGAAATCACGAGTGAAAGATATAGGGCTTTCAATAGAAAGTGGCATTATAAGGCAAGACAACATGCAACCATGTACCTCTAGAATCCCTGGATTCAGCATCACAATACCAAGGACTCGCCGCACAAGGCCTCGGTAGACAGCCCTATTGATAGTTCCATCTCCATTTAGCCAAGGCACTATGGGCATACACAACTCTCCAGAAGAAAATTTGCATCCTTCATCTTTAGTAGCTTGACCTTCCAATGGGGGTGGATCGACCTCTTCAGGAAGATTAAGAATAGTAACTGTATGCGTTTGATCAACACTAGTCATCATTTCTTTAGGGGACTTGCTAGCATCAAGATTCTGATTCATGGGATGATTTTTCCCTATATCATTTTTATCAAGGGTCTCTACCAATGGCAGCTGCCCTCCACCATGACACATTCCACCCAATGATGTTATGAAATACTTGGAGCAATATAGAGAATCAACAACACGTACAGAGTCATATGAGTTAACCTGTGAAAGATATGGTAGTAAGAAAAGGCAGGGAGCCTATATTATAACAGTAAAAGCAATTCAATTAGAATTTTTAAGGCAAGTCAATAACTGCATTACGTGCATCTTGAAAGGTAGACTAACCCACATCGAGCTTAATCAAGTGTTACTAGGGCTCATGCTCCTCAATAATCTTGACATTACTTTTGTTTACAGAACTTTATGCAATAACTTATCACAACCAATAACAGCATAGTGCCAAATTTCAATAGTTCTAGAAGGAAACACCATGTGCCCGCTCCCATATAGGAAACAAAGAAGGTACCACCAAATGAAAGGAAGCGACATGTGATCAATGGCAATGTTACCATTTGGGCAGGTTTCTTACAGGCCATAATCTCTCCACCAAAAGCAGCCAATCAACACTGAAACCCCTTTTATTGCATCTTCATAATGCCTTTCTTTATTTCATCTTCTTAAACTTCCTTTCTTCTTATTGGGTTTTTGGTGTCAATCAATTTACCAGAAGAGCTATTTCTTTTCAATTAATTAGACTTGGTCCATTTATTACATGAATCGTATTGATTAACCATTTTTTGTTTTAAGAAGTTGGCACTTCTCAAATCAAAAGTAACTATACATCAAGTTTTAGTAGTCAATTAAAAGTAATACTAGCACATCAACTCCCTTTACATGACACAAATTTGATTTAGTTCAATACAATTGGATCTAAAAGTAGCTTTTAGATTGTGTATCTAAACATGAGTAGGGTGAGAGGTTCTGAGTTCGGATCACAACATGATCATTAGACTCCCATTTAATCATACTCAAGACCTCAGGAGATAAGCTTCGGTCAATTTCCAAGCCCAGTGGCAAAATGTTGCCCAAACCCACAAGTGAGTAAAAAGTGTAAGTAATTTTGTAAGAGCCCTCACTGATATGCAAAAAGTTTTAGATCGATTAGCTGTAAAATTAAACTCAATAATTGAAAAATGTGTGCTACTTGTTGACCTATATATATTAATTAAAAGATTAATTTCTCCAATTCCATACTACATATGTAGGATGCTTTATAATAAATATCCACTGACATGTTATAGTATCACATAATCAATTTGAACTGCACCTGGCTTTAACCATAAGATAGTGTTTAATCATGCACATACAACTTAAGGGTAATTTATAGTTTCATAAAGATATCTTAGATACATGTAGTAAACCTTCTAAAACACCTAATGAATAATTAATCATTTTCAGTCCTAGAAAGTCATTATAAACCACCAAAAACCAACATGAACTGAGAAGATCTGTGTTGGCAATAAAACTTTCCTAGCTACAACAATTCATCTTTTTAATAAGTTCAGCTACTGAAATTTTTTGGTTATTACATTTGGCAATAACTACAATATGAACAAGAAGGTATGAATATACTATATCAATCCCATCTAAGCAATGACAATGGGAGATTTTTTCTGATACATTGGAAATCTCTGTTAAACGACCGATGAGATATATCAATCTATAGGACAGGCCTTATAATGTTCCCTACATAAAGTTTTAGCTAGCCTTTACATGCTTGAAGGGCTGGTTGCAAATTAAATAAATGTGTCTTGAGCGAAAAGGTAGCAAAATGGGAAGATGAATGACTACGAAAGCAGGGAACAAGATTTATATATATAAGAGAGTTCTAAATACCTAAAATCCATATTGCAAAAAGGCACGACATTGATGAAGATCTAAAAAATAGAATTCAGGTATCAGTATATTAGGTTCTTATGAGACCGTAAGATGCCTAAAAGTCTAGAGAATTCAGGTACTTGAAACCATACTATATTCATTGAACTAATTCGTGCATATATACACGAGTAGACACAGTATACAGGCCAATATGAATGAGGAGGGTATGATATTCTCCAAGATACTAGCTAACATCAAATTGAAAGGAGAAAACTAACAAGATATATCTAACAAAAAAATCTTAAACAACAATCCACACTAAATTTATGAACTCCAACATGCCCCCTCAAACCAAGGAAATGTGTATATTTGGGTGAATAGCAACAGGTGCGTATCATTACTAGCTTGCCTATGATCAAGTCAAATTTCTATCATGGGGAGGCTTTAGTTAAAATATCCGCTTCTGGCTGTCAGATTAGAATACAGTACAGCAGTTTATACCTCCATCTTCAATCTCAGACTTAATAAAATGCCAATCAAACCTTACATGTTCAATCCTAGTTGATCATATTGAAGAGGATATTTTTACCATCCTAATAGGAGATTTGTTATCACTAAAGACACATGTACCTTGAGAACTCTCCATGTTCAAGTCCACCAATTTCTTGAATCAAAATAACTTCACAATTCATTTTGAAATTGCTGGAAATTCTGCCTTCGCACCGGTCCTTGCAATGCTACCAAAACTTCTTCATGCTTCTCCACCCAACCAAGCTATCCAAACCTTTATGCAATAGCCAGACATTGATTTAGCATGTGACAGATCTCTGGCCCAATAAAAGTCAACAAACCCCTCAATTCCTCTATCCTTCAACTTCTAGAGCAATAAATCCCTTCGCTGGTGTTCCTTTTAAGTATCTTCGGATATGATACAGCATCTAAATATCATTTAGTAGAAGCATGTATCACTTGACTTACCATACTAACCACATAAGCACACATAAGAATATTATTCTTCCTACAGTTCTCCAACATTGCCCCTGTCAATTAGAGGGTCATTAGCAACAGCATGGCACTCCCATTTCTGCTCAAGTGGGTTCACAACCGGTTTACAGCTATTTTTCCAAATTGTTTGAGAAGATCCACAACATATTTCCTCTAAGAGATGAAGATTCCCCTTGACTTCCTGCAACCTCGATTTATAGGGAATTTTTCAGCTCTCCCAACTCCTTTAATTTGAATTCAGACATGATTTTCTTCTTGAGATCCCCAATTTCATGAGAAGCATCAGTTAAGATGATAATATTATCCATACGTACAATCAAGATGGACTTCTTTCCATCCTCCATTATGCCCACAAACAAAGTATCAGGTTGGCCAAGAATACCCAATTATTTCAAGAGTGCCACCAATTTTTCTTTTGCCAAATTTTAGGTGATTGCTTCATTTCAATAGAGCAATATTGAGCCTACACACCTTCCCATATATTCATTCATCTCAAACTGAAGCGCAGAGGGAACAACATAACTTTGGGAATGACAAACCTTTAAGTGGACCTACACAGCGACAAACATGGAGACTAATTAGAAGACAGATGCAGAGCACTGAAAATGTGTTTAGGCTCTGACTCAGAGTCAATTGAAATGGTTGAAGGTAGCAAAGTTGACTTGTAATTTTCAATTAGAGGCCTCCACACATGGTTCCCACTAATTCACTCCACTCACATTCTTAGCCTAGAGAGAATGGTCACATAATTTACACTTCCCAACAATAGATACATCACCAGACACAGGAACTTTCTGATTGATGGATATAATATTTGAACCATTGTCATCTAGGAGAATTCCTAACTAAGATGCATTTTGGAGCTTCTGTATCAAGTTTGCTCTTGTTTGGCTGATTAATAAGAATAAAAGCTACACCTAAATACTCAGAGAGGAAGAGAATTGAACAATTACATGAGAATAGCTTTCGAGTAGGATACATATAGGTGTGCAAAAATGCAAGGGTCCATATGGTATCAAATAAGCTTCCCATCCAACCTTACAAACCCAAACCCCACACCACACAAGCTCAAGAACATGATAACATTAAACTTGTCAGAAATGCTGTCGAGGTGAGTATGCACATGAACTTCAGTGAAAGATCCCATCATCACTTAAATATGAATTCAGCTCATTGGGCAAATATTCTTTTCCATTATATGAGAGGAGGATTTGCATTAATATTTTGAAAATAAATGCACTGAACTTATGGAAGGTCTTAAAAGTCCCACAAACATCTTACTTCTCTTTAATTAAATATACCAACATACCCTTGTATTGTTATCAATAGAAGTGATGAACCATTAGCAACCTAACAATCTATCCCACCTAACAATGACATGAAATATCTTTTTATCTGGTTACAAATCTTCGTCAAACTACAAAGGATATATGAAACTACATAGCAGTCTTTATAATGTTCCCAACATAAATTTTTAACTAGCTTTTAGATGCTGGAAGGGAAGGTAGCGATTTAAGTAAATAGAAAATTTTTTGCCTTCACAAGCCTGAAAATCTAATTTACATATTCACTTTGCTCAGGTTCAAGAAAGAAAGAAACTCAACATCCTTAGGACATTCGCAAGTCATCATTCAATTATACCATTTTATCACCCACAAGTTCAAAACATCATACTTTCTTCACTTAAAATACATTTAAAATACATGAACTAACCTTTACAGCCAATCCAAAAAATTGAAGCACTTCCACCATAACTTCTTGCACACATTCTGAAGCACAGAATGAACAATTAAGCCATAGAAATCAAAAACAAGGGAACTAGAAATCATAATCCAAATAGAAACAAGTAAAAATATACCAGGCACATCCATGAAATCTGAAATTTCTTCTATGCTCAGACCTTGGTCACCTGCTCTTTGAATTGCACCATGAACAGACCTGAAAACCTCAGGACAGGTGGTGCTTCCTTGTATGCTATCAGGATCCATTGAAATCAATTTGTCTGCATAGCTGGCCATAGCATGCCAAGGTGCTTCATCCGCATTCACTCGGATATCAACAGCATTACAAGAACTTAGACTTTCCTCCACACGGTCCACAAGAAAGGACCTGCTCTCTGCCTGACCTACTTCAGAGATGTCATTACGCGTCAATTCTCCGGTGGAAAAGCCAATATCATTAAACAGCCCCATCACATCTGGTCTTTGAATCCTTCTACGACACAAAAAAACCTTAAGACCAGGAAAACCTTTTTCCCTGCGAGAAGAGAATTCACCTTCCGATATAATTTTCAGCTTTTTAGTCATACTACCATCATAAGCCCCACTGCCGCTAGCCTTACGCTTGAGGTTTCTTGTATCCTCAACTTCTCCAACACCATCCTCTGGCAAGCATGGAGAAATGGATAGTTCACCAGAAGATACAAGAGCAAATAAGTACATGATATCCCCACACTCTAGATCCTCAGGAAGAGCAATATTTCCTTCATTAAGATCTTTCTCCCTTTCATGAAGCCATCCAGAAAATTGAGCAACTCTCTCCCTGGTGTTGGCAGGAAACCTAGATTTTGAAATATTTCTCACAAAGTATCCAGATAGCTCAAATTGATTATTATTGCCCCCAATCTGATCAAATGTGGAAAATGTTAGCAAAATTCTTCATTTGCTGAAGCACAGAACATGAAATAAAAAACAAGAAAAGGTGTAAGATAGATAATTAGAAACATAAAACAGAAAATTGAGATTTTAGATGCTCCTATCAGTCCAGAGTAAACTTTGATCCAACTGTATATCTCAAATAAGATGCAGTACAAACATTGCGTCAATTTACTGGAGTAAGATGAAGCTTTAGATGATTCGAGTTACAATATAATACAAGAAGTGAAAAGAAAGGGAACTCAAAAAAAGTGTAAATAAAGCCCCCTAAGCTTTTATTTTTTTCCCCCCTCTTTTAGCCAGCCTGTCAGCCCAGTTTATTAGTAGAAAATAACTAAATTGCATATATAAGCTTCCTCAAATGAAGCTCACAACTGTCTTATCAAGTCTGATACCATACCTTGACAGGACAAAATGCATTAGTATGATCTAAAACTATATAGCGAAGGCAAGATGTCACCATAAAAAAATAATGCTGCCAAATCTGGGTGGTTAAGCAAGTCGGAAACTGTTAGAGATGCCTTTCTCAGATGACAGTACTTTAGCTAAACAGCATCATAGAGATTGTGGGTTCCATTATCCCTAATATGCTTCCTTTTATTATTATCCATTACCCTAATTATGTTTCCTTCTACTCATGTAATGAATATTAGAAGATTGTATTGTCTCATAATGAACATATCTTAGCAAGTATGGCAGGAAAGCTTGTCTAAATATTCCCTATTGAGAATAATAAAGCAAGAAAAGTTTTCCTCATCAATATTAGTCTTCATTTGTCCCTATTCCCCATCATAAGTTCTAGTAAGAATGGCTGGAATACCAACAAGCGCAAATTGATCATAATTTACAATTTATTCATATATCGACCAGTGATTAGATCCCAAATTTGGGCGCATAGCAACATGGTGTCAAAGCCAAATGTCGTGGGTGGTCCAAAAAGACTGATTAGAAGCATTTCTCCAACAATACAAGCAAGACCAGGCAAAACATAAAGAGGAACAGCAAAACATAACGTGTGTTTTGGTTGAGTCCTCCAAGAAGATAGGCTAGAACAGAGTCTTCAGGACATTCACTGAGACTAGCATTGACAGAGGAGGACAACCCAACCCCAACTCAAGCAAACCAGAGAATCTATTGGAAAATTGTGAAGGAGACTAGGAATTGAAGTGACCCTTGGTCGTGCAACCACCACCACCACCACTGCCCCATGTCACACCACACTGTGGTAGCACAAACCCATGATGATGGAATGCAGACCCCAATGAGCACCATGCACATAGACAAACCACCAATCAGGTTGCACCATAATAGGGTGACGCAACCCATAACAATGGCACACCAAACACGAGTTGTGCTATAAATATGCATGAATTCCCACGCATAGCCTTCCCCTATGGCCCGTGTTTGTGACTTTATGCCTGCAATGAGATGTACAGGAATCTGGCATAGAAAGGTCAACTTTCCAACGCACCATGGACCCTACTCACAGCTTAACCCATCATTTTGTGTGTTTGCTGGTTCATATCTTCCTGAACAGAATCCAAGGCCAAGTTTGACAGTAAAGAAGCTCATGAGTTGACCTGCAAGTTGAACAAGGGTTTGACCAATGAGCTGAATAGGCCCAAATAGCACCAGAAAACCCTTGATTCCTTGTCATACAGGAGCTAGAATATCCTATTCTTGATGGAGCTGGAGATCCATTTAGATGGATAAACCAGTGCGAACAATTTTTTCAAACTCATGGAATTTCAAAATACAGCAGGGTCAATTTAGCTTCCTTCCACTTCACAGGAGAGACTCAACTAAGGAATTCCAAGTTAGTAATTGAAAAACCACAATCGACATAGAGGGAGTTTTCACACTAATTTGACCTACAATTTAGGCTACCTTGCACAACTATCCTATAGGAAAACTGGCGTAGTTAAACCATACAGGATCAATTGAAGATTACCAGGGACGATCCTTGTTGGCACAAACAAAGGCTATTCATCCAGATTAGCAATTGCCATACTCACTGCAGGTCTGTAAGCAGCAATTAGGTTGCAAGTGGAGATGCAGCATCCCCCATGGTTAGAATCAGCTATGAGTCTGGCACAGGCACTTGACCTGAAGCCACGAGTGTATAGAAGATCATTTCAATCCGCTAAGATTACTGGGGCGTATGAGAACTCCAGGAACGCTAAAGAAGTGGGGATATGACTATAAAACCCAAGACAGACGCACCAAAAAACAAGACAGTTTCGGTCATCCATTGCCTAAGCACTTCAAAAATGGATCAACAACTCATCAAAAGTGCATGCTTGAATTGTGATGAACCCCATACTATGATTTACAGTTGTAAACAACTGGTTGTCGTGGGATTGGAGGAGAAAGAGGAGATCATGGTGAAAAATGAGCAGACAGACAATCAGAAGATATCTTTACATTTACAAGTTTTCGTAGTACTCAAACTATGCAGGTTCAAGCAAATGTGGTTGACCAGTCTTGCAAGTGTTAACTTGTTCAGTGAGCACTTGCAATTTCATTAATGAGCTCATGGCAAGGTAGCTTTCTTAGGGATCAAATAACATTCGAAATTGCCCAATGGGAGGATTTGTTAGTTGATCTACATGAAGGTCATTTTTTATTTATTATATACTGATTTATAAGTGATTTCAATAGGGCTGCGACATTACAGCCTTATAGATAACTAGCTCAGGTAACCAGCATGACACTTGCCTCTGCTCAATTATAGAGGCTCAGGTTTGGTCACTCCCACAAAACCAATTCTGGGAGAATTTACCTATCCCAGCTAACCTCATCCCAACCCCTCTGTTGCTGATAGAGTGAATTGGAGCCCCTCTGAGTGCTTTGGTGAATTCACAATCAATAGTGCTTTCAAGACCCTTCAGCCCCATGGATGTAAAATTACTTGGCACAAAGTTGTTTGGAGTAAACATTATATTCCAAGACATTCTTTCATCATCAAGTTAGTGTGGTTACAAAAGCTTAATACACTTGACAAGCTATTTAGTTGAGGAATTGCTACTTCCATGTCTTGTTTTCTATTCTGCATAGGAAATGAGGACAACTAGCACCCATTTTTTGACTGTCCTTTCTCCACCTTTGCATGGAATGTTATGGCTCTTGATTTGGAATGCCCTTTGTCCTTTTCTTTTCTTCTTGGCAACTAGTTGTGGCTGGTCTTATGACACCGGCTTCTTCAAAGGATGTAAAGATTTCCTCCTGGCAGGCTGCAACAGCAGCAGCTGTCTGTTGTATTTGGCAAACCAGGAACTCTACTCAACTTGGATCTCCTATTCCACCCCCTTCTCTCCTTGCAAGACAGATTTTGGCTTATTCAAGGCTTTCCCTGTCCTCTGTCTTAAGTTACAGCTTCGGTTGTTGAGATAAGCTCACTCAGTTTTCTTCCTTTTGTAAAAGTCTCATATTTATAGGGTTGGTAAACTCTCATATTTATAGGGTTGGTTTTTTCTTGTTTTTCGCCCAACATTTTCCCTGTCCCGCTCGGACGCTGTCACCAAGAGGAAGAGAGACTGGAGGTAAACGAAGGTAGATCCAAATGGTGATATAGAAAATACAACAGGAGTACTTGAGCAATAGATGATGGAAGAGTTAGCAGAGTTCGGGAATTGATTTCATGGATCCTCACAGTTACCTCAACCCAGGGGTGGGACCATGCATTAATCTATTACCACGACAGGATAGAGGTCCATAGTTGTCTAACCATATCAGTACCCACACCTTCAAAAGGAAGAGATTGATCGACAATATACTCAGATGATTTAAAGGGCATTATACGACCTTGCCAAGCTCCTTTTTCCTCTCCAGTGTTATTAGTGCGAAAGAAGGATAGGACATGTCCTTCACACTAACTAATGCTTCCTCTACTTTCTAGGCACTCATAAATGAGGCATTTCAAATTGTCTTAGTGTGATTGAACATATCCTCATCTACAACAAAACATGGGTTGAACACCTTCAGCACGTCAAATAGGGTTTTAAGTTATTTACATGCACATCATCTATGCTTGAAATGCTCAAAGTGCTCATCACATATAGCCCACATTGCTTAATTGGGGCATACCAGTGCATGCTAAAGGGGTTTAAATGGATTTGAGAAAGATTAAGGCAATGTTAAACTGGCCCACTCCTCAATTAGTCAAGGCACCTTGCATTTTCCTAAGTTTCATGGGGTTTAAACCACCGATCTATCCAAGAATATGGCATAATTGCAACCTCCTTGACTTGCTCAAGAAGCATGCTTTTGACTGGAATGAGACTGCAGTAGTCTCTTTTAATCAATTGAAGCAAGCACTCTCAACCGCCTCCAATTAGCAATTTTTCAAAGAAATTTGTAACTGAATATGATGCCTCAAGCATTGGGAATGGTTATGTACTTCAATGACAACTTAGTGCCTTTTTCGGTCAGCACCTATCTGATTCTGAACTATGTGGCAATTTGGTAACATATGAGAGGGAACTTATCAAGATGACCAATGCCATGCAGCATTGGAGGACCTAATCATAAGGTCAAGACTTTACTACCCAAACTTATTATTATATCCTGAAATAGCAGCACTGAATTAGTAAACTTATGGGGTTTGATTTACAAGTTGAGTATTAAGCAGGCCATACTAATCAATTTGCAGATGCTCTCTCTAGGAAAGAAGATGATGATGGCCTATAGCATGTTATTTCTCAACCTAAGCTTCTGTTGACTAATAACACCAAGAATGAAATTGCAAATTCTAACATACTGGGAGAGTTGATGCAAGATATTAAAGGAGCCAGAAGGATTCATCGTGATCAGAGCAAGATAAGTTGATCTTCTATAATAATAGTGTTCATCCATTGCCCAATTCCTCTTCAGCAATGGCCGCCTTTCATAAACAGGAACACAAAGGGTTCCAAAAGACACTACAATGCATTTGTGCAGAATTTTCTTGATAGGGCATGCGAACTACAATATAGGAATGGGTGTGCAACTATCAAACTTGCCAATGCAACAAAGTTAAGACTCTACAGCCAATGGGGTTAATGCAACCATTGAACCTTCCTACTCAAATTTGAAGACATTTCGATGATCATGGAGAGGTTATCAAAGGTCAGTGGCAAATTGATTTTGTTGGTTATATTTAGAATATGCCCCCTTTCTGCTAATTTTGCATCCTTACATGGTGGAAAGTGCCACTCATGTCTTCTTTGACAAGGTTTTTTGCTTCATGGATTATCGGAAGAAATTGTGAGCAACCAAAATCTGATTTTTATCAGCCAGGTTTCGCAGGATTTGTTTTTCCTGCGTTATCAAATTAGCCTCCTCTACTACCTACCATCCTCACTCAAATGCCAGATAAAAGTTGTCAACTGCACTTCGGAGATGTATCTCAGGTACTCTATTTATCCACAACTATATCAAATGGTAAAATGGGTGCCGTGAGCCAAATACTGCTACAACACTTCCTCTTACACCTCTTCACATACCACTCACATTCAGAACAGCTAACTGAATGCAGTAGTCACGACCTAATCTAACATGATTGATGCTACCAAAAACACACTCGCAGCTATAGCCAGCTCAAAATCTTATGAAGCAACGTATGATTCAGCACACAGAAAACTTACTTTTGAGATATCGACTGGATTTAGATACCTTTAGAGCCTTATCTTCAAACTTATCTAAGAAGCTCTCTCCACCATTCTATGGGCCTTTTCCGGTCAAGTGTTGCATCTTTCCTCTCACATATCAGTAGAAGCTGCAGCCTAATTGTAAGCTATATGGTGCATTCCACGTGTTTCACATTTCCTCTGCCACATTGGCTAAGGGTTTGTCTGTTTCCCATGTGGTCCTTCAATCCAGTCCTTATCAGTAGCTACCTAAAGTGTTGGTACAACAGGAAGGACTGTTGCCAGAACCCCCTTGGGAGTCCATGGAAGAGTTCCAATGCCTCCATCCCCCCTTCAAGCTTAGGATAAACTCATTGTTAGAGAGAGAAGGGAGGGAGGGGTGGAGGAAGTGGGTGGGCTTGAGTTAAAGATGCCTTTCTAGGACAGTATTTGAGAAAAAACACATCATAGAGATGCGGGTTCCAATGATCCTTATTATGTTTCCTTTTATTATTATACATTATGTTTCCTTCTACTCTTTTAATAAATATTAGATCATATTGTCTCTTGATAGAAATATCTATTATAGACAGGTATGGCAGAAATCCACTTACAAATAAACCCCTATTGAGAATGAACAAAGCAAAAAAAAAAAAAATCTCTGTATTATTAGTCATTTAATTTATCTTTAGTTTTCTAAGAGATTGAGACGATTCTCTTCTAACGAGTTCCCAACCCCTAATTCCATGATGGGTTCTAGTAAATAAAGGATGGAATGCTAACAAAGAAAAATTGATTATAAATTGACAATTTGTTTATACACAAACCCATGAGTTCATCCGAACCCAGACCCATAAGAGAAACACACACACCATGGAAACATCACCAACAGATAAATGGATAAATGAGGACACCAATGAAAGTGCTCTGCTCCTGATACTCAACAGAAATTATGCAATCAGGCAGAGAAAACCACAAACCCTAAAGAGAACAGGTATCTAAGCAGGCATATAACAAAATACCGTAAGAAGTAAAAAGAATTTGACTTGAAAAGAATGCCTCAGGCAGCACGCAAACCAGCACTGACTGCGGATTACATCTTATCCAATAAATCCAACAGCTTATAAATCCACAAGAATAAAGGTAGAATTAATTACCAGGATTTTCCTATCTCTCAAATAACTAAAGGCTGTGTATAGATCGTGCTCTGAATAACGCCTCAGTGATTCTGCCAAGAGATTTGGTACTTCTGGTGCTCTTGATGTGTTCAAAAAAACAAGCTTAAAAAGCTCAACTGCATTAGAAATGGCCAGTGATTCATATATATCTCTGTTTACATGAATCCCATCATTCAAAAGCTTGGTGAACCTTTGATGAAGGCGACGACTTATTGATGGATGTGAAGACTGATTAGATTTTCTACGACCATGTTCCTTCTGGATTTTCTGATTGGGACTGAATGAAGAAACATGATGTGAGTCCTGAATATCCTGCAAACAATTTAGGAGATTCACTCTTTAGCAGCAACTAAACCTGACATTGCAAAAGATGAAGATACCATTGGCAGATTAGGAAGATAAAACATTATGCATCTTTTGATATAAGCAATAGATAATACCAAGAGTGTACATTGTCAGAAGGAAACTGCTTCCAATTTGTTGAAATATAAAATATAAAAAACATAAAACCTTAACTTCATGTTAAGTTCATTGAGGATCTAAATTTGACTTCTAACTCCTTTAATTCCATGTGATGATTTTAGCAAACTTTCATAGACCACAAATGAGGGCAACAAACACCTATGTACAAGTTTAAATTGTTAAATTAGTTGATTGCGTCTACAAATTTAATTTCAACAAAAGAGGAAGAATAAGCATAGCCTACATTTAATAAAACTGCTGGTGTGAAAAATATAAAAGCTCAAATCAAATTTACAAGCTCAAATTTTTGGATCAGTTGGTTGGGGATCTAATTCTAACATGTATGAGAACAAGAAGCCTTTGAGTTTAAATCCTTGTATTATCATTTGTCTCCTCATTCAATCACTTCCATGTATAAACCCTAATCAATAATGTCTTATCCTGCATGTTTTTGAGTATATAAATATAAAAGCCCAAACCAATAAATAAGTATAAAATTTTATATCAGTTGGATGCAGGATCTAAATTTAATAATAGCATAGGAAGAAACTGGCAGAAAAAGAATTTGATGCATACATGTTCTTCAGAGTCAATATCTAGATTAGACCACTCCTCATGACCAGACTCAACACTTTTAGAGACCTCCAACTGAGCCATCCTCTTCAGCTGAAGGACCTCCTGAAGGGCTGTCTTGAGACATGCGTTATTAAGATCATCCCACTTTTCGTCATGAGGACTGATCCACCGTGTACTAAGGGAAGCCACAGCATCAGCTCCCTTTGATAAAGTTCGTGTTGATGGCTCTTCATCATTCTTATTTAACAGCATCTCCTGCGTACATTGCCGATGCTCCACATATCGCTCACTAAGCTTGTTACAAAGACTCATTAGAGAATCTCTAAAAGCTTTGCTTCTTTTGAGCAAGGCTATTCTTTTGGCACAGCTACTTGGAGGTCCTGGAAGGTTGGGAAGAGAGGTCCAATCAGCACGATGAAATTTTACCCCACGAGCTGCACGATGTTTTGCATATTCTATCACCAGTTGCCTGCACCAAGGACAGCACATAAATCCAAACAGGTATAATTCAAATAAAGCTATCCTATAAAAGTTCAGCACTTCTTTTGAAGGTATGCACCATCCAATATACAACACAGAAAAGGATCTCAGAAGATCCTTTAAAAGATGATGTAGTTTTTCTCTTGAGCTGTTTCTTGATTATTATATCCCATTATCTCTAGTAACACTAACATGTGAATATGACAATTATACTGGTTCGATATGCTGTGGACCCAGATTATTGCCTTCACTCACCTATCAGCTTCATCTGTCCACAGGAACCTTCTTTGTCGCCCAAGCTTCATCTTCGAAAGTGCATGAGGATCAACTACAGAAGAGCACTCTTCATTTTTTTCATCTGGACATGGAAGGTCCACATGATTGAAATGGTCATCATCTTGGCATTCAGCAAGCTGACCTTTCAAATGAGGTGACTGATCCTGCTCTTCAATCAATGGCACATCTCTGTCAGACAATTCAGTAGAAATTTGACCACACTGTCCAGTCATTAAGTTCGCTTCATCACCCTTTGATGATGATTCGCCCAAGGATCTCTTTCTCTTTCGAGTAGCTGAAACACGATTCTTTCTTAATGATTGGCATTCTTTTTCAGTGTTATTTTGTACACTACTTTTTCGAATTATATCATTTTTCACACGAAGTACCTATATCAAAAGGGGAAATCATGTAAAACATAATAAAACAAAGGAAATGAATTACTCCCATCAAACAAGAGATATAAAAACCTATTCAAATGAAATTTTCATAAAAGTGACAGCTGTAATTTAAGCTCTCCTCTGACTGAACCAGTAGACTTTCATTTTTTTTGGTGATGAAGTGATTTGAATATGTTGTCAGTTTAGCATAAATGTTAGTAGTTGAATTAAAATTATAGGTTGGTAGAATTAATGTTACGGGGTAGTTAGAGTTTCTATAGTAATAATTGTTTTTACCAACCATGCTAAGAATGCCTATAAATAAGTCCTCTTATGTACATTACATATAAATTAAAGATAATTCTACATTATATTTTCTACAAGAAATTAAAGCCCAATATATCCTAATTGATCTTGATTGAAGTCATCGATGATGACTAATCCCACACCAACATCGACCTTGGATCAGACTACGTTCAGTTCCCTGACTCCACAAAACGTCAGCGATGTCGAGTTCCACTTGTCTTTGTGAAGCTTGTTAAAGAGCAAGGCAAGCTAGGATATCTAACCAATGCTACATTTAGGCCAACAACCATGAATGAAAATTATGAGAAATGGGAGGGGGAGACACAATCCATCAACTTCTACTGTGCATAAAGGTAAATGCATCTATATGTAGAGATATTGGGCTAATAGATAAGGGGCATTGGATCATGTCCTAAAGTCACCAAAGTTCTTTGAAAATTATGACGTGTGATACAAACATTGAAATTTGGGTTGCTAAGGTTGGTGTAGCGTGGGCTAAATGACAAGGGCTAGAGTGTGTGCCAAATTTAGAACTTCATTCAGCTCTATTTGTCCCTGAGTTAATATATCATGTGTTACCAATTAGTAAGTTTACAAGAGATAAGCATTGTGAAGCAAACTTTTTCCAACGAAATTGGAAATTTCAGGACCTATCTTCAGAAAGGACTATTAGCAGTGTGATATCGACCAATAGCTGTGTTAGTAGTATGAAGTGTAGCATGTGTGTTGTGTCTGCAGTAGGTGTTAGTCTGGCAAGGGTCATGTATGAGTGTGTTAATATAGGTTAGTATTATATGGAGGTGCTGATGTGGCAAGGATACTAACAGATACTTTGGTTAGTGGTACTATAAATAAAGAGACAATTAGTGTGAGAGGGAATAATTTTTCCAGATATTTTGTTACATCAGTTGTTAGAATTGTGAGCTTATGCTCATGTTTTTAAAGTGAGCTTTTGCTCATAGCTCAAATAATACCTTGGGATGGATGTAAAGCTAAGCAAATTGCTTCTGCTCCAAGAACTGAGGATTGTGTCGGTTGTAAGAGGATGTGAATCTGCCTGTCCAACCGATTTTTTGAGCAGAAGAGCCGTTTTCAAGTAGTCTTCGATCGATTACGTATTAATCAATATTCGATTGATTGGTCTGAGGTTATCGACAAAAAGGATTTGTCTAAGTCACTTCGTTTCATTTTGTACAAGTTGCTTCTCTTTTTGTCCAAGTTGCTTCTCTCCATTAGAGAGATTAAGATTTTGTATACACAATTTCTATATCAAATCAATAAGAGTTCATTCATTCTTTCCTAAATCTATTGCCAAATCATATCACAGTGCCAAGCAGAAGAATGGGTTTATATTACTTCACATAAATAGACAACACATACAATCCCTTTAATAAGTCACTATCTACTACATGAGAGTCCAATATAATGTTATGGTATAGGCATCTAAGCCACTCTAGTTTATCATATTTGCGTCATTTATATCACTAATTATTCAAAAATAATGTGAACACTGAATTTTAGTATGATTATTGTGCTCTTGCAAAACTTACCCAATGTACCTAGCTTATACATCCCTATAAGTCATCCAAACCCTTCCATCTTTAAATAGAGACTTATGGGGCCCATCTAGAGTTCCTAATCTGTCTAGTCATTGTTGATTATTACTATGATTTATGATCATATTTGTGTGAGTTGGGCATAGTTGCTAAGGAATAAAGCTAATGCATGCTTGATGTCCCATCAATTTCACAACTTTGTTACAAACATGCTTTAATCATCAATCCATATACTCAGAAAACTGACATTAGGTGAGAGTATTTCACCTATAATTTCAATTCATATTTAACTGAGCATGGAATACTACACCATAGTTCTTGTACTTACATGCTCTAACAAAACTGGATGGTTGAAAACAAAAACAAAAAATAAAAACTCATCAATTGGAAGTAACCATTATCTCATGTTAGTTAGCTCCATACCATACACTTACTGGGGAACACACTCCTAACTGCTACTTATTTGGCAAATTAAGTCCCACTAAAATCAATGAAGTTTTGAACTTCTTCAAATGTTCATCAAGAGTCATTCTCACATGTCAAGGTCATCATTTCATATTACCTCCTAAAGTCTTGTGACATGTTTGCCCACAACTATCAACTAAATTTAAGTGAACTTTTGGCAATACCCACTAAATACATAGTTGCTAAGTATTCATCTACTCAAAGGGTGTACAAATCTTTTCATTCTTCCACAAAGAAAGTTCACGTAACTACTAATGTTTTAGGATGAAATGTCAGATATGCATGTTTTCAAAAGAATGGATAAGGGTGTCAGCCCAAAAAGAAAGGGAAGGGATAACCCCTACTATACAAAAGAAAGCTCTAATTCAGGAGCTAAGAACTTGAGCAAGACACCTCAAATGGAACAAAAAAGGTGCAAAGATCAAGATCTTAGCAATACAATCAAACAGCACTATGACTAGCAAAATAACAAGAAGAGTTGGCACAAATGACACCCATAACAGCTCCAGAATTTAGAACCAGTCTTCTTTCATTCCTTCCTTTCCATGCATAGTAGGTTACAAAACCAATAAGAAACTTCCATTGAAGTAATAACTAAGAACCAACCATGTTAAAGAGATCCACTATGGAGTTCGCGCTTGTAAGAAGTACCCCATTATCCTTAAAAGCATCTTTAAAGCTTTCCAAATATCTGACACAAAAGAGAATTTCAAAAAGAGATGGCAATTTGATTCTTCTTCTCTGTTGCGAAGATGACAATAACTTTGTGTATTTACTCCCCAAAGCACCAATTTATCAAGTGTTTAGCTTTTTGTGCTACAAGCCATGGGATAAAGGAAAACCTAGGTACTAGCTTCCTAGTCCATACAAAACGGTGGCACAAAACCTAATTTCCCTACTGTCTTAAAGATGTATAACTTTATGGACAGTTGTCTCAAAGGTTTATTCTTTCCATAAAAACTTGTCTTCGCAACTGACTTTAGGGATGAAAGAGCCTCAAGATTCCTTCTTTATCGATTCCCAAATGTTCCCCACCAGCCAATCCCAACCTTCTTCACGAATGATACAACAAAGGACTAGCTTCCTTACGGTTATGCCAGTTAACCACAGAATTTTATTCCAAGAGCAAGATGCATTTGAAGGAATTTTTCCTACACTTAAGAACTCCGGTGTAACTGAGCTTGGACATAATGCTCCATTCACATCCAAACAAAGATACCAAATATGTTTTCTTTAAATATCAAACGTTCTATGGGCTTAATCTCTTCCACTTCGTTTGGTATGAGGGAAGGAATTTGAAAGAAAAGAATACGGCAGGAAAAAATGAGGAAGGAAAGAATTATGAAAATATTTGATTCCTTCTTATATGTTTGAGCGATGTAGGGGAGGAAAATGGAAAGAATATTAACAATTGTTAAAGATTTAATAAAAGAAGCATAAATTGAAATTACCAAAATACCCATAAAAATAATACAAGGAAAAGTAAGTGAAAAGGAGGGGTAAAGTAGTAATTGCAGTTGTCCTCCCCTTTTCCTCATATTCCTCTCCTATTTGGGGTAAAAAAAAATAAAATGTGGCACCCATGAAATTGAATCATCTCAATTTCCTTCCTATTTTCCCTCCTATATCCAATAAAGGAATTGTACTATTTTCCCCTCTATTCCCTTCCTTCCCTATTCTTTCCCTCCCCTCTCCCGCCATCAAAAACATAGTGAAGGAAAAACTCAAGCGGAAAGAATCTCATCATCTTCATTGTTACTCTTGACCACGCCTAGCCAACTAACAGAATCACCAATAAACCCAATTCCAATTGTCTCTTAATATTTCTAAATGAGTCATCTTCTTCATCAACTCGACGTACACCTCATTCCTGGTCGTCTTTGTCTTCATCAACTCCATATACTCTTCATTCCTAGTCATCTTTGTTTCCGTATTTGTCTTAGTCTTTTCCACATTTTAAGTCAATATTGATGTCATGTTCACCGAACCCACATGTTAGACCATTCCTAAAATGAAAGCGTACACTAGGAGCCCTAAAGCAACTTACCAGCACCCAATCTTCTCCCCAAGAGTTGGGATTGCCTAAACATGATGATAGAGAGAAGGGTGAAGTATTTAACGAGAAAAATGTGGTTGTAAGTGACGAGGGAAGGAAAGAAATGAGTTGGCTAAAGAATTTAACATTGCACTTCAAAAAGGAAAGAAAACTTGTGTCTAAGTATTCAATTTCCCAATATATGACTTACATAAGTTTATCTCAACACTATAAAGTTTTTATTACTCAAGTTGACAAAGAGAGAGAGCAAAGAAACACCTATGGAGCTCTTAAGACTCTAAGATGGAAAGAACCAGGAAATAAATGCTTTGTATGAGAATGACACCTAGGATTTGTGGATCTACCCCAAAGGAAAATAGATATATATACATATATAGATATATATATATGCGTAGATGGATAGATATATAGATAGTAGATGGGTGTTCAATGTTAAGCATAAAAGATGGCATCGTTGAAAAGTACAATAGCTAGGTTGGCTACCCAAAGAAAATACCCCAAACATAGGGGTACTATGAAGAAATGCTCGCATCAGTTGCTGAACTAAACTCAACATGAGTACTTCAATCCCTAGCAGCTAATCTCAATCAAACCTAACATCAATTAGATGTAAAAGGTGCTACTCTTAATGGCAACTAAATGGAAGAAATATATATAAAGCTTTCTCCAAGATTAGGGTCAAAAAAGAAAATGACAAAATGTGTAAGCTAAACAAATAACTATATGGTCTAAGGCAATCACCTAAAGCTTGGTTTAAGCGCTTTTGTACTTCAACTACTCAGTGAGGATACTGGCAATGTCAAACTAATCATAGTTTAATCATGAATACTGCCACTGAAAGGAAAAGTCACTTTTGACCATTAGTGTTAATAGTATTGTCATCAGTCAGACAAAATTAGATGTTTCAAGGAGAAAATCAAGGCTGAATTTGCAGTTAAAGAGTTAGGTAATCTAAAATACCTTAGGAAAAAAAAGTAGCAAGAAATAAATCTAAAATATACATATTACAACATAATACACTCTAGATTTGTTGGAAGAATAAGAGAATTGGGGTACAATGTCATAAATAATTCAATTTCTCCAAATTAGAAATGTCAAGTACAAAAGAGAGATGTTATAATTGAGATTGATAGGGGACAATATTAGCATCTTGAAGGAAAATTAATATATTCATCTGTAAGACCTGAAGTAACTTGCATGATTAATGTTGTGAATCCAGCTATACATCCCCCTATAAAATATCACTTGAATGCATTGAATCATATTCTAAAAATAGTTGAAAGGATAACCTAAGATAGGAGCACTACTTCAAAAGTCAATTAACAGGGACATTAAAGGGATTGTTGATGCTGATCATGAGGAGGAAATTCTGATTGTGAGTGTAGTTCAAGTTATTGCATGAAAGTATGGGAAAAATCTAATAACATGGAGAAACAAGGAATAGTCAGTTGTGGCACGAAATAGTATAGAAGCCAAGTTTCATGCTGAAGCACAACAAATATGTGGGTCATTTGGCTACAGAGGATGATGAAAGTATTACAATGCCTTTTAGTCCTTCCACTCGTCTTTATTGTAATAGCAAGTTAGAAATCAAAGTAGTAAAGAAATCTAGTCCAACATGATAGAATAAAGCTCGTCCATATGGACCGAAGTTTCATCAAAATAGAGATAGAAGAAGGAGAGAAAATTATGGAGTACATTTCACCTCATGAGCAAGAGACTAGCATTCTAACAAAATCCTTGGCCAGAAAACCTCTCGATCAGATTTTCGACAAGTTAAGAATGATCAATATCTATGCCTGAACTTAAGGGAGAGTATAAGTAGATTTAGCATTAATATTAGTAGTTCTGTTAGAATTATTATTATTATGAGGTAGTTAAGGTTGGTGCGATAATAATTGTTACTACTGACCATGTTGAAATTGTCTATAAATAAGTACTCTTATGTAGAACTCAAAAATAATTCTACATTATATATTCCACAAAGCATAATGTACCTGCTCTATGGTTAGGTTAAGATCCTTTGCAAGCTTCTTACACTCGCTATAAGGAAGCTTTATCACTTCATTATTGTTCCCAAGACACTTCACAAGCTCTGCACGTTGCTCAGTTGTCATTACCCCAATTGAGGTCCATGATTTGAAAAGGAAAACCTGCAGCAACAAATATGATATAACACCAGTTTATGTGATTAGTATGTGCTACTATGCAGTGGTGTGTTGTACATGTAATGTACAGTAAGGTGTATGTGCTACCATGGTGTGGTGTACTACTGTTCTGGTGTTTATGTGTCTAGAAGCTTCTATAGTTAGTTGTTAGTCAAATACTATAAATAGTAGATATTATTTAGTGAGGGAATGAGCCAGATATTTTGTGAAAAAAGTATGAAGTGTTAAGTGTGAGTATTTACTCGTGTGTCAGCTTTTAGCTTGTGGCTGTAATCTAGAGAGAGATTAGGGTTTGTATTTCCACTTCTTCCATTACAATCTATAAAACACATTCAATTTCTTCTTTATCACTCACTAGTTCCTATCAATGGGTCCCACATGCCATTGACTTGCCAAAGAGAGGCGTTGTTGGTTGATTTTTTTCACTATTTTCCTTTCAAACACTACAGTTCTTTGCTAAGTTGACAGTTGTCACCTTGCAATCAGTTGAAGGATGACTCAATTAGAGGCATAAATGGAGAATTGGAGAAGAATGTGGCTAAGATGCGCACAGATTTAGTTGAGGTTCACCATTGCATTGCAACTTCAGATCGAAATCAAAAGGATTTATCTGGTCAAGTCACTACCTTACATGGTGATGTGTCTAGCTTACACAGTAAAATATAGAAAATGCACAAGATGATTGAGGATCTATAGATGGCAAGTCAGCACCATTGCAGAATCTCTAACAACCCTTCCTCCAATGCCGTGGCAATAGAAAAACAGCATGTCAGTGATGAAGAGCACGAGTTACTTCACCAAATTCAAACTACAATGGAATTAGAGGAAGTCAAATTAGGTGATAGATCTGATCATCCTCTTCCAAGTGTTTGACATAATACTTCAATAGAAGCAGATCCTTGTCACTTGAATAATGATACTTGCGGTGTCAGCCTCATTGTAGTCCTAGTGTTCCTAACACTTCAACAGGCACAAGAGATAAGGAACTTACATTTTCCACCAATAAAGCAGCAGTGATCAATGACTAGTTGAATCAAAGGGTTATAGTTCAGACAAAGGTAGGAAAGGCAAAATGCCTAAGGCTTAATTGTATGGAGCAGTGGAGCTGATTTCACCAATTGACGATGTCCTTCACTCCTGGTTGTTCAGCTATGGTGGTTTTGTTATGATAGTTCAGTATGGGTGTTCCACTATGGTGCTCTCGCTGCTTCTCCCTCAGTTGACCCCCGTGTCCTTGGTTCCCTATCTCAATTCTCCCAAAAGTGGCTAAGTTTGACAAAGTTGGTGTGGGCTAGTTGCTGAGTTTCAAGTTTCTAGCTTGTCCTTGAGAACAAGGACAATCTTAAGGGGGTTGGAATTGATATAACGCTAGTATATGTGATTAGTATACCATGCAGTGATGTGTTGTACTCGTAATGCACAGTGAGGTGTATGTGCTACTGTGGTGTGGTGTACTATTGTTCTGATGTGTATGTGTCTACAAGCTTCTGTGGTTAGTCATTAGTCCAATGCTGTAAACAGAAGATATTAGTTAGTCAGGGAATAAGCCAGATTTTTTTTTGTGAAAAGTATTGAGTGTTAATGTGAGCATTTGCTCATGCATGTGAGCTTTTTTAGCTCATGGTTCTCATCTAGAGAGAGATTAGGGTTTGTGTTTCCATTTCTTCCATTTAAGTCTATAAAACACATTCAATTTCTTCTTGACCACTCACTGGTTCCTATCAAAATGTACGAACACTCTAAGCAAGTGATAAAGCATATCCTTCAATAGATGATGGATGTCAATATTCTAGATCTGGAGAGCTGCAACAGAGCCCTGCACACGCAGAGATGTGCATGAATAAACAAGTACTCACCACATCAAGAGCACATACCTCATTAACAGTAGATCCAGGAAATGCACATACTGCTGCCCTTGGCTCAGCAGCAGCATAACAGTACTCCAAAGTTTGCCAGTATTCATAAACAGCTTTTCTGTTTGATAGGAAGAAATCATGTCTGATTCGAGGACGAAGATCAACAGATTCAAAATTCAAAGACTTGGCAACAGTTGACAATGGTTCTTCAATGTATGGTTTAAGTTCCATTGCATGCGTTAAAATGGCATGTGGGATCTTGACACCATCCACCTTGTGCCCATTATTTACCAATCTGATCAACTGCTTAAGAGAACCATAGTTAGTCTCTCCATTCAAGGAGACATATATATATAGAAAGGAAGTAAAAATTACACCTAATGAACAAAATGGTATTTTAAAAAACAGAGCTCTACTATTCATTCTTATTGGAAGTCAAAAGGCAAGGGCAAGGAGTGTGCACTACTAAAAAAAGACCAATTAAGACTTCACATTCAAGCCTGAACAGGGCCATTAATGAGGCTTTAACCAAAAAGGGAAATTCATTACATAAAAAAGCCATCAGAAAAGGAACTCCTTTCGGGTTAGCCTCATAAATTACGATTCTCATTTGGAGAATCAGCCAGAGGTTCTGCAGGTGAATGACAAGAACAGATAATTTAATTAACAGGACAACTTATTTTAGATTAGCAAAGCACATCTTTCAATCAAAATTGCAGACCATAGTATATAGCTGTTTAGGAAGCTCAAATGGTGAAAGGACTGCCCAAATCAATGCATGTCTGATTTAGTTTACCCATATTTAACCATAATAGAATATTCCATGCATATGAATTCAAGTGAAAATATTCTTTGCCTAGAAAGATTTCCATCCCAACTTTTCAGAGGACCTGCAAGCATATCATGCCCATTTCTCCTACAAACATAAAGTGAGAGTAAAACAAATTATAGAACATGCATCCAGACATAATACCTGCCAAATTAAGATATAGTAGAAATCAAACAGGAAGCATTGCCACATAAAATCAAAATTAGTTCAAATCACCTTGGCCTGTTGACTTACCTTAAGCCGACGCAAGATATCGATAATTTTCGATAATCTCCCAGTCGCATGAGTATCCATCAAATCCCTGTATTCCTGAGTAGGAAGATCCGAGAGGCACAAACCCCTCTTACATTTATCAATCAACTCATCAATTCTGTTACAAGACCCCCCAACCTGTAAGAATAGCTCAAGCGGAATAGCTTTAATAGCATCTCCTAAAGAAAACAAATTGCAGAAACTGTGAGGATTGTTCGACCCATGCATACTTCCCTCCTGCGATAAATCATGATCCAAACTTGATGAGGGATGCACATGATCCCAAAGGAAGCAATGAAGCAATTTTGCACGAACCATTTTTGCCAACACAAATCCATTTGCACGCATGGATTCTAACCTAAAGCGTCCAGCATTGGAATTCACACAGTTCTGAATCCTCTCAACACCACTTAGAACAGGAACTGATTCTCTGTTTTTAGCCTTAGAGGAGCCATGTCCACGAGTTTGCATTTCAAAGGACCTAAACCGTTCGTGAATTTCAGTGACCAAAGCAGGAGAGAGTTGGATAGATGGGTGAAGAATAACCTGAGTTATACGGCTACGACTGCAATTAGTGATAGCAGGTACATTTATATTAACACATCTGCAGTAACCTTGTTCCTGAAGCTTGATTACAATCCGATCTATGGTCTTCCTGTCCATTGTTGTGCATTTATCTTTCTCAAGACTGACAAGCCATTTATAAAGTTCAGACCTTAAGATAAATTTTTCATCCTGGAGAAAAGAGGAGAGATAAAATGGATAAGAAAATTCACACAAAGGACTAGCATCTGCAGTTTTACCAGCATCAGCACCAAATAGAAAATAAGAGATAGACCTGCATACGCTCCAGTATCCTCTGTTCCCTCATGGTTCCATCAGCAGTCAAGGGAAGACATGGATATCTTTGAAGTGGTGCAGATCTACAGGATTGTAGGGAAGCAGGAGTTGCTTCCAATGTGGTAACATGGTTTTCATTAGACGATGTCACTAAATCCAGTCCTCCAGGAGGATCAGAGTCTCTTCTACCGCGCAACAATTCTTGAGTTTTGGAAGGACAGATGAGCATATTATCTGCCTTACCATCTCCTTCACTTACACAAAGAAGATCTGCATCAGTTTCAGCATCATGCAACTTCTCCACAGCGCTGAAGTCTCCATCAGATGGATGGGGGACAACATCAACCAGAGGCTGAGCTGAACTATCAGGAAAAACTCTATTTGAAACTCTGCTTTCACTATCAACTTTCTCTAGCTGGTCCACAATACCATTAGCTGAACCACAATTGTAGTTGTTCCGTGTCCAAATTCGATATGTATAACCTTTTTTATGACTATCAGCTTCTATATGCATCCCAAACCTTGTAAACATGTTAAAGAGGCGAGTATGGTTCTTTTTATTATTAATTCCAAGTCTCTCACAAATCTGAAGAAAAAAATTAGAAAACTGAGGACTTGAAGTGAAACATGCATGAAGATAAAGGGATATAGAAGACTCCTGCACCCATTCAAAACATGATTCAGAATAAGAACTAGCATAATATTATTACTATTATACAATACAAATACTAAATGTAAGTATTGCAATAATAGCCTTTACATTTCAACCATGATTTTAAAACTTTCAAGATGTCAAATCTGAATGCCGCATTTATTTGGGGATTCTTCAAATTTATGTAAATCTGCAAACAACAGCAAAGCCCAAAGGAGTAGCTTGTGAAAAAATATAATGAGACATATATTTGAAAGGAAGAATCAGGTAGACTCCAGACTGTGGTTGCAGGAAAACCAAAAGTAAAGGCGTTTAACATGTTTCTGACAACCTCTATTGAATAAACATAAATAATGAAGCAGTAAAAGAAACAAAATTAGAAAAATCTTGATGAATTGAAAAGCAGAAAGCAACCATTTAGTGAACCTCACAACATTAAACCAAAATAAAACCTACCTCCATATAAGTAAGTCCCCGTGATCCTGCAGCATCAATTAAGTCAAAAACTTGACACTCAAGGGGAAGTTCTACAACCTGGTCAGTAATCTGATATCTCCTTCCAAACATCAGCTGCTCTTTATCCTTTTCACTGTTTCCACATCCAAGGGCAACATCCTCATTTGTCTCTAAAAAATCAGTCCTCAGCAAACGTAAGCAACTTTGAACCTGCAGAAGGCCCAAATGTTTAATGTTCTTGCTACAAGATAGAGGACAGTAATTAAACATCCAAGAATTCCAGACCTTTATGAATGATGTAACACTTAGTACCCTGACAATCCATGATGAACATGATGCAATGCACCAAAAAAAGGCATAACAAAAGAGAGAGAGAGAGAGAGAGAGGAGTGATAAGATAGAATACAGAGTTAATTGGCTGAACAAATAATTAATAACCTATGTACTTATTTATAAATGAGAAATTACCATGCAAAGCATCGGACAACTATGAATTTATTATGAGACCATTTTCTAGCATGATAGAAATGTGTAATTGTCACCTTGTCATCAAGTTTGGCATCGAATTCCTCCACAATACTAGCATCCTTTAACCGACCAATAATCTAAGAAATAGATTGAACACTCGAATGAGAAAAGCTAAGTAGATTCTGTTTGAAACATTAAACTCAATAAGAGTTGTGATCTTTACAGTTCTCCAAGCTCTATGGCCTCGAGCTCCACTATAACCAAGATCCCTTTTGATATCTGAGACAACTAGGACCTATAAAAGCAAGAAAGGAAGTGAAAAATTTAAAAAAAAAGGTAAAATTGTCCACTGAGCTTTATGGCTACCAGACCTTGCCTTCCACAGCGTTAAGTTTATCGCAAATAGCTTTCATTGCTGGTAGATAATCCCTCACCACCACATCCTCTTTAACAGATTCTCCAGCTGAAGATTGTGCAATACCAGCATTCTGAGAAGATTGCTCTTCTTTGGTCACTTCAAGTTTTTGTTGTGAACCCAATTGCTTTGCATAGCGGTATAAGTATACCATGTTTGTTGTTATACAAGAACCATTTCTTGATTCCCCTTCCCCAAAAAGTTCTTTAGTTCTCACAAGGGCTGACCGCCTCACAATTAAGCCTCGAGTTTCTAACTGCTTAAGGATGTAAAAAAAGTACCTTGCCTCCATGCCAAATTCCTTGGAAAGTTGACTTTGTGCCACTCCATTTGTCCTGCATACGACCAATGTTGCAAGCATTTATAATGCATCACAATATTTGATCTAATTATAATATTAACACGTGATTTTCCATCATGCCAACTAGCATGATTTATTCATCATCCAAACTGGTTGCTTTTAACAATCACAATTCGTCAAACAAAATCATTTATGTGCACATACATTCTTTCTTTCCTTGTAAACAAGTAAACCACATAAAATCCATAATACTATTTTTTTTTTTAATTATAATTATCCACAATTTCAATTTCCTCCAAAAGGGAGAGGGAAGGGGGGAGAAGAGAGAGAGAGAGGAAAAAAAAAAATCACTCTCACTTTAAGGTGAGTAGAACTAACAGAAAGTTCATTAAATAAAAAAAAAAGGTGGATAAATGCATCTTGCATGGTCAAAGCTGCATATGGAATCTCCTCTCCTACCCCTTACTAACACAGGAGCACCATATACACCCAGTGAGCACCTTTTTTCCACACTTCCTCTCAAAAAACTACCCGGCTTCCAAGACGACATTATAATTAACCACCTAAAACCGACCAGCTGACCGGCTCCATCGCTTCACTAAACAGTATCACCATCTTCAACCAACAGGAACTCCAACTCATGCAGAAACCAAGTCAAGTCTTTTCCTTTCTCTTTCTTTACAAAACTCACAATAAATTTCAGCCAAATCGCATTTCAATCTTATCCTTAAGATGAGATTTTTCTTTTACCCCTTTTAAACATACACTTGAAAATTAACATTATTCAAATTCAAACTGCATTCAACCGCTGATAAAAACTATTAAAAGCAAATAGCACAATCTCAATCAAGATTCATATACCGAGCAATTGCGAGACGCTCCAGAACACGGCGCTGATTCTCCGGAAAGTTCGCATTAGCCGATTGCGCATTATAAAGTCCAACGAAGTTCTCTCTCAACTTCTCCTTCGCCACAACTTTCACTCCCACTTTCTCCGCATCTTCCAACCGCTGAATGGACGGATCACTTGACGAAACCTCAACATTACGCACGTGAAACTCGAGAACGGGGATTTTAAGAAGACGAGACCAGAGCGAGGACTTAACTGAAGGAGAAAGACTGAGGTTTGAGGTGGAAGAAGAGAGATTGGACCACAAAGAAGGTAGTGTTAGGCCTTTGGTGCCATGAGAGCAAATCTCGATCAGGGCAGAGGATTGGATCGAGTCCATGAGGACAGAGAACACATAGAAGAGAGAGAGAGAGAGAGAGAGAAGCGATCTGGAGTGAGAGAAAGTGTAACTTTGGGGAAAGTTTGAGCTTTCCAGGAAAATCAATTGGCGGGAAGAGGGAGTTAGTCAAGTGTGGAGGAGAACGAGGACGAGGATCACGAAGATAAGGTCTAGGGTTCGAAACTCGGAGCAGCAGCGGTTTGAAAAAAGTAATAGCTAAGCTCGCTCTGAGGTGCAACAAGTGTTACCTTCTAAAACGATTTTTTTGGGACAAAAATGTACCATTATTATGGTAATAAAATGAATACAAATACATCAACTTTTATTTTTATTTTTTTATTATAATAAATAAAAATTTATTTATTTTAGTACTTTAAATTTTTAAATAAAATAAAATGATATCTCTATTATAACAATTATTATTATAAAATAATGAACTAATAATATAATACATTAATTTCCTTTTTATTTTTATTTTATTGCTCAAATTTTATTTTTTATTTTATTTTGATATTTTAACTTTTTAAAATAAAATAAATAAATATTCTTTATAACAGCTATTACAATAAAGATCGTAATTTGTTTCATTTGAATGATCATGGTTTTAAAATAAACAAATTTAAAATTTGGATATTAAAATAAAAAATTATAAAAGTTTCAATACTACTAATAGCTTTATCCCCTTTATTATGTATTTGGTAAGAATTTTTATCCCTCTTTTTGTGCTTAAAGTAAACTTTTAAAGTTTTTTTGTTTAAATTTTTTCAATCAATATACATAATTAATTAACAAAGAAATAGATAGAAAACTAAGATAAACAATAAGCAAGAATATGATTAATAAAATATAACTAACTTAAAAATACTTCGAAATTTGTACGTTGCATAACATATAAGGTACAAGATATTATGTTTTCATAAGTTTCGAATTCATGTGATACTAAAAAGGTAATACATATATATATATATATATTTGTATGTAATGAGCTAAATCTAAATCTAAAGTTTAAGCCTAATAATCAAAATGGATTTGAGTATTTAGGCTAAAGCAATAGAGGCCAAAAAATCAAGCCTATAATATAAATTATAGACATGATCAAGGGAGATTTGGCATGATGAACTTAGAATAAAGTCCCTTGAATCGATCCGATCCAACTTTTTTTAGTTTAACTTACACTAAAAAATAATAAAGCCCTTTTATCTTAACCTAAACCCATGAAAAAAGCCCACTTGAAATCCACTTATAAAATGCTTCAATCATAACTATTGATCACCATCATAATTCGACGGATGAGATCAATTACCACATTCTACAAATACCCCCCTTATTTCCACACTTAGAGAAAGGAAAAACCTTTATCAACATTGTTGTTCTACTATAATCCTATCTAAAAAATTAAACACTTAAATATCTAAAAAACACTGTACCATTCTTTATCGATTGTAAAGTTTAATACAATTACACTCCTTTACCTACTACCATACGTGTTAAAGTCTTACTAAGATTATCCACTCTTCCTCTCCATTTTATCTCTCCTAATCATCCTATGTGTGTAAGTCAAGTCCTTTCCTTAATCACGTGTAGCGCAATCTATCATGCGACACATATGAACTGAACCCATACACATACATTTTTTTGCAACTTTACTTGGGAGGAAAGACATGATACGTGCACAATAGTACCTTTAAGGAAAAAAAACAATTAGCTAAACTATTATATCACATAGAACAACAACTTTAGTGCAACGTAAGAATGCTTCTTTATGCTATATGGAAACTATAGGTAGACTAATATATTACACGGATCTTGAGCTAAGATGGCATATATGTAAGTCCTGCAATCAGCTATTCGGTGTTCAGTTTGTAAAATTTAAAGTAAATGAGCAAATTATCCGATGCACTCCAAATTTTATAACGAAATTAAGAATATTAATAAAAGTAATCTCATAAGTTTAGATTTAGAAAAGTAGTAATAAAATGATTAATTAATATGATATTGAATTTTATATAAATTATCCGTTATTTATAAGAAACGTTTAAAACGAATTCCAATAACTAATGAATAGATAGAGATAAATAATAAAAACATTAAAAATCATAAAATAACTTAAATAATATTTAGGAGTATTTATTTGTATCATATATATTTACATGTAGGTAGAATACACGAAATTACTTAAAATACCCTAAATATACTTAAATAATTAAAGAAAAATATTAAAAAATAAGGAAAAGTCTAGAAATGGGGAGCGACAAACTGAAAATGAAGAATGGAAAACAACCAATTAAAATCATCCAACAAAAAGGTAAAAAAGATAAGAGATAAAGGACACTTGACAAAGCAAAAATCATAAACTCAACTATAAAAATAAAAGGCCTTCATCCAAACTCATTTTAGACATTTTAGAATCAAGAAAAAATTAAGAAGAGGAGAGAAAAGATGAGAGAGCAAATTTTACAAAAAATTAGAAAATTTAGTACAAATAAGGCATCTTAAGAAATCCCTAACTCTATAACCACCTAGAGAGAAATGGCCACCCCCAAAAAAACAGTAGATCCCACGTTTAGAGCTGTAGAGAATGGTGGAGTCACTATTAATGGCTAAAAGCTTGTGGTTGATGAGTTATAATTTCCCTTTTGAATTTGTTTAATTTAGTAAAAAAAAATGAAATATACATGAAAAATTATGAAATTTGGTTTCCCTTAGCATTTTTGCATGTAAAATCAGAATATCAAATCAGTTTTTTTTTTTAATTTAAAGTATTTATATAGATTCTTTAAGAACATACCTTATTCCAACAACTTTTGTATGAATTTTCAAAAATAATAAATAATGTTATTTTGAGCTAATTTTTTTGTGTACATATTCCATATATAATATATTTAATTTACATAAAAATTATTTTTTATAAACTAAATGTTTAGTATTTATTAAAATTATTTTGTTGAATCTCCCATGTTTTTCATATGAAAGAAATAATAAGTTTTTGATTAAATTCCTTAATGAATTTGATTTTTAATGACTTCCAAAGCTTAGTTACAATTTTGAAAATATTCAGTTTGAATCTTATAATTTTATTTGGTCATTTACCTAATTTAAGCTAATTTTTAATAAAATCGAACCTAAAATGAATATATCGAAGAATAATATATATATATATCACTATCTTAGTACTTTTCATGATTATAATATAACAACCATAATTTACTCATTATAATATATTTTCCATAACTTTATTGGAGTTTGAGACATTAGTTGTATATATTATGCATGATATGTATTAAATATGTTGGTAAATTATATATTTTAAGTTAATTTTATAATTTAGGGTTAATTAGATATAATTTTTTATTTAAGATATGATTAGACATCTAATATGTTATTGAAAGATGGAGGATGGTATATATAGTGTCAAAAGTGTTAAATAGGTGATTTAGAGGTGAATTATATAATAATATGTAAATATAGGACATAAAAGAGTAGAAAATATTATACCAAAAGTGATAATATTATAATAATATTAATATAAAATAAATTTGATATTAAATATGAATTTATATAATTATATAAAAAATGTAAATTTTTTTCATATCAAAAGTAAATTCAATAATTAAACGAGGACTAAGGTATATCGTGTTGACTAGAATACTAGTTAAAGAGCAAATATGATATTTATAATACTTGATTATAATATGAATAGTTTTATATTATGGTTCGGAACAAGTTTTTAGACTTCACATATAACCCGTAATTAGAAACTGACTTAAAACCTAATTTAGAAATCGACTCAAAAACTAAATCAAAACCAGCCTAAATTAAGAATAATTGTAAGAAACTTAAAAACTTGAATAATTAAGTACATTAAAACTTTAAACTAAAAATAATAATAAGTGTTATAAAACAAAACCAATCTATGGTAACTATGTGGAAACTGAAACAAAGTTTGTATTATAAGGATGATCGGCGATGGCCTGTATGAGTAACACCTTAAGTGAGTAAGCGAAGAGTCTATGTAAGTTAGAATTGATATGTTACTATATTTTGAAGTACTAATTTGTAATACTTAGAAGCTTAATATTATACTTAGATGTGATTGTTAAATAGTTGATTGTATACATGCTTATATGTGCTTGTTATAAGCATGATGATGTGATTCTGATTTACTACGCTAGCTTGTATTCATACAATTTGTTTGAAATAATTAAACACCTTACACTGGATTTAATCAAATATATAACTTAAAATTCTAAATCGGACTTGCATTGCAACCTACCAACGAAAACTTAGGGTTCTTCAGCCAAATACCAACCCTTTCAAAAGGAATACGCTGAATAACATGATTGGTTCTTTTTTTCATTCTTAGTCAAATTAAGTGACAAGTGAGAAGGTTACGGTAAAGGTGAAGTCAATGATTCGAAGGTAATCATAAGAGAAACAGTGTCTCCATTAAACAAGCCTAGGTTTGGTCGTGAACTATTGTATTAATGGAAACTCCTTAACCTAAATTAGAGCAGATGCAATTTCTCTAATCTTACGACAGGTCTAATAACGTTGTGCGACAGTATTTGCTTGAATATGCATTACATCTGATTAATTTGGTTAATAACCCCATTTGTGTTTACTATATAGTTTTAAGTTTCTGTCCCAGCTTATTTAGCCATTGATTGCTCACATCCTTATAAATATTGTTATAGGAGCTAACTAGGAAAAGGCTTATAATTACCTTGAAGTTAGCAACTGTTGGATCATGGGAAAGCGAGGATAATAACTTAAGGAGCAATTACACTTTTAAGTTTGGATTCTATCTTTAAAATTTTTAGTATTAATTTATGTATTACTTAAGTAGATTATGTTTCTAAATATTGTAATGTACTCAAATTATTTTAGAATAAATATGTATTCCTTATAATTTCATAAGTAAATGACATGTTTATTTGAAAGTGAGTTAGTCATTGACACTATATAAATCAGGTCTAAGATAACGGTTGAAGTGTTAACTTCTATCTTAGCATGATTTGCACGGCAAAATTATTACGACTCTACCGTTTTGGGACATGACAATACACATTGAAACGAGTGATCAAGGTCAAATTTATGAAGGATGAGGAAATTACAAACACTATTGTAACTTTCCCTAAGAACTTCGTTATATAAGATTCTATGATCTCCTCGGTTTCGATAAGAACATTAAGCTTGCAACTGTAGACCTCACCTAGTGTTGTAAACTTTATGTAAATAATGTTTTGGTTACATGACAATATGAAGCTATTTATATATGTGAATATATAAGTCGAGATTCTTAATCACGATTACACTATGTGTAGAAAGCAAGTTTGATGATTACTTGAATAAAACGGCATTCACTAATAAGAATCCCAATGCAATGCCATGTTAGTTGTTCAAGCCATTATAGGATATGGTTATGCTAATTCATTTATAGGAATAAAGGCATATCTAGTTATAGGTCTCAAGACTAGCTTCCTTTACAACCGCACTTAATTTTATGTAATCAACTCATCAATATTGAATCATTTACTTATTTGAAGAAAATGATTACATAATCAAAATCACATGCCCTTAACATGGCATTAACACGTGAAGAGTCATTGGAATGGACTATGATTCTTACAACAAAGGGATTAGTTTCTTTGGCGTTATAGTTCCATAATATAATTGACAGCCACTCAAGGCAACTAGATCCCTTGATTGATTGAAAGGAAAATAAATTACAAACATAAGACAATTTATACATCATTGTTGGTTAGTAAGAGCTTAACTCTGAAACACACAATGATCAACTTGGCTTATAGGTACAGCCTGATAAAAGCGTTGTCTTCTGGGTGCAAACAAGCATTGATAATCTCGCATACTTATTATGCTGCCTAGTTGATTCGAATGTTTCTTGCCATCAAGTAACAGATATAATCCTATTGATGAGTACATTAACATATTGACATTTCAATTCAAGTAATACCCTAGCATGCTATATTATATAGTCAAGTAGTTGAAAATACCCCTTGACCAATGAGAAAAGAATTATTGAACCTTTGCAATTATTGTTACTATCGTTGTATATACGTAACTAAATACTTCTCAAATGGTATCCTTTAGTTATTATCCTCAGCAAGCAAAACACTTGCCTCAATATATGAAATGACATAAGGGACCCCCTTAGACCATTGAGTTTAAATGGTATTACAATTATGTCTATTCTACAAGAGGCCTCTTAGATCATCAAGTCTAAACAGTCTCACAATTATACTTATTCTATAAGAGATCTCTTATATCAAAAAGTCTAAGCTATTTCAATGTTATGCTAATTCATAAATTTAAAGTTCATGCTATCTAACGTTAATGTAACTAGGTTAAGCCTTTGCTCCCCACTGCACAGTGTCGTTTTAAAAAGAAAAAAAATGAGATAATAAGGTAATCTCATTACTTCTCACTAGACAACATCACTACTTAGTTGATATATTGCTTATAAGAGCGTAAAGTCTCCAAGCACAAAACATGCTCAAACTCAATTTGTCAAGACTCTACAAAAGTTGTTGAGGGGATCAAAACAATCCAACTATGCTATCTTTTCAGCCTACTGTTGTATAAGCCCCACAACTAAGTAATCCGAAGTCTCGATCGATTGAAAGACTCGATCGAACCTAAATTATAAAGTAAAGTTAGAAATATTAGTAAACCGATCCCGTAAGTTTGAATTTAAGAAAATAAGTAATAAAATAGGAGACTACAAAATTTTCAAATTTTAAGTATATAACTCGTTATTTATGTACTTAACGAATCGCTAGAGATAAATTATATGTATACTAAAAATTATAAAATGACCTAAATAATATTTAGAAATATTTATGTATACTATATATGAATTTACATGTAGGTATAAATACGCGTAATTACTTAAAATACGTGAAATATCCTAAAATTATACTAAGTAATTAAAGAAAATTCATAATTAATTAAGAAAAAATCAAGAAAAATCAGGAAAAATCAATAATGATCCAAATCAGGTTGTGGTAGGTCAGAATCCACAAAATAAAAATTAACCAATTAAAATTACACAACACAAAAGCCAAAAATTAAGGAAATTGGGCAAAGTCATGTCTAATCAATGCACAATAATTACACTAAAGCTCTATAAATAGCAAGAAAAATCCAGAAGCTCATTTGGACAGTTAGAAATAAGAGAAAATTAAGGAGAGGTAAAAATTGAGAGAAAAACCACAGAAAAGGAAAACTGTACAGTTAGGGCCATGAAGGAGAATCTAGACCCGACGAGCAGCTGGGAGTAGATGGCTATCACCACCACACGGTGGTGGCAGCGCTCAGGCCTGCCGACAAGGCCACGGCGGCCAGCGGTCAGCGGTGGGCGGAGCCACCCAGACTGGTGAGTCTGATTTTCAGCCCGATTATTTTGTAATTTTGTAAAAATAGTAAATAGTTTTAGAAAATTACGAAACTTGTTATTCTGAGGTTTTATTGTATGTAGATTTAGGAAAAAATAGTGATTTAGTTTAATCACGTCTGAAAATATAGGGTCCTTAAGAAATCATGCAAAACCGAGCATAATTAGAATGGAAAATAAATAGGCTTAGGAGTGTAGTTTGGAGCTCAATTTTTTTTTTTGTAGGATGCTCATGTGATATAGAACAGTGTTATGAAGCCATTTTTTTAAAATTAATTTTTGAAAATTTTAAGTTAATTTTTAGCCTTAAAATGATGGAAAAATTGAGTAATTTGGGGTTAATTAGGTGATTAAGATATTAATTACTGATTTAGATAGTAATTAGATATTTAGGGATATTAATCTCTGATGTGGAACCCTAATCCTAACCTTTGGAGTATTAAGTATGGTTAATTTAGGAAATTAGGTAATTGATATAAGAAATTAGTAATATGTGAAATCGTAAATTAATAAATCTAAAAAATTAGGGTTATTTAGATAATAGAGTAAAAATCAGAATAATATTACAGCTGAATTAAGATTGAATTTTAGGTAATTATATAAAAAAGTAAGATTTTCTCACATCGGGAATAAATCCGATACCCTAATTAGGACTAACGTGTACCGAATAGCTTAGAATACTAAATTAAGACCCAATAAGATATTTGAATACTCGAGATTAATGTGATTAATTTCATATTAGGATTCAAGCATGTTTAGGACTTAAAAATCGAACTATAACAAAATTTAAAAATTGATGCGGAAACCGAACCTGAATCTAACCCCAAACCTATAATAATTGTAAAAGACTTAAGACCTAGATAATTAGGCATATCAAATCTTAAACAACACATAACAATAAGCGTTATAGAATAAAATGAACCTATAATAGTTATATGAAAAACTGAAATCACGTTTGTGTTATAGCGATGATTGGCGATGGCCTGAGCAAGTCAGACCTCGAGTGAGTAAGCGAGAAGTCAAGGTAAGTTAGGATTAATACATTGCTGTATTTTGGAGGCTTGAGATTATGCTTAGTTGTGCTTGTTATATAGTTGGATGTGTGCATGTGCTTGATTATGAGTGATACTATAATTCTGTCTGTTGTCCTGGCTTGTATTGTATGGTTTGTATTGTATGGTTTGTATGAAATGATTGATCACCTTAAACTGAACTTAATCAAATATACGACTAGTAATCATAATCGGACATGCATGGCAACCCGTTAGAGGAACTTAAGACTCTCCGACTAAATATCGACCCCTTCGAAAAGGATAGTGCAGGATTGTAAAATGGTCCCTTCTTCATCCTTAGTCGAACTAAGTGATAGAAGAGGAGGTCGCAGCGAGGGTGAAGACAGTGGTTCGAAGGTAGTCGCGGGAGGAGCAAGGTCTCCATTACACAAGTCTGGGTTTGGTCGTGAGCTGTTGCATTAACGACAACTCCTCAACCCGGATTAGAGCGGGTGCAATTTCTCTAATCTTACGACGGGTCGGACAACGTCATGCGATGGCATTTGCTTGCACATGCATTGCACCTATAAGTGATTGAAAACTTTGTTGTGTCTATAGTATAGTTTTAAGTCCTCCATCCTAACTTACTGAGTTGTGGTTGCTCACATCCCTATAGACGTTGTGCAGGTGCTGGCTAAAAAGCGGCAAACAACTACTCTGAAGCTAGCAACTGCTGGATCCTGGGGAGTGAGGAAAAACATTGGAGAATAAACACATATTTTTAAGGTCTAAGTTTTTATTTTAGAATTATTTTTCATTTCCGAATGATATAATAACTAGGAAATATACTATAGAGAAATATTGTTAACTTTAACTACAATAACTGAATTATAACATATATATATATATAATTCCTCACTTTTATAGGTAAATGATTTATTTAAATTACAAACTGTTTACTTCAAAGCGGGTTAGTCATAGACGCCTTGTATAGATCAAGTCTAAGATAGCGATTGTAAGGCCAACTTCTATCTTAGGATGATTTACACGGCGGGGCTGTTACGACTCTATTGTTTTGGGGCGTGACATGTTACATAGTGAAGAGCCACCACTCATGAACGTACAATGTCAAGACATTTGTATAAAAGTAACCAGGAAATAAAAGAGCATGAAGAAAGCTTAATCCATTATTACAAGTAGTCAACTACAAGTATACATAATTGCTCATATGCAAATAGCATGTTGCCACAAAGTTAAATCAATGTGCTCATTTGAAGCATTGCTACTCATAATGATTAAAAGACTACATTACAACACATGATTCCATATGATGTCATAAAGGGCCTTTAGACGTGTTAATGATTTCAAAGATGAAGTAAGGATTTAAGAATGATTTAGACCGAACCTTTGTTATTGTGATGAGTGGAGATGGAAAAATTAGAAATGTGCTATGAGGAATGACACGACTCAAGAACACAGTTTGCTGAACTTTCGCTCTACATGAACAAGATTCTGTTAGTCACATCATCAATGTTTTATGCTATACTCAAAGTCTAAAGAATAATGAAGGATACGAGAAATAGAAATATAAATATATATATATATATATATGATACAAGGAGAATATTAGCTTGGAGCTCATATACGTTCAAAACTTCTATTCATTTTTCATTGCAATTTTTTATTTGAAGAAGAATCATGAACTTTTTACGTAAACATATACAATATGTGGCACATGATGATTGCCCTTCGATTTTAATTGCATTAAAAAATATGTGCGATGGTCAAATATATTATAAT